>CM053744.1:11140117-11287485 GCA_028658305.1 Pachyuromys duprasi | reverse complement strand
CAATTGTCTCTGGTAGCAATGCCCTCACAGATACACCCAGAGGTGTGCTTTACAGATCTAATCTCATTTTTATAAAAGCTCCTCTCTTTCTGTCTGTCTGTCTGTCTTCTCTCTGTTTGTGTGTATACATGACTTCCTTGGAATCAAGAGATATCTGATCCACTAAAGTTAGAGTCATAGGTGTTTATGTGCTGAGCTGCCTCTCATGGGTGCTGGGAACTGAACTCTAGTCCTTTGTATGATCAGTATGTGCTTTTAACTGCAGACCCATCTCTTCAGTCACCTACTGTTTGCCTCATAATTGGTTCCACTTGACCGTGAAAATGAACTGTCATGTCTTCCACAGTTGTTTGCCACTTGCATACCCTTACACAGATAGATAGTTCAGAACAAAGTCAGTGAGCAAGAGAATTGTCTCCTGATGGGCTTTGACTATCCTGCTCCTATTATCAGCCACTGTAACACGCTGACTTGGGAGCCTGCAGCCAGTAGGAAAATGTGATGTGGAAAGGGAGCTCCTCAATAGTATAACTTGAAATGTTATCAGCAGTCAGCCCATTGCCTCCTAAGGGAAGTGCACATGGGACTACAGATGTACAATTGAGGCTGACTTTTGAAAAGTTCTATCTTCAGGTATTTCTCTCCCTTAGAAACATATTTGAAGGAATGAAGGAACAGAAAGGACACTAAGTATGATTTGAAGGGTATAGGGTCTCTAGGCTCCTCAGTCACTGGTGTCAGTTTTAAAAGGCACTGGCTATTGTCACTTGGGCCTGTCCACAAGATGAAACACACACACACACACACACACACACACACACACTAGATATTAAGTCAAAAGAGCAGGCTCTTTAACATTTTTTTTGTCTCATGAATGTGAACAAATTTCAGTTCCTTGAGGGTGTCTTTGCATTAGTTGTGCCTCTGTGCCTTACAGGGAGGGGAAGGGGGAGTTGCTTGCTCTGAGATGAGGGTGACTCTAGTCTCTAGCAAATAAAAAGCTATTGGTTATCATTGGTCACTAGTCCAGTTACAAGCAGGGCTGTGGCATGGTAAAAAGTGATACAAAATGACAATTCTAATACCTGGGAATCCCACAAGGAATGCTACTTTGAACTAAAATTGAATTAAGAATAAAAATAAAGTTTGGCACCAGCAAGGTGTTGTTTATTATTAATATTTACTATTGATTTATCTTTTAGTTAAACATTGGTTATTCCTAAACCAGCTGTATACCCAAATCACCACCCAGAGACTAGATTTATTTAATTAACCTAGAGCACAATGCTGGGCAATAGTTACTCCAGCCTAAACCTCAAAGCCCGCATAGTTTCTTCCCATTCAGATTTCCCACTTTACACTAGCTTTTAGTCATATCTAAGGTCCTGTTCATCTCTCCTGGTTCCAAGTCCTCTCCAGCCTAAATCTGCTCACTTCCTTCTCCCCATCCAGACCAGGATGTCCTACACTATTCTCTTCATTGTTTAGGCTGTTGTTAAATTGACAATTACGGAAAACAAATAGGGGCATGTTTACACAAACCTGAGACCGGTCATGCTTAGAATAAGCATCACAATGCAATGTCCTGATTGAAACCAGATAGTGGGGTAGAGAAATCAGCATTTGAATGAACAAGAGTAAATTGTGTACACGCCACAAGAGCATTATACCAACAGCAAGGTGAATGTTTTGTTATTTAAATGCACAGCAAGGCCTTCACTGTCTGTGTCCCCCCAAACAAACCACCTCCACTGCCTCCCACACTGCCACACCCCAAAACCTACTTCTTTAAGCACCTTCCAGTTAAGGAACAGCTTCTCATTAAATGGGAAAATGTCTAACACCCTCACTTATTTCCTCTGAGTTATCTGTAATGGCTTTTATTCAGGGTAAACCCACATCTCACAGGAGGATTCTGTTCTGATCACTTCTTTATTACAAGCTTTTTGAAAAGTACCCAACTTTGTTCCATCATTTTTCATATTGTATTAAAACATTGGATTCCTTCACATAATAATATTTCTTTCATTGGGCAATTGTCTTGGCCCTGTCTACAGCAGTCTCCATGGCAGAATGCCTGTCGGTAATCTGGAATGGTTTATAATGACTGCTCGCCTTCACTTAGGGCAGGCCCAAGAATTAGCTTTCCTGGTAGCCAAATCCCCTCTCTCCCACAGAGAATGTGATTACACCAGGTAAAGTTCAGGGGAGTGCTGAGGAGGGCAGCAGTGTGAGGCAGCTGTCTGCTGTGATTGCAGCACCATGCTTACTGTCTGAGGCTTGAAGATAAATTAAGATTCCCCCCCATCTTTGAGGAGCATCCATCTTCAATGCTTTTAAAATACAATAGCCACACACTGTAGTTTTCTCTCCATGTAGTGAAGCAGTTTTTTGAGAACTGTGAGATGCATTCCAGCGCCCTACTTACAAAAGGGGTGAGTTGGAGGCAAAGAGCTGAAAGACTCAGCTCTGCAGTGCAGAATCAGAGAAGCAGTTGCATGCATGTTCCGGGAGGCGCTGTCTTGATAAACTGATGATAATTACTTTTTTTCCTGATCATGAAAAAACAAAGGTAATAGATCTAACTAATAAAACCAAACTAATAAAATCATTTGATCATTTTGATTCACTGTGCTTCCTGGTAGCAAGCCTCCCTGTTGACTCACAAATTGTTGCTGTCAAATCTTCATGCATTTGTTTCTTTTTGGATATGATTTAATGTCTCCTCTCCCTCTGTTACTGTCCATCATCTCACTTCTTTCCAGGGAGCAGGGGAATGT
This sequence comes from Pachyuromys duprasi, assembly GCA_028658305.1. Taxonomy (NCBI): domain Eukaryota; kingdom Metazoa; phylum Chordata; class Mammalia; order Rodentia; family Muridae; genus Pachyuromys; species Pachyuromys duprasi. The sequence goes on along the minus strand of CM053744.1, from coordinate 11,284,705 downwards.
TTTGGGACCAGGATCCAAAACAAGCTACCCAGCAGATCACATTGATGACTTTGTTTTTTTTTTTTTTTAAGGCAATGTATATGTACATTACCTGACACAGTTTGATAAAGCATTTTGGAGCAGGCTGCATCTTGATTCATTATGAATTACAAGATATAACAGGAGATGGAAAGGAAATGACCTTCTTGACTCCTGGACCAGTCAAAGGAGCATGTTTCTAGCTCAGTTGGACAGGTCAACTCCTGCTTCCAGGCTAGAATTATTCTTTATTTTATAATGCCCAACTTGGGTATAGTGGATAGGGAATGAGGAATAAAGTCAGACTGTCTGCTTGATTCCTGGTAATAATAGTATAAACAATTTTACCATAAATCTAAGCAACTTGTGATATGTGTTGCCTACATATTTTTTCCTTATCTCTTTCTTGTCAACTCTGTGGAATTTGATATATATGTAAAGCTTCTTTCCTTCTCTCTCTCTCCCTTCCTTTCTTTTTATCTATATTTATTTTATGCTGAATTTATCCCCATAGCATGAGCTTTAATTTCTTCAGTTTCTTCTGGGTTACCTTTTTCTTCTGTGCTGCCTCTTTTGGCTCTTGGATTATTTGTTCCTTTTCAGTTAGATTGTCTCAATGTGGCAGGGTCAGTTCATGTATGGGCTAATCTGGCCGTGAGCTCTGTTAAGTTCATTGGGGGCATCTTAGGTGCTCTATTCACTGGTTATATTCAATGACTGGAGAATCAACATCTATTTTAAAATTTTAATTAATTTATTTATTCACTTTACATCCCGAGGGTAGCCTGCTCCCTCCTTTCTTCTCAGTTCCAACCTCCTCCATCTTACCCCATCCCTCATACACTATTCCTCACATAAGGGGACCCGCCCCGACAACCCAGCTTATTAAATCTTTCCCTGTGGCATGGGGAGGCACCCCCACTGGGGAGGGTGATTAGAAAGCAGGCAACAGAGTTCATGTCAGAGATAGTCCCTGCTCTCCTTGCTAAGGGATCCCCATGAAGCCTGAGCTGTCTATCTGCTACATCTTTATAGGGGGCCTAGGTCCAGTCTATGCATCGTCCTTGGTTGGTGTTTCAGTCTCATCAAGCCCCTCCAGGCCCTGGTTAGTGGCTCTGTTGGTCTTCTTCTGGAGTTCCTATTACCTCCAGATCCTTCTATCCTTCCTCCCACTTTTCCATAAGACTCCCTGCACTCATCCTGAGTGAGGTAACCCCAATCCAGAAAGACACATGGTATGTCCTCACTTATAAGCAGATTTTAGCCATATAGTATAGGATAGACATACTACAATTCACAGACCCACAGTATGTCAGTAACATAGAGGATCCAAGGGAGGATGCTTAAATTTCACTCAGAAGGGAAAACAGAATGGAAAGCAGAAGTGGCTGAAAAGAGGGAATAAGACAGGAGCCCAGCATAGCTGTCCTCTGAACGGCTCCACCCAGCAGCGTATGGAAACACCCAAAAATTGGGAGAATCGACATCTAAACCCTTAACTTGAGCATTACTCTGCATTTTTATCTAGTGCAGCAAAAACTCAGCACTCTTTTTGAGCCACTGATGCTGTCTCTAGCCCCACTGTTTGTCTTGGGCACACCTAAGGACTTTGTTGTACTGCCAGAAGGGCACAATGCTTCTTTGAGACACTTGCTGGTTTTCCAAGTATGCGTGCTCTTGATGGCCTGGGCAGTTTCACCAGTGTTCTTAAAGAGAACATGAAGGTTTTACTCTCTTGATTTGGATGATTTTGTAGCATTTTCTGAGTCAAGAGAGTAGTAGCAAAGCATATTCACAGGTCACCTCAGACCGATTACTGAAGAGGATCTTTCTTTCTTTCTTTCTTTCTTTCTTTCTTTCTTTCTTTCTTTCTTTCTTTCTTTCTTTCTTTCTTCCTTCCTTCCTTTCTTCCTTCCTTCCTTTCAGTTTTTCTTTGGTCCAGGCTTGCCAATCCTCCTGCCTTTTCCTCCCAAGAGCTGAGATTGCAGATTGTACCATACCTGGCAATGTCACTCATAACTGTTTATAGACTACTGGGCAAAATACATAATTCTGTAAGAGCCCAAAGCAGATAATGTTAATCTGAGTGTTATTATTTGCCTGGCTCTTTGCCAAATGTCATGTTGAACTCTGGACACATAGTATTTCATTAAATTTCCAAAAGTGTGCTTGGCAATAGTTGCTATGTGACTTGTACTTACAGAAGAGGAAGTAGAAATTTAAAGATGGGACTCTGAACTTTTCAGACCAAGAGATAGGGGAAATTTGGTATTATGGTATAGTGAGGGAAACGGCTGAGGATTCTGGGTGTCAGAGGCCATGAACCATCAGTCAGTATGGCCACACCCAAGCAACCCCAAGTGTATTACCAGCACAGCCTGTATTACCTGCAGGTTTACATACCATCCCTCCTGATGAAAAATTTCACTCATTTTGGGGTAGGAGGTAATATTTCTTCCAGGAGCCACCAGTTCCTGAACACTTTTTTTTTTAAACCTCTGAAGAAATTTTACCTCTATTGATTTGGAAAACAACTTGACATATGGAGAGATGGCTAAGACCCAGGCAATGTTCATTGTCATGTATTCTCCTTTGCTGTCTTAGTTCTATTGCTGTAAAGAGACACCATGGCCACTGCATCTCTTATAAAGGAAAGCATGTAATTGGGGCTTTCTTACAGAGGTTTAATCCACTATCAGCCTGGATGAAAGCATGGCAGCATACAGGGGCATGGTACTGGGAATTCTATATCTGGATTGGCAGGCAGAGGAAGAGAGAGTGACATTAGGCCTGGCTTGAGCTTCTGAAAGCCCGAAGCTCACTCCAAGTGACACACTTCCTCTGAGCAGACCGTGCCTACTCCAACAAATATACACACCCTAATTCCTGTCTAGTAGTGCCACTCCCTAATGACCAAGCATTTAACTGTGAGCCTAAGAGGGCCATCAGTATTCAAACCACCACCCCTGCGTGCTGTCTCCTCTGGTGAGTTACTCCTCCACCTTCCCTTAGCTTAACGAAGCTTATACTATAACTCCATCCAGGGAGTTATGAAACTGACCCTAGAAACAGCATCCTTTGAACAGATAGAGCTCATAAAAACTATTTATTCAGAGCTCTAAGTACCTTGTGATATATGTTGCTGATACATTTTTCAATACTTTCTCCTTGCCAACTTTGTGAAATTTGAAATGTGTAAAACTTTCATAAATGAGTGACTGTAAGGCCCACTCCCTGAAGGTACAAGTATTGAAGATACCCACTGAGAACATATGTGCAGCTGGGTACAGTGGCACACAGGCCCCAAATCCTAGCACTCAGGGAGGAAGAGGCAGGTAGATCTTTGAGAGTTCAAGGCCAGTCTGGTCTACAAAGCAAGTCCAGGACAGCCAAGGCTACACAGAAAAAACAAACAAATGAAATAAAACAAACAACCCTCCCCCAAATAAAACAATACTCATAAAAGAAAAGAAAACAAGCAGACAAACAGAAAAACAACACAAGTGTGCAAGGAGCAGGACAAGAGCTCAGAGTTTCTTTCCTAGCATTGGCTTTGGTCCCAAGCAATCTAAGCACTCTTCAAAATACGTATGTAGTTAATAACAAGTAGGTACCCAGTTTATAGTACTATCAACACTATATATACATTTTCTTATCCAGTATTCTAGTGATTCCCACAGTGGGAGAAAGCAAACATCTGTATTACATTTACCCATGATGCTTCAGTCTCATCCTTCACTGGTGTCTATCTTTTGACAGTGAAGTGGGAAGACATTTTTTATCTTTGAGGCAGTGTAGAGATGGCCATGTTTGACTAGGTTGTCCTCCTGAGTAGTGCTATCATTGTTATGGGATGCTCAGTCATCACTCAAACCCTTGCTGACTATAGTAGGAACTCCAGAGCAGAGGCCTTACGGCAACTGCTTAACTGCAACCTAGGCAACCACCCAGGGGGACCAGACGCTAGACTGAAGGATAGAGCCACAGGAGAAGGACGGTTCTGACATCACTGTTGGTGTGTTATGTGAATGACAGGCAAATGCCATTTTTTTAATCCACGGAGCATTGACAAGAAAAATGCACTCAAAAGAAGATAGTAAGATTTATCACTCTGCTGAAAGAGAAACTGTCGTTGATTTTTAATCTGAAGTAAAAGCTTTTTTTTCCTGTTTGTTTATTTGTTCTTGGAAGAATAAATACCTAATTAAAATCACAGAATTAACAATATCCCTATTGTTTTATCACCCATATATTTGTGTACATATAATTTCCCTATTTTGATCATCTACTATGCCAATAGCTATATCTTCTTCATAAAAAATTTAATCAGGCTAAGACATACACACACAAGAAAAACAAAAAACAAAAACACTCACCTCGTGGGAAACACTTTAATAAGAATAAAGAGAAAAATAAATTGTTCTTCGAGTGCACATTAGTTCTGAGTGGAATGCTGATAAAGGCTGGTCCTTGGGACTGGTCCTTGGGAACTAAAACTGGATCCAACGTCCCTGCTGAACAATTAGGCCCAGGCTCTGTATCATTAACTCTTTGGTTGTCAATGAAAAACATCATACAGGTTGAGAATGTGCATGCCTGTAAAGATCGCTATGACATGGGAAACATTTCTAACATATTCATTAGAATGCAATTTGTCAATAAATACAGATGACTGTTACCGGACAGCTGAGGAGGCTTCACATTCCCAGTTCTTTCGTGATTCCATATCCACTGATCAAACTCTAGGTAAAGGTCTCCTCTAGTTCACATGGATCTACCAATCAAGAAATTAATAAGGAGTTTTTCATTTTAACACCCTATCAGGGACCGGTGTGGGATCTATTCAGATGAACAATGAGCACGTGGGTCTGGAGCACTCCAAAAGTGGAGGTTCTCAGCAGTTGCAGCTCAATTTTAGATCCTTTGGGTCTTGAGCTTGTCATGATAGGAACGCTGGTGCTGATAGGCTGCTTGGCTGATGATGCATTGAAGCATGCTCTTTGGTAGGTAAGCAGTTCAGAGATTGTGGTAGTTGCTGAGATGATTCAGTAGTATACCTATACTGGCATGTATGTGTGGCAGAGTGCACATTTATGGTAAACATAAACAGACCCCCCAGCTGCTGTAAGCTAAATATAAGTGGCATATACACTGAATGACAGATAAGCAGACAAATGCCAGCACCAAACAACAGAGAAAAATCAATCTCAAACTCTCCGTAATACATAACTGCTGAAGCAATGCTCAGGAGGTGAACACTGAGGCATTGAGTGGGTCTGGCAAAGGATTGTCTCTTCCAGGAGGTAATCCCTGTCATCCAGAAGGTCAGACTCAGGGGCTCTCACCCCAACAGATATTTGTAATTATAAAGAGCTGGACTATCTTTGGGATAGTGAAGACTCAATACACTTTTGGAGGTAGAAGGGCAATTTGGCAAGAGATCTTCAGGCATATGTGGTAATCTAAGGCAAGTAATATAAGGCAAGGGAAAGTGGGTAAAGGGTCCCTAGAAAATGTGCTCACTCAATAACACAGGCAGTGAAAAACAATACAAAGAGAACAGAACTCACTGACAAATGCTGAAGAGGAGAAACAGTTTATTAGTCATTAAAAGTTTCTCATGGCATGCCAAGGAGGACCTCTGGGGGGGGGTGTCAATGTAGCGATATATCAGAGCAGATATTAAGACTCGCGATCAAGCCTTTGGCAGAGGGCGAGAAGTAATGATAGAAATGGGGGAGGTTGGTGAGACTTGGGGAGAACAAGAGCTCCACAAATACCAAACTGAGCAGGGCACAGGGGTCTTGTATGAGATGGTTTCTACAATCAAGGACCATGTGTGCATGTGGCCTAGAACCCCCGCTCAGATGGGGCCCATGATAGCTTGGTGTCAGACTGAAGACCCTAGTGAGGGAAACAGGGACTGTTTCAGTCATGAACTTGATGGCTGACTCTTTGACCCTCCCCCATACATGCTGGGGAGTGACAGACTGGCTAGATCCCAGGGGAGGACATTGCAGCTAGCCCTGAGGAGACAGGATGAGCTGGGGTTGGATGGAAGGGGAGGAGGTCCTCCCCTTTTGGTGGACTTGGAGGGGGCGGGGAGGAGGGAAGGAAGGAGGGGGGCTACGCCTGGGATGCAAAGTACCTAACCTGTGATCGATATAAAAATAATATATTAAAAAAAGTTTCTCATGTTTTGATAACATCTTTTATCATGAATAAACATATCAATTAAAAAATATGAGCAGAGCTGTTTGTCTTCTTTATAGAGTTAAAATGTTCCTCAACCTTTATTCTATCTAATTTTGAAAAGAAGAAGCCTTTGTTCTGGACATTGCAGGAATAATCTGGCGAAGTTTAGCTGTCCATCTTGATGTCATGCCTATGCAAACAGCCAAAGGAAGGAGCCATAGACGGTAGGAATCATTAATTCTCTCTCATAACATTTAATCTTTGTCTTGATGTGTAAAATCTTTGTTCCCCACCAGTAGGACTCTAAAGTGCTAGGGAATGTGGGGCGTGTGCATTCCAGCAAACACTGTGCTCAAAAGAAAGCATGGCCAATCAGAATGCCAAGGTTGTCTAGAATGTGATGTGGACATTATTCACTCAAGCCCAGACAATGAACATCCTGGGTGTGCCATATAGCCACAGCCACTGTATAGTCCGAAGGAAGTGGAAGAAACCATCAGATTCGTCAAGGAAACATGAAAACGGAAGTACAAAAACAATGCAGGGCCAGACAAATATAATTCCAAATAAATGAACAAACGGCAAAGCTCATTTTCCAAGGGGGCATTTTGTTCAGGCATATATCTCCCGATTTTGTGCTTCTTATCAAGCTAGGCTTTTACTTTTCTGAAAGGAGTGAAATGCAGCCATGATGAACATAAGTTTGTTCTTAAGAAAGTTCTGGGCTTGGATTCAGCGGAAAGGTTCATTTCTCGTTTTCTCTTCCTCTGTCCCTCCCTTTCTCCGTCCCTCCCTCTTCTCCTTTCTTCTTTCCCCCTCCCAGCTATGTGATCTTGGGAAAATAATTTTAATCTACTGGACTCTTATCATCATTTTTAATATAAAATGGGCAGGATTGGATGCATGTAGCAAGATTAGTGCAAAGATGTGTTGCTACAAAATTACCTACCACTACCTTTAATACTTTTCATAAATTTATCATCATATCATCCTTGTCATCATTATTGTATTCATCATCATTGTGTGTGTGTGTGTATACCCTTGGCCAAAGAGACAATATATCTTAAGCATGGTGGCAATCATCTTTACCCACAGAGCCATCTTCACAGCCCTCACCTACTACAATTGCAAGAAACATATTAATTTCTCTTCTAATGAAGAAATTAGGTATCTAGAAGGTACCCACTTTGGAGAAAGACAGTCCATCAAGGCTTCCACACATTTTTATAGTTACAGCAATGTGTGGCGCTATATAGCCAGATTATATGACTACAGTTTTGTACATATTTATCTCTGCCATGATGTTTGTGTAGCTTTGTTCTCAGGGGAGAAAATTCAAAATCCTCTACTTGATCAACATGGGATTGCTTAAAGAGATTCTAGCCAAGGCATTTGATGGAATGCTCAGCAACCATTCACAGCATCTCAGATCTGGAGACTGAAAGTGGTGGGTGGTGCTTACAATGCCTCATGGAAAGCTATTTGTCTAGTTAGAGACGATTCTAAGTTAAGAATTAAAAAATGGATTAGCCTTAAAATAATGGAAAATACATCTACACATTAGAACTTTTCCTTTTTGTAGTGTGCATGATTTTATTTTTCAGTGTGACTTTTAATATTTAAAAATTTTTAATAACAGTAGGCATATTTAATATTGCAATAATAAAACCTACTTAAATTATTTTAATGCTTTAAATAATAACACAGTTGGTTAATGGAACAGTCCCTCACATTGCAAAGGTGAAAAGATAAGAAACAGAGGAATCATATGATGAGTCTATTTTCACTCTCTTCCTGAGAGAAGCAGTTGCCTGCAATGAATGATGCTTATTGTAAAAAAATATCTAGTTTATTGTGAAATATTTGGAACATGCTTGCAACAATCATGACCTTTTCTTGAAGGTTTTTGTTTTCAATATAATCCCGGCCTCTAGGTGGGTCAAGATAAAGTGTTTAGGTAGGACAGAGGATGCTCTTACTACCTATGGAACACTACAGAAGCTGGGGAGTTGACTCATTGGTAAAGTGCTTTCGGAGCAAGCATGGGGACCTGCATTTGGATCCCTAATTCTTGAGTCCAATACTGGAGACAGGTTGCTGGACTTCATTGGCTAGCCAGCGAATTCAAATATTTGTGCTTTGCCTTCCACGATAAACTGTCTCTGAAGAAGGCATCTGACATTGTTTTCTGGTTTCCAAAAGCATGGATGCACACACACACAGATTTACATACCTTCCCTTCACACATTGTATATGCTTCAACACACATATTAAAATATACATACAAATATACAGATGTGGAATCAATAGAGGTCTAATACAGTGTTTCTGTAGTTGCAAACATAAGGAAATACTATGGGAGCAACATTCTCTCTGTTTTTCAGCCCCTTTTTGTACTAATCAAATCACACAACTAAAAGACAAAGAACCAGCTATGCATTTGTTTAAAATTGATTCTGTTAATAGCTTATAATAGGCCTTTGTTGTAAGGAAAACAATCCATTAGCCCCATTAGAATAGTGGATAATTTGGAGAAATGAGGGAATCAGATTCCATTATGCACTAAAGTTGGGAAGTCTGTTTGGGTCTGGAGTGAGTCGATACTTAGCATTGTTTTGTGATATCACAGGGCTTGCAGGCTGAAGGCTGCACTCTCCTTCTTTAAACTTGTTGAAACAATTACAATAGTTTCATTTAATTGTTGCTGTGTATGACTATTTTGCCTGCATGCATGTGTGTGTATCACACGTGTGCCTGGTTGCCTATGGACTTCAGGCACAATACTCCCTGCAACTGGGTTGATAAATGGTTATGAGCAACCATGTAGGCGCTGGGAACTGAACTTAGGTCCTCTGCAAGAACACTAAGTATTCTTAACTACTGAGCCAACTCTTCAGTCCAAATCAAATGTCTTAAAAATCTTTCCTTCAGGGCCTGGCAAAATAGATTAGTGACCAAAGGGCTTGCTGCACAAGCATGGGAACCTACGTTTGGATCTCCAGCCCATGCAGAGGGTGAGTGTAGTGACGTTCCCCTTCACTTAGAGCCAGGGAAACAGAGGCAGGTGGATCCTGGGGCCTTGCTGACCAGACAGTCAAGTTGAAATGGTGAACCTTAGGCTCTTTGAGAGATAATGTTTTAAAATAATAAGGTGAACAGCAGTAGGGGAAGATACCTAATGTCTACCTCTGGTCTCCTCATACACAGGCATGAACGTACACCACCACCCACCCACACCTTTGCACACATATATAACCTACACAGGGAACTGTTTTTTCTCTTTCTCTCTCCCCTTCCCTTCCTGCCTTTTCCCCTCCCTCTCTTCTTCCCTCCGTCCTTTCTTCCTGTTCTCTTGCATTCTCCCTGAAATTCTCATAATTTGTTTTTATAAAATTACTTGTATTGATTATCCTTTTTAGTTAAGTGTATATGTGTGTGTTTGTGTAAATGAGTGCAGTGTGCACAAAGGCCAGAAGAGGATGTCAGATTCCTTAAAGTTAAGAGTTACAAGTGGTTGTGAATTGCCTGATATGGGTGCTGGGAACAGAATTATAGTCCTTTGGAAAACTTTGCTCACTCTTAATCTGTGAGCTATTGCACCGGCCCCTGAAAAATAATTTCCTTTAGAGATTTATTCCTGAGAAAGACTGGAAGCAGATATAGGCCATAGAATTTAGAATAGTGAGGAAGTCTAAAAAGACAGATTAAGGAATCTAGAATATTCCTCTCAGATTTGATGGAGGGCAACGGCAAGTGTCATTTCTGCAGATTCCAGCCCGCCTCAGTGGGCACAGATACACTGAGATCAGGTGGCTCCTTTACCATGAGGTAAACTGTAATATCTGTTAAATTTCATATATGCTGTCTACATATTAATAGAGGCACAATAATTTATCTTTGTTATAGTTCAAAGTACATTCACTTTTCACTTTATAAGTGAATAGTGATATTTGAGAAAATTAAGAAATTGCATATAATAGAAAGAAGAGAAAATGAAAGAGAATCTTTATGGACAGGCAAACTCTATGGAAATTTTGGAACTCTTCCTTAGTTAGTAAAAATCCATCCTTCCGTCTTTTTCTCCTACAACTGCTTTCTTATACAGATTATGCACACATTTATCAGACTTAGATGGTTTTAGACAGTTCGTATTTCCATATTAATCCTGCTCTGCTTACTTTCTCCTTATGTGTGTATAGGATATGTGTATCTGTTCATGTGTGTGAGTCCACATATATGGCCAACCCTGACTTGAATATCATCCTCATCTTCCATCTTGTTTGACATAGGCATTGTATTATTTATGGTTGTGTCCCCAAGTTAGTGGACCCAGGGACTTCTGGGGAATCTCCCATCTCATCCTGGGAGCACTTGAACTACAGATGAATGTCTCAACATCCAGGTTCGCGTGTACTCTGGAGATCCGACCTCAGGCCTTCACACATGCATGGGCAGTACCTTACTCTCGGAGCCATCTTCACAGGCACTGCAATTAGCATTTTATAGCCACCAATCATTATATCACAGAGTCTATGACAATGTACGACACCATCTCCTGCTCTTGAAAACTTAAGCACATAATTTTACTACTGAATGTTTTTAATTGGGCAGGATGTGCCACTTCCAAATAAATTATAAGTTACCTAACTATTTATTACAGTTTGATGTTTTGTTGAACATTTTACTACCATATCTAATTGTCTAATGAATGTATTTAGCTCAGATGGTTGTCTATTTTGTTATTTGTTATTTCAAATTTTTATGTGCATTTTAAGTTTGATTAACCATCTCTCCAGGCACACACTTTCACTGAGGTGTGAATAACATGGGGCATGTAAGAAGTCTTTTTGAAGAATGCTTGGAGTAGAATGCTTGGCTTCTCCATCCGCATGCGTCTGTGGAGGTCTGCTATGTTCTGCTTGTCTAAGTGGTACCGTCACCCACTTCCTGTGTTCATTTACAGTGACGTATCATCCCTGCTCCATCAGAGTCACCACTCGCCTCTGTGCTGAAGACTCCCACAGTGAACTTTCTTATGCTCCCCTGACAGCATACGATGCACTGAGTTCTCCCTCGTGCTTCCGAGGCACTTTCATTGGCTCCTCTCATTTAATAATTTAACTTTTGTCCTTTTTTTTTTTTTTTTTGACCCTGGACTCAGGTGCTCACAGCTTGGATAGTCTCATCTACCCCTAGCTGTGAATTTTACCTATTTTCTGACAAGTGCAAAATTCATTTCTCAGCTCCTCTTTCTCTAATCACCACACTTGCCGGCCTGCTGTCCACATGGGCTCTGGGCTTGACTATCTAGCAGATATTTCAAACTTGGCCCTTGTGGAGTTGAACTGTTCCTTTCATGTTTCTCTCCAGCAAAGCCTGTGAAAGTGCTCTCCTTGTTCTACAAAGGGCAACTCCATCCATCCACACATCCTTCTAGTTCTCTCTTGAGTCTCTTGGAGACTGCATCAGAATGAGAGCTAGGTTCCATGCATATATCACTGTGGTCCAGGCACATATGAATCACAGTGCAGCTGACAGCTTAGTGGACTTGATCATTCTACCTGCGAATTCTGTTAACTCTGCTTTCCTAATATCTGAATGTAGCCACTGTCCATAACCTCTGCTTTTCCCCATCTAATGAGTCAGTACCCTCTTTCTGTAGGGAAGATCTTTGACACTCACATCCAGGCTGAACCTTTTACCTGATCTGGTTCTCCTTTGATGTAGATCTCAAAATGAAATACAAAGTTCACACTATAAGCTTGATGCATTGTAGAAACACAAAAATAATAAACAGTCAATGGAAATATGAATTTATACCTTAGAGGCCTGTGTACACAGGAACCTAAGTAGATATTTCACATCAAAATCAAGCTCATCTATGGTAGACTACTCACTTGATAGTCCAAACACTTGACTGACACATAGTCGGTCTAGAAATAGTCATGAACGCTCCAGGAAGAATAAAAAAGATCCCAGACTACAATGAGAGAGGACATTGATTTTGCACAAAAGTTTCATTTTTTGCTTTGCAAATTGTTTATATATGTGTCTACAATTTGTGTGTGTGTGTGTGTGTGTGTACCACAGCATGCCTATGAGTTTCAGAAAGCAACCCCAGGTGTCTGTCCTCTCTTTTGCCTGGTTAGTGGCACGATTTTTGTTGTTCAAGGTTGTGTACTACAAACTAACTGGCCCCAGAGCTTCTAAGGTGCCGTTCTGGGCATTCTCCAGCTTTGGCCTCCCTTCTCTCTGCAAGTGTGCAGGGGCTACATACGTGGGGCAGTGTATTTAGTTCAACATAGGTTCTGAGGAGTCAAAGTTTGTGCCTCATGCTTATGTGTCCAGTTCTCTATCCAGTGAATCATTGTCCCTCATCACTCCCCGCCCTCTTTGATGTAGCATGGGGACACTTTGAGGTCATGCTCAGTGTGGTTCAATGCATCCATAGACTATACATGAGAGAGCCAAGTCATATGTGTCTACTGCCCAGTATTTGAGGGTCCCGGTCCTTTCTGTACACACCTCATCCGCTTTCTTTAGCAGAAATCAGTTGACCAAGCTTGGCAGGTTACCCAGACTTTAATCTGTAAGTGGAAACAAGGGGAAAAAAAATCAATTCTTTTTGGTTTTAATGTGTGAAATTAAAGCTTCTCTACCATTTTTAAAAATAGAAACACTCATGACTACTTTCCTGCACGCCAGTAGCAATTTCACCGGATACTGCTCAGTATTAGTTTTAGTAGCTCATATGGTATCTGGCATTACTAGGGTCTGTGCTGCTCACTTTCCTTTAAAAAATGGCAGTAATTATTTGAGCTCATAAGAGCAATGGGAGCCACCATCTGCTAAAAATAGAAAATATGTGGAATTGGCCATGAAAGCAGGTGCATGAAAGCAGGGACAAGTCTATGAGTATCTCTCGGACACCCTGATGATGACCCACCTCTGAAGGGGACAGGCTAGTTACTGGAGTGGATGATGCTTTGAGACACCACTTCAGTAATCCTGTTCCATGTCTCTTAAGCTCAAAATGCCAATTAGGGGCTAAGTTTGATGTCATGTTTTGTTTCTGGGCAAAAGAGTACAAAATTCGTTATGTTGAGGCCTCCTAGTGAATCTAAGCCATAACCTTTGGACAGGGTAGAAATTTTGTGCTTTTTTATTCTTCTTATGTGTCTTTGAACTTCAAGCTTTCTGTGAGGCAAAGTTAGTATCGACTGATATCTTTATTACTGAAGAATTTTCTAAATTAAGTAGTGCTATATATAATTACTACCAAAAACACAGATTCCTTCAAAAATATTCAATCCAAAATAATCTGATTCATCTTTGGAGAACAGAAAAGAAGGAACACATACACATACACACAGGTACACATATGCACACAAATATGCACACCCACACAAACTCACACATGCATACACATGCATACAAGTGCACACCCATATGCACACACAGACATATATACATATGCACACACATGCACATACAGACACACACACACACAACCACTTAGAGAAAAGACTCTGAGCAAAATCACATTTAGTGATCGTGTTTAGTTCTCTTGGCTGCTGTTGCCAAGGCATTTGTGGTTATTATCCTTCTTCTTCCTCTCTTGTTCTTCCTTTTCTTTTTTCTGTATGAGAGTGAAACATGGAGGCAGAAAGAGCTTGCACTTAACAAAGTGAAACTAAGACTCACATGCGAGTAGGTGGATAGACAGGGTACAGAGGGACAGATGTTGTATGAGTTATTAAAATTTCTCTAAATGAAATTTCATCCTCTGTATCTAATTACTACACTGCGGTTCTTGTACAGTCACAAGCCAGAGCAGTTAAAATTGTTGAATAGAATGAAGAAGGGGCATGTGGAAGCCAGGACCACTTTCACCACACGCAGGCCTTTCTTTGCGGTATGTGTCCACCCTCAGGTTAGAGGGCTGGCCTCGACGCTACGAAGCGGCTCTCTGTAAGGGTAGGAAAAGAACCCTCTGGCTGTGTAATTTCTCGAATTATTTCTTTGAAAACCCCTGTGGAATTACAGAGCTGAAAGTAAGCACTTTCTGATTTGCTTGTCTTTGTACCAGCTTAATGCTCAGACTCTCCCTTCTTTTCCTTTTTCCTCCAGTGCCCATCATCTGAGCAAGCTTTTCTGTTTTCCCCACACACGAAACGAAGCTTTCTGTGCCCACAGACTGGGAGCTAAATGTTCATATTTATTATCTTTAAGGTGCTGTGTTAATGAAAGAATTTTAATCATTGACATTGCTCTGTGAATTATGTATTACAAAAACCCCTGCTGGTGAGTTAGACAAAATTAACCTACTATGAGGGGCATTAAAAAAAATCACAGCTAATTAGTAAACCGACAGGAACAAAGAGAATAGAAGACAAAGATGCGGAGAACAACACATGGAGGAAGAGACCGCCGCCACCTTGCAGCAGTGACTGTCTCTTCGCTGGCCTGGGGGCGGAGGGATGCCTGCCTCCCTGGCTTTGGCTTCCGATCAGCTGCATTCTATTAGACTCCAGCATTTTTATGCTTTGCTATTAGTTCTTGAAGCTGCAGTCTCATCGCTCTTTCAAACCATAGAAACCCAACAGCTCGTAATATAACATGGGAGATATTTTAAATGCTTTAAAATTATTTCCCAGGCGATCTATATTAGAGATGCAAAGCAATGTGAGGGGATTATGACGGGAAATGATTTCCAATGCTTTTCCACCCTCCACCACTCTTTGTGCTCATTAGCCATCCCTATGTGTTCCTGTAATTTAACGGAGAAAGGCTTTGTCTAGGCTCCTTTCCGAACGCAGTTCCTCGTGGAGCAGATGAAGCCAGGTGTAGGTTTAATCCCATGCTGATACCCAGGGCCATGTTTTTCTTCATCCCTCTGCTGGTACCAAAGCTGAGATGAGACAACAGACTCTCAGCAGCCATGGGCTCAGTGGACACTCACCAGGCAGTGGCTCAATGACCCTCCCTGCCAAGGGCTGACACTGGGGCTCATTTGTTTTTAATTGCTCTTTCTAAGTTAGAAGTGGAAAGGGGGAAACTGAAATGGGACAAGCAGAGGTAAGATGCTCACTACGATAATGTATTTCCACTTTCTCTTGCTCAACAGAGGCCCCAAGCAGTAAAAGGATAAGACAGTCCTTGACCTTCCCGTTTGTCCTGGAATGTTTCTTTCCATTTTCGTCATGATGAGTTTCCTCCCTCACCTAACAGTATCCAAGACCGCTGTCATCTGGATGAAGCAGTGCCCAACTTGCTATGCTGTAGAGAGAGAGTCGTTAATCTCTCCTCCTCCCGTGCTCCTGGGGGACTGTGGGACTGGCTGCCAACACTTGGATGATTTAAAACCAAAGCGAGTTGAATACTTGTGCAAGATGCTTGCCTTTTTTGGCAAAAGGCAATTGGTCAAGGGATCCATGGCGAGAGACCGTTCCTGTTTTGAAGAGCAGGAGGGAACAGGCTGTCAGCATTGGAGTGTGAAGACTTTCTGTGGTATTTTGGCTTCCACTATGCATGGCTTTGGGTAGGAGGCAGCTTTTCATGTTCTCATCTTGGCTTCTCTGGACTTCTGCGAACTGAGAAAACTGTCCCACATTTCAATCCTCCGAGCTTTCCCTGTTATTAAGTGTGGTGAGTGTGTTTTTGGAGTGTGGTAGCAAATTTGAATGTTCTTGAGTGGTAGAGTTCTCTCCTGCTTTCTCTGCCCTTCTTCATGGTAAGAGGTGGCTGCAGGAGCATGCCTCTCCCTCTTAGCTCTCTTTGCTTAGTCATGTCACTTTCATTCTTGTTTATACCAATTTCCCCAGGAGACTCAAGGCCCAAGTTTCCCATTTTCTATCACACTGTAATCCTGGCCCAACGTTTACTTCTATGTTCTGATTCACTTTTCTCTTTCTACAACTCACTAGCACAGGCTGAGTTATTTATAAAGAACAAAGGTTTACCCACTGTACTGACTAGTTTTGTTTCAACTTGACACAACCTACTGTCATTGGAGAGGCGAGAGCCTCTGTTAAGACAATGTCTCTGTAAGATCAGGCTTGTAGGCAAGCCTGGAGGGCATTTTCTTAATTCATGGGGGGAGAACCTAGCCCAATTGCGGGTTAGAACCACCTCTTTGATGGCAGTCCTGGGTTCTATAAGAAAGAAGGCTAAGTAATACACAGAAGAGTAAGTCAGTAAGCAGTTTGCCTCCATGGCTTCTGCCTCAGCCCCTGCCTCCAGGTTCCTGCCCTATTTGAGTTCCTGTCCTGACTTCCTTTGATGGTGAACATTGATATGGAAGTGTAAGTCAAATAAACCCATTCTTCCCTAAGTTGCTTAGGCCAAGGTGTCTCGCCACAATGATAGTAATACATTAAGATACCCAGACCTGTCTTGGATTGCAAAATTCAAGGTTTGGCAGCTGTATCTGCTCTTCTTGCTGGCAGTGAGTGTAGTCTGCATAGACCCAATGTGGCACAGGCTTTTGCAAGGTGACTTCTATCCTCTCCTTTTCTTCAGAAAGAGAGATGACTGCATAAACAAACAAAGAAACAAATATCCCAGCCCTAGAGGATTTTAACACTACCCCATGGATCATTTAACCTCAATGACCTCCCTCAGAGTTCTGCTTCCATAGGTCGTACTTAAATTATGTCACCTTTTAAGGTCTTTCTTGTCAAGGGGCATGGCACTTCAACATGAGCAGGGGGACGTATGAACCTCAGCACCACAGTCAACTTTTCTTTAAGACTCCTCGTCCTTTCCAGTTGTATATCTACCGCATTTTCAGCAAAGTATTTGATGGTCTTGACTTATTTTTAAATGTTCCTGTTATAAGTTCCCTTTCAATGGACATTTGGGTCCCTCCCAAGGGTTACTTTTTCTGTGTTCCTTCCTAAATGGTAAATCTTGCTGTATCCCACAGATGCTTGCAGTCTCCCTCACAGATTCCCCATGGATTTTCCACAACCTGCTTCATATATCCCCACAATCCCCTCAGCCTTCCAACTGTGTTTTCCACAGCCTCCCTAAAGCTTCCCACACAGACTCCCCTAGACTCCCCCAGCCTCCTGCATAGATACCCCACAGGCTGTCTGTCTGTACAGTCTCCCACAAGTCCCCACAACCCTCCATTCACCCAGCTACAATCCTCTTTAACTGGCAGGAGGTACAACAGACACCCTCATTCTTCTTGTCTAGTCCAGATCAGTCTTTTTCCTTTTACCATAAAAGTCTCCAAGTTTGATTTCAGTTTGCCAGTGGCTCCCACACTGTTGCTGACAGAACACTGACCTCTTCACTGTTCTCTCCTTTGCTCGGTGACCCTCATGTCACCTTACTGTTCACTGAAGTATAGCCTCAGGCTCTGTGATTTCTTTCCTGTAGATTCATTATGCACAGAACTGGACTCTTGGCTCCTCAGTTCCTTTGCATACTCTGCTCTAAGACTCTTCTCTCTTACCCCACTTTTGCCTCTCTCTCCTGAGGTCATGTGCTTGCAGGTTCCACCTGCTAATTCTCTCTCACAGCTTCTTCCCAGAATTTTCATTCCTACCTCATGTTCTCCAGGGTGATTACTTTGGGCAATTTGTGCCAACCCAGAGATTTCTATGACTTTCTTATACAGTTTGAATTCCCTGCCAATCAATTGCTGCAGTCACACTTTGCAAGGCCTTTCTACTTTGCCACACTGGTTTGTTGTCTTCATCTGAGAAAAGTCACAACTTGATTATCTCGAAGTCTGTTCCTCCCTTATATTTTCCCCACTCAGCCTTATAATCTGAGCTATACCAGAAACCCCCTAGAATTTTTTTTTTTTTTACTGCTGATTTGCAACCGAAAACAGCTAAGAGAACAAAGAAGCTTGTGCTATTCCCAAGTATTGAGAATTCACGTGCCTAGGGCATTCACTGCCCTGGGCCAGACACATGTCCTCTTGTCTTGCTTAACTTTACCCACAATGCACTCAAGCATTGCAGACTCTTGGACTGTTCATAAACATCTTATGCTTTTTAAGCCTTCTCCAGATGTTAGGTACCCCAGTACCGTGTGTGTCTGTGAATGTGGCACATTGCACACCTCTACACTTCAACTTGGTGTCTCTCTCATTGGATTAGATTGAAGATTAATGGAATGCATCTTCATAAAGTACTAAGGATACTTCCTAAGTGAGGTTGGAAAACAGTGGGACATCGAGTCAGTTTTCTGGTTCTATAGTGAGTTACAAGTGGTAAACCTCCTAAAGGGGAAACAGGGGCTTGGGAGCTCACAGCTTCAGAGGTTTGGGGACACACAGGCTATTCTTTGTTGGTGTGGATTAGTAGGTTTAAAACAAGATATTAAGTTTTAACCATTTCACACACCTACACATAAGTATATTAACTCTTCATTAGCCTCCTTTACACACCCCAGCTCTTCCTGGCTTCTTTTTCCTCAGGTCCATAGTTTTTTGGTTGGTTGTGGTGGTGGTGGTGGTGGTGGTGGTGGTAGTGGTGTGTGTGTGTGTGTGTGTGTGTGTGTGTTGGGGAGTGGGAGACAGAAACTGAGTTTAAATGAAGTTCTTTGTAGGAACATGGAAAGGTGGCCATTTACTAAACTATAAACAACTTACAAGGAAATACTTAAAAAGCAAGTCCTCCTGATTCCCTCCTTACTCCTTGATGGAATTCTAAAAGGCCCACTCTTGTGTCCATAATTGTAACAGCATGCCAGAAGGTAGAATTTCATTGTACTCTCTTACATTTTGTCTGACTCTTTTCCATGATTGTCCCTGGGCCATGGAGGAGGTAATTCAGATGCCCCATCTAAGGCTAAGCATTCAACACTCTTAGTCCTTTGATCAAATATGAGCCATGGTAGTAACAGCTATTGCCTACTGCAAAATGAAACTTCTGATCAAGCCTGAGAACAGCAGTAGTGTACTAGCCTGTGGGTATATAAAAGTACCATTTAGAAGACAGTTTACCTATGTGTCTACCTAGCAAGGCAATACCAATAGGTCCAAGGTCTTCATTTGTAGCTCATGCTGGCCTCAAACTCATGACTCTCCTGTATCAATGCCTTATGTACCACCATGTTGTCCTCTTATGTCTTTTGCATTAGTTGTTCTAATGCATTTTACTTATTTCTTTTTTACCTTGCTTTATCCCTTGCAAAAGTATCTTTCTTGACAATGTCTCCCTTGGATGTTCTAACTTATTGACTGGTAAAAAGATCCCAAGGAAATAAAAGAGTTAACATTTTTGGTAAAAATACCTCCTCTGTGTTTCCATGTATTCTCTAAATAAGTTGTTAAATGACAACTTACTTTGTGTTGAGAATTACTTGCAAACAAATATCATAATAAATAATTTTATGTATCATCCACACTCAGTGGGTTCTCATAAATTGAATGGGATTACCAGCATGACCAGCCTGTAGGCCAGTTTCAGAACTGAGGCCAGTCTTTTAAAACTCTATTGATACCACCCTGCTCCATGTTGTAAGCGGCCATGTCACATGAGCTATGTGTACACTGCGTGTCAGAAATACTTTCCCAGGACTTACTCTTCTACAGATTTGATGGACCAAGGCCTAGATGCCCCCAGATGGCTATGTAACTTCTATTTTCTTTATAAAAGCACCTGTTCTTGATCTTCTTTCTTGAAAAGTTCTTTTTAAAGTTGTTCAGGATCACAGTGAGGAGATAGCTCAGCTGATGAAGTGATTATAGGGAGAAATTTAATCCCCAGAACCCATGTGAGGAAAGCTGGCACAGTGACACATGTTTGTAATTCCATTGATGGTGATGGTGGACACAGATTCGTGAGGGTTACTAGACAGTCCTCTTGCCTGCTTTGATGAGCTGTAGGCCTGTCTCAAAAAACCAGTGGATGATTTCTTGCCTCCACATACACTTGCATACTTCCACACAGACACACAGACACACACACATAGACATTTACACACACCCCCACAGAGACACACAGACACACACACACAGACATACACACACACCCCCACAGAGACACACATACACACACACACACAGACATTTACACACCCCCCCCACAGAGACACACATACACAACATTTGAAGATTTGGTAAAGGCTGCCTGGGAAAGTACTACCCTGCTGCTATTCTGTTTGACATATTTGTCCTATACATTTCCATCATTATCTCTTTGGGAATATTACTTCACGCAAGGCATATTAATGTGTGTTCATGCAGCTGTTGCTGAAACATGAAAAAAGAAAAGTGACTGTTTTCACTCACGTAAAACTCACTTGCTTTCTAGTTGGGCAATAATTGTTTTACAGTTTGAAAATACCTTTACTTTGATTTTTCGTCACTTGGGAGCTTGGCTCATATGAGAAAGATGTATTATTTCCAGTTTCCGTGTGGACATAGCACTTCTTGAAGAAGAGATGGGAGCACAATGAGGAAACTGCGTAGATGTCACCACTTCTAAACACTTTGCTGAAGGCATCTGAGGTGCGATCTGTCTGGCGGAAGATCTATTGGTTAAGTTCTCTGGTTTTCTAGCGTATGGGCAAGAGCCAAGTGGCCAGCTGAAACCTTACCCGTGCAAAACTGTAATAGATTTTTCATAGTTAGCACATTCCTTATCCTATTCATAGTCAACACATTCCTTATACCTTTCAGAGAGGAAAGTCCCCACAAGGGCCTGCCTGTCCCTTTCTTCATCCAGCCTGCTGGATCAAAAACTATCTAAAGGCACTTTCTGAATCATTAAACAAAGAAATATTATACGTGTGAAAATGCTAGCCTGGAATCATACAGACGCCCGTGTTCTTTTGGAGTTTTAACTATAGAACAAACAGGGCTGCATGGACTTGAGCCTGCAAACACCTTTTGAGGCTTGTCTTTATGACTGATCAGCTAATCTGTCATCCAGCAGAGAGGAGGTGAAGTACAGGCAGGTGTTCAACAGGCAGTCCTTTGTTGCTTGTGCACTGCTGTCTTATCCCATAAAACCGAAGTTCTTCTACAATGAACTTCAGGATGGCAAAAAAAAATAAATAAATAAAATAAAAGGAAGAAGACTGTTGACAGTTAGCAGCAGAAACCCATGGCACTGTTGTACAAATCACAGTCCTGCAAACCCAAGAATGATGCTGAAAAATATATTATTAGAAACCATCATTGTTTACCAAGTGAAGTCTAAATACAAGCTCCTGTGTAAATACTTAAAAACATGAATTTCTGTCCTTTAATCCTTGGTGAGGTTGTTCTCTTTGTTACGCTGTCCAGAAATGGAAATTAAACTGCACAGAAGGTTAAGTCACTTACTGAAGTTGTTTGGAGAGTGAGGGAGTAGAACCTTGGCACACAGCCTATATTGGCAGCATTTTCTAGATTCCTACCCCTCACATCTACAGAACGCAAGTCTGTTTTCTTTGTCTTTTTCTTCTTAAGACAGAGTTTCATTTATATAGCCCTGGCCGACCTGGAACATGATATGTAGACTATGCTGGCCTGGAACTCTCAGAGACCAACCATTCCCTGCCTCCTGAGGGCTAGGATTAAAAGTGTACACCACCACGGCCAGCTAAAAATCTGTTCTGGAAGCTGAAGATTAGGTATGCTGACTGGCCAGATATTCAGGTGGAAGGACAAACAACTAGGACACCCACAATTGTGCTGACTCTTACAGTAAGTTAACTTGACATTAAGAAGCAATGATCCCGTGCCCCCAAATATACAAACCCCATTGTGGGAGTGAGTCCTTGAGGGTTGAAGAAAAGGGGCTCACTCTCTTCTGTATCTCAGTCCTCTGTCAGAGAGGAAAGAATTCAGCCACTTTCCAATCTCAGCCAACCTGCTTCTCTTTCCCAAAGGCGGCAGCTCTCCTTTGGGTGGAAGGAGACCGAGGCTAGTATTGGCTTACAGACACAGTTCCCAAGCGTTCTCAAGAGTATCTACCAGCTCTTTCAAAGAGTTTGAACAGTACATCACATGATTGTCTTAAACTCTATACATTAGTATGGGGAAATTAGAACTTTAAATGGGCTGAACAATGTCTGCTTTCCCATATTATTTTTCCCTATTTAGAAAAGAACTTAAGTTAAAGGGGAAAATGGAAGCGTTCGTATGGGTCATGGGGGACAACAGGGTAGTCTGTCCCTTCCAGTCTCCACAGCCGCCTCCCTTCCTGGCCAATCACCTTCTGAGGTGAGTGTGGGCTCTGCAAACTTCTGCATGACTGCTGGCTACCCAAGCTCTGCTAGGGAGACTGACTTGAAGAGAGGATCTTTTGATTACAGGAAGCCCAAAGCCCTGTTTGTGAGAAGCCACTCAGGCCTCAGCACTGATGCCTACTCCATTTCTGAATCAGGGAGAGTCCGGCAGCATCTACGCTCTTAGAAGCAAGCAAGCAGCTAGATATTCCACGCTTTCCACACAACAGCTGACTGCACAGCAGGCCGCTGGGAATTCTCACTGTGCCTCTATCTCCTGTGCTGGGCAGCAGTGACATATCGAAATAATTGGAGGGTGCTTTCTGGACCCCTTACTCTGGGCATCCTCTCTGAACCTTACTCCTACTCCTCTTAAAACTCTGAAGGTGCTCAACTCAGGCCACCAACTTAATTCCCAACTCTGCAGGAACATGGCAATTTCATATATAAATGCTGCTGAATGAATTAAAACTTTAATTTAGTTTATGAAATTCCAAAATAGTGCCGGTGTTGCCAAAATGCCAACTTTATTGGAGGCTTAGGTTGAAATGTCAGGATTCTATTTGCAGTCTGGGTGAGTATTTTGAACTGGGACTAAGTCACCTCTGTGACTGTTTTTTAATGTGTTTTCGTAAAGCCTGGCAGAATTATATAAATAAAATGTCTTCAGATTTTCATCTTGACTTGGCTATGCAGCAAAAGGTGTAATCGGACTCTATCACCAGCTCTATGGAAAAACACCACCCAGCTGACAAATTAGTGGTATTTGGTGCTAATATTACTAATTCAACATTTGGAAGGGGTACTCACAGGGGAAAAATAACACAGTCTAAAAGTCACAGGGGAAACCAGGGAGATAGTTAATGGGTGTTGGCTTCCAGGCACGCATGGCTTACAATACTCTTCAAACCACTGCTGAATTCCTGCCAACAGACGTGGAAGTGATTGTCAGCAAGATTTATTGTTACTTTCACATTTACACAGTGAGAGATGGAAGGTTGTGTGAGTTCTCTGAGGTTCAGTCCTGATGTCTCTTGACTATAGAATGCCCCCTGATACCCTGATTATCTCTAATGTGCGCCGCAGAAAGAATTTTGTATTCTCTAACTCTTGGCATCTTCTTTCTCGCCAGGAACGAATTCCCACTCAGCTCCCTCCCCCAGTCATTTCTTCCTGGATCAATGAGCTGAGCATCAGTTTGATTTTTTCCCCCTCATGGCAATTGGTTGTTTTGCACACGGTGAAGCAGAGTTTGTCAGTGGGAGGATTAGGAGTTGGATTTAGACAGACAGCAACTAACACCCCAGCTTGGGGAACTAACTAGAACTTAAGCAGAGAAAGAGGAGGGAGACTTAAGTTTTGAAAGGGAAAGATATTTGCAGGCTTAGAAGATGTCAGTGTGGTAACACACTTGGTGACAGAATGTTCTGGAACTTATATAGTAGAATGCTTTTTGTTTTGCTTTGCATTTTCCATTTTGGCTCTGTTCTTGGGACACCCAGTTTGTGGGGTCTTCAAGTTGCTTCTCTTGCTGGCTCAAGAGGAATAAAATTGACATGACAAAAACTGCAATTTCCTTGGGCTTGGAAGCATTTATTTCTAAGAGCAAAGGGCAAACAAGTGGTTGTCAAGAAACCCAGCAGCAGAGTGCAAACTTCCTAGATCACACATACAATTAAAGGCATCACCCCACCCCGAACACACACAGAAGATGATCTCTGCCTTGGATTTCAGGATGGTATTTCCAGGCTCAAGAAGCACCTGTCCAGAGAATTTCTCCCTGTAACGAAGGCCATCTGGACAGCAGGCAGAAGCATGGGCTGGGGATGGTGGTAAGTGCTCAGAGGCTCCTGGTAGGAGTACGGCAGCAACTGCTCTGAGGATGCGTGACAACTGGAGGACAGACACCCCACACAAGGAGACTTTTGTGTACATAGTGTTTATTCGGGCAGCAGCAGGCATCTGAAAGGGAATGGATTTGGATTATAAAACGTCTCTTCCCGTATGTAAAAAATAGGCATGCTATGGGAAATCTGAAACCTGGCATTCACCCCTGTCATTTGGACATTTACCATGGTGCTTGTTTGCATACCATCAAGTGCTTATCCCTTGATTGCTTTCAGAGAGGGAGAAGCAGAGCTACAAAAGGACCTATCATTTTAAACTACTCATCAATGTTCAGAGGAAGGCAGAGCAGGTTTGGTATGGATAAGTTACTCTGGGGATGGTAGATGCTGGAGGAAGACATTGTGCTCTCTGTTCGAGCTGGTGAAGTGAACCCTTAGGCTCTGTGTTTTAGTCGCAGAGTGCCAAAATCAAGTATTTCCTTGGAGACAATTGTGTGTTTGTGTGATAGGCACCCAGATATAGGGTGGGGGGAAAGTGATGTGAGAATGAGTCATTACAAATTCACAGACTATTATGACCTGGGTAGGATCTCTTTTCTTTCACAGTGCCATAGTTTTTGCCAGACTTCATTTTACAAATGCATAGTATGTTTTGACTCTGCCAAATGCATTGCTCTGAGAACCAGAGATTCATTACTGCTCAGAAGAGAAAGAAATCTTTACCTCTTAGCTTATATTCCAAAGGCAAGGTCATCCCAGCCACAACAATAAGGCAATTAATATTAATTGATATGGAAAAAAGAGAAGCATTTGGGGTGTAGGGAGAAAGATTGCTTGCAGGCATAAACTGGCTGTTTCGAAAAGGCCTTGTAGAGAGGATAAATGAGTGAAGACAGTGAAGAGGAAGCCTCATTGCACTTAGAAAAATGTTCAAGATTGAGGGTAGAGGAGGTACAAGGATCCTGGAAAAGGAGCAGGCTTGGTTCTCACAAGGACCAGCCAGGAGGTAAAGGTGATCAGGCAGGAATGGATAGTGCAGATAAGTCAAGCTTGACTGTCTAACATCTTGTTGGACACCTTAAGGATGCTGGCTTTTGCTGTTACGGGAGTCAGGTTGTCATGGGAAGGTCTTCTGAGGAGGTGGCTTATTAAAAATACATCGCGCTTGCTGTGTTAAGAAAGACAACTGTGCGTGGAGGCGAGCCAAAATAGGCTTTAGTGGAACTGAAGGTGGAGAGAGCAGTAACCTAGATTAGGACCTTAGCAACTGAGAGAATGAGTGAGATCGAGTTTTAAGGTTAATTCTAAAAATAATGGACTAATAAGAATTTCTGACTTACTGGATATAGAGCCTATATGGACATATGTGTGAATTAGTTTTAAGTCTCTTCCCAGATCCTACAATGAATGCTTTTGATGTTATAGTGAATTCCACATGCAATTTACTTTTCTAATTTTCTTGACCAAATAGCTGACCCCAAAGGACTTAAGGGAAGATGGGGTCGTTTGTTTCCCAGTGTGAGGCTCTCCACCATGGTGGGGGGGGGGCATGGCAGCTACTCTGTTGTGGAGTCTGCACGTGTCTAGACTTCTCACATTCTTTGGTCTTCATGGACCAAGAGTCAGAGCCTTAGGCTGTGAGCAGAGTGGAGCGATCACCCTCAGAGTTTGCAGGCCAGCCCCTCACTTGCTCTAGCTAAGCCCCACCCCCTAAACATTACAGTCTCCCAAAAAAACGGTACTGCCAGGTAGGGACCAAACACATGAGCCTGCGGGGGCATGCAACATTGTAACAGAAACACTGAATTTACAGTTCTCTTGAGTTTATCAGTTTTGACTGTATTTTTCCAACAATGCTCTTCTAGACAGAAGGTCTTGAATACTGACTTTATACAGCAATCTTTTTTGTTTACAGTCTGCCCTGCTCTCTGATTCCTTTCAAGTTCATGATGATGACACATAGTGTAGTGGTCCAGATGAGCTATGCCATATCTCAATATACAAATCAATATGATAATCTAGAAAAAGCATATTTATTCGTCTATCTCCCACTTTCCCCCCTCCCTTCTTAGGGTGGCATTTTATATAATCCTCATTCAATCCCACTCCATATTCAGCTTGCTTTCCTTACTGGGACATGTGACCTTCCCTGGTCAGCAGATTCTCTTCAATTATTTTAGTAATGGAAATACTTTAAAACATATTTCATAATGTACAGTAACTCCATAGCAAGGCTCTGTTAGAAGCATCCAATTCTTATTTACTCATTTAATTTCAATGCCTTTGGTTGAAGTAGGTGTTGAGGAAGAACCTGGGATATTTTCATTGGTGATTAAATAGAACATCCTCTATGATGTTCTATGATGTAAATGAAAGTCTCTGTCCAAACATTTCAAGGTCCAGACATGGCAAAGTGAGGCCTCCCAAACAAGAAAGAATTCTCCACAATGCTGCCTTTGAGTTTTCTCAGGACCTTGGGCTCTTCTGGATCTCTACATGTTTACTCTCAATCCACAGTTCAGACTTACCAGTCTCTATACCAAACAGTCTCTATACCAATACTGTCTTAGGTTTTAAACACACACACACACACACATACACACACACTCACTCACTTATCATTGGTTCTGCATTCTGTAGGACATTAACAATTATACCTGTAGTTTTTGTAATTTTAATGTGATAAGAAGACTAAGTTTCCCTCCTTCATTTAAGTTCCGGAGGTTCCAAACAAGGCCTCCAGCTTGATGAACAAGTATTCTCCCTGAAGTAATCGCAGGACCAAGAATTACCCCTTGAAGTACATTTTCAGAACTTGCTTCATGACTATAAACATCAAAAATATCTATTTGTGGCTCCCCAAGGTCTGGGCTTTCTGTCCTCATAGGATGGTATGTGGCACATCACCATTACTGTTGTCCTTGAGTTAATTTGGATGCAAAGGACCAAGCTCTCATATCAGGTGTTGCATTATTTCTATCTTTCCTAATGATAACTCCCCCATATGTCATTTCTACATTAATGAAAAACAACCTTTCTCATTCTCCCTTTCAGCTTAACAACTGTGGTAGTTTGGGTCACATTGCCTTCCTAAATCAGTGTGTTAAACATGTTCTAATGGTTGTCAAGAGTTGGGGACTTACTGGGATGTGCTATGGGATCATGGGGCATGCCTACCAACGGTGGAAATGGAACCCTGCCCTTTCTGCTCAGGTGTTCCTGCTATGAAGAACAGCATCCATCCAGCCCCAACAACAGGGCCAACTAAACATGGGCTAAAGCTGTTTAAGCTATGAGCCAAGTAAACCTTTTCTCTTTTAAACTTGATTATTTCAGGCATTTTGTTGTAGTAACACAATGCTGACTAGTACAGTAGACTCCATTAGGGATATCATTCTCCTGTTTGGTTGGTACAAAACAGAGGTATGGTGAAAAGTACAAAAGCAAGGCTAGCACTAGATTCTGAAAGGGGAATAGTGAATGTTCAAGTGACATTTTCTAAATACTACTGGACACAAAACGTGGACATTTCTCTCTTCAAAGAATTTAGATTTAAAAATTAAATCAAAACCCAAGCCCTCTATAGGAATTATTCTCTCCCCAGACTAAAATCCAGAGTAAATTTTTTGGGTTTTTTGTTTGTTTCTTTTGTTTTTGGTTTTGTCTTGTTTTGCATCTCATTCATCAATTAAAGTTAAGAAAAGTAAATATCACTTTAAATTTTCCAGGAAAGTATTCTTCAGAGGTGACCAGTGTTGCGAGCTTGGGTATTTTTAATAAAGAGTAGTAACAAGAGTTAAACTATGAAAAGTCCACAGAGTAGAAGAAAATTGGTAGCATGCATGTTATCCTTAAAAGATGTTGTTATAATTACCATTTTTGTTTGTACAATTATATATAGAAAAAACCCACATTTTTTTCCCTCAATTCTCTGTTAGTTCATTTAAAAATGCATTGGCTGAATCAGTTGAGTTGACAAGTAAATTTAATATAACATTTCAGATATATAATGAACAAATATAATTCACAACTACAAATAATTTAAGCAAATGTCATACTCTTGAGGTTAATGATATACAACACTATAACTTCTGAAGCCAGAGTGTCATGTGGGAGTCACCATGTAAATATACCAGTTAGATTTTAATTTCATAATGACAAGACACAGATTAAGCACAAAACTGACGAAAAAGGGCTTGGAACCCAATCTAGCTGTTAATTATATGCTTGTGTCTTGATGTGTCAGACTGCCACGCATTCTCCAGCCTTCCCCTTTATTCCTGTAACAAGATGTCGAAGGCCAGTTAGGAGTTCTGTGTTTTCAAAGTATTTTAGTCAATCCAGCTTTTCATTCTCTCAAAGTTACTGTTATTGGGGCTAATTATCTCTAGCTTCAACTCAATTAAGTGAGAAATATTTGGACCTTATTTTTAATTAGCACAGGAGCCCTGGCCTTGTGCAGCAGGCAGCACAGATGCAGAAGTGAGTATAGGGCACTGGTAATCGGCATCTCTCTGCTGCTTCTTCGCTTTGTCACTTCTGTCCAACCCTCTACGGGATCAGTCCTTGCCCACTTAGCTTGCTTGGGCTTGCTTTGCCCCACATGTAATCCGATATGATTAACTATGTGGGATTAAAGAGACATGTAAGGGGCAAAGATGCAGGGCTTGTAAAACTGTGAGCATTGAAACAACTTAGAGGTCAGCAAAGTGTAGCCCTAGGATCTACTTTGGTCCTCTACTCTGTTTGCAAGTGAAGTTTTCTTGAAACACAGCTACACCCTTAATTCATAGATTGTCTGTGGCTTTTCTGTGACAGGGACTGTTGTCCTGCAAAGCAGTCTGACCTCTCATAGGAAACAGCTTTGAAAAAAACAGTAGATAGATCACAAGCAGGCCAATAATTGGCACTTCTTTTCCAAGTCATTTAAACATTTCATAAAGCTGAAAATAAAGATTGATACTTGAGAGAAACTCTCATCCCATATATATATATATATAAAAGAACTGCAGGGAAATAAAGATGAAATAATAACAACCAATAACAAACTGAGAGCTCCAGCCCCTACTGATGCTGCGGTTTAGAAAGCTTGTTGTTACAAGCTAAGAAAGTGAAAGCCCAGGAACTTTGGCTCTTGCTGTTATATTTGGCATCACTGATTGTCAAGTGCTTCAAAATGCAACAAAGTGCCTTCCGTAATGATGCATGCGCATCTTTGCTTGAACAGCATGGTAAGCAATTAAGGTGATTTCCTGCACAAACTTGTTCTTCAGGGAGGAATCACTCTCACACTAGCTTTAGATAGATGGAGAGAGAGAGAGAGCATATGGGTTACTGACTCATTTCATTATACGTAAACCTGTTCTTGTCCTTTATCCCTGACCCTAAATCTCCTATTCTTTCTCACCTTTACTCTACCATAGCTTCTGGACAGAAGCATGTGCTGTTACAGACACAGATTTTTGCAAGGAGCATGCTTGTTTCAAGTCCTTTCTCTCCTGTACTTACTGCCTCTGTGAACTTGGAAAGTCATTTCTCATCCCCAGTTCGCTTTTTTGTGCATCAAGAAAATCAGGGACCCATCCCTTGTCTGGGTTCCTTGAAAGGTTTATGTGAATTAATACAAAGAAAGCACTTTCCACAGTCTTGGCACATAAGAAGCACTGAAATGTAGTTTGCTCTTACTTCTATTCCTGTCTTCTCAGTCTCTTAGAGGACATTCATCCTAGTGCTTGAGACATTTTCCCTTATACTCTTTGCTAAGACATTGTTGATACTTTTTGAAAAAGGGAAATTTTATTTCTGTCAATAAATAGAGTTTTCTTTCTGATAATTGCATACATATATATGGGGCATTATTAATCAAATATTGTAGTAGATGGATGATAATTAATAAGACAACACAGTTCCTTGTACCAGATAATTGACATAGCAGCAGAAAAGAGGGACAACACACACAGATGGAACAATTAGAGGCCAGCTCAAAGATGACATCTTCCTCCTTATCTCCTCAGCCAGCTTC
Organism: Pachyuromys duprasi; assembly: GCA_028658305.1. Taxonomy (NCBI): domain Eukaryota; kingdom Metazoa; phylum Chordata; class Mammalia; order Rodentia; family Muridae; genus Pachyuromys; species Pachyuromys duprasi. The sequence goes on along the minus strand of CM053744.1, from coordinate 11,254,441 downwards.
CATTTACGGATCGCTGGTGGCCAGATTCTACATTTTACATCCATTACTTTAGTGAACTTCTACACATCAGTTCTGAGATTAGACATCATGAGGTACTGGGTATCAAACCCAGGACCTCAGCAATGGAAGGCTCATCAGCATGTAATGCATGCAGTCTACCCTGAACCACCTAAACATGCCCAACACTTGTAACTTGTTTTCAGCATTTGAAGAACTGGTGTCTTGGAGAAATTGCCTAACTTTCCCAGCATAACCCACACAATGATATGATTTTCATTGTAGGATCACTAAAAGGTAATTAAACTTTTTTCAATGTGTCTCAATGTTTTGAAATTAATATTAGCCTTAGCCAGGCACAATGAGATACATCTGTATTATAGCCAGCCTGGCTTACACGGTGAATTATATGCCAGACTTTGCTACCTAGCTAGATTTTGTCTCAAGGGGAAAAAATATATTTTGTTTCAAAGATGACTCCTATTCATTTGAGTTCATGAGAAGACTATTAGAAAATGTCAATGACAGAATCTGTCTCTTCAAACAGGCTTATTATACAGTCAGGTCCAAAACACACGCTAGCAACTAATAACAAGTAGTATGCTTTCCAAGTTAAGCAGAAGAACATGGAGTCTTAGAAAGGCTGGATATGCTTTGAAGGTTTCAGTGGTGATTTTACGAACATTTTAATTCTGCACCACTGCATTCAGAGAGTTCAAAAACTGTTCTTGAAGAGCCTATGAAGATTATTCTGGGCCTGGACAGACTACTCAGCAGTTACAAGCACATCCTGCTTTTGCAGAGAACCCAAGTTGTAATTCCTATATTGGACAGATCACAGCCACTTGTAACTTTATCTCCAGGGATGATTATCTAAGGCCCCTGGACTCTGCCTGCACCTATACTCACATGTACAGACACACAACCATAGAAACACACACACACACACACACACACGCCAGAGTTATTCTGTTAGCTTATGTGGATACATTTTGTCTTATACAACAAATTTTAAAAATAAACCGACTAACTTCTTGTTGTCTGATTGGTACTTAATAAACACTGACTAGTATAAAAAGAATGGATATATTTATATCTTATGGTGAATTTATACTGCTACATTTCTGATGAATTTTTAACTGGTCACATTCTTGTCACCTTCACGTTAAATATGTCTGTTCCAACAGCTTCCATAGCAGGTAACGTCAAGTGGATACACAACTAAATGCATGCATTGGTTGTCAAGTGTATTCCACTGGAAAAAAATAAATAAACTTGTCTGTAAAATAACAAGATCAAAGTTGATTTACCTAATACCAATCTTTAGTGGTTTTGCATATTTTATTATCTTTATTTCCCTTTTTCTAGAATTTTAGGAAGATAGAACATGTTCTCAGAATGGAAAAAATTCAGAAAGGCGTATCTACATGTTTTTACCTGACACTTTTATTTATTTGGCTGTAAAAGATGAATGTAAATGAATGTAAGAATTTGAGAGACCTGCAATCATTTTTGGTATTTGTTGAGGATTTGCTGTACAGTGGAAGCAAACAGTAGTTTCTTATTCCAGATGAGCTTTGATACACACCTGTTTCAGATCTCATGGGCAACTATTCAGCTGCAACTTACCAGTTCCTTCTGAGCCTGTGGAATCAAGCAAATCTGGGGTTAGGCCTTAAACAGACATATTTTAACTAAAGTGCTAGGATATATTAATATTAAGACAAAAGAACCTCTGATTCAGCTTTTTGTTCGTTTGTTTCAATACAGGGTTTCCCTGTGTAACAGAGTCCTGGCTGTCCTGGACTCAAGTGGTAGACCAGGCTGGCCTCAAACTCAGAGATATCCGCTTGCCTCTGCCTCCCCAGTGTTGGGATCAAAGGCGTGAGCCACGACCACTCCCTGCACCGTTAATTCAACGTTAAAGAAGGCGAATATTAGTCACGTTACATGAATTACATATTTATACATGCGAAACCTATAGTAGCATATGTATCAGTAGCATGAGAAATACTACAAATGAGGTAGCTGTTAGGTGTCGGGAGATGACCGCCAGTGGATAAAGCTTGAAAACCAGCTTTTGAATTGCCAGTCCCCATGTACAGCCAAGTGGCTGGAGTACTGAGCTTGCTAAACCTACCATTGGGATATAGAGCATCAGCAAGAGAGTATTTCCCAGTAAATAGTGGGGAGAGATTGCAGAAGACCCTGGACAAAAACTTCTGCCTCTCTCTCTCTCTCGCACATACACCTGTTCAGCAGCACACATGGGAACATGCACACACACACGTGCACACCATACATACACATGCAAACAGGAACTTACATCAAACAGATATTCAGTGAATACCGAATCATATTACTGCAAAATGAGGATACAAACATTCATATGCAGCTCAGAAATTAAAATATTGTCTGATTTTAATTTATTTGACCCAAATTATAGTTTAGTGTGTGTGTGTGTCTGTGTGTGCACATAAGGAATGGAAAGTTTGATTTTGGCAAGTGATAAGATTCACCTGCTCTAAAAGATTATATTTTTTGAAAATTTTCCATTTAAAAATATCTGCCATATTTAACTTCTCTTCACTGTCTTCATTGTTACTACACAATATTTTAAAGAGAAGAACAGTTTTATTGCCATGAGTAGGATTGCTAATCGGGATGCAGCCTCTTTTTCTTTGTAAGTCCTGCCTTGGCTTTTAGTTTTTACACTGATAACATAATTTTCAGCCATCTCCAAATTAAGAGAGACCAACAATGACACTGTGCTTGCCTTTGATGTGACCATCAGTGAGTATAAAGTCCTCACACTGCATCAGTCTTTATGCTTTGTTTTTGTTTCTGTTATTTATCCTTTTTGTCCTGTTGGCCCTCAAAATCAGCTGCAGAAAGGCATTATTCTAGGATTTTGCAGACAAGATGGCTGTTTATAGAGACTAAATAATTCATGTGGTGTCATTCAGCTAGCAGCAGGGCTGTGAAGTGAACTCAGGAACACCTGAGTCCAGACTCAGGGAGTCAGTGAAGCATCCTGAGAGTGACTGGTAACCTAATCATGATTTGATAACATGGGTAATGGTGGGAAACTTTAATGAGCCAATAAATAAATAAATAAGTAAATATGATGCAGACCCGATGCTGATCTTGGCCTCTCTGCTATTTCTACTTCCTCATCTCAAAGGATTATCTCTTTCATAGGCAGCCTGAGAAATAAGCACATGAATTGCATGTTTGGTTTCTAGCCTGCTGAGGGTGCTTCTTTGAGGGGGAAATGTGCTTTCACTCTGGGGAAGAAGCAAGATTAGCCTCTTACATTTATCAGGACAGGCCTAGTGGACCACAGGTGATTTCGATGCATAGGCTAGAGCCTGGACTCTGTCTACACAGTATTCCCTACTGAACTGAGGAAGGATGAGACCTTGACTCAGCCCAGTTGTTGTTTCTGCCTTGTGCAGGCTCAGTGTTCTATTTCCTGTCACAAAGTTGAGAGGGAAGACCACTTAGGAAAGGAGGTTTCAAGCAAGCATCTGAGCAGTAATCCTGAGGTGATTCTACCTGCAATGAAGCAAAGGCTGACCTCTGAGCAAGTAAGATGCCAAGCTGAAGGGGAAAGGTTCAAAAAGTACAGGGAGAGAGAACAGCTCTGCCTCTCAGTGAAAACCAAGAGGATGCAGAAACTAGGCTGGGCCTGTTTACATGCAAACCAGGTGGGCATAACCACAAAACTAAGAGCAGAATAAGTATAATTGCAATGGATGAGCAAATGAAAATACGGTGGTTACTGTTTGAAAGGTGACTTAAAACGATGAAAAATAAAAACACGGAGGACAATAAAGAAATAAAATGAAGGCAAAATAAAAAACATTACCAAATTAGAAAATAGATGGTAGAAGCTTTTAGTAGCTTAAGATACAGTGTAAGGTGGTATTTCAACATCAATAAAAATAATTTTATAACCCGTAAGTTCAACATCTGATATTTTCTTATATTTTTGAGATTATAATACAATTGCTTCAGTACTCCCTGCAAACCCTCCCATGCGCCACTCCTTGTTTTCTTTCAAATCCATGTCCTCTTCATTTAGTAATTATTGTTACATGCATATATGAATGAATATACATATACAGAACCTGCTCTGTCTGTATACTAAGACATGATGTTTGCAAGAATAATTTGCTTCAGTTGAAAACACAACTTTCCCATGCTGAAATTCAAAAAGACCAGTGCGTGGAACATCATGCAGCACCCTAAACCACATCAGACAGTCCAGGGGCAGATGGTGTCCACCAGCTTTTGGCTGGAGAGTTGCCGATAGGCTCAGGGACATGGTTTATCAGTATATGTGCCATATCTTCCCTGGAAGGTTTTGGTAGATTTACATTTCAGTGTAATTGCCGAACAGTAGCTTCCATTCCCATCTTCCACTCTGAGAGGCTTGATCTGGGTGTTTACTGTGAGAAAATCTGTTGTTCTGTGCTTCTCCGCCAAGACTGTTTTCACACAGATGTGAATTGGCAGACACAATCATGCTTGTAAAGTTGGTTATTTATGGAGAAGACAATTTTGTAAAGTAAACATCTGACTCTGATACTATTAATAGGGTTTGTGTTTTATGGACAGGTTTGCTAGCATATATAACGTGGAAAGATCTATTTCTCTATACTTTAGTGTTGTGTTCATTCTAGGTGTTAGTACTGTATTGATGCAATGAAGAAATTATAATAAAAGTGGGAGAAACAGCTATTTGAAAAGAACCAGGATAACATAAAAACTTAGCTGCCGAAAGACAATAAACACAAGGTCATCAGATTATCAGACATTTCTCAAGTTTACTTCCAAAACCCAGTGAAAGGATACGATTTTATTTCAAAATCAAACAAATGAAGAAAAAGGATAAAAACATTGAAGAAAATATAAAATAATAAAAGTAGGTCACAAAATTTGGGGAACATCGTACTTTGAACACGAAATGTTCCCCATGGTTTCATGGGTCTGAATTCTTGGTCTCAGTTGGGAAGGTTCTGAAACCTTCAGGAAGTTGAACTTTGCTGAATGATGGGTAGGCTTTGATGTTTTATATTCTAGTGCCACTTGCTTCTCTTTATCTACCTCCACCTCTCTGTCTCTGTCTTTCTGTCTCTCTGTCTCTTTTCTGTTTGTCTGTCTCTGTCTGTCTCTCTATCTCTGCTTCTTGTGCATAGAAGAAATGTAAGACAAAATAGATAGACCCTCCCCCTCCCCAAGCTGCCTTTCATCTTCATCAGGGTTTTTATCTCAGTAACAGAAAAGAAACCAATACAGGGAGGGGGAGACTCAGACTGGATGCTTCCAAAAGAGGAAGATACAGGGAACAGGATCCAATTTGTTCTGTGGCTTCCTTGTGGGGCCAGGAAATGATAGTGCACAAAGCCGTGCAGAACGTTCCGTATCCTCACCATAGGCCATCCAGGCGACTCCGGCTTTCTCTCCAGGTTCCCCCTCCGCACTGTAATGAGCAAACCCGCAGAGTCATTTTAGGAGAAGGTTAGTTCTTTTGAAATTAACTTGACAATGTCTCATTTCATTTACTATGGAGTGAGTCTGTGATTAGGCCAGGTTCAGGGCTGAAAATAGGATAATGGGTTAGACTGGCAACTGCACAGAGAAAAGTGCAATAACCCACTCAGTCTCTGTCTCTTCTTTCAGAATATAGAAAACTGGGATTGAATGTGTCCTACACCCCCTAAAACCAGTTAGGAGGCTGAAGAGCATTTGACTGAAGAAGCAGAATGTCCTTGAAGATAAACAAAACAAAACACCCACAGTATAACACAATACAAACAAAACAAAAATAGCCTCCCTATTTTTTACATTGGTTGAGTCTCTCATAATTGCTTTTCTCTGGGTGCAGCAGAAATAGCTCAGCAGTTAAGAGCACATATTGCTTTTAGAGAGGACCCAACTTTGATTCCCTGAAACCGTGTTGACTGATTCACAGATGTCTGTAACTTCAGCTACGGAGAATCTGATGCCTTCTGGATTCTTCAGGCACTTGCATTTATGTGTGCTTATGTACATGTGTGCATGCACACATACACATAGTTAAAAAATAATAAAGACAAAACTTAAAAACCACTTTTGTAACCCTTCAATAAATGTGAACATTCATCATGAAGAACCTACCTAGTTTATTTTAAATGCCTTATGTTTAAGTACATGAAAATGAACAGTGTGATGGTTTATGGGTTTACTAGTAAGCACATATTCTGGGGTTACATTTTAATAGTGTTGTTAGGCATGGTTATTTGCTATTTGACCCAGAAAGTAGATGAGACTGTCCTCTATGGATTAAACTTCTTAGAAGATAATTTCCCATTCCTCTTTCATAAACAATAATTACCTAAGGAACTTTCTTCTTGAGGGTGGATTAGAGGTTTATGAAAAACAACATAAATTTCCCATCACAGGACTTAAGCAAGACAGTATTAAAATAAGGAAGGAAAATTTTGTTCCAGGTATGAAGCACAAGTCATAAAATGCTGGGATACTAGCCAGAAAATTACTGGTCTTGGTGTTAAAAAAAATAAGGTTCCCCCAAAAGATTAAAGATGAAATGTAGTGTCGGGATTGTTGATTGAAGCATGAATTATAACTGTGTAGGCCTAGAGAGAATGAAATTTAGCTAATAATTCATAGCCTGGGCTAAGATCTTAACCACATATGCCAGAATTATAAAAAGTTCTGTTAGAGAATTTTTCTAACAGTGGAGACAAAGGTACTCAGGGGTTTATAAAAAGACTACTATAGTCAAATTTTTTGTTTCCTTTTCTTTTTGACTAAAAAGCTTACAATTCAAACCCCGTTGAGATTTGCTCATCATTTGTTGTTAAGCTACCAATATATTTTGACAATAGAATATAATAATAATTACTATATTGTACATGCTCTACGCAGGCTCAAGTAGGGTGTGCAGACACTTGGGGAGAGAAGCAATCACTCTGTGTATTTTATTAACACATTCATTATATGAAATGACATTGGTTATATCAAGAATGTATAATAGTCTATTCTAAAGTATGGATTTTTTCCATAAAACAGCATGAGTGTCTCATGCCAAAGTAATATGAACGTGAAGAATATCCATCATAGATTAATAAAGGAAGGATGCAATCATTTTACCAAATGAGACACACAACACATCTGCTCCAATAGCTACCAGTGGCTGTGTGATAAATGTGCTCACACATAACAGGTTAGGGACATTTGTATTCATGGTGAAGATGGCATGGCAGCTTTTCAGTGATCATGCCAAAAACACTGTGCTGTGTAGGAAGAAGCAGCAGTCAGCTTTTGTGTATGTGAGTTCTGCCTGAATCTCACGAGTGCTTCTGCACTGGGTTCCGTTGTGTAGGGCATCACTTTACTTACATCTCTGTGCTGAAATGGGGCAGCTGCACAAATGGGTTTTGGACCAAATCTTTCCCAACATTCAGAATAGCATCATGTTACCATTTGAACTAACAGTGAGGTGGAGTTGTACTGGCAACTCCAAAGACTGACCATTTAGGCTGATTAACCTAGTAAGGTCACCGGCTACCTAACAAGAAACACCATGAATGATGCTTGCAAACTAGTGCATACAGGAAAAAGGGTGACTTGTGGTATCTTTGAAGCTAGCTATGCATAGATAATGAGGAGTGTTTGAATCAGTTGGCTAATTTTGGCAATGTTCTACTTTGGGAAGGTTATTTAGGGAGCTCTTCAAAGTTGAATGAAACAGGAAGGAGGGGGACCTTGCAATCATGAAACCTGAGAAAGGGAGAGAATCACAGCAGAGTTGTGTGTACAGGCATGTATTTTTTGTACATATATACACAAATGATTACATGCAGGCAGCCCTATCCCCGGGTGCCCATGTGAACTCCTATGCTGACACAGAACAAGCAAGTCAGCTAACTTATGGCTTCTTTGATTTCCCAGTGTTACCTAGCAGTTTTCAATTGGATATTCAAGACCGAAGAGCATTGAAAACCTTTGCTGCTGAAGCACAGATTCAAACAGAAGTTCCTTGTGGAGTCAAGGCTGTTGTTATTCTGGTTGATGGATCTTCACATGTTGCGTTTTAAACGCTGATTAAAATTCATCATCTATCTGAGGGTTGTGGTTCTGTTTTCCTTTCCACTATATCAATAGAAGAGAGCATGAAATTAGTAAAATTGTATGTTTAAAAATGATAGCCTAGAATAATAGACTAACTCAGAATGAAATCTGACAATGTCTGGACAATGAATTGATCAGAGACACATTGCAAATAAGGGTATGTTGGTAACTCTGAAGGAACACATACAGTTACTTTAGAGCTTGGAAGGTTACCAATAATTTGATTATTAAAGTAAATCCTTGGCTATTAAAGTTTAAGGCCCAAATCATCTGATTTGGAGAAAGAAGATTGCCTTCTACCTCTTAGTGCCGTGAAAACTAAGAGCGGTATGCTTGACACAGGTCTAAAACATATAAAGCTTCCCTCCGGCCTCTTTAAATGTTTAAGTACACAGAGTAGTTCATGGATCTTACCTTTGGTCCATACTGTCTGTAATCATAGGTTCAAGAAATGAAAATGGAAAAAAAGTGTCATTTACTATTGATGTTGATTAATTCAAGTAACTAAAGGATTGCCTCCTTATAATTCATCAAGTCATACATATTGACTGGTGCTGTGGTGCACACCTGTGATCCCAGCACTCAAGGAAGCAGAGGCAGGTGGATCTCTGTGAGTTTGAAACCTGCCTGGTCTACAAAGCAAGTCCAGGAGAGCCAAGGTTACACAGGGAAGCCCTGTTTTGAAACAAAACAAACAACCTCCTCCCCCTAAAAAAAAATAATAAAAGCCATAATAAGTATTATGAAGATTTTGGAATGGGACTGTTCGGGGTTGAGGACAGTGTACCCTAAGAATCATGACAGCCTGGAGTACAAAGGGAAGTTGAATGTGGAGACTTTGGGAAGGGCAGACCTCGGTGGGAGGGTCGGCTTGGGAGTTAGTGGAGTTTGTTCCGTGATAACACTGCTGACCCACAGCACTGGCTCCAGAGACACCCCTTCCCTTTCTCTTCTCTTGTCTCCTTTTCATCTCCTTGCCACCTTTCCTTCTCTCTGCTTCCTTCTGCTCCTCTCCATTCTCTCCAGAAGGTGGTCTCAGTGGGGGAAAGAAGGAGTCGAGCAGGCTGTTCATGTCTCACGCCGGGAGGATATTTGCTGGATCGCTGTGTACTCTGAAGATGCTTTGTGTGAAACCTTAGGATTCTATGAGCTATTTCTGGAGCTTCACATTTATTCAATATTTGAAATGTACTTCATTTATTTCTCAAGCTGTAGCCCAAATGAAACAAAACCAAACCTTCCCAAAGCCAACAAAAACAAACATAAAATGTGCTATTTGCCAACTCTGGCCCTTTTGAGACTATGAAGTACTTTCCGTGCACTTGGCCTCCTTGCTTCCATGAAGAATTCCAGTCCCGGCTCCTTTTGTTTATTTACACATACACACAACCTTCCTGCAAATGTGTAATTGATTGGGAAGATGGGGTTTTGCTCTGGTCTTTGTTTGACTTCAAGCCTGCACATGTCTGCTCTTGTAAAATTATACAAGTGAGCTCACTAGTTCAATGTATGAGTGCTAAGCTCAATTAACTGCCAGGCAGGGCTCAGCACATCTGCTCAGCTCCAGCTCTTATCATGCCTTGTTAGACAATTGTGCAGTAATAAGTGAACTCCACGAACGGCATCATGACCATATTGTGCGAAAAATAGTGTCAGATGTCATTTGCCTAAATTAAATATACGCAGAAGTGTAATCTTTAAAATTGAGGCAAAATAATTGCTGTTTAAACTGGAGATGTATCATTAATTAAAAACAGGAAGTTTCAGGAGGAAATCAAATTTCATGGTAGATATCAAAAATCTTATGAAGGTCAGATGACACAAGTACCAGTCCCAAACATAGAGCAACTTACACAATGCCCTCATTGTGGTTATCAAATTAAATTCTGCAAAGTTCACATCTCTGTGAATGCTGACCAATTTTGAAGTTATGAAAGAAAATCTTCACCATAAAATTAAGACTCTGCATCTGTGAGTGCAATCTGAGCCATTCAATATTCTTGAAAAAGTGCACTTAAAAATGTAAATCTGTCAAGAAAATGTATGGTGTGGTTTGAAGCCATGCTGTTGTAAATAGAAGGGGACGCAAGAAAGCAGGAAAATGCTCACTTGCCCCGGTGCCCCGGTGTGATGGTCTTGCTAGGTGAAGAAGCAGTGAATTTACACACTGTCTGCCATTGCTGTACATACTATGCAAGTGACAAAAGAGCCATCATGAATAGTTGCTTAATTTCAAAAGATGAAACTTTTGGAATTCAACTGTTTCCATGTCTGAATACTATATATTACAGATTTTTTTTTGTTTTTGTAAGGTATGAATACATAGATAAATGCATAGGTACACACAGACATATACACATGTACATATAAGCACATAGGGACACAAAAACACACACACACACATACACACAGATAGACACACACAAAGACACACAGACACACAGACATATATACGTACATACACACACACACACGCTCACAAACACATACACACACACACACATAGACAGCCTCTACCGCCACACACACAGTTACTGGGTGTTCAGGTATTACTTTTGTTGCTGTCATAAAACACCCTGACCAAAAGCAACACATATGAGTAAAGAGTTTATTTGATTTGCAACTCCTGTTACAGCTCGTGATTTTGGGGGAGTCAAATCAGAACTCAAACAGAACAGCTAGTCACATGGCAGAGAAGAATGAATGCACCCAGGCTGCCTGCTTATTTTGGTCTCCTTTTACAGTGGGTGACCAGTGCTAAGCACATACAGTGATGCCACAGGCTTGTGGACCATGCATCCAGACGAATTGGCGTGCCATGGAGATACAGCATGTTTCAATCCCAGAAATCTCTAATTTGAGACGTAAAATCTCATTTTAAGGACCGAAGACATGGGCCAAAGCTCCCTCCTTGTTTCTGTGCCTGCCTCAGGAGTACCCGACACAGGCCCCAGGCCATTTCAGGTGTCCAGGCACATAAGCTGTCACTTGTCACCCTTCCCCATGTAAACAGAGCAGCACCAGCATCCTAGCCCCAGCCAGCTGAGCACCTTCATCCTCAGAACCCCTCCCCAGTGCCCAAGGTTTATAATGCCGCTTTTCACAAAATAAAATACACCATCTATTTCATAAAAGATCGTCTGAAACTCATTACCTATTCTGGGGAAAGAAGGGCTACCTTCTCCCCAAGGAATTCATCTGTGGAGCCCAGGGCTTGACTGCTGGCCAGACAGCCACAGCGGAACCGCTTCGGTTGCTACTAGAGCTTGGCTGGCCACCACGAACTCAGCGCTCAATGGCGGGAGTGAACTGCTGACCCCCTTGCAAATCAGCGGCTTGATATCAGGGCAGGTCAGTCCCTGAGCTCCTGCAGCTTGGATCAGTCCCAGAACCTGCATCCTAGCTGTAACCGGGTCAAGCCGGGGCATTTGCCTGCTCCCTCTGCTTTTAAAATGGAAGTTTAAGCAGGCCTACTCCAGGGGTTCCTGGGCTTCAAAGTTTCTGCCCGGAAGTTTAACAAACAGTGGGGACCTCCTCCTCCCCAAAGAAGCACGTACTTCCTGCTCAGTGTGTGGTGTCCATTGACCCTTCAGGCCTGATGACAGAGACATGGAAATACAATGGATATCAATGATCAACACAAACCTTCATGGACATGCCGATCATGATCTAGACAATAAATAATAAGATGTCTTTGTTATGACTTAGAGCTTTTTAGCAGTATGACCAATCTGACCTAGACAGTTCCTTACTTAAACTTTATTTCCAGGCAATTCTAGGTTGTTTCAAGTTGACAATTAAAACTAACCAGCATGGTGGGTAAAATCACTTAAATACATGGAACAGAACAAGTGTTTAGTCTTTATGTTAATTTTCAGAACAAGCCATCAAATGAGTTTCCAAAGACGTGTAGAGTTGAAATTAGCATTGAGCAAGTAATGGTTGTAAAAATATCCAGGCATTTTGATTCATGTAGGAGCAGTTGCCAAAATAAGTTCAGACAATTGTGGTGTGTTATATAGACAACCGTTTGCTGTAAAGCAGATTAATGGGCATCTTTCAAAAGAGTGTTCAGTTTTTATGATGAGTATTGCCAAGTTTTAAGGTGTATTCTTTATAATGGAGAATTTTTAGTAGTGTTTGTGGTTTCATACTGGGGTTCCAGAATTCACTTTTCAGTTGAGGTTAGTTGGTTCTGCCAAGACCAAGTCTTGCTACAAATCTTTCAAATGAAACCGAAAAAAAATTTCCCTCATTGTAATAGTGTCATTAACAAAATCTCACTGAAAGCATGGTTGTGCTTGCTTTTGTCTCTTGCTGACATTTTTAATAAGCTGAAAGAACTCGATATGCAATGCCGGCCTGTGATGTTAATCTCATTTACAGCTGCATATAAAACATTAGCAATAAAACCAAACTTAAGGTTTGAATCCAATACAGAAAATAAAGTAAATTTGATTCTGATGGAACTGAGCAAATGTGAGATGAAGACAGGCATTGAGACACGTGGGGTGCTTTAATGATATTATTCAATATCTCATGTTTCAGCACATGTGAGTCTGACATAATCCTGCATATTTGCATAATCAATGATAAAGATTCAGTGAGAAAACCTTACCAATGTGTGATTCTGAAATATTGCTAACTATGCAAATTGCAAACAATAAAAATGTACACTTCCTTTGAATGTCTGGGTATAATTGAAGAGGCGCAGGATTGAAAGCTAAAAGGTTAACAATAAAGCTGTTTTCTGTACATACCAGGATTTCTTCCATTCTTAAAAACCTGAACGAAAGAGACATAAACAGAATATTTATTTTGAAATCTCATTACCACTGCCAGCATCAGTGTTTGGGTTCAGTTCCACGTGCAGTTGAGTAGTCTTGTCTGTTTCTTCTCATTGATTGATGTTTGAAGATGAACTCACATTTAAACTTCAGTGTTTTAACTTTTCAAAACATAAAATAATATACATATTTTGTTTCTCAATACAGGCTGTCAATCTGTAGTCCAGGTTGCCCTGTTACTTGCTATCTAGCATAGGCTAGCTTCAAGCCTACCTCACCTCCAGTTCACTATACAAAAATCTTTTACAGGAATTTCTATCCATGATGCGTTAGTTTTATTTTATTTTACTTTTCTTTTCACTTTCATAGCTGTTATCTTTCACAGACAAAAAGATCAAGCAACAAAACTAAATAAAAGAAGCCATAGCATCTACAGCCTGTCTAGTTGCTCGCAGAATTCAAAACACAGGATACGTGAAGCATTCAACACATGAACTCCAAAATATAAGTCAACAATATTTAGTAACTACCAGTATGTTCCTAGGAATTCTATGAGAAGTACCTAAGAAATATTGGAAATCTCCTTCTTTACTTCTTGTCTGCTGACTTTGATACAAAACCATTCATGAGCATAACAGACAGAAACAGACAAAATTTTAAAAGTTCCATATGGAATTTTAGGGTGTACCCGATGTTTTCTATGCTAAGGACGGTTATGGGAAAGGTGGTTGTAATACAGTCTGAGATGTGATAGGACTGATAAAGGGGGATTTTAAATTGGTGTGAAATCAACTTTAAGTACAAATGTAAACTAATGTGGTTTTAGGAAACTTGCATGGCAAGTAGAACAATATTTGGGCTGATGGAATTTTGAAGCTGGGACCCAGTGTCCTGAGACCCCTAACATGCGTGCTTCATAGCTGGTAGTACTTAAGATGGATGTGTTAGCAATATGGAAAATGTCAGGAAGCAAAGATCAGGATTTTGTTTATTGTTCCTATTTTTCTGGAGAGCTGACTGACAAACATTAACCAGGATAATATCCATCTACATGGATGGCATAGTATAAGGCTTAGTTGTTGGTAAGCTAAGAATCATTGCTTTCTATCTATTGAACCTGCATCTGTTAGTCGCTGCTGATGAAATTAGTACTTGTTGAACATGACACAAGTGTTAACTTTGTGGAGTGTCAGGGAAATAACCGTTGAGGGCAACCATTCTAAGACAAATTATAAAAAATTATCTCGCTTTCCCAGGGGAAATGCTCCTTGTCTTTAGATGTCTAGTGCCCACATGCCTTTCTCTACAAAATGCCCAGAGCCTCTCATTCTGCTCCAAGGTGCCTTCTTGCTCTTCCCACTCTGCAGCAGACGTCCCTCTTCTACAGATTTAGACTTGACATTTTCTCAAAGTGTTGATAACCTGTAAAGCTCAGTGTGACAAGTATTCCCTTAGATCGCACTGTAGGCCATTCCTACTGATTTGAGTCAGCAACAAACACCTTCAGCTGAGACATTATAGAGAACAGGAGACCATATTTCTTCCTGAAAATTTCACAAAGATTCTGCCAATTTGACATAAATGGAGTATTTTGTTTGGCTGAAATAGTTGAAAAATAATGATCAAGAAATATAAGAATGAGCAAAAAAAAAAAGTTTTCGTAATGCCAGGTTACTTGGTGTAAATTAGAAAATCAAATGGCATTTTATGTGCAGATTTCAACTTTGATCTGTGTTGGACCAAAAAAGTCACTACTACAACTAGCCAAATCAAATATTTATTTGCATTTCTCCCCATTTTATTATAGAACTCTTTGAACTCTTCTAGCTATCAAAGTCCAAACTTTAAAGAAATCAGATGAGTTTGAAAATAGGAATCTAGATGCATTCTTATCTAATAGTAGTAACCATTAAATGAAACCTAGTCCCATTCTAGCTACTAAACAGTCAACACTGTCAGCCCTGTAGTTTTCTGTGGTTCTCAAAAAAGTTGATCAAGAGGAAAACAATAGAGAATAGAAAAACAAACATGAATCTTCTAGTCAAAAGAGTCAAATAGTGGGTTCAAATCCTGACAGTTTTGGATTTGTAATGGTGGAAAACTTATTGAAGTGATTGCACCTTGATTTCCTCATTTGTTAAGTGTAGTGAATGAGCCATCAAATAAGGGTGTGTGCGTAAATTAGAAAAATATTCACATTTTGCTTAGTATTATAAATCAGCAAACACACATATGCATTCCAGCCATTAAGCTTGCCCAGCTGTTGTGAATGCATGTGTGGTACTTTATATCTAGCCTAAAATTCCTTTTGTGTTGTGGTGAGAGAGATGACTCAGTAAGTAAAATGTTTGCTATGCAAGGATGACGACCTGAGTTCAAATCCCCAGGACCCACATAGACACTGAGTGAGGTAATATGTTCGGAGAACTCTGGGGGAGCAGAGACAAGTGGTTCCATGGAGCTTTTAGCACAGCTAGTCTGGCCAAGTTAGTCCAGCCATATCAATGAGCTCTAGGCTCATTGAGAATCCCTGTTTACAAAACCAAATGTGGGGGAAAACTGAGATGTTAAGTTCTGGCGCAAACATGCACATACAGCCACATTCATCTATTCATACAAGAACACACACAAACACATATGCACAGATACACCACGCAAACACAATTTCCCCCATTATAGATATAAAATATAACTCTTATTTTTCTCCATAGGACTTTCAAATAGCAATGTGATTCCTGGGAGTGCTGAGAGGCACATACAGGGCAACAATTATAAAGAAGTATGCAGGGTAATTCTTGAAAGCATTTCTCCACAATTGGATTTGAGGTTGGGCCAAACTGATAAAGGACCACAAGTGAAAACTGCGCTGAGCATGGCAGTGCTGTGACGCCTGCTTTCCTGTCAGAGTCAGATCACTGAACCTGTTCCCATCTTAATGGCCGGTTCTAAGAATATTCTGCACCCTGCAATCTAGAATCACACTTGAAGGAGCAGGAAATCACCTTGTACGTATACATGCACAGTGATGTTGCTTTGACATGATAAGCCCACATGCATGCCAACCTCTGATATTCATTGTTTTTAACATCTCATTCCAAGTGTTGAACACCAACGCTTATTGTCTTAGGGAAATGGAGAGTGGTTCCTTTCCTGACTCCATGGGTCAGAGGGGTACTGTAAAGCTCAGAGCTTGTCTTCAGTGAGAAGTGAAGAGTGTGAAACAAAGGAAATTTCTAAAGAAAAAAGGCTATTCCACATTCCCTTGGATATCAGTTATAACGTCCAGACTGGGGTATTTTCAATAAAGGCTGGTGGGATGGGAGGATCCAAACTGGGATTACCATATCACAGAATGGTTATTTTTAAGTGTTTAGGGTAGATATGAAATGTAGCATATGCAAAGAGGAAATAGAAATTCTATATCCTCCGGCATTGAACAGAGCTCTTATGACTTACTTCCAAAGCTGCCAACATTTATTTTATCTGTGGTTAAAATGAATTGATTATCAATTTGACTGGCTCTGGAATCAGCTAAGAGGCAAGCTTCATCATGTATATCTCATGTTTTTTATTTCTCGAGTTACTCGTAGTGGGAAAGTCTACCCTATATATGAGTGGCCTTCTCCAATAGCATCTCCCATCAGCCTGTTGCTGGATTACCCTCATGTCATGCCCTCAGGTCTAGTTCATCTACTGTCACTGTGCCGGCCTGTCTTCACTTGTTTCAGAACCCAGATTTTTTGTGGATTCAATGTGAACTGAATACCAGTGGCTCTCTGCGTGTCCTCCAGCCCTTCAGTGTCAGACTGAGACCTACGAGGCACTTAGCCTAGCAACTGAGCAGCTACTAGATCCCAGGCCTGTCTCCCGTGTGGAGACAGCCAGTGCTGAGCTACCCACCCGTATTTGCAAGCCAGTGCTTTGTTCCTCTAGCGAGCGCTGGGTAATACACTAATATGCTGGCAATTAAGTCTTCATGTACCTGTTACGGAGCTCACATTTAGCTGATAAAAAAATCTTCCTTGGCTGCTGTGTTCTCAGACATCACCCTGGAGAGTGGCAGCAGAGGACAGGGAAGCTGGCCTAGGGAACAGACTCAGCGATTCTAATGAGATCACACTGATGTCATGGGACTGCATAGTCTTTAGTCTCTTCCTCTGTCCCCAAGCAGGGGTGGACAACAGAGAATACGAAGTGTTGGCAGATTGCCATCACGCTGACAGACACGGCCTTGATCTGACAGACTCCCTTTTGCCCATACGAGAAGAAGGATATGGAAGAGAAGGACGGTCCAGAAATACTATTTTCTCATTTCTACCAGCCAACAAAGCTTTAGGAGCTGTGAGTTTTTATATTTAATATGGCAAATATTTAATTTTTTTCATGTTCTAATTTAAAAAATGTAATGTTTAAAACAACTTAAAAGATAACAGGCCTGCTCTGATTCTGATTTTGTTGCTCACAGCTGGGAGGTGGCACCTCTTCTGTGTCTTCTTGTCGCTAACTGGTTTGTCTCCCTGTCTCAACGCTCCACTAGCTGGACCTGCTGCCTTAACCGCACGGTCACCCAAGGACCACTGGTGCCGCATTGTAGAGGTTTTGTCATTAATGAACGTACGTCTGCTTGAACAGGATTAGCTATTTTTGAAAACAGTTTAATTCCTTTTTATTGTTTTCTGATAAGCAACTTTTATTGACCATTTATTATTGGTGCAAATCAATAATCATATCAAGGTAGCACAAATATAAAAAAACATAGATAATTGTCTTAGGCATTTTACTCATGTGATAGGTATAAGGCAACATAATTATAATACAAGAGGAAAGAAATAACTTTTTTGTAAGAACTCTCTCTCCTTCCTTATTTCCCCTCTCCCTCCCTCCCTCTCTTTCTTCCTCCCTCCATCCTTTTTTATCCTTTTTTAAATATATTTTTTATTTACTACAATTTATTCACTTTGTATCCCAGCTGTAGCCTCTTCCCCAGTCCACTGATAGGGGAGGACCTTCTCCCCTTCCATCTGACCCTAGTCTATCAGGTCTCATAAGGACTGTCTTTCATAGTCTTCCTCTGTGGCCTGGTAAGGCTGCCCCCCTCAGGGGGAGGTGATCAAAGAACCCGCCACTGAGTTTATGTCAGAGACAGCCCCTGTTCCCCTTACTAGGAAGCCCATTTGGAGACTGAGCTGCTATGGGCTACATCTGTGCAGGAGTTCTAGGTTATCTCCATACATGGTCCTTGGTTGGAGTATCAGTGTCAGAAAAGATCCCTGGGCCCAGAATTTTTGGAGTTTAATTCCTTTTATGGGTTTAATCGCGAGACCCTTTTAAAGTATAATTGTGGCCATATTTTTAATAAATCATCAAGTTGAGATCACTAATGTAGCTCTTACTTTATTATGCCTGGCATCCTTATAAGGAAGGGAAATGCTGACATGCGGAATAATGTAAAGTCTCACGGAAGGCAGTGTCCACAGCTGGGGGAAGTGTGTGACCCTCAGAAGCCGAGAGAGGCACGGAACACAGTTCCTCTCACAGTTACTAGTAGCAGGTGACTCTCTGCAAAGGTAATTTCGGTAGCTCAGGCTCCGCTGCTGGAAGACAGCGTATTGCAGTACAGTGATATGGTAGATGTATATACATGGTCAGTGATTTTCCTCAGTTAGGAGTCTATGAGGCAAACAGTTCACTGAGGATGCCCAACTCACCCCAACTTACCTCTTTCATTAGTACACCTCCCTTGCTAAGCATCTCACAATGATCTAACAATAAGTATTCACACCTCCCCCTGGATAAAAAATTATTTCTAATTGCACTCAAGCATAAGTATAATGGATGATAAAGCCATATCTTTCTTTTTCTACAGGAAAAGACCCCGGTTTTATGTGTAGCTTTTCAATCCTGGAACCTAAAGCTTTGAGAATAGACTAAGTGAACAAAAAGACATTCCAGCCCTGATTTTGTTTCTTTTCTCTTCCTCTATTAAATTCCCAGTATTTCTTCCCTGAAGCTATAAGGAGAAAGCTGTGTCTTCAGAGAGAAAGAGAAAAAATGCAGAACAGGTAATTATCCTGTTAATTTTAAGAGTATAATTTTAGGCCCCAAGGTGAATACTTTTTATTGGAATTATCCCATTTGGCTGCACAGTGAAAGCCAAAGACAACATGAGTGAAACAGACTTTGTTTGGTTCCAAATCTGTGACTTCTGCCTTTTCAGAAAGTGGCTTGAGCTTTGAGGATGAACTCTCCAGCTTGCCAGGTATGCCATTAGGGTACAGGACATCTCTGTGCTGTTGTTTAGCAGGTAAGCAATGGTATTGTGTAAGACATACCAAGGGGAACACAGTGTGATTAAAAACGTTTGTGGCTCATCATTAAATATAGAATCATTATAATTGGATTAATTTAGGAAATACACTGTGATGCATCCCTTTTCCCTTGAGAACTAGATGTACACACAGAGCTAAATTTTCAAAAAAGTACAGAGTTGACATTCTCTCATAAAAAATGTGGATTCATAATTCAGACTCACTTAATCCTCAACCCTGCTGAAGTCTGTGTGCAACACTATACACTGGTTTACTAGAGTCATACCTATCTTGTGTCAAAATTCTGAATGTGATATCTGCACTCCAGCACAGGACTTCTCTATGAAAATATAGGCCAATCATGGTGCTGTGTGCATGCCTATAATCCTAGTCCGGTGTAGCAGATATGGGAGTACTAGGAGTTCAAGCCTATCCTTGGTTAGGAAGGAAATTAAGAACAGCCTGTGCAACACAAGGAATTGTCTCAAAGGAAACAAACAAGTGAATAAGTAAATGTCCCTCAATGTACAAGTGATCTTTGAAAATCAGCTGGAAAGTCGACCAGGGCTACTTTAGACCCTATCTGAAAGCAACAGAGGAAAAGTTAGATGCTTCCTCTTTCTTGGGGCTATGGAAATGGCTCAACAATTAACAGCGTGAACTGTTCTTGCAGAGGATCCAAAGCCAGTTTTCAGAACCAGCATCAGACCACTCCCAGCGCCTGGGACTCCAGGTCTAGAGGCACCCGGGGCCGTTTTTAAGCCTCTTCTGGCACTTGCTCTTACTTGCTCACTTGTGCTCTGTCTTTCTGTCAGTCTGCCTGCCTGCCTGGCTCTATCTCTCTCTGACATACATTCTTAAAAATAATACAATAAATCGTTTAAGAGAAAGAGAAAATGGCGCTGGAAGCAGTTTCATTAGTCTGAGTTGGAGGGTGGAGAATGACTGGTTCAGAAGAAGGCCTACAAGTGGGAAAATACTCACAGATGCTTTCCTCATATCTTTTGTTAGGTATGGTTCCCCGTGACATGTCTATCAGCAATATTGTCAGAGGCTGTAATTGAAAAGCTGTGTTAATTATTATCAGTCACCTGTCGCTCTCCTGCTGAGGATAGATTGATGCCTTGATAAAAAGATGGCATCAATGTTGTCTGCTAACACAGGAAGCTGTAGAAGCGTATTTTTTTCCCCTGTAGGTTAAGACACATTGGATCAAGTTTCCTCTCTAATGCCAACTCCTGGCAAGGCTAGGAAAGGTCCTGGAGATAACATGTCCAGCATAACTTGCTCTTTTCCCCTCACTCATGCCAGCCTCTCTCTGGGAAGAGAGCCATGAAAAGTACACCATGCTTAAAAGTTCTTTCGCCTGGGTCCAATAGATTGCTGGAAGCTCTGTTTCTGCAACTCCCCTCGGTCTGGGGTGTTCAGCTGCCTCCCACCCACCTCCAGTTCTTCATGCCCATACAGAGCACGTGCTTATGAGTTGAGGCAGCTCCCAGCCTGCCCCTCATCCTCACCTTCCCCCTTATGCACTGCAATTTTGTAATGACAGGTAATGAAAGGAGCAGGTCTGCTGGAAGTTGGAAAAGGCCCCTTAATCGTCAGCTGTTGCTTTTTTATTGTAATTGGGGGAAATGTGAAGCACTGACTTGCTTGTTTTCAATTGCTTTCTTTCCCATTGACTTGGGATAGTTCCCAGAAGGATGATGAACTTTCTCAGTTACTGTCTTCGGTCAGAGAGTACTTAATGAAAGTGAGTCAGGTCATTTCAGAGCAGTCCCAGCAGTGTGCCCTCTTCCGCTATGGACATTGCCCTAACCGATGGGAAACAGTTCCAGAGAGGCAGAATAGAAGGTTGAGATCATTGCCAGGAGGAGAATCCCTGCAAGAGTGCATGCAACAGGGAAGCGCCTGCTGTTTTTCTTCACCAGGTCCTTTTCGTTTATTCATGTGTTTGGATTTCATTGGAACTAATTTGTGTCATTATCTTCTGATTGCTTCTGACATTTTCAATTATTGACAATTCAGATAAGTAGATTTGGGGATGTGTGTACATTTTTATCTCATGAAATACTATCAGGGGATGCAACTCACTCATGAGAAGCAACACACAGTGACTCAGTCCTAATGTCAAGGATATGTTCCTGGCCAGGTACTTCTGCTTCTCCAAGAATTTCTTGTGTTTAGGTTGTGAAAACTATTATTTTGGTGCCTGGAGCCTAGCTGATAGAGTGTCTGGGGTGCCAGAGACCCTAGGTCTATCTCCAAAACCACATAAATGGGATTCAATGACACACACCTACAGTCCCTGCACTTGGGGGACAGAAACATGAGAATTAGAAGTTCAAGGTCATTTTAAGTTACAGAGAAAGCTTTAGGCCAGCCAGAGCTACATGCTATTCAACATTTTTTTTAAACAATTCAAATACTCTACTTTATTATTCCTTCCTTAGAGTTGTCAGAAATAAGCACAGCAGACAAAGCAAAACACCAGGCTTCCTTGAGCTCTCATGGTTTATTTGTTTATATTTTGATTGCTGAAATGACATAAAATAAAATCTGTTTGAAAGATGATGGTCTTGCTATGCATTCTATAGGTCTGACTCTAAAACTGACAGGACAATGTTTTGCTCATTTTGAATAAATGTATTGTAAGCAAACTTACTATTTTAGGTATTCATGTTCTAGGATCTTGTGGTATGTAAAAACAGTACTTAAAAGTACATTTTTTTGTGATAGCGCTCTTCTTTTACTTAGGTCTATGTATAGATGCCTGAGATTTTGACATAACTTGAGAAACCAGTCATATACCCCGGGGACCTGACCACAGAGGGGCTGTCCTTGGCCATTCTTCATGGGTTATCAGATAGCCACCATGTACCACAGCCAAGTGTCTGCTCAACTCTAATGCTTTTCTTACTTGGGCCAGTAGCATGGCAATGTTTTTCCTCCTTGTTCACACATTACAAAATATGTCATTATTAAAATTTACCATTCCCATCAAACAAAGGAAAGTTTAAAATTTGTTCATGTATTCAGTAGTAGAAAACTTCAGTTTCAGAGGTATTAATTTTACTGGTTAGGTTTGTCCAATGTCATTAAAATTTTTAATCCAGGCTGGGGACATAGCTCAGTAGTGGAATGCTTGTCTAGCATGACAGTTCCTTGAGTTCAGGCTCCAACAGGGACAAAAAAGGGGGAATTAATTCATGACAATCTTTCAATCTTTCACATCTAGCAAAGGAATTTAAAAGTAATTTTGTTCTTCAAAACTTCAGAACACTGGATATTATAACTTACTTAAATCTTCACCATAAAACTCAAGGAATTGAAAAATTAAGTTATCTAAGCCATTTAAAAAATCTCATTTCCCCAAATGAATACCTCTTCTTTGCCATAACACCCTTGCTTTCAGTGGACTAATTCCTGTATTCTGAATATTTGATATACCATCCGGTACAGTTGTACCAAGTCATCAGTCCCTACATCAACATCTGTAACAATGTCATGGCCATTCACCCTTTAAATCACATCATGAAATTATTATTGCCAAATATGGTTCTCAAAAATCATGTGTTTAATATCCAGCTTAATTATAACAATGCCTATTCAAGCTACATCATGGCTATTCACAGGAACCCACAGGGAGCAGAGGACTCTGGTTAGGGAAACTGGTTATGGATTTTGAAAAACCAGCTTTGGAAATACTGGACTGCTCAAAAATAATGCCTTTTTTCTTTTGTTTTTGTTATTCATAAAATGGTAGAGAACAGCAATATTAATTTCATTGCCATGAAAACTACATCCGATGTTATAAAGAAAGCATGTCATATGAAAGCACTCACTATTTGTAACGTTAATAAAATGTTGGTTCATCACTTAGACCCTGCTGTTCTTTGGACACACTATTTTTTTTTCTGATGCCATTTATTCTTTTTGGAGCAACCATTAACACTATTTAATAAGTCTTCATTTTTTATGTCAATGTTTTGGGTTGAGATGTGGCAGTCAGAGCTGGTCACAACATGTACAGGAAGGCAAACAGATTAAAAGGAATACAAGAACTCTGAGGTAATATATGGCATGTTAGGTATGGATCTCTAGTTCCTAGATGCCAACTCCTTCAATTAGTATTTCTCATGTCCTGGACAGGACAAGCGTACAGTTCTGAGATTGCTGGTTCATAAGTACCCAGCCATCCTGCTGACAACAGCCCTGGGACAGTTAAAATATCTTGGGATTAGTTTCAATCTCTGAATATTTACCCCATTTCTGTGTGTGTAAGGGGGTAGGGATGTGATAAAGAATTTTCATCTCTTGGAGATTCACTTTCTACATAAATAGATTAAATAATAATACTTCAGGGTGCTGTTGGAATTCAGTCAGATATCTCAAGTTGTTTAGGACCATATTTGTCAATAATAACTAGGATTAGCTAAGCCTGAGACTCGTAGATGGGTCTCTTGGAGAATTGCCTTTGTAAGATCTCACTGACGGGAGGTGGGCCCTTGGGTGCTGAGTTTGGGTAAATGCTTTGCAAGTCTTCATTCTATGTGGCCGCTGGATGTTGCTTGGTCCTCTCCGCACTCACGGATCTGCTTTGGATGAAGATGTCTATGTTGGGAACAAGTCTCTGAGGCTTCATGTGTGAAGACCCTCTGCTGCTCAGACTGCATCTGTCAGTCTTAACAGACCCACCTGGAGGGTAGGGAAGAACTACCTTGTCCTGCCAGGCAGACTAAAACTCATTTAATGTAATTCAACACATTTTGCCAAATCCATGATAGTTTGGATGAAGAAGAGGCATCTGTATTTCTGAAACTGTGCTTCTTAAACACCAGAAGATACAGCAGCCGAAGCTAGCAGTCTTCAAAGACTGGTTCGTGTTGTGACTGAGCTTGTTTTTCTATTCAAGTTCCCAGTTTCTAATCACCAGCCTAATGAAATGATTGGCAGTTACAAGGATGAGTGGGACTAGGAAATGAGCTCTGACAAATATTTCTCATGCCTTTCTTGGCCAAGCCAAAACAACTTAACATCCTTTCTGAGGCAGCTATTTTAATGCTGTATAAATATAACTGTGTTTTTAAAGATAGGATGTTGTAATGTCCTATTAAACATAACTGAATGTAGTATTTTATTGTTGGAGAACAGAGTATGGCTTTTCAAAACTGATGCTAAACCATTTTATAAAAATGGATGTCCTGCTTATAGCTAAAAATGTTATCACCATAATGAACTGTTTGGCTTATACTTATTTGGACTGTTAGCTGTTATATTTCTATTAAATTACATTGTTCATTATCATTTCAATGAAGCATCTAATACGTTTAATATATGTTATCACTTATCCAATCATATGTATATATAGGATAAATTATTTATATTTGGAGTCATACATTTATATGTATGACTTTTATGATTCTCACACTTATCTAATCCTAGTTACTATTGTAAGTATGGTTTCAAATAACAACATATGATATCTGACTGAATTCTACCAGTGCCTTGAAGTATTATTATTTAAAGTATATATGTAGAAAGTGAAGCTCCAAGAGATGAAATCTTTGTATGACAGCCCTCCTTACCCTCCCCATATGCATGCATATACATACATATTCATATGTATATATTCATATGTGTGTGTATCTATGTGTGTATGACTGGTTTGCTATGGAGGAAATGCTTGTCTTAAGTGAAATCTGGTTTTTTGGTTTCCAATGCTTTTTTTCCTTCGGATCTAATGTTATTTTGGGGTGGAATTCCTTTTCAACCTACTGGAAATCTGGGCTGAGTCTGATTTGGTCCTCAAAATTCCATAATTCCACCTTCACTTCTGTCCAAGTCTGTTCGTTTTTGGTGGCCAATGAGCTGACATATTGATTTTAGTCTGGAGCACAAGTGCATAGAGAATCAATTATTTTTAGAATTATAAATTAACCTATTAAAATAATTTATTTTAGGAAGAATACAAAACCCTATAGAATATATACATACAGCAAAATTATATGTAATACTATATTTAAAAAATGTAGCAATTAATTTCAGGGAAATGGGGCATTGAAAGCACTCCAGCGAGGACAGCCCCTGCAAACAGATGTTCAGACTGCAGTGGTGTCCTTTTCACATAGCTGGTAAGGCAGTGGGTGGAGGGAAAGTATGTGCAAGCGGTTAATTCCGTGTCCCCGCCAAAGTAGTTAAATATGCATGCTTGACCATTTTCTGAGAAGGGGTATCGTGCAGTGCAGTGATTACCTGTGAAACATGGACACATGGACAAACGAGAGCACCCATGCTACATTTCTCCAGCTGAGGGGAAGGAACAGCAGTTGAATTGCATGAGGAACACAGGCACTTACTGCTTGCTTCGTCCTGACTGACAATGTGATATGCCCAGGCTCTTCTAGCTCCTTGAGTTCTCCACTGGAACAGACTCTCCAGCAAACTGTGAGCCAAAGTAAAGCCTTTATTTGTGAAGCTGCTTTTGCCATAGCAACAGAAAAATAACTAAACAGCGCCCATGTATCAACAGCTATGACAATCAAGATTCTTTTATCTACTTCAACACCCACATCCTCTACTAGAATGTTTAACAGGCACATCAAGTAGCTTCAGCTAGAAGAGAATCCCGTACTTTCTCACTTAATACCTCTTACTTATTGCTCAACATGGTGACTAACAAGTCCATTGTTCTAGTTGGTTTAAAACAACATTATTGTTATTCCTGTAGCCTTACTGTTGCTTGTAATTAATATGTGTGCTATTAGAAAATGCTATGATTTAACTACTAAAACTCAGCCTAGATCTCTAGACTATGCCTTCTGCTTCCACTTAGCCTAAGACACCTCTGCTCCAGCCTTGGCTGCTGTGTGTGTCTCCTCCTTGGCCTCTGCCTCTGTTTGTGTGCTGCTGTTTGTCTTTTTCTCTCAGTATGGAAGCCGTCTTACCATTCCAGAAGTTTGAAGATGAGTTCTGTCATAACACTCTTCTGCTCAAATCCTTTCAATGGCTGCTATTCAGAATAAACTCTCCAAATGCTCACAGAGTCTGCCAATGGAAGCAGCAGCTCTCATGGCTTGAGCACATTCATCTTCTTTTCTTTACTCAATCACTTTGCTGTTCCTTGAACACTGTACAGTTTTCTTCACTTCACAGTCTTGGCTTTTGCCTAGAAAATTTCCTCCAGTTATTCATGATGCTCCATCCCAAACTTCATTCCATTTGCTGTTAAAAATGTACTCTATTTGAAATGAATGGCCCCTCCTCCAGTATTCCATACTCCATGCTTGTACTTAAGCTTGAGTCATAACACGTATTGTGATTGAACATGCATTATTTTTTTTATCACTCTTCTATTTCATTGGATTAGAATCTCTGTGAGGAGATCAAGTTTTACCTGTTTTCCGTGATTACATAATTGATGTATGAAAACAAAAACAAGGGCTGGAGAGATGGCTCAGAGGTTAAGAGCACTGGTTGTTTTTCCAAAGGTCCTGAGTTCAATTCCCAGCAACCACACAGTGGCTCACAACCATCTATAAAGAGATCTGGTGCCCTCTTCTGGCATGCAGTTACACATGCAGGAGAACATTGTATATATAATAAATAAATCTTAAAACAAAACAAAACAAAAACTTTAAAAAACAATCAAACAAACAAAAAACAGTGCTGGCATAGTATGCTTCCAAACTACAGGGTGAACATTAAAGAATAAGTGTGTAAGTGTCTATGTGTTTATGGGTCTGCAGACCAGGAAAGAAACACAAAGCTAGTTGACAACATGCCAGTCTTTGTTAACGGACAGTCGACTGTGTAAGACCCCTGCACCACCATGCTGGCTGTATTTTATCATAGCCACTGACATTGTCAACCAAATAGCATTTGCTTTTTAATAGTCTGTCTTGCGGAGTTCTGTAAATTTTAATTTGACCTGTTTTTTTTGTTTTGTTTTGTTTTTTTCCCCATAATTATGTCAGAGCTTCATGTGAGGAATTCTCATTGTAAACACAGTAACCCCACAGTCTAATAGTTGAAGTCAAAACTCTTGTTACTTAATCTAGACCAAGAGATGTTGTGGGCATCCAGATTCTTTAGTATTTGAGTTAATTAAAATGATTTTCTGTAGCAACAGCTCTGATTAAAGCAGAAGGTATAAATAATTGGCTTCCAGTATAAAAGTTTAAGCAGGAAACAATTGGAATTTCCGTACTGGCCTATTACCATTTAGGTAATTATGACTTCCCAACCTTGATCTGGAGCCCAAGTCTTTATTGAACTCCCAACTCTCCTACTACAGATCTATCCTTCAAATATTTCCTTCTAGTTGTAACTTGGCATCTTCAGATGCATGATCCAGCACCAGATACTGACAGAAATCGTGAGGGATGAGAATTACATGGTGGGTGGGGGGGGGTTCACAAATCTCTCCAGGCGACTGATTCCACATGGGAGGTTTATTAGGTGAAGGGAAAGGAAAGGGAAGGGGGAACGGAAGGGGGAAGAGAAAAGGGAGGGGGTTGCAGAGACTGTCTCTGGATGATGTGGGAGAGAAAGAGAGAGAGGAGGAGCTTTGAGTTCTCTTATAAGGCAACCCAGAGCATGCACAGGTAGTTTCCGGTGGTCACCGGGTGGCCTTCTAGGTGGCCTCACAGATACCAGATAACCAGTTTGTCAGGTCCCTTGGGGCTAGCCGTAGAGATGCCTGCTTACGGATCCCAACAGATACTACCCAGATCTCTTTATGTTTGGTCTCATTGAACCCTGCTACCACATACTCATTGGTGCTAAGCAGAAGTTGGATGTTATAAGGAAATCATCTCTAGGTGTTTTGTACTAAAGATGTTGAGTGTGCATAGTTGATTAAAATACAGATTATATCTTTGAGTTAGTGATTTCCAAGATGGGGATTGAGACAAAAATTATACTTTGATTTTATTGTGGTTGGTGGTAAAAGTGATATGATATATGGGGAAAGTCCTTTAAGATTTGCTTGAAGATTTATTGCAGAACCCTTTGTGCTGAATATTGAAGGATGAATCTTCAAGTTGTAAAGCAGGAAAAATATATCAAGCAGAGAAAACAATCAAAGCGATAGCACAGAAGAATCACAGACCACAAAGTGTGGTTTGAGCCATTTATGTAACAATATTGTGAAACACGGTCAATATCAGGCAGTAGGGTAAACTATGAAGTTGATGGTAGAAATGGAGAAGCACATAACGAGTTTGTGCAACCTGCTAGGAAGCTGTGGGTAAGAATGAACTATAGGGAAATTTTAAGTGGAAGCATATATGGTCAAGCTTGATTTAAGATCCATCACATTAGGTTTTTTGTGGGGAGGATGTAGCAGGAAGTAGGGAAGACTGAGTGAGCTGAATTAGAAAGGAATTGCTTTCATCCAGGTAAGTAGAAGACACTAACTTAAAGCTATGGGCAGAATAGGAAGCAGGTCATAAATATAGAAAATATTGAGAGAATAAAATATTTTTGTTTTACAATATTTATTTACTTTTATTTCATGCATTGGGGCATTTTGCTAGCATGGATATGTGTGCATCATAGGCATGAAATACTTGCGGAAGTCAGAAGAACATGTTAGATCCATTAGAACTAGACTATAGACAGTTGTAAAGCACAGTGTGTGTGGATGGAATCAAACCTGGGTCTTTTGCAAGAACAGTGGGGTGATGGTAGTTCATGCCTTTAATCCCACACTTGGGAGGCAGTGGCAGGTGGATCTCTGAGTTGGAGACCATCCCGGTCTACAGAGAGAGTTCCAGGACAGTCAAGGTTACACAGAGAAACTCTGTCTCAAAAAACAAACAAGCAAGCAAGCAAGCAAGCAAGCAAAAACAAAACTAAAATAAAACAAAACAAGAACAGCAGGTGACTGCTCTTAAACGGCCCTGACCCAAGTCTTTTATTCCCAAGGGGGATTCTTTTTAAGGGTCTGGATTCAAAAGGACACAAGAAAAGCATTATCAAGTTGACAAGGAAAACCAGAGGATCCAATCAAACACCTTAGAAGGAAAGCTGAATCCCACGAGCAGGTACATTAAAATACAAGCTGAATTGTGTTGCCTCTAAGTTAAGGTGATTCCAGCTAGCGTGAGTTTTGATGTAGGTAGAATGCTGTAGGTATCAATGAATGCTGCATGGTTACGGGGCTGTGGACATGAAGGAGCATAGATAACTAGTGTAAACCACCCATCTATGAGACTGATCAGCAACCAAATACCAAAACCTGAGCTTTGCCTCTGAGAGACCTGCATTTCTGAGCTTCTCAGAAGAAAACAGGAAACACCGAACTCCTAATGTTTCAGGAGGTTAAGCAATGTCCCCAAAGATCCAAGATTGTGTTACATTTGAGGTCATAATTTGTTACTCTGAAACTGCTTTTTGTTTTTTAAACCAAATAGGATCTACTATCAATGACAAGTGAGCCACACAACCATCTTCCTAATCAACAGGTCCTCTTTTGCTTACACCACAGTGCATGGCAGCTACAGTTGGACCTTGTCTTAGCAGAGGCTGGGTTTACTGGAGGGCCACATCGGAAGTAAGGGTAGAAGAGCTACCAAGCCCAACTTGAAGGCTGGTAGCTTAGTTGACTGACTTTACTATATCACAGTCCAAAAAGGCAGCTGTAGAAAATGGTCTGTTCATTGGGAAGAAAAGGATGAAATATCACGGGAAATATCAACAAAAAAGTGAGGCATTGACAATAAACCAGAGAAACCATTAGTAGCTTGGTGAACCAGAGAGCTTGTCTTACTGAGGTTGCATGGGTGGGGGATTACAGAACATAAGTGACTCAACAACAGCTGCATCATTGAAAGGAGCACCCAGAATAGGTGGTGATTCAGAAAATATGTATCCCTGGAGCTTCTACACAACATGAAGACAGCTTAACCAGAGAATCTGCTGTCCCCAGCAATTATTTATTGTGTTTATAACCTAGGAGAGGGATTCTCTGAGTCTTATAACTTTCCTGAATTTCCTGAGCCATGTAACTTTATCAGCTTCTGGAGTGTTACTACTCTCTCAGTGTTCATAAAGCAGAAATGTTTCAAATCAAAAGAAGTAGTTACACCACAAGTGGAGATTATGGTAAAATTTATGGAGTCTGGCAATCTTAAGGTAGCATGGGAAATCTATATTATTTAATCAATTTTTCTCTATTGAAAAGAAATTATATATTCACTAGTACAACATGAAGGAAAAACAGTTTTACTAGTAATTTAGAAACAATATAGCCAGGTCTTAGTATCAACTAGTTAGTTCTCATTTTGAGCAGTAAATTGTCCTAAACAGACCACTTGAAGAAGTTGTCATGTTTATTACATGCATATAGTATGCTTGTTTGCTAGCATGCTTGTTTGCTAGCATGCTAGCAACGACAGGCCTAGTTGAAAACACTGGGAAATTCTCCCCGATGCTGTTATTGGCAGTGGTGTGGGGATTTGTTCTAGAGAAAGACTATTCACATTTTAATCCTCGCTTCTTAGAGTCCAAAGTTGACAGGAAGATTTTGACTCAAAGATAGTTTAGACAATAATTGGAAGTTTGCAGAAAATATTTAAAGGAGAGTGGAAAATAATGAATCCATGTAGTGTGCATAATGATTCTACTCCCTATCCACATATTTAAAACCCCAATTCTGTTTTTCTGATATTCATTCTTAAAAGTTGTCTTGAGAGCTACCACTTTTCTGTAGAAAGCATAAGTATTACTTACAGAGTCATTAGCTTTCCTTCCATATACAGGGATCTACTCATAGAGTTTATACCTATTTTTTTCAAATCTTGAGACTTTTAAAATATATATTCATTTGAACCTTTGAACTTAAGAGACTGAATGAACAGAACAAGACACAACAAGAATACATACCAGCATTAGATAATTAAGGAAGTCAGAGCCTCAGACTATACGTAAACAACTCAATCAACAGATGCTATGGAAATCGCAAAATAACAAACAAATCAAAAGTACAACATTAAGATTAAAATAGCTGAGAAATCTACTGTTCCTGAATAAATTTAATTATAGAAATGGCCTTTGACTATATGGTTCAGCATTTTAGAAAAGAGTTACATAAATCCCAAAGTTTACCTTATGTTGGCAGAAGGTTTATATGCCCTGATGGCCACATCTGTGTTCATGGTTTTCATCTCTTCCATCCTAAAGGACTAAGATCAGAACAGTGGCAGAAATCATTTAGAAATCAAAAGCTTACAACTTAAAAAGTATGACTTTCCATGTGTCCCACCAGTATTCTTCCTTAAAGGCTGCCATTAGACTGTCCATAAAAGAGGGGTCAGTATTAATTACTGTAGGTTATCTGTCTTGCAGATTTCATGAAACACAAGGATAACAATACTCTCCTTCCTTTAAACCTTTGTATCATGTTAATAGGAGCGACAAAGGCACTGTGGCAGGAAGACACAACACAGCTGTCCTTGTTTGCTTGAGGAACTTGCATTTTAACCTGAAATACATGTTTAAATTTCATTTCTGGGAATGGACTCTAATGAGTCTGCTTTCCCTGGTTAATGCCCCTATCCTGCCTGTGAGTGGGTTCCCATGCTGTACCACCCTCAAATACACTCCACATGTAGTGCACGTGTTCCTTAACAGGCCCTCATGTGTTCTGTTTTCTAGCTGGCTTAAGCTTTGGCAATGGCCCAGGGAGACTGAAGAGTGCTCTCCTGCTTAGGCGTGGACTGCTGATAATCACCACTGCATGTCAAAGGGTGAGGAAATCCATAAAAATGGTGAAGAGATAGGAAGTGAAAGTGCCAGCCATACTGTCGTTGTATTCAATTCATCAGCCTTTACAAATAAAGGGCAAATTCAATTAGCCTAAGTAGATGGTTATTTAAAAATACTCCATAAAGTATTTCTTCATCATATAGTAAATAAGGCTTATGTTTAACCACAGCTTAGCATGTTCCAGTGTTAGTATCAGGGCAGTTTGTTTTCATAGCTTGATCTAAACAACACTTTATGTTGACACTTCTATTGCGTATTTAATGAACTCACATCAAATATGCATGGCAAATAAATACTATGTTCCTGGTAAACCTTTATTCTTTCTTGCTCTCTTGATCTGTTCAAGTGAAGTAATACACTTTTCCCAATATATTTCTTCTCTCATAAAAATGCATATCCCGGGCATTGTATCTAAATCTTATTTCAATATTTTTGTGAGACAGAAAAGAGAAATCTCGATCATCCCAAGTGCAGACATGCAGCTATTTAAAATGCAGTTCTAAGCTCTACCTCAGTTTGCCTCTGAACAGCCAGCCAGTCTGCTGAGAAGCGCCCTTCTGACAGAAAGGATTAAGTCTCTGAAAAATCTTTAATCTGCTGCCCATACAGAAAAGCATTAAGGCAACACATGATGCCACCAATAAGAATCAGGGAAGGCAATGGCATGCTCAGCTGTGGAGGACTGCCTTGAGTCTGGAGCTGCCACATGGGTGTGGACCTGAGTGTAGGGGTGCGCCATGGTAATTAATTCCTTCCCCCCCAATGGAAGGGTCTGGACTGTCACATATCATACTCTGGAGTACCAGAGAGGTCCCACGAGGTTGGTATAAAATAACCTGAAAGTGACTTGGGTTTCTGAAACGGGAAAAAAATGTACAACGGGCTGGTCCCCAATTTGCTTGCATAACCTATGACTTAATAGGAGGAACAATGCAACAGTGAAAGATGATCCACAGGCCATCACCCCTCCCGAGTCCCTGCAAAGTCACTTTTAGA
The DNA here is from genome assembly GCA_028658305.1 of Pachyuromys duprasi. Taxonomy (NCBI): domain Eukaryota; kingdom Metazoa; phylum Chordata; class Mammalia; order Rodentia; family Muridae; genus Pachyuromys; species Pachyuromys duprasi. The sequence goes on along the minus strand of CM053744.1, from coordinate 11,221,440 downwards.
TTGCAAATGTCGCTTTCCTTGAGGGGGCAGAGCAAGGCAATTTGCTCTCTAAGTTTTCATATTCAGCATGGGGTTCAGTCAAACAGAGAACAAAATAGTGATTTCTTCTTTTTGCGGCAGATGAGTATGAAGACAGACACTGCTATGCAGTGTTTTTCTTACCCAGACCCAGAGTGTGAGATCCGTATGAGTTTTCCTGGTAATTAAATTTTGTAAAGAATACGAATCATTTTATTTATATTGGGTAACTCTGAAACCAGAAATAACAAATGTTTGATTCTTGAGCTCAATAGACTTTGAAATAAGTGCTTATTTTTGTTCATCTCCAGCTTTGGGTATTTTTTGAAAAGCAGCTTTAAAGCTAGCCTTCCTTGTAACTCGCTATGGGATGTCTTTATACACCACTGACAGTAATACAACTCATTTTGGGTGATTAACTTAACCCCCAGTATCGCAAGTGCCTTGCCATATTAGCATATCTTTCAAGGAATAGCTGCAGCGTGAGAAAATTGCCTGTAGGATTATTTGCAACTAGGAACCTGTGAAATGTAAAATAAAATTGAAGACTATAAAGTAAAACATCAAAGCTGCCTAAAATATTAATAGCCAGTACTCTAAAAAGGAATTTAGAAGATTGTATTAGGTAGTGAAAATTACTAATTTAAAAGTTTTTAAAAATATTTTTAAAGGCAAGAGTTAGAACAAACAAGAGACAATAGAAATTCATTTTGTTCGTATTATAAAAGGAGATCAAGGGGATATTGCAGCCCTGTCAGTGGAGATGGTCTAAGGTTCAATATTTGCCAATCTTGAACTTAAAAATATATGAAAACAAAGCTGACATTTTCTGCATTTCAAAACTTAAAGGTGAATGGAACATAGCCCTTATAAGTTACGTAACAGAACCAGAGGGCATTTTCAGTTACTACTGGAAATCCTTTCTCTTTGGAATGTTGGTTCTAATTTACACTGGAGTGTTTTGCCTTTTGCTGTGCTCTTTCTCCAGTCATTCTCTTATTCTCTTTTGTTTCTGTTTTGTTCTCTGGTGTGGTGGCATAGTTCAGTGTCCACAGGCAGCTTAGTAGGCATAGCACACCCCTTTTGGATGCCCACAGGCTGCATTCATGCAGTTGGCACCTGAGTGCACATGAGCTGTTCATCTCTGGGTCTTGCCATCCTTCTCTGTAAATGAGTCAGTCTCTCTATCTCAATGTGTGTCAAAGTTTCCAGGAAAGCATGCTTACAAAGCCTTCATCGTTGTCCTAGTAAAACAGAAAGACCCAAGAGCCTGTAGCTTTTTAGAGGTGATTTATTTCAGGAGATAATCTCAGAGAAGGTAAGTGAAGTCCTGCAAGATGGCATGGAACATCATTGAATACAGAGAAATGACCGACGCAAGAACACCTTAAGACATCTTTCTTTTGGGAAGAAGTTATCTACATAGATCAGTCATGTGCCCAGCTGCAGGCGAGTGGCTACAAAAAGAAAAAAGAGGTTATATTTCTGATGTCTCGGCAATAGGGTCCACCTCTTCACAATTACACTTGTGCTTCAATATATCATACTGTATTAAGATGATGGATACCTATGTAATGAACAGAATTGAACATTTCTGTAAAAATACAAAATATATGATGTATGAAAAACTATCCTCAGGGTAGAATGTTGAATCTAGGGGTATGTATATTTAAAGGCACAAAAATCAATAAAATGATGCAAAGAAGAGAAGGAAGGGGAAAAAAGATAAATTATCTCTGTAAAAGGTGCTAAAGTAACTAATTCATAGTTCAGAACAGGATGAAGAAGAGAACATCACGTTATCAACTCTAATCCCATGCAAGGCTGGTGTGTATGTGTGCCTGTGTGTGTGTGTTCTCTTGAATTTAAAACAAAAATTATTTCTATTTTATAAGTAAGGGGATACATATTAAAATTATGTTACTTGACAAGATGTATTTAGTACTTACGAAATCAAGAGTGTAGGAAATGTCTTGCAAACCATAAAGCAAATCAAATCATGTTGAAGATCGTTAGCAAAGTTCTTCAATAACAACTGGAAAATGGCTCAGTTGGTAAAACAATGGTCACAAAAACATGGGATCAGTATCTTTTTCTCAGCATCCACATAAAAAGCCAGGTACAGTGGTACATGCTCATTTTTCCAGAATTGGGGAGGCAGAGACAGGTGGATCCCAGGATGTCTCCGTGCAGCCTAGTAAGAGCAAAGAACGCCTGTGATCTGTTGAGTATTTAGAGATCACACAATACATGCAACAGCATCACATAAAAGTGGTAAGGCATGTAATTATAGTAAATAACACATTCATATCTGTTCTGTGAGAAATCAGAAATAAAGTATCATGACTGGGATAGTCCGAAAAGAGCATTAAAAAAATGCAAGACATTCATTTGTTGGAAGTCATATGAATAAAGCAATGAAAATGCTTAAAGGAAACATTAGGGAAATTCTTTATGTACCAGTAGTTAGCAAAATTCCAACTCTGATTTAAAACCTACTAGTCTAACAAGAAGTTTTCAAACTGAAAGTAAATATTTTCCCACTGAGAAAAAAAATATGTTTGAATCAAGGGGAAACCCAAACAGCAGAAGAACCAAATAATCAATCCAATTGGAATGCCAAACAAATAGATTCTCTCCAAACGGCATAAAAATGCTGAGAGACTGAGAGAAGAACAAAGATTCTTTTTTTAATTTTAATTTTTATTAATTACACTTTATTCACTTTGTATCCCCCCAAGAACAAAGATTCTAAAGAAAAAAAGTGGACATGAAGAATGAAGAAATGAGCTCATAGCCTACTAAAAGGAAAAATACCAACAGTTCTCAAGTATATGAATATTTGCCCTACTTTCATTCATGATAAGACAAAAGTGAAGTCAAACTGCACTGATATGCCACTTTTGAATTATCTGAGCCAGGAGTAAAGTCTCAAGTGAACCATATAAATCAGCCAGAAAGCCAATCCAAAAAAGCAAAAACAAAAACAAACAAAGAAAAAACCCGGATATAATGCCATCAAAAAAGAAAGTAGAGATGCTGAGTAGCAAATAACAGCAACAAATGATCAACTGTTTTAGTACTAAATCTAACTCATCTCAGTATTTCGTTTTGATATTAATATTTCTAGTGAAGGATTTCATTGTTTAGGAAATGATTCTAAATATTTTCCTTAATTCTTTGTGAATTTCATATAATGCATTTGATCGTATGCAGAGTCCCCTCCCATTAACTCCTTCCAGGTCCACTCTCCTCCCTAAACACCCCTACCCTATTTCATCTTCTCCTGTTATTAACTCCAATTTAAGATCACTATATATTCCTGGGTGTTAAACCATCTAATGGAACATGGTTGACTTTCTAGGAGTCAGAGCCTTAAAGAAATTGAACTTTCCTTCCCCAAAAGCCATTAAATGTCCATAGCTCCTCAGTTAGTACTGGGGTACTCATGAACCCCTCTTACTCCACACTAGAATACTAACTGGTTTGATCCTGTCCTGGCAGTTATAGCCACTGTGAATTCATGAGTGCACTGGCCCTGGTATGTTCATGATATACTGTTTCACTCTGGTCTGCCCTGATGATCTTTCTAACCCTCTCCTGTGATACTTCTTCAACCCTGGGGAAAGAGTGTAGTTATTCCATGGTCATTCATTCTCTTAAATTTGGCCAGTTGTGAGTTTCTGCATTAATTACCATCCAGTACACAAAGCTCTCTGATGAGGGCAGAGAGCTGTGTGAATCTATGGCTACAGAGAAAGGAATTGAGCAGAGAGTTTGATACCATGTTGATTTAGTAAAATAATAGTAGTGGGTTCACCAATGGGACCTGTGAGCACCCCAACCATGGGTTCTTTGCCAGGTTTTGAGAACCAAGTATGTGCTTCCTTCTACAAAATGGGCATTATAGCCAATGAGAAAGCAGTTGGTTTCCTCTGTAATATTCATGCCACTATTACACCCATGAGTATATCTGTTTATACCACTTATTATTGCAGTTCATTTTGTAGTCTCAAAAAATGTTTTAAGAATTAATTCTCAAAATAGAGTAACAAAGCATAAAATTTATCATTGCATTTAAAATAACCAATTAGATAAAATATAATTAATTACTTTTAAAATAAATTGAGCATTGGAAAGACATGAAAGACACCGGTATTTAAGTAAGGAGACATGAATTGGGCTAAAGCATGGCGTAAATTTACAACCTAATAATTTTAGGCTGCAGAACACCGAGGATCTAGGCAGTAATGAGAACACTTCTGGAGTATGAGAGTTACTAAGAATTTAGAGACACTAAACCACCTTGAGTTCACATTACATATCGCTAGAAAGAAAACAGGAAGAATTAACAAAAACAAATGCAAATCCTCCCAGTGTCTGTAAGGACCTCCCCTAGAATACTCAACAAAACTTTCTGAGGAAGCTGCGGGAAGCCAGGAGAGGAACTCAGTTACAGTATTGGAAACAACAGAATCTAGAGCCCACACAGTACTAAAAGTCTTCCTTACTTCCCAGTCAGAATGGAAGCTCATGCAATTTTCAGGGAATAGGGTAAATACTCAGAATGATACGTTTTCAATAGAAGAGGGGAAGAAGACATAAACTGCTTTATTTCTACTTAATGACTCTGAAAAGCAAGACTTGAGAGGATCAAATTGTTTCCAAGTCACTTAACAGAGTCCTACACAAAGCTGAGGGACTTCAAAGGATGCTAAAAAATGCTTCTTACCCTACAAGGAATGATTTGTGCTTTTTAGTATGCAATTAGCAATTACTAGTCATGAAAAGGAGAAAAATGGGATCTGTAATTAGGAGAAAAAGTAATCAATTGAATCCAATCCAGCTATGAAACATGTTAAGGTTAACAGATTTGGACATTATAATGGTCATTATAAGTGTAGCCCATAGATTTCAAAAGCTAAAGAAGATTCAAAATGTTACTCAAATTTGGAAAACATTTTTAAAAATCATGTCAAACTTTCCCTAAAGGTAGATGAAAAATGTACTAGGTGGGGATTCATGGAAGACTGAATACTGCAGAAAAAAATTCCTGAGTTTTAAAATGTACCAGCAAAAACTATTGAAAATGGAGAGGAAAGAGGAAGAAACTAACAGAAAACCACAATGAAGAATAGAAGCAGATAATTAGAAAGCTGTGGAATCACTCTGAGGGGCAGAATCAATCAGAGGTGAAAGGACAAAATATGTTCAAGGAAAAAATGGCAAAATGTCTAGATTTGATTAAAAAAATACAAATCTACAAAATCAAAGAACCTTACTAATTGCCATACAGAACACCATTTCCATACAGAACACATCACCAAATAAACTACTCAAAATATATGAAAAGTTTTTTAAAGTATTTTAAAAAGGCACATAGAGAGGCATGTTGTCCATAGAGGGTTCAAGTAACAAGGACAGCATATTTCTTGCTTGAAACAGTGCAATTGAGCAAACAGGGAAGTTACATTTTTCAAAGCAGAGTATAGAGAAGCTGCTGCTGTGTCCTTGTAACCAAGTCTGGTTCTCTTTCAGCTTGGGAATGAAGAAACCTGGTCATAACATCACCAAAAATGAAAAGGGCAAACTGCAGATTAATAATTGTTCAAGACTTACGACAGAACTGCACTGGGAAGTAGGATAGCGAGTCAGCTGAGAAACAGTGGGTTCTGCTGACCAATAGGAAGAGGCCACTGATGGCCCTGAAAGCCAACCTGACTGAAAGAAATGCAAGTCAAATGTACATCAAGAAAGAGAAAGGATACTGGTTAGGATGGGATCGAAGAAACTCTTGTACACTGTTGGTGGGACAGGAAAACAGCTGGTTACTGTGAATGTCAGTGTGAAGAGTCTTCGTAAAACTGAAGCTGGAAGTTCCATATGACACAGCTACGCTGCTCCTGGGCATTTACCCAAAGCTTCCAGGACAGGTGCTGGGTGTACCTGCCCATGGAGGTCTATTGCATCACTGTTTGTAGCAGCAAAGTTGTGGAACCCACCCAGGTGTCCATCAACCCACCCAGGTGTCCATCAACAGAGGAACAGATAAAGGAGATGCTGTGTATATATACAACAGTAAAGAACAAAGTTTGTTGTTTTCAGAAAAGTGGACAGAAGTAGAAATCTCAAAGGAATTAAGTCATCCACAGAAAGTCTCTTATGTGTGTGTCCTAGACTTTATGGATACATAAAATCAGAGATATACAGATTACATGAAAGCAGGAGAGAAACCAGGGAACTAGGGGACGGGTGGGGAGGAAAGGGGAATGGGGTGTGATGGGAACGATGTTCTAAGAATGCCTTATGCTTGCACAAAGATGCCCTTTTGTAACCTGGTCAGTGAGAAAATACAGCTAAAATAAGCTGCTGAAAGTGGAGAGTGCACTGCCATGAGGTAGAAGTCTGCTTGAATTATTGCAGGAGTTTTTATAACCTTCATATGTGTTTCCTCAAGGTACTCAGTGGTGTTGGGGAACTAGGAACTCCCTCCTCAGCTATCTTTCCTGTTTTTGCTTTGGATCAGGAGTCTGGGTCTTTGAGGATAGGTGGCTGTGGTGGAGAATAGCAACATTAACAACATTAGCATGGCAGTTTTACAATACTGAAGGAATCCCCTGTAGTTTGGGAAAGGGAATTTCAGAGATGGTACTTGTCATAGGAAAGAATAAGGATAAGTTCCAGCTCAATATTATAGCAGAGAGAGAAATCAGTTATGAAGAATAAATAGACCCCCTTTGGACCTACAGACTCTATATTAGCCTAAGTTTGAGGCTTAATTAAAATCTTAGCAAGTATCCCCCTTCTCTCCCCCACCACTAGACTAACAGCTGTTGAATAAAATTGAGAATAGAGTACAGCTGGGAGAGCTGGGAGAGACAGATCCCCTCTGAGGAGTGGTGCAGGAAAAACACAGCACCAACGGGAAGGCGTACCATCACCTCAGGCAACAATCTCATACTCAAGACCAAAAACATCACCAGAGAGATCTGGAGCCTGTGGTGAGCTGAGGCTAGCCAAGGCCACAAATCTCAAACAGCCCAGCTTCTTATTAGCTTAGTTAACACAAGGCCCTTACTAATAGGCTGTAAATAAAGACATACTCATTTCCAAATACAGAAATATTTACCATTGAATCTGCTGTTCTGAGTGAGATGTCTGGTTCTCAATAAGAATCTGATAAAAAAGTTTAAGGCATACAAAGATGTTTTGCAGAGATAAAATAACCACAGGAATTGGACATAATAATGACGCAGATGTCAGAATTATTTGACCAAAATTTAAATGTAATTAATATAAAAAATAAAAATTAAAAAATGATGACTCTACATTAAAATCTTTAATGAAAAAAAATTGACTGTGCAGCATCAGGTGAGTCACTGACAGAACGGCTAGAAAGAGCTAAGTGCAAGTGCAAAAACTTATAAGCATAATATCGTAGATAATGACAGACTTCTTTGAGTGGTGGTGAGTATCTGTATGCTTGACACAGTAAAGCATGAGTGACCTTTAAGAGAGGCCAGACAACTCAGGCTAAAGCTCAGAGTGCAGAAGGGCGGGGAGAGGGAAGAAGTGATGAGTCAGAGTTTTCAGACAATGGTAAAGGAGTAGTTCTGGCATGACTAGGCTTGTGAAGGAAGAAGGAGCAGTAGAAACAAGAGCTGGATGTTTTCAAAGTTATCCACAAATGAAACTCAAATGGGTCTAACAAGATTAGAAAACATCAAAACATGGTTACTATCATAAAATCTACGCTTATTTCTGGACGTGAAATAGCATGGGAAAACTCTGAAGGCAAGTAGAGGAGAAAGGAGATATGCCTGCCAAGAAACAGGACAATGGCAGCAAACTTCTCCTCAAAGGCCTGCAAGCAAGCAAGCAAATGAAGTATAGTTTAGTAGACTAATGGCTAAAAAGTGAGAAGCCAAATGGAAAGGAGGAGGGGAAGAAAGAGCGAGAGAAAACTGCCATCCCAGAATTTTGTGTCTAGATTAAATAACTTCTAAAAGTGGAAGAAAAATCAATGCTTTCTCAGACACACACATGAAAATTGAGGGAAGTCTTCTGTAAAAGCCACCCACTAAAGAACATTTTAAAGAAATGATTTCAGAAGAATACTAGAATGTTAGAAGAGAAGACAAGAAGAGGTAAACACTGAACAAAGTAAAGGAAAATGAATTTTTTCTTATAACTTAATTGCTTCAAACACTATTGTTAAGTAAAAATAGCAGTGACTTAATATGTGCTTACGAAATATATTAATATTATGGTAATTGTGAAACAATTGGGAATTTTTATATAGATCATTTTTACTTTTATAAAGATCACAGCACTGCAGCTAGAGTAGTATTTTTTTGAAGCTTGGTCTAAGCTCTTTAATGATAAATATTGCAATACCTGGGTGCTTGCCTAAAAGTGCAAAGCTTTCGGTTTTGTATCTAGCACCAGCGCAGAGAAGAAGCCGAAGAGAAAAACACCCTGTCCCCCGCAAAAAAAAAACAAAACAATCAAACAAAAACCCCAAACCAAAAACAAACAAGCAAAAAACTCATAACCACCACCATATATTTTCAAAAAGTGTGATAGTTCAAGTAAGATAAAACAAAGTTGAAAAATTAAGCAAAATGAAGGCACAAAAAGCAAACCAAAAGCAAACCAATGCTTTGATCTGAGTATTCCGTTCTTAGGCGTTATATTTATGCAAGCAAAATAAAAACATATGCCCATAGAAAGAGTTGTATGTAAATGTTCACAGCTGGCTCTTTTGTGAGTAGAAAACTCTGAGCACAATGGGTAAGAAGATTATGTATTATTTGGATAGTGCATAGTTCTCAATTGAAAGAAAGGTGCTCTTGATTTATGCAAGGGTATGGATACATCCAAGGATAATGATATTGAGTGAAAGAATGCACCAGAAAGGAGCATTGCTTTTATTTGGATAAGATCCAAGCACAGGAACACTAGTCTAGAGTAACATAAAGTGAATGCAACATGGGTGAGGAATTTCTGGGCATCACGTCATAGCAGGAAAGAATGCTAACTATTTTTCACCTTGGTGTGATGCTTCCATGAGAATTTGTGTGCATATCTACATATATATGGCATATGTATCACATGTGTTATGCATTACATATGTTAATTATAAAATATAGCTATTGAATACATGAAGCTTGTCATACATTATTTATATTACTGTTGAACACTTATGTACAAGGCAGATATAGCCCAATTTGTTCGAAATCATCATTATTTTCATCTCTTGTGTTTTTCTCTAAAATTATCCTTTTAATTTCTTTATGCCTAATTTCACTTACACTAGAATATAATGCCTCAGATACTTTGAAGAATTCACATAGTTTATGATGCCACTTGGTGGTATTGAATAAGTCTCACAGTCTGACTTTCTGTATCCACTTAGTGCTCTTTCCAGCCATCCCATCAAGGAATTATCAACACATTAAAACTGTCTTCTTTTTTCCCCTGAGTATACCACTAGAATGCATGCCCAGTCAACCCTTGTGATTGGAAGAGGCCATGTGACTGAGAGCTCTAGCCAATGGCATTCATGAGTGCACATTCTCCTTGGGCTTAGCCCTTAAGCATCATTTCCACACAATGCTCCCTTTGTTTCCACGTTGATGAGATGAGCAAGGATCCTTCTAGGACCCATAGAAAGGCAGAGTCAAAGATGAGGACTGCTTCTGTCTATAAATGGAAAGGTGGCAAAAACCTGCTTGTTAGCCAAGGATAGAGGAAGCAGACACTCATATGATCATGACTGTCTGAATTGGTCATTTATGAATGGTCATTTCTAGTATGACTATGAGTTAAGTTGTTGTTGTTGTTTTAGTTTTGGATAAACCATTTGATGATGGGGAAGTCCCCATATGCTAAAGTAGGCATATCACCACAGCTAATATTTATTGTTAATTGTATTTAGATATTGGAGAAAATAAAGCAATACTTGATGGCAATGTCCTCTACTGGATAACTCCTTATTTTTGAAGTTTTCTCACATATTACTCCTGTGTCACATACACAACAGACAACTAATGAGTGCTTTTCAACTTTCCTGACTAATTTTTTTTCTTTTTAGAAAATACAACTACAAAATAGTGTATATATATTTCTTTTAATTAGGATTTGTTTATAAGAAGATCATAAAGTAAATTTAAAGAGTTTTGACAAAATAGACTTCTAGTAGCTTTCTATAACACCTGTAAGAATAAAAATTATTCTAGGTTGGGAAAATAATTTCTATTGAAATAGAGTTTACACAGGATTTGCAGTTACTTACAGGAAGCTTAGTCATACTTCACATCATATTTCTGATGAGAATTTCATTACATGAATCTACATGATGTTTTCCAAAGCAAATTATAAAACAAAGCATCCTTCGTATTTACACAATCGTTTCTCTGGATAATGGTATTTCATTTCAGTTCCTAGGTGCTATTTCTGAAGAAAGCATTAAGTGGTGATATTTCTTTACAAGTTTTACTGAAACAAGCTTGGATCCGTGAGTGCAGAAAAATATATAGCTGTTTGGTTCTGTAGTCCAACTAACAAGTAATTGCTGAAAAGGCCACCCAGGACAATCCTTTTGCGGAAGCTCAATAGTACCTTGTCTAGTGACTCATTCTAACTTATGCCTGGCATAAACAGAGATCCTAAATTCAGCACTTTCCCCAGAGCAGGAGAGAAAAGAATCTCTTTTCAAATGGAAAAAAAAACAAAACACAACAACAACAACAACAAAAAACCCAAAACCGACTTTCTAAAGAAATTGCTGTAACCATAGAGAAATCATTGTTTTCTGAAGAAGTTGAAAGAAAAAAAAAAAAGGAAGACATGAGAGTAGGTAGGAGTCTATGGTGTTTAGAGTGGGAGCTGTAGAATGGTCATCGAGATGTAGAAAAATCCTTGAGTGACTGCACAAAGCTGACAAGTAGAAATGAGCTCTGGAAAAATGAGAGCATACTCAGTTCAGACAGTGGTGTTACCTGAGGCCATGGACTTTGCACGTGGACATCACATGTGCTCAGAAGCCCTGGGCTACTTGTGACAAAGCTCCTTTCTTCTCTCAGTGTTTGCTCATCTATCAGAATTGCCTGTTCGTTAGAGAAGTAGACATGTGTTTGGCAGCCTAGAGACTTCCTATAAATGCTAAAATTTAAATCTTCATCTGAAGGATGGAGATGGTGGTTGAGAAAACCCCAAAGAGAGGTTGAACAGAACGCCTTGAGGCAGTTCATAGGTCACAGACGCTCAGATGAATGAGGAACCACTGAAAGCCTTCTTCCATAACTTATTCAGAACGTACCAAGGACCCAATGTGAATAAATCAGCTTCTTTCTCTATCTTGGAAAATTACAAATAGAAAAATCAAAGAGCTAAAATCAGAGAGCTAAAAACGAATTCAGAGGAGTCACCGAGTTCACAGTTTGCCTTGAAGCCCAGGTGGCATCTGGGTCTAATGAGGCAACAATGAATATTCCTAAAGTTTCAGGTACTTCACATCTTTCAAATGGATGTCCAGACACTGTTGTTTATTTATTTATTTTAAATGCATTTACAACTGTTTTGAAACCAGTGGTAGGGCCAACTAAGAAGAGCTAAATGTCCAAATCTACCAGATCACTCATAGAAGTTCATATATTCCTGACCACTAATTGTGGCAGGGTGATTTACCATTTTTAGGTTTTACTGTTATGGTACCAGGGGCAACTTCAGGATTTTATGGCTGCCTGACAAGCATGTCACTTCTCCATGGACTGATGGCGCACATTTTGCTTCAAAGTAGTCACCTTTTATTTCTTGCTGTTCACAGTAGCTTTGGCTGAGCTTTATTGGTTCTCTTTCTCCTCTCCGTCCACCTTACTCCTGTGGTCATGATTTGGAATTACAGAATAGCACAAGAAAGAAATAGTTGCTTTCCTCTCCAGCGAACAGGCTGCTTGGTGATTAGCCCACTGCAAGGAGAATGGGGTGGGTGAGATGGTCTACAAGCCAGAGAATATTGAGGGCAAAGTGGAAAAGCTCCTAAACAGTGTAGTCATTGGTATTTAGTGACCACTGAGCTCCACAGTAGAGAATCAGAGATCAGCTGGCAGGCATAGTCAGTCACAAGCAAGGCTACAGAGGGACCCACATCAATGAAGCGAAGCTTTGGATGCTATAGTTGTGTGGTTTTAGGTCTTTATCTTTCTGGAAGCTCTATCTTTCTAGGAGAGTAATCTGGGAAGTTACTAGTAAGGGCTGGTAGGGGTTGAGATGGAACTAGAGTTAGAGACCTATAGAGAATAGGACCCTGGAGGATAATCAGGACTTGTTGACAAGGCAGCCCAGCTGTGCTTGCTCTTATCCACACATTCTGATGAGCCATCCTGCTGCCCAGAACAGCTGTCATCTCTAAGCTTTAAGCCACTGTGTCTGTAGCTTGATGTGCAGTTGGAGAAAGAGACACAGTTGTTATTCAGTCATGAGACTGACTGACTAGGCTCTGTTGTCATGCAAAACTATAGGGCTCAGGCCATTTTAGAAGCTCCATGCCCTATTCCACTCCAACCCAGTGTAAGGGGGTATTTTATCTCTTCTTTACTGTTCTGTCACAACCATAACCAGCCAACACAGACTGCATAAACACTGACATGCATCTCAGCTGCACTTTATTCAAAGCTAGCTGTTGCCACAAAGAAGGTCCCAACATTACAGAACTTGTCTCAAGTTATCCCTTAATTAACAATAACTTGTTAGAATAGTGTTTATCCCACAGGCAAGAGAGAGTGCAAAGAGGCAAGCTGAAAAGAGATTTTTGGAGACCGCATGGAGCAGTGGAGTGAACATCCATGTGGACTTAACTTACAGTGGGAGAAATGTTAAAAGTATCTGTTGGTATATTACTTGTTCTTTAGCTTGTGGGCAGGTTCATCTCCAGATGTGGAAGGAGGTTCTTCTTGGTGAAATGGGAGTATGGGACTGGCAAGAACAGTGTCGTGTTATACTTGTCTCTTCCTCCTCCTGCTCCTCCTTTTACCTGTTCCGGAATCCAAGAGCTGTTTTCATTTCCCAAATACAATGAGGTTGCCACTTTGGCTACAAGACCACTCTCACGTGTTCAGATAGTGCTTCTCTCTCTACTAGACTGTCCCTAAGTATCCAAGTCACACGTGAAAAGGAAGGCTAGTCTGATGCAGGCTTATTTCCCACCTCACTCGTACCCCCAGTCAAGTTAGATGGAAAGCTCTTCACTCTCCACCTTTTGTGAGTAGCTTTCATAACTGTGAGTCCTCAGAAGTGTGAGCACAGGTAATTATGGGTTTTAGAAGCAAAGCAGACATACTAATTTACAAAGAAGAGGCTGCCAGTCTGGGGCCACCTAGAGAAGATACACAGTGTATGGGTAAGTACTGTTAACCTGATAGAATCCAGATTTATCTGTGAGATGGCATACTGGGCATATGTGTAGATAATCATATTGATTACATCAACTGATGTGAGAAGGTCCATTTTAATTGTGGGTGGGGCCATCCCCTACACAGATTTTGAACTGTGCAAAATGGGGAAAGTAAGCTGAGCACTAGCGTGTGTTCATTACTCTCTGCTCCCTTGTCGTGGATCAGTGTGAACACCTGTCTTAAGCTCCTGCCACTGTGAACTCCCAGGCATGATGGACTGTACCCCAGAACTGTAAGCCAAAAAGAAACCCCACATTTGTTTCCTTTCTCCCTCCCTCCCTCCCTCCCTCTCTCTCTCTCTCTCTCTCTCTCTCTCTCTCTCTCTCTCTCTCTCTCTCTCTCTCTCTCTCCCTCTCTCTCTCCCTCTCTCTTTCTCTCTCTTGCCGGAGCCTGCCAGCAGAGCAGAACAGGGTTCTGAGTCGGGAGTGAGGATTGAAATTAATAATGTACACTACACATATTATGTTCCGAGAGGCTTCTGGCCGCTTGCTCGTGGCTCCAATGAGCCTATAGCGTCAATACGCTCTTTACCCGAAAAAGCCACGAGACCAGCCAGCCTTGTTTATTTAAACAAACAGCTTACACAAAGGGTTAATTTTTACAAGGAAGTGAGGCGGAGTTGAGATTTCTAACAAGCTCTCCCACCTGCTGTCACTAAACAAAAGGCGAATGGACTTGCAAATCCTTCCCTGTGTCCAAGGGAAGGCCTGGAAAAAAACCTGTCTTCCTGTGCTGAGACTAGCATTTCAAATAGCCGCCAAAGCAGCTATGACCAGGCTCACCACACTCTCTCTTTTTCTTTTTTCCAAGAAGCCATTTCTCTGTGTAGCCTTGGCTGTCCTGGACTCCCTTTGTAGACCAGGCTGGCCTCAAACTCACAGGAATCCCCTTGCCTCTGCCTCCCTGATTGTTGGGATGAAAGGTGTGCACCACCATGTCTATCTAAACTCTCACTTTCTAAAGTTGCTTTTGTTGAGGTATTTTACCACACAACAAAAAAGAAATCAAGACACACTGGGACAGATACATTCATGCTGGAAATTAGCATGTATTTTCTGAAGTCTCTCTGATACAAACGTGATTGTGGTAATTGCTTTAGTACTGAGGTTTAAGAAATGAAATCTTAGTGACCCTTTGGTAGCCTACCTCGACTCTAGATTTCATCTGTAAGGAACAAATTATTTCCCAGAACACTGTAGTCTAGACACTGGACCAAAGTGAGAAATCTCTTAATTTTTAATACTGTGGTACATTAAAATGTATACACCTAGCTTCCAGGACACTGCTTTTATTCATGGGAATTTAAAAAATTAAGTGGACTGAAAAGAAATAATTATACAATGTAACAAACAAAGTTTTATGTTTCTCAACACAAAGTAGTGTGTTCAAAGTATTACCACCCATTGTACTTTCCACCCTGTAAAGTGAGAGGTTAGTTGTAGCATAATTGTTTCAACTTCTTACAGCTTTATTCTGTGTTGGAATTCTCATTGGTTTGGCGGGTAGAGAGAGCTCAGGGTTCAGGGGCATGGTACTGTTGTTTAATTTGCTATTTTGACATTCCGATGTCGTTTTTCCTCGTCTCAGTCATTTCAGATCTGCTGTTGCTGCTTTCTGGGAGTGGCAACATCAACACTGTGCCTGTTAAGCTACTGGTCGTCACAGCTCCACTCTGTGGTGTCATTTGCACACTTACCATACAGTAAAAAATCAGATGTTGCAAAGGCATGAGGCACTAACTTTGTGAGCATACAGTGAGGGTGGAGCTGACGTCATAGAAGAGGAGGAGCTTGGATGGTCAGGGAAAGAAGAGAAAGAAAAAAGTAATGGAGAAAAACCACCAAAGAAATGACACTTGGCACCCCTCCTTCCCTCTCTCTCTCTCTCTGTCTCTCTGTGTTTTGTTTTTGTTTTGCGACAGATTCTCACTAGGTAGCCCTGAGCTGTTCTTGTACTCACAGAAATCCACTTGCTTCTGCCTACAAGTGTCACCACATCCAGCCTCATCTTTCAAGGCCAGTGATCAATTGCAGAAAAGTGAATGAAAAGGAAAAATGGAAATCCAATTTTGTTCCCATGCTTGTGCTATGCCTGTGTACTAAGAGATAAAAAAAAAATTAGATTTGGTTCTAGAGGGGAAGATACTCATTGATGTTTAGGCAGCAAAGGAACTATTGCTGAGGAAAACTTTATTTCGCATTAACTTGAAAAAAAATAAAAAGAAAGATTTGGGGTTGTAATGCCAACTTATTGAAGTGTTTTCTGGTAGAACAATCTTTCTGACTGAATGAACCTGGCTGAAATTACAGGCACACCCGTAAATGCACAGTCACTCTGTTCTGTCCGTGCCTTATAATGACTGGATTAAAGTGTTTTTCTTATGTGATTGTATATCTTCTGCCCTTCTGACACATGAAATTGGCCAATTTAGAAGCTCTGGTACCTGATGGCCACTGAAAGGCCATTGTCCCTAAGTGCCATTGGTCCTAGCCAGTGAGTGGACCGGGAACCAGATCTGTCTGCAAGAAGCCTGAGCTGCCGCTTTCAAAATGTCTGCTGATGATTTTAAATGCTTTGCTTGATCTGGCAAAAGCAGGAAACTCAGGAATTGGACTCACAGCTTTCAAGCTATTGTCTCTCCTCTTTCCTGTCTTTTATCCATTTTTTTCTTACTTATTTTCTGTCTGTTTTGTACCAGTCCATAAAGGAAATGATAAATTTTCAGCAACATGGACGCTGGACTGAGTTCAAGAGAAGATCCCAGCTATTAGAACAGCTTTGATGCTGCTCTAAACCTTTCTTTTCTGTTTGCCCAGCCTGCTCACATCCAATTTTCTTTTCCTCCTGGTCCTGGGCCTTTTCACACCAACCCAGGCAGCCCTCTCTGAAGGGAGGGAAGTAGCAGATTGCTTTGCTCCAGGTTTCTGCTCGTCAGTCTCTTGCATTCTCTTCTCCAATGTGTGTGACAATGTGGAAGAGTTCCCCAGCCAACCATTCCCTGGGACTCCATGTGTTCCATGGCAGGATGGGAGGAAGCCCATCCGCCTATAAGAGGCTGATAACCATCGTTGCTTCTAATTCGTGCTTCGGTACTTCTCATCACAGCATGCATCTGTTGGGGAGATAAAAGGAGAGATTTACAAATATATAATTAGCAGACATATGAAGGCTGCGAAGGCGATGTAGAGGAAGAAGAAAGCATATCTTGGGTTAAGAATGGGTAACTCCTGGCTTTTGCCTGATTAGGTCATTACTAACACCTGGAGGCTGCCTTGGTCCTTGGAGGAAAACCATGGAGAATATTTGGTAACGAACACATTTGGTTCACAGAGGGGGTTGTTCTGAGCCAGATTGGAAAACATTTTAAAATGGAATATTGCCTGCATAAAAGCTGCAGATATTTCAGCTTTGCCACATAACGGGAGTTCTCTAGTGGATCCTTCCACATAATGGAGCCTTATGGTAGGCCTATGGAATGCCCCACACTAATGTGGGGAAAGCATACATATTCTCAGCCAAATGTTTGCACATGCGTTAGAGCACGTACAGTATTATTTAATCACTTTCTTTGGGCCCTTGTGGGTGAGAGCCACCATCACACGGGTAAGGAGATCCACTTAAACCCAGCAGGCTTCCTCAATACGGATGGAGAGCTTTCATAACTAGTCTGTTTCCTGTTATCTTTAGTAACCCCCACCACCACCTTTTAAAATTTCCTATACAAAAATATTGGTAATTTTAGAACCTCGGGATAAATGTCAGAATATTTTCGTATTTGAGACATTCTGTTTACTTGAATTCCTGTAACACTGATAGAGTCTATTCTCTCTCATAATGAAGCATATTTCAGTAATGTATTTCACCAGCATGTGTTGGAAAGTAATACTTTATTTTCTTTCCTTTTAAATAATTTTATTTTCTTTTCTTTCCTTATAATTTTATTCTTAGGGGTATGGATGTTTTGCCTGCATCTATACCTATGCACTGTGTGAATGCAGTTGGAAGTTTTTTTTTTTTTTAAGGAAGGAAAAAGGGACAGGGTGTAGCCCCAAAGAGGATGGAATGAGGGCCATGAAATGAATGACCTAGCTTCTGCTTTTCCCACAAACACAGTGCACAGTGGATCCAGATTTCTAGAAAATGGCCTGTAACTGAGAGCAGCTTGCTGGGTCACAGAAAGCCAGAAGGATATTGGTGGTTTCGCTGGGATGACACTGTCCGACAGAGAGGAATTGCCTGCCCTGGTAAGAGATTAAAAATTTAATACTGCAGGAGATATGATATCATCCCATTTTCTCTATTCTTCTCCACCTGTTCACTCATATTAACTTGTTGTTTTCTCCCTTCTCGTCCATTTAAGGGAAAAACAAACAAAAAAATCATGGGCTTTAAAAATTATTTTTTAATTGGAAGAAAAATTTTAACCCTTTTGTTTACCAAGCTGATTATCTCCATGGGTTAAATTTCTTTCCTTTCTCTATGCTGCCATTAAAGGAAAAACTGTGCTGAGCACTGAGTACTATGTCTCTAAAAAAGTGAAAGGCTAGAGGTTTGAGGATAGAATTAAATGAATCAAGTTACTAAAATAAAGGTGGCACGAAATATCCTAAATACCAGCCTCAGAAAACACTGGCTTCCCAGGTTTAACATTACCTAAGCTACATTTGTGGCACAGTTACTTGTCTTTAATGATTACAAATTTTCTCTCATCTCCAGAGTGAGATGAAAAAGAAATTATGTCTGGTTTCCTTCATTGTCTACAGTGTATAGGCACAATCTATATGATAAACATGTGGAGGGCCACAGGCACATCCCTAATGCAGGAATGTTGAGTAGGGGATACGATACAGAACACTGTTCCCCGCATCTCACCCCTCTCCAACCTTCCCCATCTGGAGGACTCCACAGCTACCTGACATGTAGGGTCAGAAGTTGAGGGAACTTCTCAAATTGCACATCCAGGAACAAATTTAAAGAAAATAACATTGGCTATTCTATTTCTTGAAGAACCATGCAGGCCCTTTAAAGAACAGGCTTTCCATCTTTCGACATTCAGGATGTGGAGGAGCTTGCTCTCTCCTCCAGCTCCCTTAGCTTCACTGAGCCTTTGAGTCTTGTTGCTTAGGGTTTCATGAAGGAATTGCCTGATAGTGGACCGTCTTAACGTTCTCAAGGAAACATTTGCTCTTGAGACTTCTCCAGTGTGCTGTCTGGGATTCATGGAAAGAGTTTGCTTGTGCCGTTTGGTAGCTGCTTTTTTTTTTTTTTTTTTGTGGTCAGTCTTATGGCAATCTAGGGATGAGGAAACAAATTTGAATTGGTGTGAGCTAATCAGTTTCTGTGAGTCTCCACCACTCTCTCTCTCCTGTTCCCAGTGCAGCCTCATCTGCAATCTTGGTGTCACCAACATACCAAAGCCCTTTGCTTTGCAGCAGAAACAAAATATTGCAGGAGAAATCAAAAGAAAAATTACTTTCATTGCAGAAGTAAAGCCATTTTTTTCATCAGATTTTGAAACCCAAATTACAGAATTACAACTCTGTTTTGCCTATACACAAAATAGCTAATCAGATTATGATTTTGTTCATATGTGCCTATTTTATCTAATACCGTTCAATGCTTAATTTGAACATGTATTTTAGCACGGAAAAAAATGGAAGAGAGTGAAGAGCTTAAAACATTATAATAGCTCCTATGCATACTGCTTCCCTCTGCGTTGGTATTGGTGAGCAGACATTGACAATAACACTTGCAAAAGTTTATTATCCAATTTTGTGTGCATTCAATAGGATTATGAGTTTTTGATCATACAAATGCAAAAGAGATTTGGCACTAACAGGAAGTAACATAGTTCTAGAAGCACAATTTCCATTTTATTAATCTGAGACAGAAGTACTTGTACTAAATTGCTACACAGCTGGAATCATCTGCTCGCCTTCCTCTGTTTATTCCTTGCACCACTAACCTCGGAATGCTGGTGGTTTGCATAAATTCACAATCCTGTAAAATCTGGGACGCTGGAAATCTTTGGATGCTACCCACACAACTAAGTTTGAACTAACACAAGCTGCTCTTGTTACGGGTGGTCTCTGCTAGCTATCTGCTAGCTTTCCTTAGTGACCTGCTTAGCAAGAAAGACAACACTAGAGTTTTGCTTATTGGAACTAGTTTTAGTAGCTCATATGTTTCCTTGAGGTTTTTCTAATGTACATGTAGAATCTGCTTTTTACCTGAGAGACTTTTAGAATGAGGTGCCTAAGTTTGATCAGCCAAAAAGGTCATCTCATTGCTTTATGTATCTATGTGTTGTGTACAGTATGTTTATGTGCATGCATGTGGGTGCGGGTCCCCTTGCCTGTGTGCATGTGGACAGGCCAGAGAAAGATGTTGGATGTCTCCCTCCACTGTTCTCTGCCTTATTGCCTCGGGGATTCTAGATCAGGAAGATCATTCCAGCTAGACTGGCTTGCCTATGGGGTCTACTCATCTCTATCCAACACTGTTAGGTCTATTAGACACACATGTGCAGCTTGGCCAACCATTTATATGGGCACTGGAGACTTGAACTTGTGTCCCCATGCTTGCAGAGCAAGTGCTCTTACCCTTTGAGCACCAAGTCCCCATACACTCTCATTTCATCTTTAAGCATTTTACTTGCACATACTGGCTGACAAGCCTCTAGCCTGGTGGCCTATACAGAAAGACAAAGTTGCAAAATTCTCACATAAGAGATATTCTTGTTGAGTTCCCCTTGTATCTGCCATATGCTACCATCAGGCTCAGTCCATCTGGGTTTGATCTCAGCACTGTACGCACACATGCGTACTTACAACTGAAGTGGACTGAGAACTAGCTTGTCACCCCTTCCTCACTCACTGGGATTCTAGAGATGTGGGCTCAATAGGAGGATTTCCTGAGGAAAGTTACACTACCCAAGCGAAACTACTTAGAGAAACATGGCAGTAAATGTGTGGAGAACTCATCTTGTCAGAAGAGTTAAGATTTACCTTAAATTTATCCTGTGTTAGTTGATACGGGCTAGAGGGGCCAGGAGGAATAGCACCTTCAAAGCAGTCACTGAGTAAGGGACAGCTTATACCTATATGGCCTCTTGACAAGCCAATGGTCTGTGGATCACACAGGCAGCAGAAAATCACACCAACTCCCCACTGCATTAGACCAGAGCATTTTCTTAGTTCATAGCCCATTGGCCTATGTGTTGGGAAATGCAGGGGTAGTGTTTGTTGAGCAAAGGTACCTCAACTACATCTTAAATGCTTGTTGAGATCTTAAATCCATGAAGTGCAGGTGGGAGTTTGTAGTAGACCTCTACTTTTTCCAACTGAATCAGGTGATCCTGTAATAAATGTCTACAGACCTAGAAAGAGGTTATGAGGACTCATCCTACCAGGAACTCTGGGATTAGATTGTATACTTTCTTCTTGTTCATTTACTGCATAACATAAGCAATACCTCACATTCATTGTATGTGAATATGACCCTTCATGTAGCCAACTTGAGGGACAGAGTGTGAGGCTGGGGAAGACACCTTATATCAGGTGGTCGCCATTGCCTTCTTTTGTGGATCTGTGGCTCAGCACTCAGTGTTCAGCGTGTGCAATGTGATGTCTTCCTCTCTGTCGTCTATGAGTAGCCTCCACCATCCTGAACAAAGCCCCAGGAGCTGCAAAGAGAAAGGTCTTCAAACCTCAGGAAGGAGAGCAAAGGGGAACCCCAAGAAGGTAGTGCTACTGTCAGGCTAATTAGAATCACCCAGTTGGAAAAGATGACTCTCTTTCCCTGAAAGTGATACCCACGAGCCCACCTCTGGAGAATGCTGGGTGCATGGCACGTTTCCTGAGGCCCTGGGGAGTAGTGAGTGAGGCTTCACTGTAAGGCAGACAATCTGACTTGACAGAGTATGAGGATCTGTGAGTGAGCAGCGGACTCAATGACAAGCTTCCTGAAAACAGAATAGAGGAAAATCTGGGTAAGTCTCATCATCAGTAAACTGGAGCTATTCTCCCTGCTTTCTCTCCCTCCTCCTTCTCTCCCTCCTCCTTCCCTCCCTTTCTCTCTTCCTTCCTGGCAGTCATTATTATCAGAGTGATTATTTACACAGCACCCACACCCCTTATTAGCATGTAAACAGCACTTGTGAAAGTTTCTAAAGCCTGGGTCATCACATTGTAAACAGTGACTAACAAAGGAATGGAGAATGTTGAGCATTTAGGAAGACTTGCTTAAGAAAAGTCAGCCAGATGTCTTCCCCAGCACCTTCCGAAAGTGAACAGGGATATGCTTCTCATGTTTCCAGGCTGACTGTCCTAGACATTGGATTAGTACACGTCAATCATATCTTCTTTAGGCATTAACAACAATCCTGAGTATTCTGTTGGCTATTTCATTAAAATTCCTTCTTTTGTATGGTAACATTTATTCTCTATCCTAACTCCTAACTCATGCATGGAGCCATGAGATCCTGTGTGGTCCTGCTCTGCCCCACTGTGTGTGTATACTCTCATTCATTCAGCAGCCACTGTCAACACTTAGGTCAACTCTTATAGCATCACATGTCTGTGTTCATGTGACCTTTGCTTTACTTAGTAATAGCATAAAGTACAAGTATTCTCTCAATTTAGGTATGCCAAGAACAAATTGCAGAGTGCATTTGTTAACGGGTTTCACTTTTTATTTTCATAAGAAGGGTAGATAGATGTTTTTAGGAAAAAAAATGACAGCATTCACATAACTCTTATTGTATTGTCATAACTGCTATTTTATTATTTATTATTAATCTTTTACTATGTCTAAACTATAAGTAAAATGTTACAATACATATGGATTTACAGAAAAAAACAATATATTGATTTTGTACAATATATAGATTTTATACTATCTGTGCTAAGAGTTTTAGGAATCTATTCTGAGTCTTGGATATATTCTCTCTGGATAAGATAAGGCAAGGTCCCCCACCACTTATGCATGTGCAAAAGATGGAACCTACAGTTTTATAAGTTCTTGACCGCTAAGTGGTCTCCCCAGTTTTTGTTTTTGTTTTGAAGTGGCCTCACTAGGTAGTCCCAGCTGGCCTTGCAGTCTGTAGCCCAGGCAGGTCTAGACCTTGAGATCTTCCTCCATCAGCCTCCCTAACAGCTGAGATTACAGACCTATACCACCAGGTCCAGGCTGACTGGGTGTCTGTCATTGATTCATCTCATACTAAACTGTTGGCTTTTCATACTAAATCAACTCAAAGCCCAGACTTTGGCTTATCCATTTAAATAAACAAGAATTCCTCAAGGTTTCTGCATATACAGTCAGATTGTCATTGTACACAGTCTTGATGTAGATGGACATATATTAGCTCTCATTGCCAACCCAGATGTGAATACTTAAAATTGGCATGAACAAGAAAGCATCAGTTACAACCAGGAGATCCCACTAAACAGCTGCATCCCATGCATTCAGCCAGAAAGGAGACTGAAACTCCTTTCTTGGTATTATTCTGCTGAATGCGATGTCAGAAACCAAAAGGTTAAAAAGTGAAAACTGCTCAGAGTAAGGCTTGTTAAAAGAATTAGTAATGGGATATGGGCACAAGTTATCTTTAATTTGTGGGCATGCATCCAGGCCCAATTATTAGTAACCAAAAATCTATTGCATTTGGGAATTCTCAGAGCTCTGTTGGAATAATTTAGATCAGAATGCCTCTGTTTAATGGATCCTGGAACACTGACTTTTTATTTTTTTAAAGCAGCATTTCCTATGTATGTGTGTATTTGCCTTTCACTCCTGCTATTTATCTCTGAACAGCTACTTCTCAATACTTGCCCTCCTTACAAGTTTCTAAAGATTATCTCTCTTCAATATAGTGAAATTGCACTTGAAGACCATTTGCCTTGAAAATACTTTCACAATTAACAGAAATCCTTTTGGATCCCACCCAAAAGAATTTAAAGTCTAAAATGGAAATTACTTCTCATTGCATGACAGTTTTATCTCAAGAAGTCTCAACCATCTTTGGACTGTAAGAGAAAGTGCCTTTGACTATCCATGATGCTTTAGAAAAACTCTGTCGTATGACAGTTTGATTTCTCTTTCTTCACTGATAGGAGATTTACCACCAGATGTTGAAAGGGTCCATACTGCTAAAAGTACATACCCAGAGAGTTTGCAGAAAAATAAACCAAAGTCAGATAAAGTATTGTGGATGTGGGCCCTGCCCACACCACCAGCAGCATACACTGACAAGGTTCTGATCAGTGGCTGTCCAAGAGGCTCCATTATATTTTATGGCCATTGGCCAAGAAAAGGAAGAAACTAGTCAAAATCATATGAGGTAATGCATTAGAGAAGTGTTCTGGTTATTTCTAGGCCCAATTGAATATGAAAAAAAAAGAAATCACCATTTCATTTATAGATAATGTAAAAAAGCTGAGGAGGCTCACCTGTTCCCAGTCATAGAGCTGGAGTGTTTGGACAGAGGTAAAGGCATGTACCAGAATTTCACGGAGTCTGTAATGCCTTGTGAGGCACTCATTCTGTAGCACCTGTTCTTTGGTGAAATAGAGGACCCTGCTTGCAAAAACAAGCACCTTCCACCAGTACTCAATTTACTTGTTTGAGAAAGTAATTGGAGGAAAACAAAGAGATTCTTGTTCAGTATAAAATTTAGAAGGAAATCTTGCCAACGTTATGAATGATGAGCACTCCACTTGCCATGTTGAAGCTGCTGGCACTGTTGTTGATATCCATAAATTAAGCAGCTGGGTTGTTGGTCTTTTCTTTTCTTTTTTTTCTGGTTGTTTTTTTTGTTTTTTTGCAATTAAGCATGTAGTTCTTACAACACACAATAGGTCCCTTAGAAGTGTGTCTAATCTCTCTACTCCCATTAAACAGAAGCTGGATGCAGGATCATAAACAAAGAGTCAGTTACAGTACATCTGTACACTGTACATCGGAGAGCTGGGTTCCAAGAAAATTTACATTGGGAAAATCCCCAAAGCACTGGAAGAGACAAGCTCAAACGTGTCTATACTACAAAGAGCTAAGCAAAGGTTGTTCTTAAGCCAAGGTGCTGTTTTGGAGGGCTGGGAAGCTGGCACAGTGCTATGTGCCCACTTTCTCACTTACAATTCATGTTTCAATGAAGAGGGACAGACAAAAACAATTTTCTAACATAATATCTTGTTTTGAAATGTCCATGATGCTCTGATAGCCCCATGAGCTTAAGGCCGTATCTGCCAGAAAGAAGTTGTTTCTCTCTACTTTAATGAAGTCTCAGGAGCAGACTCTTAGGCTAACCAGCAACTCTGGCTTCTTTTTGATAATGATAGATGTTAATTGCCATATTATTAGTTTTAATTTTAGGGTAGCAACATCTTCGATTCTTTGTTCAGGTTTAACTAACTTTGTTTTACTCTATACTATTTAGAAAAGAATTATGCAGCAGTGAGAGTCACCCAGCCTGGACTTGCGACTCTTTCTGCTTACTCTCACAAGCATGACAGAGCATGTAGCAACCTGGGACATCTGCTGGGGGACAAAGCTTGGCTGTGTTTGTAAGTTCACACCTGTCTTTCTTTGCGCTTAGAGGGGCCAGATAGCCTTTTGTCAAAAAGGAGAGAGTTTCACTAACAGGCTCGTCATTTCTGAGGTGGGCTTACAGTGCTTTCTTTTCCAAAGTAGCTTTCATTCTCCCATGCAGAACATCTGAACATTGAACTATCTATGAATAGAATTCAAACTGCTCAGAGCCAGTCATTCTGGGGCTTCAACTTTAAAATGGCAATCCTCATAATCTACTAACAAAAGAGAGTCCTTTTGCCTTTATGTTTGTATTCTTTCTTTTTGGCTCAGGAATTATGCACACGTGTTGGGAGAAGCCTCTCCTGCTCATGTCCAGATACAGGATCACCAGAAATTCTTGGCTGTCCCAAATTTTCAGTCCCAAGTTTACTTTGGACCTTGAGCTCATTAGGGAAATATTTGACATCTCAACTCCAATTATTTAGTAGTCACCAAGCTGTGGAAGCCACAGGGAACTGTCTGCAAGTGTTTATAATTGGAAAGGATCAGAAAAACGATAGCACAGAAATGCATTTTTCTTAATCTCCAAAGACAATACCACCTCAGGTCATGGTTTCTTTCCAATGTACACTGAGAGCCTGGAACACAATTCACGTTCTTTTCGATTTGAAGTAACACAAATACTCCCACAGACAGAATATCTTCTAATTTCATCCCAGGAAGGCCCAAGAAGATGAGCCTATGCTTATTTTTTCCTTCCTTCCTTCCTTCCTTCCTTCCTTCCTTCCTTCCTTCCTTCCTTCCTTCCTTCCTTCCTTCCTTCCTTCTTCCCTCCCTCCTTCCTTCCCTCCCTCTCTGTCTCTTTCTTTCTTTCTTTCTTTCTTTCTTTCTTTCTTTCTTTCTTTCTTTCTTTCTTTCTTTCTTTCTCTCTCTCTCTCTCTCTCCAATAAATATATTATTTATTCTGTTTCCATTTTCTGGATATAAAATATTCTGTTGTTTTTCCCTTGGGATAAAAAAAAATCTTTACTTTTGGTGCTACTTAGGACTTCCTGTGCTCTCTCCCCTCTTCTTGTCTATAACCCCATCTCTATTCGGAATCAATGTACCAACTCATTCAATTGCCAAGGGCAGGTATTTGTTTCTGAAGAACTCTTTTCTATGAAAAGGAACTGTTTACTCACAATATTTTTCTAAGACTTATTTCCTTCCCATTGTTCTTTGGCTGAACTATTTGCATACATGTACCAAGTGCCTTCCTGCTTGTCTGAACACTGTCTTCTCCTCATGGCTTCTTTACTTAAAAGAGGAGTTCTAACCGTTTCCATGAGTTCTGTGAAGAACATAGCCTGTTTTTTTGTTTGTTTGGTTTGTTTTTATTTTGTTGCAAATGATTGCCTTTCCTTTTAAATATATACTCTTAAAAAAAGTAAAAACACAGGCCATGGAGAGGGCTGAAAGCGTAAAAATAATTGCTGCCAAGCATAACAAGCTGAGTTCAACACCTAAAACACACAAGGCAGAAGGAGGGAACGGACAGCCACGGCTCTCCTCTCACTTCCACACACATATTGGAGCACATATGTGCACCTCTGACGCCACCCCACAACAGAAAATAAGCCAATAACCTAATAAAAAATTTAAGTTCTAAACCTTCAACTAAATATTACTATTGAGCTTTGAATGTCAGCTGGTGGTATTGTTTGGGGAGGGTGAGGAGTTCCCCAAACAATAAGAAAGGCTAGACTTAAAATGAAAAACGTGGGTCACCGGAGCCGAGTCTTGTGATTTGTAGCCTGGCTTCATTCATCTCTGTCTCTGCCTGACTCTGCCTCTTTCTATGTCTGTCTCTGTCTCTGCCTTGTCTGTCTCTGTGTTGTCTGTCTCAGTCTCTGTCTCTATCTACAGCTATTTTCTTTTCATTTGATCAGCTTCTATACCCTCTTATCTTTTACTTTCTAGGCCAACATAGACTGTCACACCAAAACCGTGAGGCAATCCAAACCTTCCTCACATTTCTGTGCTCTGCTATTTTGCCAAGAGAAAGGAAAAAGTAATTAACAATATCCAGCATTTTAACATACTACTTTCTATACCTTTCTTCTCCAAAAATGTGTTTCATATTCCAGAAAAAAAATGTCATGACAAAATCCACCATTTACATGCCAACTAAAAGTTTATTAACAATATAAATGCTTAAGATGGTTACATTTTATATTTATTTTGCCACAATAAAAATTTTGGAAAATAAATTTAAATATAAAAAAAGATTATAAATTAAGACAAAATTTTACTCTTTAATTTCATTCCATGTAGATGAGTGTTTCATCTGCATGCATGTATGTGCACCATGTGTGTGCCTGGTGCTTGAGCAGGCTAGAATTGGGTATCAGGTCCCTGGGAACTTGCATTACAGGAGAGTAGCCATGTGGGTGCTGGGAGAGGGATCTGGGTCCTCTGGAAGAGCAGCAGTGATCTTAACTGCCCTGAAATGCCCCCCCCCCCTTTTTTAAAGGACAGTATCTTGAACACATATACCTCTCTGTTTACTTTAAGAGTTATCCCTATTAGTTCTATCTATCTCAGTTCAAAGCCTTGAGCACATTACAAGATGATCATCACTCCTAATACTAGATGTAACTCCTGTTATTAGGTATTAGAATATTTCTGACTTTGCAGTGTCAGGAAGAATAGATGCCTTCATCACCTGCTGTGGCCCCTCATATTTACATAAGTTTCCTCAAAGAGAAAGCCTATTTGTTTTCATGCCCTTGACGCACATTACTAAACTATTTTTTAAAAGACTTGTGCTAATTTATGCCCTCAAACAGATATTATTTTACATAATTACAAAGCTAGAGCTTAAAATTAGCTTCTCTTTATTTTACTTCATATTCCCTTGTATTAATAAAAACCTTAAACAAATTTTTAAATTTTTCATTCTGTTTGTTTACTTTCATTTATTATGTTTTCCTTCCTTTCTTTCTTTCAATTTTTTAAATTGAGTTTTCAGTATTTCTCATGTCCCTTGTAAGGGCACTTTAATAATAAAGACAGTAAGGCTTGAGAGTGGAGCATTGAAAGAACAAAATGTTGCAGTGTGTGTGTTTGGTGTCACCATGCATGTGTGGCTGTGCAGGTCAGAGGGTAACCATGAGTCTTATTCCTCAAGTGTGCCCCCTTCCTTAATTTTAAAGAAAGGATTATTCTCTTGGACATGCAGCTCATTGGTTTTCACTTTAGTAAATTGCTCAGAAGAAGTCATTTTAAGCCTTTATAATGTGATTCGGTTTTGTTTGCTCAGACTTAGGTAAATGTAGTGGGTAATTTCCTGGCCTCAGTGCTGTTGTCAGGAGGAATATCCTCTCGGACCGTTTTCTATCCTTTTACATTTTGACATTGGAGAGCGGCTATCCTAGGGGAAAGTACTGACAAATTTAGATGAAGCCACACTGTGGAATTCAATTCCTAAACTTGAAATTGTTATTAAGATACATTTAAAAATAATGCATTTTTCAAATAACTGCCTTCTACTTTTCCCCTGTCCTCTCTTTAAATATAGTGTAGAGCAAGAGTAGTTTACAGGAAAGAGCCTGTGATGGCGGTGGTTGCTTTATGGACTGTGCTATTAGGCCTGGCACTCCTCCTGAATCTGCCTTTGATATTGCGGTGTTTGTTTATCCACAAATATACAATTATTGTTTGCAAGTGAAAAATATCTTCACTATCATTTCCACCTCATCTCACCCCTGATTGTTAGAAATCTTAAGACTAAATCTCAAAGGAACCAAAGGTGATAGAAAGTGTGCTCTGACGGGCCATAAATGTTGGTGCTGTGAGAAACAGCCCCTCTTGTCTGCAGTGTCTAGTGTTATTATGGGAGTGGAAGTGATGAAAAAGCTTGGCCACACAATGTGACCACTATGGTGGGGAGTTAAGAGACCTGCATGATTACAGTGCTGTGTGCATCAATGTGCGTAATGGTCATCTTCATCAACTGCAAGAGGATCCTGGCAAAGTAATCTTGCATGTATATATTGGGCATAGTGAGTCTATGATTATAGCTTGTCCTTTCTTACCCTGTAGCACCAACCTTGCCTAATTCCATTCTGGATCATCTGGTTCTTCAGGGACCTGGTAGTTGGTTCTAGTTAATTGGCTAAATAGGACTGGAGGATGGTATTAATGTCTACTAGTGATTTGATAGAACACCCTCCCCTGGTTTCCTAGGAGCATAGTAACTTTTGCAAAAATTTTCAGTGTTGCAACTGAAGGAAGTGTTTCCATCAAGAAACAGGCAACTGTTTCCAGTGGTGAGTCTAAGTGATAGACCCAGCCCGCTCAGAACTTTGGCAGAGTTTATTCCAGTCTTTCAAATTTTCTCTTGAAGGAATCACTTTATCTACAGAACAATTACTGACTTCTTTAATGTGCAATGTATGCAATTATAGTTACTTTGTTATATATATATATCTGTAATTATATATAAATATAAAACTGTAATTAATATTTAGATAGAGACTAGAATTGGAACATAAGACTTTAGCTAAGGTGTCCAAAAGAGCATTTTATTTTCTCTTTATTCTAGTACACATGATTTCAAACACATACTACTGTTAGTTTACACTCAAGCAGAGAAGTTTAAGGTTAGGTTCTCATCAATGCAAAAAAGAAAGAAAGAAAAAAGATTTTATTGACAGAGAAAACTGTTATCATTTTGCCAATTTATGCAAATATGATCTTGGCTTGCCCTTAACTTCTCAGAGCTTCAGTTTACCACTCAATCAAAGAGCCCAATTATTGCTATAATTGATATCTATAGTGTGTACATATGGAGGCTTGACGTGAACATCAGATGACTTCCTCAATTGCTCTTCATACTTATTGACACAAGGTCTTACACTGACCTCGGAACTCACTCCTTTGGCTGGACTGCCTAGGAGTGGTTCCCTGGGATCTGTTGGTCCCCTCCTCCCACTGTTGGTGTGGTATAGGTGTGGCTGCAGGCTTGGTTTATATTGAGAATTTCAACTCAGGTCCTCATGGTTACACAATCAGAACTTTACCCACTGAACCATCTCCCAAGCCTCAAGAATTATTTTGAGAACTCGCCAGGGTGGTATTTGTTATGTGTTGTTATACTTGCATACACTTTATGAGGCTGATGATAATAGTGTCGAATGTGAAAATTGTATTTTGGAAAAGAACAAAAATTGGGAGACATTGGCACAGTACATTCATTTCATTATTGTTTAGAAATAGTTCTATTGAAGGTAGCCAACAGTCCAAGGTTAGATTTGTTAGATATATTTCTAGGAAGAAAATTTACTCAGGTCATTTTCTAAGTGCTTACATCTTTTATGTTGTGACCTCTGGAACAGGAAGGGCTTCTAGGCCCTACCGGTCAGGAGAGCCAACTTGTTAGCACATTCCAGGGGCAGCTGTGAAGATGGAAGCTGTCAGTAACTTCTCATTAAGTTCTTTGGCTGTATCCTTGAATGAGGGTGTGCTGGTTCACAGCGGAGATTCCCTCCACAACCCTGAGTCCAAGTGGCTTTCTGTTGTGAATGGTTAATCTCACTGAGTCCAAATAATGAGTCAAAAATTATGTCTCATCTTAGTTTTGATAGATGGGATATTTAGAACTGGTTTTAAAATAATCAGATTTTTAACACAATTATGAGATAAAGTGTTTCGTATGACAGCATTTCTTTTATTTTGTAAAGAAAACAAAGAATTTATTTATGCCATTTTAGATGAGTTATCTCTAACAGATCTTTCAGTTCACCTTGAGAACAGTTGTTTTCTTATCAGAACTTAAAAAAAATGCACCAAGTGAGTGAACATGAAACATTTCATTTTGCTTGTTGCAGTGAGAGTTTCTGTTTTATTGAAATATTCTGGCATGAAAGCATCTGTACAAAGTTCTACTTTTATGGAGTTCATCCTTACTTGAAAGGACATCCATGGAGTAGCCTTCACATAGCCATGCAATGGCCTTCTGCAGTACCTGGGGTTAAATTTACATGAATTCTTTAGGCTGAGTTTCTGTGGTCCTCGTTCATCTCTCTAGGAAGAGTTAAGATCCTTCTCACTAGAGGAAGACATTTCATCTCTCAGGTCCTTTATAACACAGCCACTAGAAGAGCTGGGGGCATCTGTCCCACATGGGTTCTTAATAAAATAGTAAAAGTCAGCTAGTTGCCTTTAGTGTGAACTGGAACTCAGAAGATTCTGCGTATTGTCTGCCTGAGGTTGTGGGATGCAGAGGTAGGATTCATGAGAGATGGTGCCTCATTGTCTTAAATAATGTGTAGAAAGCACCATAGTTTAGAGACTGGAGCCTTTGCACTTCACAGACTTCCAGGAATATCTTCCTGTTAGTCACAGGGCATGGAGAATGGCTTATCACCATTGTTCTTTTGCATGCATATTTATAAAACAGAACTGTGCTTCTTATCCCTGAGTATTTTCAGGATTCAATGAGTTAACAGATGAAGCAGAATCCCAGAGGACATTGATATGAAATACATTGAAGTGTCTCTATACATTTTTCCCTAGGTAAACTTTCCCCCTCATTTGATAATCCCTTCCCTTTCCCCCTATTATGGACTGCCAGAAAGAATGCTATTTGGGGCATAATAGAAAATCTTTCTCAGATTTTCCTCCCACAGAGAACAAAGAATATAGCCAAAGGACCTCTATTCTTGGGCCATCATTATTCTTGGTGTCTGACTGACAAGGAGCAGGCGCTTGGCCATATTTGAATGCCCCACTATTTCCTATAGCAGCAGTCAAGGTCACGATGATACTATTGACCATCAAAAGTATAATCTGTTGGATCTTGAAAGGCTTTAACTAGAAATCCTTCCTGTCCTCATATTCACCATCCTGAAGGCCAATTCTCAAAGCTTTTATAGCTTTTCTTTAGACTTTTATTTCTGGCCTTACATACTGTTAGTGGTCTGCACTGCCTTGAACTATCTGAGGTCCTTTGTTTATTTTCTTCTTCTTTGGAGTGTATTTCCAGCATGTTATTCTTAGTGGTCTTTTGTTAAATCTCTCAGTACCCTTAGGCTCTAAGACAACGATGAATTAAAATTTTATGTCTGATTATTTCTTCCTTGCTTTAGTTGCATCTTAGCGTTTGAGAGCATTTTGCCCAGGAGCGTCAAAGTTCTGAAACATCTGACTCAAACCTACCACACTTCAAATTTCTGTCAGAAATTATAGTGAGCCCTAACTTTCTCTCAGGATTTATAGAGATGAACAAAATTATTTCTCAGTGTTACAGAGCCTAAAATGGAGCTCTTAACCCCTGGAGAGCCAGACTGTGAGTCACAACTCTGCATTTTGGTTGGTTGGGGTTTTCTGTATTGGTCACCATCTGTGACAAAGAGAGGTTTCCTTGATGAGCGGTGAAGACCCACCTACTGTGTATGTAAGGCCTATGTTTATAGATGGTTGTTAGGGACAGGCGCCTGAGTAAAGCTGGGAGAAGGAGAGTGATCCTCCCCACTGGAGCACATTAAGTGGTTGTCTAATGCCAAACAGTCAGCCCTGAAACCATGCAGGTAGCATAACATGGAACAGCTAGCGAATAAAGAGACCACGAATTTGAAGGGGATTGTGGAGAGAGGAAAAGAGAGAGAAATGTTGTAATTAAATTAAAATCTCAAAAAAGTAGACCGATAACTTTTAGGGAAGGTATAAACCTAGTATCTGTTAAGATATTTGACAAAAGAAGTGCCTATTAGATAATGACTTTAACTAATGTTTTTGAATGTCTATCTAAACATGTTTGCCCAGTACACTTTGCAATACATTTCATTAAAGTGCCTATAATGAGAGTTTCACCCCCAAAGTGTGTGTTATGAATAAATGAATTTCATATAATAACATTTTACATTTCAGAAAAATTGCTTCATCTTGGAGATTTGTAACATGTTTAAATTTTAGGAATTTTGATTCTACTGAAGAATGGTTTCAATATTAAAAGTAATTAATCTTATATATTACAAAATAACTAAAGATGGTTTTAAAATAAAAAAAATTAGGAAGAGATTCTGTTGCAATTGGCACAGAGATTGAAATATTAGAATCAAAACTCGTGCATCCTAACTGAAATTGTAGTTTGCAGTGGGCCAAAGGCAACAGTGAGACTTTCTCTGTTTTAGTCCAAAATGGACTGTTTACCCCCTGTAGATATCGAGATACAAAACAAAAACTGCTAGAGAAGCTTCTCTGTATTGTGTGGTCCTTAACCAGAATACATCATACAAATAAGTTTCTAAAGCCCTGAAAATCACAACAGCCACTTATAGGTAACAGTATTCAAATATTAAGTATTGATCCACTAACTAATAACCATAAATGTACGGTTCCTTGGATTTCTTTTACTCTCTATCTTTGTTTTTCTTGGTCAGAACAAATTAAGTGTAATGTTGCTTAAAAATAAATAAAAAAATTATTACAGGCAGACTCAGTAAACTTGACACCATGAATCTTAGCAAAGAAACTAATGCTTATTTACCATTAGGCTAATTTAGAATGAAGATGGGAAGACAACACTTGAAAATATTCAGCACTAGTGCTAGAGAGATGGCTCAAGAAGCCCCAGAACTCCTGTGAAGTGCTATACATTGTAACATGCACCCATAATCATAGAAGGTAAAGACAAAAGGATTCTGGGTGCAGAGCTAACTG
The DNA here is from genome assembly GCA_028658305.1 of Pachyuromys duprasi. Classification (NCBI taxonomy): domain Eukaryota; kingdom Metazoa; phylum Chordata; class Mammalia; order Rodentia; family Muridae; genus Pachyuromys; species Pachyuromys duprasi. The sequence continues at coordinate 11,187,727 of CM053744.1, read as the reverse complement.
GCCAGTCAGCCTCGCCAACTGCTGAACTCAAGGCTCAGTGAGAGATCTTGCCTCAAAACAGTGAGGTCAAGATGATAGCAAATGACATATGATTTTTAACCTCTGGCTTCTACAAGTATTGGTGTATACATCTGTACACATGTGTGCACACGCTAACACACTCAATGTGGAGAGAGAATCAATCAGTACATAGGAGTTTGGAGTGATCTAATGAAGAATTTAGGACCCAGTGGTGTGATCAACTAGTTGTATGCAAAAATGCAGAAGGTGATTGATTGGCCTCTTATTACCACCCCCCATGGTCATCATAAGATACATCAATTTATACATAAAATAAAACAGAGACACATGTTGGATAAGAAGCACCACTCTCTGCTTTTGTAACCCTTGAGTTTGCTTGAGGCTTTGTCTGCTACCATCACATCTGGCCAATTGATACCTGCTAGGTAAATAAAGCATTTAGCTTAGTGTTGAGGTAGAAAGCTGCAGTGCAGCATCACAAAAATGGTGAGTCTGTAGAAGTCGACAGAACTCCAGCGCTATCAGGGAAATGGCTTACTAACATGAATTAGTGGGTCTGCCCAGATTTCATGTGGCTCCTTAACATATGCTGATCTATCCAGCTATCTATTTATCTATCTAATGTGTGTGTTTTACACACAATATATAAATATTATGCAAAAAGTATATTGAAGCAGATGCCTTACAAAGATTAAATGTTATTTTTTATATGTCTCCAAAGTCTGTGCCTCATATTAATACAATGGATTGTCAGATTCCTCCATTGTTCCACTTCAAAGCATGCAATTATATTGTCTTAATTGGAAGCACTGATGTGTTTTCACCAAGAATGTTTATTTGTATTCTGACTACTGAGATATAAATATGGGACCATTTGCTATTTTTAGTTTCTATTAACACAAACATTTTAAATTAAAAAAATCTTTATAAACAGACACATCGAAACACATTGTAACTCAGAATTTGTAGTAGAATCTTATTAAAAAATTGTAGTAGTTAGATATTGGATTGAATCTTAATCCCGCGAGCCCAGTGAAGAAGCACAGTGGGGATCTGGGAGTGTAGCTCAGTGGTATCGTGAGTGTACTCTGTCAACTGAGCTTCATGTCCAGAACCAAATGGCTTTTGGATATTCGCATGATGTTACTGAAAACAGTGAGCTTTGAAGGAGTTTGAAGATGTAATCTTTCCATAGACATCATTGGACAGCATTTTCATCCTTTTACATAGTCTGAGCACCAAGTGATATGGATTCCCCATCTACCCAGAAATAATAGGCTTTTATTCTACCTTACAAGTGTCAGCAAGTCTCTACCAACCAAAGCAGTGGGCACTCTATCTTTTCCCTCTATCTGCAGCCTTCTGGCTTTTTACATGGATGCTGGAGAGCTAAATTTAAGTTCTTAGATTTGCACAGAAGCACTTAACTCCTGAGCCATCTCCCAGGTCTCTATATTAAAAACAATACTAGAAATCATTAAAATATATTAAACATCTAGTCATTCACCTGGAAGTTGTAATCTCAGCACTAGGGAGGCAGAAGCAGGAAGATCACAAGTTTAACACCAGCCAGGTCTTCAAGGTCAAAGAGAAATGGCCATCATAGTATCAACTTTTTTGTTTTTTACTTTTCTACAATGTCTTTCCTCAATGCCCTGCTGCTTCATGAGAGTGGAAATGCAGCAGAGATAGCTTAAAACTTGAAAAATGTGCTCATTCACTCCTGCAAAAATACTATATCTACTGAGTCAGACAAAGTCTAAAAGTAAAAATACGTTACAAACCAGGAAGATAAGATCACTATAGGGTACGATGTATGTTTAGAATAAAGGAATGGATGCTAGAAAAAAAAATGCAAAGATGACTTCCTGTAGGGTGGGATGAAAATGCAAAGATGACTTCCTGTAGGGTGGGATGAAATGCTGTTTGGGAGGAGGACATTATAAATGGCACATGAATAGAGAAAGCTCTAAGAGCCAGGAGAACCATATCAGTAAGAAGCCCATGAAAATCTGAGCACAGAATGTTCCAAGTTAGGGAAGGGCAGGGTGTTGGGAGCAAGACAGTGACCAGGATTACCTGATTGAGATTAAAGTGAAGAGGGTGGAGCGGGCACACGGTGCTTTGGTAACTAAGGCAACTTCATTCTGTGCTCTGTCACCCTTTCCAGAGTGGTTAGTCTAACTATAGCTCACCGCCAGAGTCTTGACATTATCCTTGTTGATACACATGCCAACTGACTCTCAGAACTCAGATTTACTAATCTTATACAGTAGTCCTAGAAGGAGAACTTTTGTACAGTCTTTTCTACCCCTGACTTGTTACACATAACCCTATAAGCAAAATATAGCAGAAATTACTGATGTCAAAACAAGTGCAGTGTAAAGTGCCTTACCAAAGATACAAGGTCATGAGTGAATAATAGAACAGAAGCATGACCTCAAAGCTAGGACTGTTCTTCTATGTCTTGTGACTTCCCTCTAAGAATGACTGGGACAGGGTGCAGAGGTCAAAATAAATGAGATTCCACACACAAGTGTACAAGATAAAGAAGCTGGTACTTCCAGGTGGATGTGAAAGCTCCCAACAGAGGAGAGTTGGACTTAGGGAACGTGAATTATGTTAAGTGGTCATGGGAAACAGATGCTGGGACATTGAAAAAGACTCAAGAGATGCTTTAGGCCACACAGATGATGGGATAGGGTGATTTATGTTATGGGTCTGGTATATTTCTCCTTGGACAGTGTTAAACAGCAAGCGTGGGCAGAAGTAGCAGGTAAAAATGGGATGTTATCAATGGAGTATCAATCAGTGTAGCCTGGATCTGGCTCATTCTTCATATGGGATCTCGATTTCTGACAAACATGAGAGTACCTAAGAATTTGGCATTGGTGTGTAGATAGTGACATCCCTAATAGAATAAAGAATCAAGTGAGGATTTTTGCTCCTTTTGGAGCTAGAAGGATGTATGTCTCTTTTGCATTAACATAATTTCCACCAGTTTGTATTCAAGTTACATATGCATGAGTCTTTAAAAATTAGAGGACTATTGCTTCTTTCTTCAGAAATTTGAGCACTGGTATCATGTTGTACTTAGTTGTTCCATGGGACAAGATGAATTACAAGTCTGTGAATTCAAATGGTGGCCTACTGCTGCTTTTTAAATCACCAGGATCCTGAATATTAATTTCACATGTGCACATCTTAAACCATAATTAAGTTGAACAGCGATTTGATGGAAGGTTCTCTCTAACGGTACTTAGACCTGATTCTCAGACTCCTTGGGGACATGATAGCTCTCTTTTCTGTTTAACATCTCTCACTTGATACACCTGTTTTGTGTTACATGTTTCCATGAAGTTATTTTAATGTAGGGTCTTTTTAATGGAAATAACGTTTCCAGTTTTGGACTAGTCTAATAAGCTAAAGATTAGTGTAAAAGAGAAGGGTAGAGTACACTTGCCTTCTATTCTTTCAAATGAGATTCCAGATTGATGAACAATGTGAACTTACTTAGCCAATATTGTTAATTGGCTCTGAAGGAAGAAATGAAGGAAGAGGAAAGCTGTCACAATAGTCTTCTTCCATGTTTTTTTTCCATAAAAAATATCAGCTATGAGTTGAAAAGTGTCTCAGAAAAGTCTAGTTTCCTGGAATCTCAAGAAAAGCACCTTCTCTCTTCAGTACCATTAGGTGAGGGGTTTGGGATTTGCTACAAGCACATTATGGTCCTTAGAACTTTGCTGCTGAGAATTGGCATGAGCTACTGTGGAAATTCCTTAAAAGGAACGCCTGGTTACATATTGATCCATGAAGCTTAGTTCACAGTCCCTCAGTTATCTCCAATTTTCCTCTTTGATAGCAAGGGTGAGAGTTTGGGGTAGGTGGGTGGAAGAATCGGGAGCAGAAGGCATTACATCCTGATGCCAGGTCTCAAAACTCCCTTGTGCATTTCTGACACGCAACATATTTGTGCATTAATGACTCATAGAACAAAGTCACCAGAAGGTGACAATTGTACTCAGTTGCTGGGGGCATTCCTCTCCTTCTCCCTTAGCTTCTCCATGTATGAGAGATACCGAAGGCCATCTCACAGGCAAGAGCTTGTTAGGCATGAAGGAAGAGACTTTCCTGTCACACTAAGGTGTTTTCACTGATTTCCATTCCTCTTCATTCCTTTTTCCTTTTTAATCTCCATATATTCATTCTATTTATTTTAACTCATTAAGATGGGAAAATAATTCTGTTCTACAAATACTGTGAAATGTGGGCAAGAAATGCCATAGGTGGACCTTAATAATAGTGATCTTAAAAATATCCAAATGTATTGTTTGGTGAGGTGTTTCTTTTATTCCCTTATTAAAGTTATTTCATAGAAGTTTATTCTGTTCATGTACTCTAGAGGGGTTAGTCAGGCTGACCCTAGTGCCTGTTTCCAGGTGACAGACTCTATGGTATGAGGTGTTTCCTGAGCCTCAGACTGTCTTCATGAGGAGCCCAGCACCTCTGGACCTTCCTCCTTGAAGGCTACAGCTTTCTTAGCTCCAATGTCAGTGTGAAGTTATCTGGATATCTTTTTTAATTTATATATATATTACAGTTTGGAGGCTAGCATTTGTTTTCCACACCATCTCCTAACTGTGGGTCTCAGCAATTTTAGCCTGTAGCTCTGTGGACACTGTCTCAAGAGTCTCCTGTGTGTCAAGCTGTTTCAATGTCACTGCGCCTGTAATCCCAGCATGCTAACTTTTATCCTCCTCTCTAACACAAGGATTCCAGGCATGGTTTTATGCAGCAATGGGGACAGGCACATACCAGCCAAGTACTCTACCAACTGTGTTACAGCTATAGTCCCTAGGACTTGGCTCTTTGGGTATTGTTCTGTCTTCTGGTTGGCTCTCCCCACCCTTGTGACCATTTTCATTCTTCATACTCTTCTTGAAATAGCTGTGCTGTGGCTGGCTTACAGATCATTTCTTTGCTAGTTTTAAGACATATCTTTTCTTCATCTTATTAGGAACCTTGGGGTATGGCACATCTTTCAATATGTGATCCCAAGTTAGAAATCTTAATTACATATAGTCAACTGTTTAATTTGGATCGTTTAGCTGCATTTACTTCCTTTAGCAAGTATTTCTGGAAGGCTACTTGTCCAGTGTACAACGTTTGGCCCATGAGTCAGAAAAGAAATGCCACGCTGTCCTGAATTCAAGGTACTTAAATTTTAGTGGGAGAAATAATGAAGTAGTTTGGGTATCAGATGGACTACATAACGGCTACTGAGACAGGATTGCAAGGAGATTATGGTATCACACACAAACCTTCCAAGGCAAGGTAAAGACAGATGCCAGAGTGCTAGGACATGCCCTGTGGACAGGGGTCTCTTTAGTATCACCAGCGGGGTTTGAAGAGGGAGCTGAAGCAGGGAAGCTATGGGCCTCGTGAAGTCTGTGGAAGGTGAGAAGGATAGCAGTGCAATGGAGGCTTTATGTCCTCTAGGGGCTCCGCCTGCAGCCTCAGTCAGAGATGGGGTGGCCCAACTCCTCTTGTGGATGAATAAGTAGAGTTAGTTTGAGTGAGTGGCTATCAGAGCTGCACTGCTGGGTACAATGAGGCTACAGAAAACACAGCAGTGACCTCTGCAGTTTTGAGTAGGATGCCAGTCGTGAAAGAAGTGAAGAAAGGATTTAAGACATATTTAAGAAGTGAAGTTGTAGCAAGACTCCACAGATACTGAATATTTAAGATCATTTAGGTTGTAAAAATCAATACCCTTTGGGTTCCTGCTTGAGTGAACAGTGCCAACAACTGCTCCTGCTGATGTGAAGCTTGTCTCCAGGTGGGGCAGGGTGGGACCAACAGGGAAGCGAGGGATCGAGGGAAGTGTGGGTGCTGTGAAGCTGACTGCAGGGATGGGAAGACTAGGAGCGCGAGCTCCAGGTTTAGAGATAAGGAACATGCAGCAGCACGTGCTGTGTTTGAATTTCTGAACATACCTCTCCCACCACATGCACAGCTTCATATCTTTTAGGGGACACACTAAAGCTAAAGTTGTTGTGTTCCTGGAATTTACCCAGCAACCATATGTGTGAGAGGTGGTAGAACTTACACAGACTAGAGGGTGGAGTGCCCTGTGTGTGATTTCTGAATATCACACGGAAGGAAACACACAGAACATTCTGGAGGACCCACTAGGGCTCCAGATAGAGACACGCACCAGACAAAGAATGCAAGAGGCTCAGCATGCAGAAAATAACATGGGGACAGGCCCATGCTCACCAGCTAGAGCAAAGAGTGCCAAGGAGACCACAGACACACAAACACACAGTGACACATATGAGATCTGATATTTTCAAATCACACAATACTACAGAAAATTAAACACACGAATAGAAAGCTAAAAGCACAAAAATAAAGCACACATCACAAAGTGCAGAAAAATAATATACTAATTACCTGCCTGGCCAACTTTTATAGCACAATATCTTGTGTGACTGTATCTTCAGGCTATAGACATTGTGATCTCATCTTTCTTACAAAAACAACAGTTGAATGTTTTGTGTGTGTGTGTGTGTGAAGCAAAGGAACCCAACTCATTCTTTCCTCTAGTATAAGTAATCAAAACTTGTTAACAATGTGTTAGGCATGAAGGTGGTAAGGATATAAGAGAAGTTGGAGTAGGGAAAATGTAATAAATATATGTTGTATGAAAAAATAAATAAAAATCTAAGCATTGTCCATTGCCTCTTATAACTTATGTTAACATTATATAACTATTTATATCTTCAATATGAGAAAACTATGAAAGTTTTTCATATGTAAGCAGTGAGAGTGCAGAACATTGCCAATTTTCTGGTTTTGTTTCCTTAATTCTTAGAGATTTTTGAACAGTGTATTTTGGCCATATTTCTCTTCTTCCTCAACTCCTCCCAGATATGTACCTCTTTTTCTGCCCACTCAAATTTCTATTCTTACTCTTGTTAACCAATCCAGGCCAGTTTGCACAGCTCATATACAGTTGGATGTGTAGCCCTCCACTGGAGCAGAGTTAACCTACTAAGGGCCACATTCTTAAAGAGAACTGCTTCCCTCTCCTAGCAGCTGTCTGTTGCCGGTATCTCATTTTGCTAGGGGTAGGATTTTGTGCATCCATTTCTCGCCTTTCCGTGCTGGGATTTTGTCTGGATTGAATTTATGGAGACCTTGTGCATCAGCTCACAATTGTTGTGAGTTTGTGTGTGTAGATGCCACACTGTGTCCGAAAAAACAGAACAAAACTGGTTCATTGAAGTAATCTGGCTCTTGAATTTTTATTTTCTTTCTCTTCTGCAATGATCCCACATCTTGAAAAGATGGCCTGTGGCGTAGATGTCCCGTATAGTGTTGAGAATTCTACTGTCTCTTGTTATTTTCACTCCAACAATTTGTGAATCTCTGTTCTAATTGTAACCCAGTACATAAAGAAGCTTCGCTGACGAGGGAGACATTGCAAATTTTCCTGGTTAGACATTTACCTTGAGCACTGTGAGCGGCAACTCCCAAACAACTGACTAACGATCTCACGGCAGCACCATATTATAGATTTGCTATTTATGTTGATGCCAACATTGGCCTACATCATGGTATATATTTCTAAGCAAGGAGGGCTGTTTTGTTTAGGCTTTGACGAGAACTGAATCTTCAAGATAAACATTGCCTACATTTTAAACTTCATTTTGCCTTCATGCCTTTAGTGTTCTACGTACTACAACTTGATCATATTGCAATACTCTTAGCCTTGTATTTTACTCTTGATGTTTTGTAAGTGACCATGGAGGGGTAGTGCGGTTTAACTGAAATCAATCTAGTAGCAATATAACAGTACAAGGAGTATTAATCTCTATGTCTAAACTTATATCCTTTCCCTACAAATCTAATTATGGTCAGCCAGTTGCCTTTGCTCTTGCTACTGTCATCAAATACTTAAAACTGATACCACAGTGTTCAAGAGCCTAGAAGTTCAAGATAAATAGATGTGGATCTGGGGTGAGAGTTCTCTGCTGCATCCTCCAGAGCAGGCAAATGCTCGGCGCTCATGTGGAGGAAGAGTTGGAAAGGACAGTGTGCCCCTCAAGCCTTCTTTATGGCATTTAGCCATTGTTGCGGGTACAGCTCTCACAACCTCATCATCCCTAAAGGTCCCGCTTCTTAGCACTGCTTAAATGCAGGGTTAGCTTTAGCATGAGCTGTGGAGGGGTCAAAAACATTAAACCATGGAAGCAGGGAGTAAAAGAACAGACAGTAAATGCAAAATCAGACTAGACTTGATGATGATGATTCGTGTGTGTTCATGTGATTTTGCATGTGTGTGTGAACGTAAAACGATTATTAAAACACCTTAAGCTTGTTATTAAAAATAACGTCTGATTGAATAGTTACCCCACTGAGTCACCATTCTAAGTCTCCACTCAACCCCCAACCCTGAATCCTTATTCCTACACAGTGAGTGTACATCATTGATGATTACCATTTACAACAATCCTAATATCTAAACATGGCCTGCTGGTATAGCCAAAAGGATATTCAGAAATTTATCAATGCTAGCATGTGCTTTAACATCAGTATTTAGGTTCTGGGCAGTGCAGAGAACTTTAGGTTCTGTCCGTGGTAGAAAGTCTCACATCTCTAAGATGTAAACCTATTAGAGACAGTTGGGCACTTGAGAGGGTTAAAATGAGCTTGGAGGGTGATGCTGTGGCTGCTGATATCGAAGGAGCAGGTGAGAGGCGCTCTGGAAGGGGAGGTAAGGGTCTTTGGAAGAGTGAGGAGAGCTGCTTCAGAATCGTTAGCCGGGTAACCACCGTGTCACGTGAGTGCACTTGCCCAACAGCTGCCCTGCATTGTTCTGCAATTATTCTCTTAATTGCTATTACAGTTTTTTTTTTCCTGTTTGTGTTGTTACTTCTTTTGAGATCACAAGCTTACTATGCAATCCAAACTGGTCTCAAATTCATGATCCCTCTGCCTCATCCTTGCTGAAAACATACTTGGTGTGTCACCAAGCCTGGCTTCACTATACTTTTATTAAAACGAAAAACATTATCTTTGAATTAGTTTTGAGTCAGATGTCAAGTAAAAAAAAAGTATATAACCAGCTTATTTAAGTTTCATTTTAAGGTAGGCTTCTAAAGAAGAAGAAGAAGAGGGTAAAAAAGAAGGAAGAGGAGGAGGAGAAAGAGGTGGATGAAAAGGAGGAGAAGAATAAAGAGGAGGAGATGCAGCAGCAGCAGCAGCAGCAGCAGCAGCTCAAGACTTGTCTCCCGTTCACTGTAGAACTAAAGTTCACCAAGTCTCATCCTTTTACCTCAGTCCCCGGAGTGATTTACAGGTCAACCACCATATCCAACTCCTTTCAGAATTTTTTAAAAAAAGTTTTAAAACAGTGTCTAATTGTGTAGCTGTGGCTGGCCTGTAAGCTGCTATATAGACTGGCCTGGCCTTGAACTAACAGGGATATGCCTGCCTGCCTCTGTCTCCTGAGTGCTGTATTTAAAAGCATGTAAACAGTTTAGCAGGCCTTCTTTCAGCTTTTAATATATGTACGGATCTTACTGTTAAGTAGAAGGCTAAGTCCTTGGGTGTTTAAAATCTACTTTTATCTTACTTTCTCATCCCATCAGAATGACAATAAATGGTGTTAAAATAGGATTTGACTCATATATGCTTCTCTTATTTAATTAAAAGCCACACTAAGATAGATGAGTATACAGTAAGTTCAGCCATGTCTCCCATTCTTCATAAAGCTGGAATCTTGCAATGTTTATTGTTAGATAATTCCTACAACAATTATAAAAAAGAAAAGTGTCAAGATTCTGCTTAGAAAAGTCATCACAGCATTTGATCATGTATCCAACAGCAAAGGAAAGATGTTTTTAAAATGTTTATTAATATATTTGATAGTATTCTAAATCATAGATGTATAGTATTATGAAGTTGATCAGATTGACTCCAGATGATAGGAAACATTCTTATTAAATAATATTCAAATTCTATGCTGTGTAATTATTTAAAACAGAACTGTCATGTTTAATTTTATAATGCGCTAAATAGTTAAATAATTTAATATGAAAAATTTAATGTACCATTTTGATAATGTACCAGAATTTAAAGAAAATTAGTTTCTTTTATCTTTAATTCCCAAATCTCTAAAATGTCAACCTGGGACATGCTATCTGTACTTTCTCCTGAAAAGACAGAGAATTTAGGATACATGACTCTTAGGGAGCGAATAAAAATTTCAGCTTTGGAAATGCGTGTGTTTAATCACGATTCCATGGTAGATTTATGCTTGTGTGCTCCTGCCCTCCTCGTGGGGCTGAACCTGCCTCAGGACAGGCCATGTGGTGTGGATCTACAGCATGTAGATGCTCTGGATTCTTAGGCTGGACCTGTGTGCTTGTGTGGGGACAGCCATGGTCACCAGGGCTTCTTGTGATTCAGGGTCTACATCTATTCCCTTGCTAGCATTAGACAGAGATCACTCCTGCTGTGTTTTGTACACATCTTCCTCTCTTCCTCCCCTCAATCTGCCACCTTTGTATTATAGGCTATTTGCATAATTACTGGGTGGATTTGTACATATGTATATCAATGCAGCTAATCATCTAGAAAATTTGGGTTTACTCTACACTCTGAAATAGCTTTGGTAGTAAGAGGCCAGACTTATTACCGTTTTGAGCACAAACTTCAGCATAAGACACTTTAGGGTTCACTTGGCAATTTTTCTAGTTGCATGAGTCTAAAGAAACTACCTAAATGCTTAAGTCTCTATTTCTCATTTGTGAAATAAGGATAGCAATACATAGAGGTATTTCCTCTCAAGACAAGGAACTAAATAGCATAGGTCAAATGTTAAGCAACACACTTTGTGGAATGTCCCACCCATTCATGGGTACATTGTCCCAAGTTATATAAGAGCTCATCTGTCATCAGGATAAAGAGCCACACTGTTTTCAGCCCTGGGACACATAAGAGAGAATCCTGAAAAGGGACGGGGAGCTTTTGAGTCATTTCATCAGCGATCCCTGCCCCCTTGCAGTGCCACCTGACTGCTGCTTTTTCTTTCTCTATTGAATAAAACGTTTGCTTTCCACTGTTGTGTGTGCTTATTCAGTTGTTTTATTAGATTGCCAAAAACCCTGGAGCTTCTGCCTTGCATAGAGAGCCCTTGTAACATGTCCCTTCCCTTAGAAAGCTCCTGAGGTTACCCCATGCATGCCTGCATAAAGGTAATCTCCTCTCCCCTATTTTAAGGCTCATACCCTCATAACATAATGAAGTTTCCTCATTAACTCACTTACGTATTCCCAGGTCCCAAGGATTGGAAAACTAAGAAGTTCGTAGAATTATTCTCTGCCTTCCATAGTATGTAGACCGAATTATTTATTTGTTTGAAACTTTGGAAACTCCACGCACGTATAGAAGATATTCTTAATGCTCATCCCAACCCTTTTAACTAGTAAACACTGTTTGAAAAACAAGTGACCCATGTACCACATTGTCATAAGGAAATTTAAATTATACTTGTATTAGCTAACACTGTGTTACTCCTTAAATTACCATCAAATTACACATGTTTGGTAACTCCCTTTGAAGCAAATGAGCAACATTTATTCTCAATAAAGCTTCCATTTAAACTAGGCATATTAGATACCATTAGCACAAATTCATTATAAATTGCATTTCAGCTTTCATACAGGGCTTATTTACTCAGTGCTTGTTATATATGAAAAGTTAACTAAGATAACATTAATATTAGTTTTAGTAAATGCCTTGCAGTTAGCAAGAATCCACTTAAAATGAGAAGGAACTCTTGTTTTTCTTTCTGATATTCACAATGGACAAATAACTGATCCATGTTTGGCTTACACTTAGTTAATATTGCCATTCTAGACTGATTTTCATTCTAAAGTAGTATGTAAATGTAAAAGCATAATTCTGGAAAGATGTATTTCAAATTTCAAACTTTGGTATTCCGTGTCATTAATTATGCTAGAAGATTCAGAAAATTCTTGTAAATATCCAGCTTATTACTGTTTTAATGTAACATCCTCTTTTGAAAATGTAATTTCACGTTTTTTGGCATTAGCCATTGATTCATATTTTACCCAAGAACCCCAGTCTCAGATATCCCCTGCAGAGAGATCCATTTCTAACAAGAGCTTTGGGGGTGGGGGGGAGGACTTAGTAATAATTATAATACTGATGACAATCCCTGCCACTCTTCTTAGGCCCAGGCGTAGCAAGGCAGAGTGGTGCTCCTTGATCCTGCTTAAGCCCCTGTTTAAATGTAAATTAGAGGAGACTCATTTACATTACTTATTCCAGGCATCCATATGCAATACCAGATTGCAAAAGGAAATATTTGTAAGCTATCCCTCTATTTATCTTACCATGCTCATCACTATGGCATTTTAGTGTTTGAACACCCAAACTAGAATCATTTCACTTATCTACCTGAGGGAAAAGTCACCAGACACAGACAGACCTTTGTCTCTCTGTGCTGGCTTGAGTACGACGATGACTTTTATAACTTCTGCTCTAATTTAATAACGAATTGGTCAAAGGGTATATTTGCATCTTTTCTCAAATTAAGGAGCTTCAGTGTCCTTCACTGAATTTTGAAAGTTAGAAAGAGATTTTTGGTGGTTCAATATCGTCCTGCCCACAACAGATTTTAATTTTTAAAACATTCCAACGCTACATAAATGCAGCACCATGGGTAGAGGACCAAGGTTAAGCACTCAAGGATGCAGGACGGCCCAGACCTACCGTCCCTCTAGCTTGCAAATGCAGGACAGACAGGGAAAACTGAATTTCTACTTATCTTTACTTTCGTCAGTTTCATCCAACAAAATTGTCTTTTTTTTCTTTTTTCCGATGTTGGGATGGTGTCGTGTATCCTAGGTTGGCCTCGAACACTGCATAGCAAAGGCTGTCCTTATTCTCCTGATTCTCCTGCTTTCGCCTTTCAAGTGTTAGGACCGTGAACGTGTGCCACCGAACCCATTCCTTTTTAGAACTTAGCTTTAAGAATCTTAAAAACAAAACAAAACAAAAACAAACAAACAAACAAACAAAAAATCAGTACAAGAGAAATTCACCGAATGTCCTTACTATCATTTAAAAACAGAGGTAAGAAAAGAATGTTCCTCTTGTTGGTATTTAAGAAATAGATAAATTCTCCTTGAAGTCCATCACATTAGATGTCACCAAACATCACTACGAAGCAATCTTTGTGCTCTCCCACTGATAATCTGTGGGATTTTGATTCTTCATGTCTCATTCTCCTGGACTAGTCTTGTGTCAGTATTACTCACTTGGTGAGCTTCTTGTAGCTGTTCCTGAGGTCATATTTGATGTGTCTGTTGCTTTTAACTCAATACTCAGTAAAAGGAAGGTATTGGTAATGTTGTTATTATTTCCTTAAATTAAAATCATTTTTTATTAACATGTATATGCATGAGACTGCATGAGTCTATGGACATCACATGCTTGTAGGAGCCCTTGGAGGCTAGAAGTTGACAGATCCTGTTGTACTGGAGGTGTTGGCAGTTGTGAGCTGCCATGTGGGTGCAGGGAACTGAGCCCAGACCTACAAGAGCAGCAAATGCTGTGACCTGCTTAGTCATTCTCTACCTCCTATTTATTTACGTTTATGGCTCACCACAAACATGTGAGCTAAGAAGGCAAGTTAAGGATCATGACAATAATGTGTTTTATTACTTTACTTGAAAAGACAACTTCACTATGAGTTGGCAGTTGTCTGTCATGTATCTGAAGGAAGGATCATGGTCCTGTCTCAACTTCTAAAGCTGTTTTTTTTTCTCCCTGCCATGTGATTGCCATCTAGACATAAGGAAAAGTAATTTGCAGTATTTTAAACTGGAAATATATATAACCATTTATTATGCATATAATATACTGTAAAGCATGCTTCAAGAAGAAGCATGGTTGCTCTGTCATGTCCTGTTCAGCATGAAGTCTGTGATACATGGTTGCTGATCTGTCAGAGGTGACTCAAAAACATCATCACATTGCTGAGGTCACTGTTGGTTTACCTCTGCCACTAACCCTCTGCCCTTCTACCTACTAAGGCATTTGTGACAAAGTTGGCTTTATTCTTTATGCTTCTGTAACAACTAACCACTATTGGTCTCCCCTCTGGGGTGGGGAGAGGGTTCAGTTGGTAAAATGCTTGACACACAAGCATGACGATCTGCACTCTGTGATCCACTCCCATGTGAAAATGCTAAGCATGGTGGCAGGTAAGGGAAAGAAAAACAGAAGGGATTTCCAGGGCTTACAGAATAGCCAGTCTAGCTTGATCCAGGAGCTTCAAGTTCAATGGCGTGCGATGAGAGACTGCTTCAAAAACCAATGTGAAGCGCGTACATTGACACCTATCATTTCCCCTTCTCGGAAGATAAGCCTTTAACCTTGACTTGTCTACAAAGGAAAAACATTATTTCATCTATGACTTCACTTTAGCATCTCTGAAAAAAAATGATTCGCCTTGAGAAGGAAATATAGGTAACACCGATAATATATACATATATGTACACATATAAATGTATGATATATGTATATATGCATACATTATGTATGTATATATGTTTGTATATGTATGTCATTTCAGTATTGAAATCAAGTACCACTGAGTCATTAATGTTACTGTACCATGCAGGCTCTGCTTCCCAGCCTGTCAAAGTGAAACCTGAATGGAGGAATCTAGACATGTGGCCAGGAGTGATGAGACCTCAGGGCAGCTGTAAGCAGGTGAGAAACAGACATCTGGTGAGGCCATTCTTGGGGAGAACAAAGGCCATTTGAACCTATGAAGGTTTAAATGGATAGAGGCTTTTCAGGTTAATGTACATTTCTGGCTTGGGCTAAGGTAGTGATACCTGCCTCCATGAAGAGGAATTCCAGGGACATTCAGGCCCAGTGCAGGGAGGAAGCAGTCCTATTCCTGCTTGTCTCAAGTGATTTTCGGGGCTTGGGCATGCCTTGACCATTCTTGCTCCAGGATGTCTCTCCAAGACTCAGGGCTCCTCGGCCCCACATTAATGTTAACAATACATTTGGGTTTCTCTTCTCTAATAATAATAAAAAAAAACTTTACAAGCACAAGTTCAAGGAAATATATGTAACTTTTAAAGGATTGGAATGTTGAGAGGGATGTAGATTCAAAACAAATAAACTCTCTTAAAAACAACATTAAAAATAGATAATTATCATGTGAGTGATATCAGCAATGGCTGAAATTCATTATGAGCTGAGTAGGTGGTCTTGGATTACATACTATGCTGATCCATGAGTGTAATCTTCTACTATATAACTACTTAGGGCACAAGCAAGCAGGATGAGTTAAGTATTGACATATTCTCTGTCTCTGTCTCTGTCTCTCTCTCTGTCTCTGTCTCTCTCTCTCTGTTCATTAGATGTAATAAAATGAAGAGAACTAAGAGTGGCCAAGAGAGTAGATGCAAGATAAAATGTCACCAGCAAAGCACAGGCTGCAGTTGGAATCCCATGGCACCCGGCTTTATCTTTGTCTCTCACTGTTTCTCATCTCTTTCCACAATGCTAGATCTGGTTTGAATCTTTTGGATAATAACACAGCTCCAATGAGCTCTCCCCCCCCCTCCCTTTTCATTTTAATATGAGGTCTGTGTAACTGGAAAAATCTGTCCTGGGACAACTAACAGGGCCCACAGCAAGAGAGCCCTTCTGGAGATGAAGGAGTAGGATTGTCAGAGCAAATTCCAACAGTCGTCTGTGAAGGTTGCTGCTTATGAAAATGTCCATGTATCATGGAGAACAAAGCGACCTGTCTTGGTTTTATTTTGTGGAATTCTCATTATGTAATCCAAACACAAGAAATGGCCAGAATCCCTTATTGATTATGGAGATTAAAACAGATAGAACCATTTGTGGTATTCCCACACAAATGGCTACAAATCCCCTTTGTTTCTTGTTTTGAGGTAAGGTCTCACTCAGCAACCCAAGCTGTCCTCCGGCTGATGCCAGTTCTTGTACCTCAGACTTCCAAGTTTGCGATTACAAACGTCAGCCTCCAGCCTTGGCTATAAAGATTTGTTTTCTTAATAGTTTTAAAGAGAGAGTAGGCTGTGCTGTCCAGGCTGTTCTGAACTCGTGATTCTCTGCTCTCAGCCTTGGGAGTTGGTAGGATTATACATATAAGCCACCACATCTAAATGTGTATGTGTGTGTGTTTAGGTACACATGTGTTTGTGGAGGCCAGAAAGCAGTATCCATCCTCTATCCTTTTGTTGTTGTTGTCATTGATACATGGGACCTAGTGAGCTGGAACTCCCCAGTAGGCTGAGCTAGTAAGCCCCAAAGGTCTTCCAGTCTAACTTCTTCAGTGCTGGATTTACAAGCCCACAACATTACACTTGGCTTTTTAGTAGGTATTGGGGGTGGAACGCGGGCTCTCGTGTCTGTACAGTCAGCACTTTATAGACAGAGCTATCTGTTCAGTCCCGCACTTGAAAGCTTTTGGCACTGGCTTTATTCTGAATTCAAGATGCTCACCATATTTATTTTAGAACTAGAGAATGTTTTAGAACCAAAGAAACTATTTTCTCAAGCCATCCATGGGGTAGTAGACATTTCATTTTCATGATAAATTTTGCCATATTTCTGAACTTCATAGGGAGAAGATATTTCATAAAATTCCAGACTAACAGCCACTTAGTAGATATATCTATTAAGTTAAATGGTATCATAATAAACTGTCTGATACTGTAAGATAACAAAATAGAAAAGTTTTGCATAAGGATAAAGCTAACTTTCTAGGAAAACAAATATTTAAAACAAATTAGGCATTTGAGGGAAAAAATTGAAATTATTGTTGAATAATATGTTTGTTTGGCTCATCTAGCAAAATCCACTTCCTCTCTCCATCCCTAAATGGCATGTGCCTTCCTGGCAATACAGCTCTTTCTGCTCTAGCTACCAAAACATGCCACTTTTTTGTGAGCATTACCTCACAACTGAGGCAAGTGAAGGGGTACTGCAGCTCCCCAGGCACATTTTGTTCAGTGAAGATCCAGACAGAGTGAATATACTACCTTTCATCAGTCTAAAATGTATTTTAAATCAATGCCAGTCTGGCTGCAAAATTGATGTCGCCAACTTCATAGTCAGTTTAGCTATTGTCTCAGGAATATCTATCCCAATTACATATGATAAAACATAAAGAAATGGTCAAAAGTCAATTCTGTAATACAAGTTTGAGATGAGAGCTAAGACACAAAAAATTATAAATTTGAATAACTGCAAATAATCATCCTAATCAGCATGGGGGCGGGAAGCTCGTTCAGGATATGAGATACAAAGAAAATATATAGAATAGATGCTGGTTGAAATGAAACTGGTACATTTTGTTATCTTCCCTGGAGAACACTACACATTTTCTTTGTCTACTATTTTTGAAGTCACACATCTGAGTTTGGTTAGTTGCTATTTCAAACATTATTATAGTGAAAACGTTATTATACTGAAAACTCAAATAATATGAGTTTTGCCTACAGGTCTCAGATTCCACACAGAATTCTTTAATTATTGCTAAAGAAGACTTGATTTTCTTTTTCAGTATTGGAACCAGCCACCTCATTACTTCTAGGCCTCAAATGGTTTTTGTTTTAATTTCATGATCAATAACGCATGGAGTTCTCTGAGCGTGCACATTTTATTATTCGTTATTTGTCTGATTGGTAGCTACCAGGCTAGAAGTGGTAAAGCATGCCATGTGTCATGCTTACCAGTCATTTGCCTGCATGTAGCATTGAGTTACCTCATGTGATTTCATTGCTTTGACAAAACTGAGAGTGATATCCACCCCTCCCATACACACTTGGCATTTCTGGAAAAGCTGTTCAGAATTTGGTAACACTGGACATCAAAATATTCTGATAATATTTAAGGTAGAGAAGAAAACTACATTTTTCTCTTTCTTTTTCATATCAAGGTTAATAGCAGCATTTCTATAACCAGAGTTGGGTTAACATGAGGAAATTATCACAAATTTGTCAGATCGGAGTTTTACATGACAAGAGAGACATTAGACATGAAGAAGTCTAACCCAGGAAACACTGTCTTTATGCTTAGGTCTGATGAAGAACAACAGCTGGGAAGAAACATGGTTCAACAAATGGAGAGATCTGATGGTAGTGAGATATGATATGATTGGATGAATGGAGAGATCTGATGGTAGTGAGATATGATATGATTGGATGAATGGAGAGATCTGATGGCAGTGAGATATGATATGATTGGATGAATGGAGAGATCTGATAGCAGTGAGTATGACTGGATAAATGGAGAGACCTGATAGTAATTAATATGATTGGATGGATGGGAGGATCTGATGGTAGTGAATGCGACTGGATGAAAGGTAAAATCTGGTGGTAGCGAATGTGTTTGGATGAATGTTAATATCTGATGGCAGTTAATGTGTTTGGTGAAGAAGACTAGATGAAATAAATGTTATTTGATGAGTGGAGTGGCCCACTTGCTTGGCATGTAGTAGACTGAACTGCAGATAACACACGGCTACTCTTTCTAGATACTTAGGCTCTCCATATGCTACTATTTCCTTCCAGGAAGAGGCCTCCTAGAAGGAGTGTGCTATATACTATTCAGTTTAAGAGTACCAGAGAAATTTTTGTGTCCAGCTTTTATAGAGAAAGACAAAGAAAAGTTAGAATCAAAATTCTGGCTTCTATTGCTGTCAGTTATGGTAGCTGGCAAGATCTTAGGCAGAGATAGAGCCTATCCCTCTGTGCACTTTGTCCAGGTTCTTGTCACTATCAGAAAAAGAACACACAAATGAACAAAATGAAAGAGAATTTATTATACAGCAAAAATAAACACTTGAGGGGTGAATATATGGTCTCTTGGAGCGAGCCCTCTGTCATTTTGAACAGCACAGTTTAGGATACAGCTTAAAGAAGAGGAGAATTATTCATGAATTAAGACAAGAAAAAAAAACTTGAGGTTTTCCTGGGGAGTAAGGCTTATTTGTATATTCTGTTCTTCTTATATGAGTTTTTGGATGTGTTGTGACACTAGAAACATGATGAAAACAGCCAATTCTGCAATGGTAGTGATACAGAACAGCCATTGTAATGAACTTAGAGGGCATCTTGATCTGCCATGTTGGTCCCTGTGGTCCTGGGAAGGCTTGTTTTTCACTGGCAGCTGTCATGTAATATCCTGCTATAATACAGCTCTGCTGTTGCATCAGACGTTACCCAGCATGCCTACTCCCCTGTGCTATCCTGCCTGCCTCCTTCAGACCTGGTTTCTAGGGCTAGCTTTGAGAGAAGAATGACAGGCAGGAGACAGGAGGGGAGAAGGTCAGAGAGAGACCTTCTGAAGCCCTCACAACATCCTTCCTTGTAAAGCAAGCTAATGCGTCATGTTGGAGCATCATTTCCTGAAACCCCATGTTTGTAACCAGACAGGGAGATAAGGTGGGAAGAAATAAAGAAGGAAGAATAAGGAAGCCTGTCTGAGAAGAATGGGAACTCTGCCAGAAGCTTCAGAGAAATCATGTAGGGTAGTATACAGTAGAATTTTATTTAAAGCAATAGGAAGCAACAGAGAGCAGTGGCTAAGCACACTAAACTCTGTCTCTAAGCTTATCTTTGATATTTCCTGTTGTTCTAATGTTAGAAAAACTCAAGTTCCTGTGACTTAGATATGAAATGAGGGTAATCATTGTACCTACCTGATAGACCCATTGGGAAGATTTCATGAGAAAAACCAGGTCTTGATCCTTAGTCCTGGCTGTGACCTTTGTGAATGCTAGCTGTTATCATCAGAAACCCTGGGAGAATGCTGAAGTTGTAACTTGGTGGAGCTCAGAGAAAAGCTATAAAGCTAGAGCAATAGAGTTTAAAATTAGTTTTGTAGATAAGCAGGATTAGATAAGACAAACTGATATGTCAATGGATAGGAAGGAAGAAAACTGGCTGCAAATAGCTTTGGAAAAGAGTGAGACCCCAATGGTCATTTTAAGTTGGAAAAAAAGGAGGTTTATTACTTTCTAGGCTCAAGCAGAATTGTCTAACGGATTTCACATGTGCTGTAACCTATATGCCTGGATTGTCCTTTTAGTCAGCTCCACGTGGAAAGGAATCAGAGATCCAGCCCAAGGTGTCTGGGCATGGTAAGCAGCAGAGGATATGGATTCATCCCCTCGAGAGACCCCAGTGAGGCAATGGAGTACAGAAACTTTTGGGAAGGGCTCACAACTTTCCGTAGTGTTTTCCCAGGTCAGAAAAACCTCAAGGCTAGGTTTAAACCTCCTGGCTAGCACCACCCAAAGGTGCTTCAATTATGTTTGCTGGCTGAATTGTTTGGCAGAGAGAAATGAAGAGCTAATGCCCAAGTGTGCTTACGATATAGACAGAAAAAGGTTCCCATGTGAATCACAGATTTCATAAATTTAAATTTGTTATTATCATGACTTCTTCATTGGTAGGTTATGAGAAATGAAGACGTCTATTACCAAAACAAGTGCTCAGTCCAATGTTTGATTAATAGGATTTTTCTAGAAGGATTAAGTTCTTGTCTTTCACTTATTGTTTTGAAATTTCTTCCACTACTCTTGTAACTATGTTCCTGCTTATATTCCTGAGAACTCTGAAGCAGGCAGGATAAAAGGGTAGAAAGAAGCTAGGGAGGTATGAGAGAGTAAAATAGTTCCTTACTCTGAAGCCTAGTGGAAGCTGGAAAGCAAGAATTTCCTGTACAGTTATCAACTGCTTAAAACCTTTCTCACTCCTGTGATGAAGACCTACATTTCCTAGCAATCTCTCCAGAAACCTCTTGTGTAACCATAGTAGCTCCTGATTTTGCATTATCATATTGCAATTCCATGCAAAGTATCTGTAGACCTTCCCTATAATCTTGTTTATTTAAAAAAGAAGTAAAAAAACATATTTCTTAGCAGGTCTTTGAGATTTAACTTGAGAGTTAACTAAATAGCATAAATGGCTAAGACTCTAGGTTACAGCTTTCCCTTTAGCAACTCATATTACATTTGAGTACTTTTTTTTTTCTGAGCATCTTTTTTTCTTAGCACTCTTGTTCAAATTCTATGTTAAGCTTGTCTTCTGATAAACCCAAAGTCTCTTTGTATCCTTCAGATCCATTTGCCCTCTCTTTCTACTTAATTTTATTTGTGTGTGGTTCCTGGCTTTCCGACTCATAGAAAGCTTGTCAGTGGAGAAAGCGAAAATGCTGATCATGTGGGCTATGTTTCTTCACTTCTTTCTTGTGGGACTACCAAGTGCTAGCTGCTTAGATTTACTTGGTCCTTTCCAGATCTTTTTCTGGTTGGCTATATCCTTTGGTTTCTTCACTTCTTTCTTGTGGGACTACCAAGTGCTAGCTGCTTAGATTTACTTGGTCCTTTCCAGATCTTTTTCTGGTTGGCTATATCCTTTGGACCTTGTGTTGACTTCCAACTGTTACTGGTCCATGATCCCTGTGAACAGACACATTTAAAATCTTCTGGTTATTCAGTTAAGCATGCCTCCTCTTTCCTGCTAGCATCACATACATACTTTGCATGTATACCTCGTGCTTGGTCTTTGCCCTCCTCCATCCTATTGCTGTTTGTCAACATAAGTGCCTGTCTTCCATCTTGGAAGTTCCAAATTGAAGAGAGAAATCAACCAATATGTAAACATTTTTTTCAATATCAATTATTCTGATTTCTGCTGGTTTATATACTGGTTTTCTGAGAGGGTCAGGTTTACACTGTGAATACATTTTTCTTTTCCTTTCTTTTTCTATTCTTTTCTTTTCTGAGTTTGGCCTCTTAATTCAAGCTAATCTTCCTTTCTGGTCATCAAAGTGGTAGGATTATAGGTGTAAGTCACCATTCTTGTGCATATATATATGCACATATATATATATCATCTGGAAGCAGGATAATGACATAGTGGAATTTGAGTTTTCTTTAAAGATCTTTTGCTGTTGTTGTTGAGAAAATGGTGATGATTTTCAGTGAAATTTGTAAATTAAATGTTTAAATGTATGAGCCTCTGGGTATAGAAATTTAGTGAGGTTTCATATTCTGTGTATCTATCTTTATGCACATATGCATATAATTCTTACATTGAATACAGATATATCACTAACCCAACATTAGATACAAAGATATGTTAGTTCATTTTAAATGGAACTGCTACCATCTTAATGCTTTTTATTAAATGAAATTTCAAAGATATGAAACCTACATCTGAGCAAAAATATTCTGAAAAACACACAAAGCATACTAAAAAAGGAGGTTTATTATAAATCAAGTGTACTTTTTAATTAGATCTGTTTTTTACATCTGAGGAAAATCAAATGGCCTTTAGCAAATACCTTACAAGCATGGCTTTTGTGTAAGGAAAGGTAGGGGACAAAATGATCAATTACAAGGCTGACACACTGTTCTTTTATCTTTGGTTGCTCTGTTAAAATTCAAAGTGCTGCACTACGCTGAGGCATATCCTTTAGGAACCCTATTAGATGTGTGTTTTTGTTTGCTAATTAGTATTGGTAGTTCTCAATTTGCAGCCCAAAGTGCACTAGTCGTTGAAATAGAAAGATATCTGGCATGTGCTAACTAGAAGCAGAAATGGATTTCATTGCATTTTCTATTTTTCTAGAAAGGCTAGAAAAGATTACTTCGATCAATACATATTCCTTTGGACAAATATATGTTAAGGCTTAATTTAACAATCAGATACTAAAAGAACTGTCGCTCTTTTTAAATTTAATTTTATTAATTTTTTTTACAATATGCAATTTATATCCTGACTGTAGTCCCCTCCTTTATCTCCTCCTGGTCCCATCCTCCCTCCCTCTTACCCTATATCCCCTCCCCTAGTTTACTGGAAGGGGAGCTTTCCTCCCCTACTATCTGACCCTAGACTATCAAGTCTCATGAGGACTGCATGGGTCCTCTTCCTCTGTGGGTTGACAAGGTTACACCACCAGGAGGAAGTGATCAAAGTTCAGACAACTGAGTGTGTGTCAGAGACAGTCTCAGTTCCCCGTGTGGAGCTGCATGGAGACTGAGCGGCCAATGGGTGACATCTGAGCAGGGTCTACGTTATCTCCATGCATGGTCCTTGGTTGGTGCATCAGTCTCTGCTGCTCCCCGCAACCCCAGCCCAGATACTTTGGCTTTGTTGGTCTCCTTGAGGAGGTACTATCCCCTTTGTGTCCTTCCATCCTCCATTCCCCTTCTTCCATACACTCTGCCCAAAGTTTAGAACTGTCACTTTTGCATAGATAATACCAAATAATTTCAATTGAATACTATGGTCGACTTTGCAAATGTCTACATATTTTTATTACAGTATTTTATATATGATATTGCTGTTTATTTTAGTAATTAAATTGCTTCTTGTCACAATATTGAGAAAGGTTACCTAAGGTTACAAGTATAATTGTATTAGGTAACCTTTCTCAATGTTGTAACAAGAAGCAATTTAATAGGGGAAATTTTTTATTTTGGCCTGTGGTCTGAAGGCATGGAGAAGGCATAGTCCCTATTGGCTCTGTAGAGGAACTTTTAATCCACATCTTAGTGGAAAAGGAAGCAGAGAAAGCAGAATTACAACATTCATCTAGCTTTTCCCTTCTTCTTTTTTTCTTTTTCAGTCCAGGAGGCTAGCCCTCTTATATTCAGAATAGGTGTCCCCTGCCTTCAAGGTCCTGACCACAGGCATTTCCTAGGTAATTCCAAATCAAGGTGACAGTCAAGAGTAGCCCAATGATGTCCTATTTGAAGGTTTATTCAGTGAGCATTTGTTGAGAAACTCTGCTGCTTCAGGCAGGAGGGTTCTACAGGTCTATACAATATGTTTTCCTCAAGAACATGACATATGAAGCCAGGTGTGGTGGAGTACACCTGTATTCCCAGTACTCAGGCAGGCAGAGGCAGGCGGATCTCTCTGAGTTCAGGCCAGCCTGGTCTACAAAGTGAGTCCAGGACTGCCAAGGCTACACAGAAAAACCCTGCCTTGAAAAAAACAAAACCAACCAACCAATCAAATGAACATGGCATATGATTAAGGCTTTGTTTGATTTTCCCCACAGTGAACATTTATGATAATTTAGACACAAAAAATAGGTCAATGTAAGAACTACTGTCAATCAAGTCCTTCTTGGGACAGTTATGTTCCACTTGAAGTCAGAAAGACATGAATTCCCGGATTCTGCTTCTCACTCCCATCCTGAATCGATGGAGTTCTTTCCTGTTCACAAAGCCGTGCATCCTCTCAACCTTAGTTTTCAGTTTGAAAAAATGCTTCAGATATACTGATAATGCCATTACTGCCTATAATATTGTGTGGTTTGAGCTTATTTAGGTGCTAGTAACTAGCGATTTGAAGGTTTTGGTGGTATGGGTAAGACTGCCGCCTGTAGCAGTCTCATATCTTTGCATTCTTGGTCCCCAGTTGGTGGAACTCCTCGGGAAGGATTAAAAGCTGAAAGCTTGTCAAGAAGGTATGTCACAGGAGGTGGGCTTTGAGCCTTCAGAAGCCACGCACTGTCTGTGGTAGCTTCCGTATTTTCTGTTGCGTGTTGAGATGTGGCCTCTCAGCTGTTCCTGCTTCCAGCTTTTGCTCAGCCATCATGGGCTCTAGCCATCTGGAAACATGCAACCAATTAAGCAATGACTTCTTTTGTAAGTTTCCTCTGCCATGCTGCTTTATTACTGTGATAGAACAGTAACTAATTGAGCGTTATTAAGATCACTACAATGCTTATATTTTTGCTAGGAAAAAAAAAGCCCGTTAATATTGCTCAGAAAAGTGTTTTATATTGAGAATACTATAATTTTTTTCCTTACGGAATAAAGAGGAAAAGGCAGTTACTTAGTAACTCAGGGTTCACTGTAGTATGTGTAAGAAATGCCCAAATACTCCTGCAAGAGTTTCACAATGACAAGTTGGCACAGGGCAATTCAGAGACCTTGCTGGCCTCTCAAGACATGGCTCACAATTTTGTTAATGTTATAAACTTTATAAAAAATGAGAAAACAATCATACAAATAACATAATTAATATTATTTGATAGTAAAAATAATAATAAATAATTAATAGCAACATAAAATGAAAAAAGAAAAAACGGCAGAAAAATGTAATAGGATGGGATATGACACAGCCCACAGCTGTATATTTAAAAAGGCATTAAGTTGCAACTGTTCCCAGCATGGTCTCCCAAGTTGAATATCATGAAATGCCTAATGGTTCACTTGATACTTCCTAAAGTTTAGAGAGCAGCAGGGGTAGAAAAATTCATTTGTTATTTGAACTCTTACAAATGACTAAGAGAAATGTGTGTCCCATCAATATTCATCAGGCAACCACAGGGATAGGGGGAGTCTAAGGTGGAGACTTGAGACATCCACCTCTGGATCTGAAGGCTGTAAAGATTCTGTTGAAGGGAGGGAAAGCTGCCATGTGGTGTGGGTGTTAAAATGGAAATTTCTGGAAAAGAAGGCAGGATTTCAGCAGGAAGAAATTTCAGGCCACACAATGTTGAAATCCCTGATCTTGCAAATAGTGTCAAAGTTTTGAGTCTAGATAGATCCTGAGTTCAGCACTAATCTATCTGGCTATGTTTTCTCTACCTTCTAGGTATGTTGACAGAAGTCAGAAGTCTACACAGAGAAGCCCATGGCTGTCAAACATGGCTGTGCAGAGTCTATCACTAAAGGCTAGATTGCCTGAATGCACTTTTTCTCTGCTAGCCAGGTAGGATTATTTTAAAACACTAAAAAATATTTACTGGGTAGAACCTATCAAAAAAAAAAAGAATTCTCATAAAGACCCCTAAAGTTAAATCATCAAAAGTTAAAGACTCCAGAATGATTTACATTTCCCAGATGGATATGGAAAACATTAAGTGTTTCTCAGCCATTTGAGATTCTTTTTAGTTCTGTACAACCTTTTAAAATTGGACTATTTGGTTTTGACTTATTTTTTGATGATATCTAGTTTCTTGGGTTCTTTAAGTATTTTGGGTACTAGTCCACCATTGGAGGTTTAGTTGGTAAAAAATATTTTCCCGTTCTTTATGGTACCACTTTGTCCAATTGATGGTGTCCTTTTCGTTATAGAAACTTTTCAGTTTCATGAGGTCCCGTTTATTGATTTTTTTTTATCTTAGTGCTTGTGTTATCAGTGTTCTTTTCAGAATGTCATCTCCTATGCCAATGAGTTCAAAGCTATTTCTACATTCTCCTCTATCATGTTCAGTGTATCTATTTTTAAATATATTGAGATCCTTGGAAGTGTCATGAAAACCTAATGTAGAAACTTCATGGAATCTATGAGGGTGATTATAGTGAGGACTCTTACTATTGGGGATTACAGAATCTTAACTGGCCATCACTTGTAGCCAGCCAAAGCTCGCAGTGGGTTGTGTTCACTTTAGTTGTTCGCCCATGGGTTCCCATGCTGATCCCCAAACAAACCAGGATGATGATAGGACAGAGGGTCTCTTTCTGCAAACTGCCATTTGGGGCCCATTATCTAGGAAAACATTCACACAGAATGTGGAAATGGTCAAGCTGTGCCTGTATGGGTCTTTACCCCTATGGCCTATTCTCCTTGGTGTGGGAGGGTACACTGCAGGCTACTGAGAGTGAAAGGCAGACACCAGCCCAGCCATAAAACTATTGAGCTATCACATGTCTTGGCTGCAAGATGTGCGGGGGCAATGGTTGCACAGAAATTGTGTAAGTGGCCCAACCAAAGTGTGGTTTAGCTTCCATGTCTGACACTATGTGGATGGCCAGGACCTAAGGTAGAACCAAACAAGACTGCTAAAAATGAAAATAAAATAAAATATGAAATAAAATATGCATGAAATGATTCCTAGTGATATTCGGCTATACTCATAGATCAATGACTTGTCCAGTCATCATCAGAGAAGCTTCCTAAGGCAGTAGATGGGAGAAGATGCAGAGACCCACAGCCAGATACTTTAAAGATAGAAAGTCTAAATTAAAGGTCTCCATAGGGTCTCTCCCCTCCGAAATCAGGCAATCCTGGGTAAGAAGGGCTAGCAAGATTGAAGGGGTCAGAGTAATGAAGGACACCAGGAGAATACATCCCACTCAGTCAAATGAGCAGGGTGCATATGGGCTCACAAAGACCAAATCAGCAAGCATGGGTCTGCAGGAGTTTGTACCAGGTCCTCTGCATATATGTTGTGGCTGTTACTTTGGAGTTTTGTGGGAGTGAGTATGTCCATGACACTTTTGTTTGCTCTTGGGACTCTTTTTCCTGTTGCCTTGCCCAGCCTTGGTGTGAAGGCTTTTGTCCTGTCTTATTGTGTCTTGTTTTGTCATGTTTGGTTGTTAATATTTGGAGGTCCTATGTTTTCTTATGGGAGACAGACTGGGGTTGGATCTAAGGGAGAGAGAGTGGAGGCTAGGAGGAATGGAGGAAGGTGAAACTGTGCTTGGGATGCATTATATGGGAGAAAAATCTATTTTCAATAAAAATAAATAAAAATTTAAAAATATATAGCAATAATACTTAGGATTAGAACTCTTTGTAAATGGAAATGCAAAGGGCAAAAATCTGTGGGCTGTTTTCTGTGTGATGGGAAGTGAACAGACATCCTAAGGACTGTATTACAAGTAAAAATGTAGGCATGAGCCACAGATGGAGAGAAGGAACTGGGAACACTGCTAGCTCAGGAGCATAAGATTGTTTACACTGAGGGCTGGCAACAACCTGCAACCCAATTTCACATTTATAGGATAGTTTTGAAATTCATGAAAACAGGTGCTTAAAGCCTTCGATGTATAGGTAAGATTGAGCTCATTGCTTGCTTCATCCAGTAGGTCTTGTATTCAATCTCAAGCAGTCACTGGCCAAGAATTTTTTATAAAGTTTGTGAGGCACAGAAATCATTAGGATGTATTTTACTTAAAGCTTTAGCGGCAATATATAAAGCTCTGGTAAGGGAAAATTATAAAAATTATAACACTGTTACTTTTTCTATTTTAAAATGAGTTATCTGTACATTAAATGCTGATGGCCTAAGCTAAAACTACTTAGGGCAAGTTCAAATATATGATTCGAGCACAGGCTACATACTCTTATTTTCCATTTTCCCTGGCCACTTTCAAGCATAATGCAGTTTAATTAATTTTCTAATCCATTAAGAATGATGGCTTCTCACTGGAGTATAAGCCCATGAAAATCTAGAACTATTCCAACAGAAAGTACACTGGGCTATGAGTGTTCATCTCAGCTAAAAGGCAGAGTTTATTGTCGGAACCAAACTCAATTGATGGACTAAATCATAGTCAAAAGGAATGACCCTTGAATACTTTATTCAAGACCGTAAACTCTGTGTGTCTTGCTGAAAATAAAAGTAGTTTTGGGAATGGTGAGCTTTGTGAGATAGGGGATTTACCCAGAGAACTAGAAATAAGAAACCCACAAATGTCTAGGCCCCTAAACAGGAGCAGCAAGAATGACTGATGTGTCAGGGTATGGAAGCCGCACTGAGCCACCACCACAGGCAGCATATGTTCAAGTTATTTTCTGAGAAGAGGGAGCTGATATTCACTAGAAAACTAAAACATATGAAAATGAACCTCCCACCCCCAAAAAAAACCCCATGACATCTTCACATAAAATTAGACATTTCTGCCAGCAGTTACAGAAGAGGCAATAGCATCTGAAATAAACTGAAACTCCTGGATAACGTAAACAAATTATCAGAAGAGGGACATGTGATCTAGGAGTGGAAAACTCTTTCTTGAGATTTAAGCTTGGAAGTTTGGTCTTGTCAGCTTTTATTGGTTAATAAGCTTGAGAAAATAGATGGCAAGGCGACTGTATTCTAGACACAGCCTGAGCAGCCTGCCAAGTGTAGATCTTTTCCATGATTCTTTTCTAGAATGCTCTTACTCTTTTTCGACGTTCTCCCAGAGGATTGCACCCACTGTTCCAACTTTAATTTCCACCCACATCCTGCTGAACTCGACATATCTCCAACACCAGCATCTCTTAGAAAGCCTAGGTCTGAATTTCCAAATATCTACTAGCTTGTATGCACAGATGTTTTATGGCCATTGAAATCAGCCAGCTTCTTGCTTTCTCACCTGTTTGGGTTCAGAACCTCTTGTGTTCCTGATGTTAATGGATGCTTCACTGTACATTCACTGGTCCAAGGTATCAAACTTAGGCCTTTCCGCCTCATAGCTCTCTAAATCTGTCCAATGCTTAGGTGTTATGGTGCATGTTTGTAATCCTAGCATCTGGGAAATGGAGATTAAAGGATTCCAAGGTCACCCTTGACATGGCAAGTTTGAAGCTAGCCTGAGCTAATGAGGCCACATCTCAAAAAATAAGGAAATAAGGTGGGCTCTGTGGTGCAATGGATAGTGCATTGGACTTCTAGAGAAGAAGAGGGAGGGAGGGAGGGTGGGATTGGGACAGGATGGGGGAGGGGGCTACAGCTGGGATACAAAGTGAATAAACTGTAATTAATAAAATTAAAATAAAAAACAAGCAAATAAAATGAAACAACTAACCAACTGATCAGCTGGTATTTTCAGTGATACAACCTCATAAAATGCAACTGTCTGTCCCTCCTTTGTTACTTACGTTCTACATAACTAAACTATACCAAGTACCTTCTGTCTGTGTGTCTCTTGTAACTTTTTAAAAACCTTTACGGAAATAAAATCCCACATATTGTTTGTTGAGTGTGTTTGTGTGCTCATGAGTTTGTACCCCTCCACATGCCACTGTGTGCATGTGAAAGTCAGAGGACTACCCATGGGAGTTGGCTTCTAACATATGGGTCCCAGGGCTGTAACTCAGATTTTCAGACTTAGCAACAAATGCCTATTACTCCCTGAGCGATCTAGCAAGCCCTCCACACAGCTTTAAACACAGTTTTAGATTTATTTCTAAGTGTATAAATTTTTTGCCCACATATCTGTATGTTCATCACATTCATGTCTGGTCCCTGCAGAGGCTAGAATCGGTCAACAGATTCTCTGGATCTGGAGTTAAAGATGGTTGTGAGTCAGCATATGGGTCCTGGGAACTGAACCTGGAGAAGCACGTGCTCTCAATCACGGGGCCATTTTTCCAGCCCTTAATTTAGTTTTATTATACAATTATATTTATTTGACTGGACACATAAGATATAAAATGTTTTGTTTTGTGGACATAGCACAATATCTAAATTAGGTTAAACACATCCCTCTCCTCAAATACTTACCCATTACTTATGGCAAAAAACATCCAAGATCCTTTTATAAAAATATTGAAATATAGAATATACTGTTATGTTTAGTCATTTCACTATGCAGGAGCGCACCAGAGCCTTGCTCTAGAACATCTATAAATTAATAGTGGTTTTTATCCACTAAGTATTCCCAGGCAACTGTCCCTTCTCTCCTCAGCCTCTGTAAGACATTGTTCTGTTCCCAACTTCTGTGAGATCAGTGATTTAAATTCCATGGAATGAGCTCTTGGAGTGCTTTGCTTTCATCTTTCTGTGTCTGGCTTATTTCACTTAACATGTTGATCTTTAGTTTTCCTATGTTGTAAATGGCAGTTTTTATTGGTGAATTGCATCAGCTGATGGACACTGAGGTAATTCCCCATTATTATCTGTTGTGAATATTGCTGCAATAACTTATATACTGACTAGGCCCATTGTTCTCCTGGATTGGGTTTATCCCGAAAAAGCTGTGGGACCTTCTAAACACCTGCCTCAGCCCAAATACAGAAACACAAGATCTTTTAGTATAATTTGATGAAGTCAAAGAACCTAGGATTTACTCCCTCATGGTACAACACCACTCCATCCCAAATCCATAGTAAAAGACCTTACAAAAACACTCCCAGAATGAGAAGCCTCTCTTAAACTATGCTCCTTTCCTCCACACAAACCTAACACTTATCTTCACCAACTCTCAAAAGAAGTGTCCAGCTCCCTCTCCTCTTCTTTCTCCTTATCTTTCTCCTCCTCCTAAGCCACCTGCTCTCCCTTTTCTTCTTCCTACTCTACCTTCTTGATACTGGAAATAACCAAGGGCCTCTTGAATCCTAGGCAAGTTACCCACTACGAACTATAGTGCCCATTTTCTTCTTATGGTACTTATTTGCATAATTTGTGATTATTCTTTAATTTCCAGATGAACTTCCCATCATCTGTCACACTTTTTTTCTGATTTTTTGTGTCTATTCTACTATGGCTCCTTATTTATTTGATACCTTTATTATTAAATACTAAATTGTATCAGAAATTATTTTTTCAGTTGACACTCTACTCCATTATTTTTTCAATGTATTTTGGGTCCCATTCCTTTCAGATTGAAAAACTAGGATACCTAATAATATGAGCATATTTGTATAATTACTATCAAGAAGAATGATAGCTTATTGTTGAATATTTGATGAGTAAAACAGATAATTTTTAAATAAAAGAGACATGTGAACATACTAACCAGAGAGATTTGAGTACATGCCATGTCTTGTGGGCACTTCTACTAAACAGGAATAAGTATAGCAATCCCAAAGGTGAAGGTGAGGTCTTCACGATGGGTCCAACCAGCATGTGCTGAGTTAGAGTGAAGAGTCTCAGAACCACAGAGTGAAACACAAGTTAAACTTGCCATTATAACAATTCAATTGACTGTTAGAGTGTGCACAGAGCAGGAAGATAAAATAAGATTGAAGAGTTATTCAGTGTGAGCCTCAGGTCATGAGCCTTTCCAACAGGCACACATTTTTTGCAGAATAGTACTATCCTGAGGAATTCAGTCATAGTATAAAGTGAGCCCCAGAGGTAATGTTCTAGAAAGAAAATCATTTGCATGGCCTTCAACTTTCTTGTCAAAGAAGCGGGGCTGATGAACTCAATGTCAAGAGAGCCAAAGAATACCTTGCTTTGATCTTTTCTGTGAAAACATTTTTCCCAAAAATTTTTAAATTGCTTTTTCCTTACTTATCTACCACTCTCCTTTTTTTTTTTGTATGTACAAGAAACTGTGAAATACCTAAGTCATTTTCTCCTTCCTCTTTCACATCATCTTCATCCTGATCCTCCTTCCATGATACTACTGAACCTCCCTATTTTAACTTCACTAGTGGTTTGTGCTACTACCTTTAATACCTGCATCCTCTTGGTAACTGGCTTCTTGCTGTCAGTTGATGAAGTTAGTCGTTTGCTCTTCCTGAAGATCTCTTTTGCACTTGGCTCCCAAAATACCTCATTTCCTTGATTTCTTTTTGGCTTCTCTGGCATCTTCTTCCTTGACTCCTGGAGTAGTAGCTTTTTTCTGCAGACTTTATTCTGCAGATATTGTACATGCTCTCCCTCTCTCTCCTCCTAACTCCCTTTTTTCTCTCTCTCTACTTCCCTCCTTATCTTTCTCTCTCCCCTGTCTCTCCTTTCTACATGCATGTGTACATACTTGCCTGAATGCACGCGTGTGCACACACACACTGTAAATTTTCTTGCTTATCCTCTTTCTGTGGTTCTAAGTGCTGTCTATTACTGATAATTCCCAAAGGTGGGCTTGCAGATAAAATATCATTTTCAAAGACAGACTCAACTGTACACTTCACCTCACAACTTGAATGTGCAATTGGAACCTCACACTTAATATATCCAAAGCCACATTCCTCAGGCTGCTTTTCCTGTAATAATTCTCATGTCACCTAATTGTCCTATTTTTCAAGTGGCTCAGATTAATTTTGTTAAATAACCCTTGACCCATCTCTTTTTCTGACACCTCACATCTTATCTGACATCAAAAACTGTAGGCATTGCTGTGCAAGTGTATCAAATGGCATTATTTTTCCTCTTCTTTTTCTTCTTCCTCCTCCTTTCTTCCTTCTCTTCCTCTTCCTCCTCCTCTTTTTCATCCTAATTTTCCTCCTCTTGATCTTCTTCTTCTGACTCCCTTCAACTCTCCACTGAAATGTTACCTTCCCAGTGAAATTCCCTAGCTATTTGATTTAAAATTCTAGAACCTCCTTTTCCACTTGCTTCATGCTGCCCTTCAGTATGTATCTGTTTTTTTTTAAAGTCTACATGAGACTTTCTTTGAGCAACAAAGACATACTAACATTTTTGTCACAACAATATTTTTTAACAACTCTGTGAACTCTGTCATGTCATAAAGCCCATTTTGCAGTCAAGAAAACATAAGTAAATAGTTATTATTTATTTGACTCTTATGTAAGTACTTTTCATATCAGGGTATTCTTTTCATTTTATTTGTTCAGGTGATTTCTTCTTCCTGTACATTAATTGACACATGGATCATTTTAACAGTCACAGTATCTTCACCTTACTATCATTGCCTTAGGGTCATCTCTCATGATTTACTAAGTTTATAAGTTACTTATAAGTTTTATCACATCCTGAAGGCTATACATATGAGGTTATTCAGAGTCCTTCGCCCTCTGAGAGTGTATGTAGCTAGTCATGATGCCCTGACTTTTTTTTTTTTTGCTTCTACTTGCTCTTGCTTTGCTGCACACCCCACTGTTCCACTGTACAGACCTGAAGGGCCTTTCTCTGTATACTTTCTTAATTTCCTCTTAATTCTCATTCCTCCTCCTTATATTGTGACTTAGCCAGTTCAAAGCCCTTTTCACTACCAGCCTTACTTTTCTAGCCTTAAACCAGATCAGATCATTTATTCCTTAAAACAGTCATTGATTCCTCATTGTCCTTAGGTTCAGTGATAATATAGTCGGGCATAACATACAAGGCTGTCCATGATCTGCCCTCCGCTTACCTGTCCAGAGTCATTTAGCTTTCCTTTCCTTTTTGAACTTGATGTTTAATTGTATTAGGACCGTCAATGATTCGTTGACTAGAAAATTTGCTCTTCATATCTCCACCTTGAATCGGTGCTTGTGAAGCTGTTCATACTCTTTCATCCTAAATGCATCATATCAAGGTTTCTCAACTCTGGACAATAGTTTTGAATTTTTCCTTTCTGCTATACACACTTTGTACTTACCTCTCTCAAATAATAACAGTCATTTTCTTTTAACATTGGATGATAAGGAGCATATTCTCACACAGCTCTTGAATGAATGGATGTTTGGATTGTGCATTATCTTACTAGCAGGAAGAAAATGCATCCTCCATTTTTATTGGGAGGCTGTAGGAAATGGCCTTATAGAAGTAGTGTAGAGTGTTCTTTTCGAAGTTCTTACAATCACATCATTTTGAAACAAGTATCCATTTTGGGTTGACACACATCTTTTGAAAATGAAGGTGTCAGGGGAATACATTATAACATTGATAGAGAGCGTTAACACTAAGTATTTAGGCAGAAAATACTGCAATAAAAGAGTTATAGAGCAATAAGGAGCGATGGAAATTAAGGAAAACTGCAGTGAAATTTTAAACAAAGGTTTGGAATGGGCATCAGAGATGAAAAAGAAACAAGACTTAATCCCTACTATTAAATTTATCATGATGCAAAGGAATTACTGAAATACGATGTAGCAACATTTTAAGGAGAGGAGGTTATGTTGGACAAGAGGAAAGTTAAGACAAAGCTTGAGAAGAGGCTGTGGGGAACAGCAAATGGGGGAAAGCAGGCCACAGTGAGAAAGAGGAGAAGGAAGGATGCAGTGGCCTTGAGCTGTGCGGTGTAATGTGGATGTGGAGGTTGTAAAACTGCCTATCTGCTGACTCCCTGAGCCTAGCCCTTTGGGTGGCCATGGTACTCCATTCCCTCCTTTCTAATTTTCTCCATCTGTACAATGTATCTTGGATTTGATAAAGCTTGTATATCTAAGACCAAGCCAATCGTGGGAGTGTTGGGTTGGAAGGGAATATGAGAAAGCCATACCTTGGCACTTCATAGAATTCATGACATGCAGGTCACAGCTAGTGAGTGGAGTTGGAGTAAAGGAATAGACAACTGTAAAGTCTTCAGAATTAACTCCCATGCTTTGTTTGGCATCTCTCTACTCTACCAGGCAATGTCTATTCTAGGTAAGTGCAATCACAATGGATTATGGCCAGCGTAGCATAAGTTCAGAGTGGCAGATGCCAACTCCCAGGCTGTAATTTAAAACAAAACATACCAAACAACAACAACAACAAACTACTGGCTAATCCTTTCTACCCTTTCCCTCTTTATCACCTACTGAGTATTTAGTGAAGGGCCCTAATGTCCGCAAGGGTAAGCTCGCAGTAGGATAGTTGTCCCAGAAGGATACCTGACAAGAAAAAAAAAATTCAGTTTTCAACATGATTACACAAACAATCCAATATGTAAAGGTTGGACTTTTGTGAATAACGCAGCACATATATACAAAAGAAAATGTGAAAGGCAATATTTATGTCACTAAAAGGCCAAGAAAGAGAATATGGAATAAAGAAGGGCAGAGTCCTGAGAAATGTGAAGTAGAACGGCTGCTCCAACAGAGGAAAGCAGAATGATTTTAATGTGGTTCATCTCCACAGAAGCTAAAGCTGAAAGGAATCTCAGTGAAAGAATGGGTCAAGATCAGTCAGAAAATGACATTTAGAATTACCAGAAAGAGGTTATTTCTAAATTAACTGAGCACACTTGGTAAAAGTTATTTAAAAGTAGGAGTAACTGAGTCTTTCTGAAGATGGACATGTAAGAGCCAATATGGAAAGGTTAATTGAGGAAGCTAAGGAGAGATCTGTGGGATGAAATTACCATAGAAAGTGGGAGAAGAGATGGTTTTATATTGCAGGTAAATGGTGCAAATTAAGAAAGGTAGAGAGAAGTTGGAGATGGAGAAGAGCAAGCCATGCGGACACAGCGTTCTGTTTCATCTCTTAAAAAAAGTAAATAAAGAGGCTATACTCTGACCCAACTCAGGAATGCAAAATGACATTCAGTTTTCTTATTATGAATAGGAGCTGTGCCAGGCAGGGATTGTGAGAGGATTCTAAATTCTTAAGGCACTTTCCAATCTGGAATATGGAATTCTAGGGATGTATACTTCTGAACTGTTATTTCTGAATTGGGAGAATAAGCTCATCTCCCCTCATTCCAAGCAGGTAGCTGAGTGTGTATTACATTACAGATCATTATCAAGTGCAGTATTTGACAAATGACAATGGTAACACCACACACATACACACACATGCACAGACACGCACACACACATGCTGGTCATTCTGCTTTCTAGCTTGGGAGGAACTTTTGATAAACTGCAAGATTTAGAGAAGTGGGCTGGAGAGACGGCTCTGAGGTTAAGAGCACTGCGTTCTCTTCCGGAGGTCATGAGTTCAACTCCCAGCAACCACATGGTGGCTCACAACCATCTATATAAGATCTAGTGTCTTCTTCTGGCATGCAGGTGTATATGCAGATAGAACATTGTATACTTAACAAATAAATAAATTTAAAAAAAACATTAAAAAAAAGAAAATTATATATTTGGTAAATATATATATATATATGTATATGTACAGACTCAGGTATGTCCCGGCTCTTAGGGAATTATCATTAATGTCCACTCAAATTATAAATATCCTGTAACTTGAGAACCATATATGTTTTTTTGGTTAAATTTGTGGAGTAGAACAATCCATGAAACAAAAAAAGCTAAGCAAGTGACTCATGGATGACAGGATAAACAAATAAACAAAACAAAATAAAAACCTTATACTTCCTTGAGTAAGAGAAACGCAGGGGCTGATTGTTTGTTCAATCCCTTCTGTTATCTGGACAAGTAGCTAAAGGTTGTTGCTTTTAAAATGTCAAAATGTCCAGCCAGTAGAGAATCTGAAAGTACCTGATAAGTATGGAGCATCATTTATGAAAATGTAGAGAGAATAGAAACAAATTCTTGTCTTAAAGACAAAAAGTTGGACCTGGAGAGATAGCTCAGTGGTTCAGAGCACTTGCTGTCCTTCTGAAGGACCCAGGTTCAATTCCCAGCACCCACATGGTAGATCATAACTGTCCATAAATCCAGTTCTAGGCCTTCTGACACCCCCATGCATAAATAAATGCAGGCAAAACCCAACAAAAACAAAATAAATTACATAAAAAACAAGTACACAGAAAAAAGACAAAGAATGATATAGTAAATGTAGGTCTGTTAGTTTTCTAAGTTACCTCTGCAAGTGCTTAGGTGATTAAATATTTATGTGCAAGCTTGAGAATTTACAAGTATTTAAACTCATAACAATGTACTTAGATTTAAATTGAATTTTTAGTAACACTTTTTGCAGTGTATGGTTTGAGCATGTGTGTGCTTGTGTGCATGTGTGCGCATGTGTGCTTGTGTGTGTGTACGTATGTATGTGCTCTTGTGTGTTTGTACTTGCACGTACTTACATGCACATGTGAGACCCAGAATGTGAATTCAGGTGTCTTCCTTTATAGTTCTCTATATGTTTTCTTTTGAGACAAGGTCTCTTACTGAAAGCAGAGCTTGTCAAGGCAGCTAGACTGGGTGCTCTGTAAGAGCCGAGGCCTTACCTGTCTCTGTCCCCCACCCATAGTGCTAGGGCCTAAGGTTAGAATGATGAGCTGTCATAGTTGAATATCAGTCTGGTCCATGGAATCAGCAGTCAGGTCTTCATGCTTGTGCAGTCAGCGTCTTACCCACAAGGCATCTCCACAGCCCCTCTAACAATTCTCTGTGCAGTATGAGTATTGTCTCAGAACTGACATCTTTTGTTGTTGTTGGTCTCATAAACTGTGCCAATTCTGGGACCTTCCTATCTGTTGATCTAGAGGCCATAGAATCTTAGCAGAAACTAGAATGCTAATTGCAATCAGTGCTTGCAACGTTTGCAATAGATTTAAGGAAGAAATTCTGCTTGGCCTAAACAAAGGAGCTTTTTGCTTTCAATTCCACAGCAATTAACAGCAGCAACCTGTTATTTATTAAATGGAATTCTTCCATGGTTTGGCTTGAGGATGAAAAAGTGTGTCAAGTCAGAGGAGGCTGCAAAGGGGACGACTTCAGCCTTGATCACCTTGTTTTATTCTTTTTGTGGTTTTGAGAAACTGAAACAAACCCTGGTAGGAAAGAGATCAAAAGGTTAGAGGGAGAGAGAACATCCACCCCTCTTTTGATTAGTCTAGGAGGATAATTAAGCACAAGCTCAGAAGCAGATTTCTTCTCTCTCTCTCTCTCTCTCTCTCTTTTTGCAGGAAACTATGACATACTATATAATCACAAACCTTTTGAGGGCTGTCTTCCATGTTGTGATGCCTAGGGTCCATTGCTAATTGGAATACCTTAACATGGGGCCCGTGTTGGGATGACATGTCTTGCTGAGGGGGCCATCTTTGGTGGAAGACAAGAAGAGAGGAACTTTTTTACACTTTTATAATTTCTTTGTGCATTTTTAAGTTTTGCCGAGGTCAATTAACTTTTTCATTTATTATTAATCTTTGGCAAGCTATTTCTTAATATTTCATTGTGCTTCCCATGTCACAGTGCAAATTCTAGGCCAGGTGTGGCTGCCTGCCTGATTCATGAAGTTTTTTAACTTGGCACTTTTGTGGCTGGGTACAAGATTCACATGGATAAAACACAGGAGTTTTTGTTAAGATGAAATTTCTTACACCTGTCAAATGGAAAAGGAACAGCTCTGATTAAAAAGGCTGATTAGGCTGAGTCTGAATGGTTCTGTTTCAAGGTTATAAACTGGAAAAACATTAATTTGGATTTAGAAGACATAGGTTCAAATCTTGGTTACCTTGGTAAAATCAAGACAAGCCACTCTACTACCGTTTACATAATAAATATCTTAGGAATAACAATTAGTTTTTTTAAAAAGAGTAAATTCATTGTTTGTATTCAGGGGGTTAGTAAGTTCAAGGCCAGAATCTTGGTAGACTAGATATATTGTGAGAGATCTCTGACATTAAGTTGGTACCCTAGTGTAGGCGTATTTGCAGTTTTTAAAAAAATCTATTTTATTGGGTTTTTATATCTCTACCTCCCTTCTAACCCTTATCCACCCTACTCCCTTCTAACTCCCCAATACTGTTGTGGATATAAACATGTTTTGTTGTTGTTTGTTTTGCTTTTTGTTTTAATCCCTGGTGTGGAATGTGGGACTGATTCAGATGGTCCACAGCAGCAAACTATTTGCCTCATGCGGGCTCTGAGAGGAACACTTTGCCCACTGCAGACAGTTTAAATCTGAGGACTCTGGAGAGTGAATAAATGCCAGAGGCCAGAGAGTGTTGGGGAGCTCTGAGAAAGAAGAAGGTGGCTGTTGTTTCTCCCCTGAGGCTCTTGGTTGCTGTTGTTGCTGTGAGGCAGGAAGTTGGATATCTGAAGCGAGGAGGATTGAATTGGCTCCAAGGATCCTCAGGACGCTAAACAGCAGGAAGCAGCTAAGAGAACTGCTTGCCCTCTCCCTCTGACCCTTTCCCTTTCCACCAGGTGTTGGAATGTTGGAAGGGATTGGGGTGGAGTAGGGAGAAAGAGATATAAAAACTTGTAAATAAAAGAGTTTTTTTTTTTTTTACAGAAAGGAGAGGTCCTCCTCCCCTTTCATCTGATCCTAGTCTATCAGGTCTCATCAGGAGTGGCTGCATTGTCTTCCTCTGTGGCCAGGTAAGGCTGCATGCCGCTGAGGGAGGTGATCAAAGAGCAGGCCAATCAGTTCATGTCAGAGACAGTCCCTGTTCCCATTACTAGGAAACCCACTTGGACACTGAGCTGCCATGGGTTATATCTGTGCAGGGGTTCTAGGTTATATCCACTACTGGTCCTTGGTTGGAGTATCAGTCTCAGAAAAGACCCCTGTGCCCAGATTTTTTGGTTCTGTTGGTCTCCTTGTGGAGCTCCTGTCCCCTCCAGGTCTTTCTTTCTCCACCTTCTTTCATAAGATTCCCTGCACTCTGCCCAAAATTTGGCGATGAGTCTCAGCATCTGGGGGAGGGGCATGGGTGGAAAATAGGGAGAGAGGGGAAGAGAGATGAAGCTACAGGTGGGATACAAAGTGAATAAACTATAATTAATAAAAGTTTTTTAAAAACTGGCAAAAAAGATTTTAGAAGTATGCCAATACAACATTAGGTCGGAGAGAAAGAAGGTTAGAGAGGAAAGCAGGGCAGACACCTCTATAGGTTACTTCCTACTGAATAGGGACATAGTTCCTTGGGGCAAGTCCAGTCTTTGTTGTCAGGATATTCAGCAGACCAAAAAACCAGCAGCAGTGGTGGCAGCAACAGGGGGACCAGCAGCTGCCATGGGCCCTCTCTTGGGACTCTCCCATTTATAACTTCTCAAGAGATCCCAGAATTAAACTAACTGCAGCTGGAACAAATCACACCTCTGCCAGAGCACAAGACATATTCTGGTTAGCTGCTGTGGACAATCTGAAGCAGCCCTATATCCCGTACCTGGGATTAAAAACATAATTCAAATAATTTAACTGGTTTTTTAAAATAAAGAAACCAAAATTCTCACCCTAGTGAATGCCCTCCCAAGGAGAAAAGACAAAAGAGATAAATATTATCTCCCTCAATGCCTTTTAGAAGAACAACAGTCCCATCCATGAAACCTAAGACTGCTTGTCACAATTATTACTAACTTCTAAAAGCCCTCCTTCTTCATATTGTTGTACTGTTTTCCAAAAATGTTTAATACTGTACCCATTGTACAACTTTCAACATGCCTTTTGTCATGTGATTCAAACTGCAGTAGTCATTCAATCTGTCTCTGTCTGCTTGGTTTGTATGTAAAAAATTCTCCAGAGGTGTATGTGTTAGAATATTGGACT
The DNA here is from genome assembly GCA_028658305.1 of Pachyuromys duprasi. NCBI lineage: Eukaryota > Metazoa > Chordata > Mammalia > Rodentia > Muridae > Pachyuromys > Pachyuromys duprasi. The sequence goes on along the minus strand of CM053744.1, from coordinate 11,146,858 downwards.
CTCATGGAGTAGTGCTGATTTGAGAGAATGCTGATCCTTTGGAGGACAGTGCTTCTGGAAAAGAAGTAGGTCTCTGGGAACAAGCCTTGGGGTTTATGGCCTGTCTCCTTTCCAGTTCTCTCTGTTTCCTCGACTACTTAGACGTGAGCAAACAGGTAGACTCTTCCACCTTAGGTGCAAGCCACTCCTGTGGCCATGTCTTCCCTACCGAGATGGATGCTAGTTTCTCTTGTCAGCAATGAGAAAAGAATCAAAACCAGAAAATTGTCTCCAAGAAGTTAGTTTTCACTGTGATAAAACTTACATTTTAGGCTGTAGGTTTCCTGAACTAGTTTTCAGGAGATGTGGAAGTATTTGGGATTGAGGGATATAGAACTCCCTGAATATCATAAACAGAGCTTAGTGGGTTATTCTGGTGAGAGCATAGAGGACCAGAATGCCCAGAGAAATTCGACAAAGCCCAGGCATGTGAAGAGAACAGAGTAGTATAGGAAACTGGACTAGAAGCCATTGTGTTACTCTGTGACAATGAATCTATCTGTAGTTTACCCATGCCCTGAAATTTTGAGTGAGAATGATTTCAGCAGTAATGATCTAACTATGAATTTAGCACTGGGACAAATAGGATAGATATCTTTAGGCAAGACCTTACTCATGGAGACCTTCCGGGTACAACAATACAAATTCATTTGAAAGAAAAGTTGCTAAAAGCACAGAGCCTTCAGGGTATGTTATTACAAAAAGACTGCCAAGAGAAGCGTTTTCTCCAATTCAGCCTTGAAGGCACACATAGGTGAATGTAAATAAAGTAGAATGGGCAGGCTACATGCAAAGCTGGCAGAAAAACTGGGCACCATCTATGTGGTGCTGTTTTTGTAGGCATACAAGAGTGAAGAGGTCATGGAAACATGTACTAAGGCTGAAGAAAGTCACTGCAGCCAGAGATGTGTACTGAGGTTGAAATCCCTGCAGAAAGCTACTGAATACCTATATGTGAAAGTGTGGAAGTAAAGCCTAAATTTCAGTGGAGATCCAGGATATGAGAGCTGCCAGAACTTGGAGGCATTTGCCAAGAAATGCTGCAGGTACTAAGCTGAATCAGCCCCAAACAGGGAATATGCCTCATAGGTAAAATATTGGCCCCTCAAGGAGACCCACGTCTTATATATCATGGTGACATCATGAGCTCAGAGAGTGGACGAGGAGATGTGGGGTTTGTCATTCGCTCTGTGAGTGTTTTGCTTTCGCTTTGATTTGCCTTTCCTTTCTATGCCACTGCACTGCCTTTTTGTAGTAGGAATGTTTTATACTTTTGTCTGTTGGAATTATATAAATTACTCAAAATTTCACAAATGCTTATAGGCAAGATATTTCCTATACCTGAGAAAATACCTTGGATGGATTTTTTAAAAATAGAATTGAGGCTGTTAAAACTACGGGGGATGCTTGAAGTTGGACTGAATACAGTTTTTCATTATGAGATAGTAAGAAGCCTATTGTAGCCAAGGGGGGGACTGTGGTAGTTTGGACATTACATGTCCCCACACTCTCAGATGTTTGAATAATTGATCACCGGGGTTTTTGGTTGGTTGGGTGGTTTTGTTCATTTGTTTTCATGGTTTTGGTTGTGGAATTTGGGTGATGTTGGGACCGAGCTGGAGGAGGTGGGGTAATGGGATAAAGTGATTGAACTATATAGCCTGTCTCCCTTCCACTATTCTCTGTATCCTGGACCATTGCAATATGAGCTTCATGCTCTGCGGCCTTGCCGCCGCTTCACCGAGCTATCCCTGCTACCATCCCTTCCCTGCCATGATGGAGTGCACCTTCTTACCATGAAGCAAATTTTATCATTCCTACTGTTAGGATTTTGGAACCAAACCTGCTCTGGGTTGCCTAGTAACCTATGATGTCATCATGTGTCACTGGCCAGGTGGCCACACCTGGAAGGCGTGGTTACCTTGCCCCTTAAAGCGTCTAGCCGGCCATGTGGTCTTTCTCTTGGTCCTTTCTCTCTTGGTCCCTCTTGCTCCTGGCCTCTTGGCCTTTCCCCCTTTCTCTATCAGGACAGCCCCCTCTCTTTTACCCCTCTCTCTCTCTTTCTCCCCATCATATCCTGCTCTCCCTTCTCTCTCTCTCTCTCTCTCTCTGTGTCTCCATATCTGCCTAACAAACCTCTTTCATATAGAAGATCTGTTATATACCTAATCATCTTTATTTAATTTGCATTACACCTACCCTTGCTCTTTTCATATGTTTAGGTATGATGAAAAAATACATGTAATATATTACTCTTGTTTTCTCTTCTTTAATAAGAAGATAAATGGATAGACATCAGTAAGAGTGTAATAAATATTAAAGAAGGAAATGGATAGAATAGACTCTAAATACTCACACATGCTTGGTATGAAGGCCACATTGAACAGACTAAAGAAGCCATTTGCTACGGAATATAAAAATATTGGCTCTGTTGGGACAAAGATGACCAGTGGGCTACCTGGGTGCCAATTTGCAGATCCAGAAGAGATGTGTTCTCTGGGTAGCAGAATAAAAATGCTGAGGCTACAATGAAAGCCACAGGAAGATGTGGATGCCAACCAAGTGGGATGATTTTATTAGCATATATCTTCAAGCCAGATTTAGGGAATGCTTAAGAGGAAATAAGAGTTGAAGTAGTATTCATGACTAGTACTCTTGACTAGTAGTTATAACTAGTACCCATTGGAGTATTCTGATTTTGACCAGCTTTTGTTGTTGAAAAGTTAAAGGATTGTAGATTAGGCTGCAGCAAAATGATAGGCAGAGATTTGGTCTGACAACACAGATAAGAACAATATAAGATATCTGGGAAAATTTGCTAGTTCACCAGGCTTGACTTAACTCATGTATGTCTGTGATTTTTAAAAGTTTGGGATTAGAAATGAGTAATTAAGAATTAGAGGCAGTGGGTCTTGGACTTTTAAAGAACATACTCTTACTCCTGTTGGTAAGTGACCACAACTCATTTGACACAAAGGGGTAAATACACACACACACATACACACACACATATGTATATATAAAGTTTAATTTAAATGCAAAACCTACCACATGCTAGTTCTTGAAAAGATGGGAAGATTATTTATCTTTATCATTATTATTAGGTTTGGTTAAAGCATTGTTTGTTATATTTCTGGCTTCTGGCACTGGACACATAAACTATTAAGGTTTGGGAAGCTGAACAATAAGAGAAAATGAGAGCTCATTTTAGCATGTTCTCTTGTTAGGGTAGAATGTGGATATCCCAGGAGATTGGATGTACTTCCTCAGTGACTCGGTGCTTATACTTGAGTGGTACTAACTTTACAATGGTCACTGATTACTCTGTGTACCCAGTACAAAGCTGTTGAGCCTCACACAACATCTAAAGATTAGTTTGTGTAATCAGGGTCTCGGAGAGCAGGTGGTGGACTCAAGCTCATTTTGATGACCTCCCAAGTACAGGGATCTTAGGGTGTGTACCCATACACAGCTGCAATCAACACTTTGTTAGTGAAGACTTGGGTAGGTAATGATTGAAAGTGGTTGCTCTCAAGCACTTGAGCTTCACTTTTTTCCCAGAAGAAGTCTCTCAGGCATTCCTATCAGCACAAACCAGGCAGGCCTCCCACAGGCAAAGGGTAATCCTGGTAGACAAGTAGTTTATATCAAGAAAATCTGTTGACTTATCATCCAGTGACAGCTGACCACCTGCCTTTCTGCCTACTGTGCAGAGTCACTGCTGAGTCGTCAGGAGTGATTAGTGGAAAAAAAGCAGATTTTTCTAGGGTGTTGGCAGCAGGTACACTCATACATACAGAGGAGCTGAGGGTGCAATCAGCAAAGTTTTGGAGGGGAGTAAGGGATTAACATGCTGACTCTTTGACCTGTTAATCAAACATTTGTAAAATAAGTCTGAGGAAATGATTGACAAATCTACAGAATATAGGAACAAAGATGTTCCTTGAATAGTCTTATAGAATGAAAAAATAAGAACTCTCCAGTCATCAAAATGTGCTTTCCGCTTAGAAGATGAGACAAGAGAATTGCAAGTATCAGATCAGCCTGGGGTGTGTCACAAGATAGCATGTCAAAAAGAAGAAGAAAAGAAAAAGAAGGAGAAGAAGAAAGAAAATGAATGAGAAAGAAAGAAAACGAAAGGGAAAGAAAAGACAGTAGGCTATAGCAATGGTTCACTGGAAAGAGTGCTCACCTCAAAAGCATGAAGACTTATGTTTGATCCCCCAAACCCAAGAGAAAGTGCTGGGCATGATGGTACATGCTTGTAATCTGAGCATTGGGCAGACAGAAACGGGGAGGTCCCTGGGGCGTTCGGGCAAGCCAGTATGGTGAGCCCCAGGGCAATAACTGACCTTTTTCACAGAAAGTGGATGATGTTCTGGAGAACAACCCCTGAGCTTGTCCGCTCATTCATATGTACGTGCACAACTATAAACACACATGTAACTCTCCATGGATACACCCATACATACCATATACACCCAACGTGCACACATATGCACACACATGCCACATAAAACCAAGCAAGCAGAAACACACACACACACACACACAACTTTATTTGTACCACTCCTATAAAACACAATCATATAGTAATGACCTAAGAATACATAAACAAATACTACATTGACAGTGTATAAAGGAAAAGTTAAAAACCATGAGTTTAAGTAACAGTTTGGTTTTGCCCTAATTATGTTTGTGCAGAAATGTCTCAAAAAGCAGGAAAAAAAAACCCCAAAACACTTGGGAGTTGGCTCAGCAGAGAAGCATGCTTGCTGTGTAATCATGAGGACAATAGTTCTGATCCCTGTAACTACATAACCAGCAGGGGCCTCCGTAGCCATATGTAAGCCCAGAACTGTGAGGTTTAACACATGCTGCTCGCCGCTGTATGTTCACAGGTGTGTGTGCTCACAAACACATGGACTTAAACTCACATAGGTGCACACCGCACCCCCCCACACACAAATGTTTAGGATGTTTAGAAAATAGGAGAAAAGTGTCTTCTGCTTCTTGAACCTACCATAATATATTTTGTTTTTGTAATGACTCAAGTACAGTTGTGAAATTGAAACCTTTCTTGGTGTGTGCTGGCTGAGAGGACATGAGATCTTATCTCTGGTTCTGTGCTGTGTGTCCAACACCAACAGCAATGCTGAGTCCCAGAAGGGCTCAATAGCCACCTACTCAATGAAGTCATACTCACTCTGTTCTATATTCTCGAAGACTCCAAGAACCTAGCACTTCCTTGTGACTTTTACATTGACATGAATGATTCTCCCCACAGGAGTCTTCACATACGGAACAGCCCCAGAGATGGAAACAGGATTTTCTTGCTTTAATTAGTATGTTCCCATTGTTTGTAGAGTTTAAAGTGAGGACCAGGTGTGAAAACTGGCTGTGCCTAAAAATGCTATTTACTCACTTATGTTTTATCTGTTTCCTCGGCAAGCATTTATTACATGCTGTTTTTTATCTATATATTATGAAAGGGTTGGAAACCTGACAACAAACAGATAAAGACCTGCATTTGTGTGTCATTGTGTAGGAGCCAAACATTTTTTTTATTCCATCTTTAAGTTTGCCCATGTCTCATGTAGGTGACCTCGGTCTCTAAGGTAGATCTCAGAAACATCATTTTCTAACTTTCTGTAAATTACTGGGGACCTAGAACATGACTTAGGTTTCTTCTGTCAGACATGAGGGATTAAGATTTCATTTGGGACACATACATTGGGAAGAAGGCACTACGCAGAAACTTGTTTTGCTAGGAGGAATGATAAACAGCTGGCTTAGGTTGCCAGGGTTCTAAAAGCTGTACCCGGGGAAGTCATTGTAATTTGGATTTCAGCCAGATTGAGAAGGTTCTAATGAACCAGTCAATACAAAATATTGTGATCCTTCATAGTTGCCTATCTGGGTTGTGATAGTTATATTTCTTATTGATGTAATTAAAATTTCCAACAGGAAGCAATTTAAGGAGACAAAGATTTGTTTGGTCTCAAAGTTCAAAGGGTTACAGTCTGTCAAGGTGGGGAAGGTATAGAAACAAGAAAACGTGAACATTAGTCACATTTTATCTACATTCAGGAAACAGAGATAAATGCTGTGGTTCAAATGTCTTTCTTCATTTATTTAATATAAAACACCCTCGTGGGGGTCATAAAACATGCATTCAGGATGGGTCTTTGTGCCTCAGGTAATCCTTTTGGAAAACATCCTCATGCCCAGACCCAAAGGAGTGTTTCCATAATGAATGCAAAACCACTCAAGATGATAAGATTAGTTGTCACAAGGTCTAACATCTTACTGTCAGCCTATTGTACATCTGAGATGACTTAAGACATCTGCAGTAGGCTGGAGACGCAGCTCAGTAGTTAAGAATGAGTTAAGCAAGTACTCTTAACTATGAACTGGTCAGTCATGAGGATGAGAGTTCAGATCCACACACCCACATTGTACACCTCACAACTTCCTGTAACCCAGACATATGACACTCTCTTCTGGCGCTTGTGGTCATCTTTATACATATATATACACATGCAGGTCGATGAATAATAACTTTTATTTTTCAAAGACAGCAGCTACGTGAGGTACTTTTCTTATTGTTGTGACAAAGACATATTGTGATAAATACAAAGCAATTTAAGAGATGGAGGTTTTATTCCGGCTCGAAGTTTTAAGGGTCATTCCTTTTTCATG
>CM053744.1:11120250-11139617 GCA_028658305.1 Pachyuromys duprasi | reverse complement strand
TCTTCAGTCCAACAACGAGCTATCATGGGCCCCATCTGGACCATTCACACATGGTCCTTGATTGTAGAAACCGTCTCATACAAGACCCCTGTGCCCTGCTCAGTTTGGTCTTTGTGGAGCTCTTGTTCTCCCCAAGTCTGGCCTCTTGTATTCTTATAGGCCTCTCCTTTAAATTGGGGAAATTTTCTTCAATGATTTTGTTGAAAATATTTTCTGGGCCTTGGAGGAGGGAATCTTCTTTTTCCTCTATTCCTATTATTCTTAGATTTTGTCTTTTCATGTTGTCTTGGATTTCTTGGATGGTCTGTATTAGGAATTTTTTAGATTTAACATTTTCTTTGACAGATACACCAATTTCTTCCATTGCATCTTCCACACCTGAGATTCTTTTTTCCATATCTTGCAGTCTATTGGTTATGCTTACCTCTGAAGTTCCTGTTTTCTTCCCTAGGTTCTTTCTCTCCACAATTTCCTCCATTTGTGTTTTCTTTAATTTTCCAATTCTATCTTCAGCTCTTGAGCCATTTTGTTGATTTCCTTCACCTGTCTGGCTGTATTTTCCTGTTTTTCCTTGGATTCCTTCATCTGTTTGTTGGAACAATCCTCTGTTTCTTGCTTCCTTCCCTGTGGGGTTTTCTCCCAACAGGAAAACCCAGTCTGATGCCCTGGGGCACACAGTTCTGTCTGTGACTAAGAGTCAGGCATGCAGCAAGTCTCTGTGCTCAGGGCTGGAATCCCACTCAGGGCCGGCAGCATGTGTCTGCTGGCCTGGGGAACCTTTTCCAGGGAAAGTCTAGGTGACCTGAGGTCAGACCCGTTTCTTATCTTCCCTGTGGGGTTTTCTCGTGACTGGGACTCCCAATTTCTGGTTTTTTTTGTGCCCACCATTCAGCCTGGGAAGGTGATCAGGACATGCAGGTGTGTGGCTCTGGTCTGGCAACTGAGTGCCTGCACGACCCGGGATCTCTTCCAGGTTCTGTCTGGGTGACCTGAGAGTGGACCCGACTGATTCCCACACCATGGAGTTTCCTCTCACCTGGGAAACACAATCGCTGTTGTTTTCGGGCCCAGAGTTCAGGCTCTTGGTCGCTGTAGCAAACAACTAAATAATCACCTACTTTTCTCTCCCAGACCTAGAAACACATGTCACCCAAATATGGGAAGTGTGTTTGTAGTGTATTTGTAAATACATAATAGCCCCAAACCAGAAACTATTCATTACTTTTTAAAAAAAATATCTGAATTGAATTTTATCTATTTTTATGTTTATTGAAATATTTTTGTATTGACAACACTCACTTCAGATGACTTTAAAACTATAGATGAACTGTAAAAAGAATATGATTAAGACCCTAGAATTTAGTGTTTTCATTTTTAAGAGAGAAATTCTTCATTTCTTTTATATTGTCTATTCACCAAGACTTGTTTAATAGATTTGTTTTCTATTTTCTGGGTTTATACCGTAGAATGCTACTTAGCTAAAACAAACAAATGACTCACACACAGCAGGAATGACTGAAAGAGCACACTGCAGAGGGAAAGAACACTTGCACGGAAGTGTGCTGGTGTGAGTCCATGCCCATGGAACTCTGGGAGAAATCCAATCAGGTAATGATGGGAAACGCCTTTGGACAGGGTGTGAGAAGGATATTGGCATAGAAGAAGAGAACTTTACTGTGTTTGCTGCTGCTGCAGCTGAATTTATAAACTGTGAATGTCATTATATGCAAATAATTTTAAAATATGATAAATACCCTAAAGCCAAGCAGCAAGTGCCTGTAGTCCCAGAATTTACGAGGTGGAAGAAGAAAGATCAGGGGTGCAAGCTTATCTAAGCAGTGAGTTTGAGAGGAGCCTCAGCTAAACGAGACCCTGCTTCCAAAAATTCAAAGAGGAAAGAAAAGAAAATGAATAAAATTAAAGCCCACAGGGACAATCGCTTTTGTTTGAAGTTACAGATGCTGAAGTGTTTGGTAACGTGAGACTGAGCACTTCAGTTTTCTGTGAAACACATTGAAAAGTAAGATGACAGAGAGATAGATACTCGATCAGTTAAGTTGAGAAGAAATTTATAACATGATGGAAATTAGTGCGTGTTTAGTCACTTTAGGATTATTTCAGTATTTTTGAATATTTGAAAATGTTTCACATTGAAATGTTTGGGGAGAGAGAAAATGTGAAAGCAGAAATGAAAATATATTATTGTACCTCTAAAATTTACAAAACCCTGTAGCTCTTTGAAAGACTACATGGGAAAAGGGGTGGCATGGAATGTCTAGAAGCAAAGTCAAGTACTGAGGCATATTTAACATATTTTTGCATATGATAAAGGTGACTTCTCAAACCACTGACAAGTGATAAACTGTGCTGACATATTGGATATCCACTTGCATGGCAGGTAAATGGGTTACATACTTCATAACATACATCATAATAAATTCAAAATGGGTAACTAGACATAGTCAGTGCTACATAAAGGGAAGACAGGCAGAGCTAAGTGAAGATCCCTAGACACATGCAAAGGAGAGAGGTAGAGGAAGAGAGGAAGAATGAGAAAAAGATTGATATACTGATGATTAATTAAATGATTTTTTTTTCTTAAGGAACTGGCTCCTGAAACTGCGGAGACTTGGCAAATCCAAAATTTGATAAAGGGAAGTCTGCAGGCTGGAGACTCCAAAGAGTTACAGGTTGAGTCATAAGGCAAAATGTTGGCAGAGTTCCTTCTTTCTAGAGGAAGGTCAGGCTTTGTTCGCTACATGATTTAGAATAATTAAGTGCAAACCAACTAACGTGGTGGAAGATAATCTCGTCCAAAAACTACCTTTGGAGAAGAAAGCAGAAAAAAATGTTTATCTCTGGGTACCACAGCCCAGCCAAACTGACACAGGAGGCTAATCATCATGCTGAATAAGCTCATCAAAATCTTGAAACCACATACATAGTTGAGGAAAATGTGATTGTATTCCTCTAAACTCAAAATCCAAATGATATGTAAGTAAATAAAACATTGATAATTCTGTTCACAATATTTAAATGAATAAGGAGATAGCATGTGCAAATTTAGAAGGAAAATGATTGGCAAGAAATAACATTTTCTCTTTGTGATATGTGAAGAACTCACAGATATCGAGAAGACAGAGTTGGTGAGGTGTTTTGGAGGTAAAGAGCTTGCCATGCAAGTGTAAGGGTGTGTGTTCTGATCTCCAGCCCCCAGGCAAATTCAGCTGTGCCAGCATGTGTCTATTTTCCTAGTACTCCTACTGTGAGATGGGAGTTGATGACAGGAGACGGCTAGAAAGTTCACAGGTCAGCTACACAGCTGTGAAACACAAGAGACCCCGTATCAAGCAAGGTGGAGACAAGAACAAACATCCGTAGCTGCCCTCTGCCTCCACAGAGGACTATGGAATATGTACCTACAATCATACGCATGCACACATAGACAGACAGACACTTTCCTCTCTCTATCTGTCTCTTTCTCTCTGTATATCTCTTTCTTTCTAAGTTGGAAAGACAAGACATGAAATCTGAGGAACCTGAAAGAGAAAGAAAGCCTCTCACACTCTTGAGTACACTGAAGAGCAACACCATACAAAGACTGAAGTTTATCCAAAATGTTGACTATGAACTTCATCATGAGAAAATAATCAGACAAGCCCAAACTGTGTGAAATTCATAGAGAACAACTATGTTGAAATATGCCCTCAAATGCCAATATCATGTAGCACTCTTAAAAGGGGGAGAGGGAAACAGTTTAGCATTCAAGTATTAAAGATGAATATGATCCAGCGTGGTAGCACCTAGGTAGGACCTAGGTTCAATTTCCAGCACCTACATGGTGGCTCATAATCATCTGTAACTTCAGCAACTTCCACAAACACATGTGGTACACAGCCATACATACAAGCAAAATACACACACATAAAATAAAAGTAAATTAAAAAAAGAATAAAGAAGATAAAGAAAGCAAATAAGCACCATATTTGGTACTTTATGGATTACAGTGGAAGGAACAGCTAAAGAAAGCATTCATGGGAAAGCTGGGACTATTAGAACATGTGTTTTTTCTTGAGAGTGATGGTATTCGTGAGTGGAGAAATCTCTGCAGCAGAATGTCCAGGTGCTTAGGATACAAATTACCACATATTTCTAGGTGATTCTCCTAGATTCTGGAAACTTCTCATCTTGTCAGTTCTCAAGTATTGTCTACTCAGAAAAGATGCATAAGTGATAAACAGATGAACCGAAGAGAGGACTAGATAAGGGCTCCTGGAAATGTCCCCTCATCTGCCATGGGCAACCCTAAAATTAGATTGCCCTTTAAATTGCTTCATGTTGGGATGAACAGTCAGGCCTTGCTGTCTTTCCCCTCCCTGACCAGTCAGTCTCTGATTTAGGAAGAAGAGATCTTTGAGTGGGAGCACTCTGCAGCTGAGGCAAGCTTGTATACTGATGCAAGCTGAGGATTTTACTCCTAGTACACCAATATCTGTGTCAACAAATATTCCTTCTAACAGTACCTACACAATACACCACAGTGTCTACTGCAGAATATTTCCAGCTATATAAAGAAATATCATAAGTTATTTCCACAGGGGACATCTTTTTCTCACCTAGAAAAACAAACAAACAAGAGAATGAGTCCCTGTCACCAGTCACTCTTGATAACACATGACATTCTGTCCTAGTACTGATATGCCACGCAGGAGTTATTTTTGCAACCTTTGCAACCAACTCATGTTCAGAGAATTCTCCAGGAAACAGCTCCCTTCATCCTGGAATTATATGCCTGTTTTAGCTGAAACACAGAACAGTGATTTTTCTTTTCCTCTGAGAAGGTCAAGGTTAACCTTCAATGCCCTTACTGATATGACAAACCATCTTTAACTTGAATCAGCATATTTTTATTAAGTTCACTTTCAAGGTGTGCAAAGGGCTTCCATCTCCAAGTAGGTAACAACCACTTAGAAATCAAATCACAAGAAGGGCACAGATTGAGCTGCAGTCATGGCATAGCTATTTCAGGACAGGCATTGTAAAAGAGTTACAAAACAGACTTGCAAGGCAGAAATCAGAACCTGGGCTCTCTGGTGTGTACCATTCTTCAAAGGTGCAATACAACTTTGTATCTGAACATTGATATTTTTGTGAAGGCACACAGACACATATGCACAGGTGCATACACACACAACTCCAGGCCACCATTCCTGGAAAGTCATAGGAATGAGGTCTATATAATGCCTGCTTATAGAGAGTAATCACAGCTAAGAATAGTGTGCCCTTCTGACCACTGAAATTCAGCTATGACTTCCTTTTAGAAATTTCTTGTCTAGCATTCAAAATAAAGCTATTATGTCAAAATTTAATCTGTCATTCATTTTGGTGTTGTTGAAGATTACACATGACACACAAGAAAAAACAAGGTCATAGCAACTGAGCTAAAATTCGGTATGGGCCTGAGTCCAGCATTTATTTTTACTTAGAAGCATAGCACAATGCCTGATACATAGTAAGCATGCTATATGTATTCACTGTATCAAGGTTAATATTGCTCCAACAGGGAAATTCTGTTATCTTTTAGGAGAATGAAAATAATGGTACCAATTTAAATGTGGCATATCTTCAGAGAACGTATAATAAGTAGACTTTCATAAGGAGGATTTGATCTAACCTTCGATGTTTCATTTCTCATAAGCTTCAAAATGTTTGCCTAGTTGGGGTGGAAATATTGCCAGTCTTTGTTTGGCAAAGTGCAATTTCTATAACACAGAAAATACATTGCCTGCTTCATTCTTCGTCTAATGAGTTTTGTATTGTCTTCTCAACACAGGCTCCATGGAAAAGATGCATCATCTACTAGCATTTCACTGTATTCACTCCTCATACACTGAACAGCAGATGAGAGTAAGGGAAGGCTTTCTGATTACGTTGCTTTCAGCCTTATATCAAATGTGCATAAAATCGAATCAATCTGTCCACTTTACCTCAAGTTGCTATTACATAGATGGAACCACAATGGAATAAATTGGAGGGAAGTCAATAAATTGGAATTTCTGGGACTTGCATTTCTGAAGAGAAGTTGGAAAGGCTTTCAAAAGTCAAGAATGTATGAGAAAACTCTAGTATTAATCATAGTTCCTAGAAGAAGAGAGGTTGACAAAGCTGCCTTCGGGCAATCTGAGTTATTACTATTTACTTTTCAAATTTATCTGGTACCGTCTTGACAAGACAGACAAGATGAGTTGTCTGAACTCGAGAAACATGGTCTGTTTTCTATCAATTAGATCTCTTCCTTTCTCCCCACTTAAAAAGTGGCACTTGCTCTGATGTGCTTAATTTTATTTTGAAATAAGGTTGGGGTGGGGTGAGTTTTTTTTTTTTTAAGTTTTCATTTTGTTTTTTTCTTGTTCCTGACATCCTCATTTTGATTCTGTGTCAGAAACAAATGAGAAGTGCACACAACCATCTCTACCAATGTGGAATTTCAGTGAACTCAGTGGGTTCTAATGGCGTGAGATTCTGTCAAATGAGAACAGAAATTATGGAGAGGATTCTTAAGGAAGCTTTCAAATCAATAGGCTTTGTTTTGTCAGCATTTGAAAACAACCTGAAGTCTAGGTTCTATGGAGACACTGGTGTGTAATGGTGGCCCTGAAGAAATACCCTGATTTTCCCAGGTTAGTTTAATGAACAATATGGATTTCCAAGTTTGAATATTTTAAAATAATCTAATAATCTGATCCATGTCATTGAAATAAAAAAAACAGTGAGCAACACATTCATTCCTTTGATAATTTGTGATATTTCTGATTAAAATGATAGCATGTTTATCCAACTGTGTATGTTTTAACAAAAGAAAGCCAATATGTGAATCTAGAGCTCTTTAATTTTCTAGTGATGTAATTGGAGGTGCAATCAATGTTACTTAATAGAGCAACCAAAATGTTAAATACAGATTTTTTAAATGCCCTTTTCTTTCTCTCTGTAGACTCTGCGTTTCCATGAATGTAAGTATTTCATGTAGATAACGAACTACAGTGTTGTTGACCTTTGTTCTAATCTTTGAAACATCAGTGGAAATCAACATCCAAGGGACTGTGGATGACAGGGAATTCTTACTGCAGTTTATAGGGTTCAGAGGGCAATCATTCTCCAGTTAGCTGAAATCACCTTATATCCGCCTTCCTCTTGCTTCTGCCCATTCTGGAATATTCAACATTGGAAAGACAGAGCCATGATCAGAGGTGTGGAAGCAATTCACAGACCCCCAGGATGGCCTTGATTTCTACCCTGCTAGGCTCAGCAACAAATAATTTGAGCCAAGGAAGGGGGGGGGAGTTCAATGAGCCTTCACACAGGGATTAAAATGTCAAGTTCCGTTGACAGCTTCTAGCCAAAGGGCTAGGCCATCCATCCTTAGACTACAGTAAAGAAATATAAATGAATGTTCAAGCTGAATCTTAAAGCAACTGTGTTGACAAGGTTCCCCAAAGGGCATGAATATCCCAACCTGTATTCACAAGTTCACATTCACTCAGGTAATTATATCCACAACAGGCAATGTACAGAAACAACCTAAGTGCCAGCCAATGAACAAATTGGTAAAGAAACTGGTGTCATATACACTGGACTGTTATTCAGGTGTTAAAAAGAAAAAGAGACTGCCATTTGTGGCATGAATGAACATTGAAAATCCTAGGCTACGTGAAGAAAGCCAGAAACAGTAAAACAAATGCAATTGATCTCTACAACAGGAGACTATATTGACTCCGAAAGAGGCAAACATAAAGGCAGGAAGTGTCATATGAGTTTCCAGGGCAACAGAGAGGAAAAGCTGATTAAAGGATACAGCTAGCAGTTATGAGTAATTGTCAGAGTTCCAATATACTGCATGGTGACTATATATAGTCAGTGACAATGCTCTGTAGAGTGAAAATTTACTAGGGAAAGAATCCAAGTGTTCTTACCATAGTATAGGAAGGAAGGGCATGGACTGGTGAGACATCAAAAGTGCTTGCTATGCAAACCTGAATGCCTGGGTCCCATCTCCAGAACTCATGGGGGTAATGAGGGAACCCCACTTATCAAATCTGTCTTCTGATTTCTATTCATACATGCCATGCCATGCACATGCATGATGCACACACACATAAACACACACACACATTGAATGAAAGTGCTAGGATCACATGACTCACCTTGACTCACCTTGTCTCCATTTCTTTCCCATTGCTGTTGTAAAATGTCTGACAAGAGCAACTTAAGAAGGGTAGGTTATTGGAGGGAGGGGCCACAGTTCAAGCTCACCAGAGTGGGAAAATAAAGGCGGTGAGATTCTGAAGCAACTGGCCATGTCTCAACCATAATTAGAAGCAGAGAGCAATGTATTCATTTTGCTATGTATATTGTTTCTCTGCTCATACAGGCCAACATGGCCTAGAAAATGATCCCTACATGCACAACAAAGAGGGACCTTCCCACATTAAGTAATGTCAACTAGATAATCCAGCACATGTATGCTCTGCGGTTGGTCTCCCAGGGGATTCGATAACCAGTAGGTTGATAGTTAACACTAACCATCACCCTGTTTGGGGTAACTTGTCTTTCCTTTGACAGTCTTGCCAGCCATAACAGATATCCTCAGGAGGATTTCCTCAAGTGTGTGCCTGTGTGTGGTGACTATGACAAATGGATCAGAGTGACTGAGATTATTCAACTTGAGATTAAAGGCAAGGATAATGTAATGTTTAGAAAGTCAATTTTTCTCCAAATTGCGATATCCTAATGGAGTTATTCAAATTTTACAATTCATTACTAGTTATTAGAGATTTGAGCTTTAATCTTAGAGTAACTGAACACTTGGACAAATGACATAGCTAAAATAAAAATGAGCTATTAAAATACATAAAGCTGAAAAAATCAAATTCTAGGTTAAGTTTAAATTAAAGAAAATTAAAATATTTAGTAAAGGCAGAAACAAGCCATTGTAAATCACAAAATAAATTCAGTTTGCTATTTACTTTGGCATTGGCTCAAGAACAATTAGAGTGATATTTGAATTGTATTTTAAACATTTCCCAATGAAAAGTGAAGAATTGTCTTGCTCTACTTCTACCTGAGATGTCAGTGGTTACTCTCTTTCTGTTTGTAGGTATTCCTCATCTTCTCATTCTACCTTAATTTTGGTAGTCTCATGTCTGAAACTGTTCTTGTCCATATTCTAAATGTTTCAAACTGAGCTAATCTATATTTTGCTTTCCAAGAGTCAGGCTTGTCAATGTGTATAGACTTCTCTATTGGATATTCTACAACCCATAGGATCTCCACATTCACATAGATTATGTATTTCACCACCGTACCTAATCCCATAGAATTTTCTCTTGTTCCTTGTTTTAGTAACTCATTAGTCCAGCCCAATAGTACAATGACACATTAGGAACTTTCCTTTCCCCACTTTCTCCCAACTGACTTTACTTCCCAAAGTTCTCCTTAGTACATGCTCATCTGAACTGATCATCCCTGTCCCTGGTGAGGCCTACCTACCACCACCCCTCCATCACTCAGTCTGCATGTCATCTTACACCTATGGTGACCTCACCTCTTTACTACCTCCAATCTTCCACTAAAATAATCCAATTAAAGGGCGCCTAATTACTCTAGCTGAGAGTAGAGCTGAGTAGAGCTAGAAAGCACAGAATCCTCAATGGCTCACCAGTACTCTAAGATTTCACTTCAGATATATAATCTAACAATCAGGCATTTCATGACCTCCCACATTGCTTTGTACACTGACTAATCCTGAGTGATAATAAACTGCTGAAGTCAGCCATTGCCCTCTGGTCTGGACTGAATTGTGTCCCTCAAAATAAATGTACTGTAGCTTTAATCCTTATTTTGACTATAGTTAGAAAAGGGGATTATTAAGAGGGGAGTTGGGACCAAATGAGGTCGTTAATGTAGGCCTAGCATCTTTTTTTATAATTAAATTTTTATTTTTTATATTAATTACAGTTCATTTACTTTGTATCCCAGCTGTAGCTCCCTCCTTCATTCCCTCCCAATCCCACTCTCCCTCCCTCATCCCCTCCCTGCCTTCTAAGTCTACTGATAAGGGAGGTCCTCCTCCCCTTCTATCTGACCTTAGTTTATCAGGTCTCACCAGGACTGGCTGCAATGTCCTCCTCTGTGGCCTAGCTAGGCTGCTCCTCCCACAGGGGTTGGGGAGGTGCCTAGTGACTTTATAAGAGAACAAGGAAACACCAGAAGTCATGCAAATAAGGCAACCATTTGCAAGCCAGTCCTGTCAGTGCTTTGGTCTTGGACTTCCAGTCTCCAGAATTATAGGAAAACAAATCCATGTGATTTAAGCTCCAATCTGTAAGCATCCAGAAGGTGGTCATCCACCCTCTTACTATTCTGAGATTCACCTCCTCACTCTTTCCCCATATAAACAGTCATTCCTAGTGATGTTTGACCCCTTTACTAAACTACCAATGTATCTAACTATTGTGTTCCTCCTTATAGATGACAGGTACCATGGCCTCTCATCATTATCTTTGAATGGCCTAAAGTTTAAATCCCTTCTGTTCAAAATTACTGGAAGCAGAAGACGTCTTACACATGCTTTCATTCTCAGCACAGGTCATCAAGTTACATTTTTGAAAAAAGTGATGAATGGTATCCAGTCCATAGTAGATAGTCGATAGCTGACACATAAAAGGCAGACAAAATTACATGAAATGATTTCAACAAAATCATGAGGGGACTTTAATAGACTCCGGTTAAAGAACTATGAGTAAGCACCAAAATTCAATACAAAGCATGTCCTGAGAATACAAAGTTCCTTGGTTTCATGTCCAGGCATTAGGACGGCACAAGACACACAAATAAACATAAACAAACACACACACACACACACAAAGCTTTCATGACACAGAAGAGAACAGGCAAGGTATTTGGAGCAGATTTAGATTAAAGTAAGACTTCACAACACTTTGTCTAGTGATTTGTGATCAAGAGTACAAAATCCACCTCCTCGTTTTCTCTTTACTCTACATGTATCTTCAGAAGAAATGGTTATAGAATAAACCTTTTAAGATTTCATGAGATATTTCATGTTTTGTCCCTCCAATGGTTCTATTAAGTCTCTTCAAAGGGGTACTTTCCACAGGAGCAAACCTAAAGGAACAGAGCATTTATTCCAAAAGCAATTTCCTTCCCCAGTTATTTTCTGTGTTCCCTTGGCAGTGTTTCTCGACAGTTTTACTTGAATAAGAGCTTATTTGATCCCAAACCAGTTTCTCCTGCTGTTTGAACCTCCAGTCAAGCCTCAGACCATTTTCTGTGACGCCTTCCCCACAATCCGCTACCATGGAAATGATCTCAGTCACACAAGTGCAGTGTTTGTCACAAGATGAGTTCTTAGCTTTACAAAGGAAAAGATTCAAGACAATACTTATAAGACGTGGTCAGATGTGAGTTGTTTTGCCCCCTATCCAGTCAAAGAAATTAAACAGGTTGCCAAGTGGAACTTTTAATGTTTAGAGAAAAATGTTAAACTTTAAAAAAAAAACATGATGTTGATGATATTGATGATGAACAATGTCTTATAACCACATCATAGTGTAAAGTTAGCAATGAGCTAGTGGTTTGCAACAAAATGGGAGCAGAAGAATAATTAACTATAGTATTCTTATATACTGAGTGGTGCAGAGCTTTCCCATCAGGGACAGATCATTCAGAAATGTCTGGTTCCACTTCATCAGTCTTCAAGATGAATGGCTGATCCAGGAGACTCTCCTAAAGTCAGATCTCCAATAAGGAGCAAACCGTTGCTTCTTACCCACCAGGCAGGCGGAGGAGGAAGCTGGGTTCTTCTGATGTGTTCATTCCTTCCCAGGGAGGAAGCTTCAGGAAAGACTTGTTTATTCTTTTAAGCCTATTTATAAAAAAAAATAATAATAATACTAAGAATTATATATAATCAAATGGAAAATTTGGGGAACAATCCATTAAACAAATTTACAGAAGACTGAGAACAGTGGCAGATTTGGAGGGGTGTGTACTATCTCTCTGACTTAGCTCCAACCCCGTGCTTCCTTCTCCGATGCTTTCAGAGACACATCCTGGAGTGGGGAGAGGGCTACTCTTCAGCAAGTGGGATTTTTAATTTCCGCACATTTTCATCTTACTCTTATAACTGTTGCCACTCCTGCTGGCAATCCCAAAGAAGATTGTCGGAACATAAGTCAAGCCCCTACTCACAGAGCATTCTAGATTCCTGGATCAAAGGGCATTTGAAAGCAATGGAATCCAGCATGCATCCACCAAAAAGCCTGTCTTTTTATTCAAGCATTATAAACTATGCCATTTCTACCCAGACAGAAACAATAGTTGTTTGTTTGTTCATTTGCTTGTTTGTTTTAATTCTGTATATGTTTCTCCAAACAAGGATGTACACCATTGTTTTTACATGTAAGCTATATTCTGACCTGTCCCTTTGTAGCTCTAGTTTGACCTACCCAGATGTAGACCATTGCCTCGGTCCTTGTTTGGTATTCTAGGAATCCCCCCATAGTCTGGTTGAGATGCCATCAGGATAGCAGAAGTCCACACTGTGGCAAAGTTCCTGTTATCTTGCAGGATATTTAAGATCCTTCATGGGGTGTCCAAATAGTTTTCTTTAAAAACCAACTACCTCTAGAGTAGCTTGGATGTTCTCAGATAAAAATAATTTTCTTCTTTCAAGGCAGGCTATACATCACTCCAAAATCATCTGGCCCACAGCTCTGGGCTCTTGGAAGCAATAAAGGCATGCCCCATACTTCCATATGGGGGCATGTTCATACCTCCATATCCTCAGACCGGCTGAGAGGACCTCAGAGATGCCCTTCAGTCAAGGTGCTCATTTAAACTCATCCCTAAAGTCAGCCCCCGTCTCTGAACCTCCCCCCTCTCCACAGCAGGGCCAGGAGTGCCCTCTCAGAATGCTGGGTTTTTCTGTTGTTCTTGCAGTCCCCAGGTGTCTCTGCAAAAATTCCTGGGGCAAAGAACATTTATAGTTCCGCACATGTTTTCATAGTCAATGGGAAAAAAATTTCCCTGTACTCCTAATGGACTGTCTTCAGTAATATGCTTCATGGCACCCTTGGATGTGTGGGAGACTGACGTTGCCAGAATATTTCTTTTTTACGGCTTTTGTTGCTTTGACAGCTTTGATTTTATGGCAACTTTAATCATGTGTGTCCTATTCCTTCACCTCTGGCATTTTGCAAATATTCCATTTCTCTATTGCTGCTACCATAACTGCCTTCAACAAATTGTGATTCATCAAACAGTTTCCCCCATGTCCCTCCACCACAACCACAGGGGAAACCCCGAAGGGGGCTGCATCAAATAAACAAGGCTATGCTAAATGCTCGAGAGTGTGAAAATCTATTAATTACAAAGGGGAGGAGAGAGAGAATAGGAAGGAAGAAAAATCACATGTACCAGTTAATGCAGCCCCAAGCCACCACTGGCAGCATGCTACGCGCTGGCTCTTTCTGTAGGCTTTGTGAGTCTGCTTGCTCTATTCACAACTGTTCATGAGAAAATACAATATCAAGTCTAACAACACAAAGTACATGTGTTATCTTAAAGATACAGCAAGTCAATAAATCACACCTGATCCTAACAGTATTATATGTCTCCCTCCCGTATAATCACAGAATAATGGAGCTACAAATGAAAGAGAGACAGAGCCAGGAAAGACCAAATAGGTTATCCATTCAATCTTGCTCCAAACGAGCATCAGTCTAGAGCAATACATCTTAAGTTGCATCATCTGGAAATTAGCATGTCGCTGCTCTTACCTAACTTTCTAAGCAGCTCATTTCTGAGCAGCAGAAGGTAATGGATTCTCCTTTCCTTCCCTTAAGAATAGGTGTAAAATCTGGCTTTGCTGATTCATTCACCCTCTTTCTTGTTCCAATCCTTCGGGCCCTGTATGAAAGTTTTCTCTTGTGGGTATTTGTAATGTTCTAACATGAACTGGATCAATCTCTGCTTCCTACTCCTCATCTGGAATGAACCACATGACTGGTTTTTCTTCTTTTATAGGGAGGCTATGCATCCCTTGGAAATGTAGATGACCCCTCCCATGCAGACAGTTTTGTGTGTACTGTATGGCCAAGAGAATGACTTAGGCACAATGTCCTCAAGACCTCGGGCATTTCAGCTTTGTGATGGCAGCCTTGCTTTCCAAGGTAGGCAGGAACTTACCCTTGAGGCCGCCACATCTGTCATTTCACCCCAACAGCCACTTCTGCTATGGTGCACCTATGCTTCTCACTTTGTCCCACTTTACTCATGAATCTCAGTAAGCGATAAGCCTTGTTCATGATCTAAGATAAAGTGATCCATTTTCATGACAGTTGGTGCATCTTAGAAATATCAGCACTATTTCAAATTTCATTGAGCACTGTTTACACCCTTATTCAGAACTTTGGAGATTCATTTCCCACCACACACAAAAAAAATACTTATAGATCATAACCTCTTCAAATTGATTGACCTATTGTAATTTCAAAACAATGTGTCCTTCCTTACCACAGGTGAGTTTCCAAGACAAATATTTTACAGAAATTATTATTGCTATCAAAACAATATAAATATTTTAACAATATGCTGGAATTTGTGACACAAAGCAGAAAAATACATAGGTCATTTGCTTGTTACTTCCATATCTCTCACAAAGCAGATAGTCAGTATGAATTCTAGATAATGTGTCATTTATTCAGGGCCAGATAAGTATAACTGTGTTAAGTATGTACAATAAACGGCCAAGGCTGAGCACTGCAACACAGGATCAGTGATCAGAAAATGCCACTGTGGATTCCCATGCGTAAAGCCCAAATTTCACAAGGTCCTTTTATGTCTCTAGGACAGATTAAGGTTCAGAGAAAGACCTTGCCTGACATCAGAAAACTGCAAGAAATGTGTGTGTGTCTGTGTGTTTGTGTGTGTGTATGTGTGTGTTTGTGTGTTAGAGATACATGGTAATGATTATAACAGTAGCATAGCAAGAAATCATAAATACCATATTCACTCATGTCAAATGACTTGTCTATATATGCAATTTTTATGCAATTATGACAGACAAGAGGACCCAAAATACACCAACCAAATAACGGAGAACCAACAAGGTCAACAGTATAATGTAGTTCAAGTCTGAAAGCCCAAGAACAACAACAAACAAACAAACAAACAAACAGTATGTGAGGCAGCAGATAGATACCTCCAAAAAGAGACAGAGAATTTGCCCTTCTGTCACGTTTTCTATTACACTGGGTCTTCAGTAGATGGGATGAAACCAATCCACACAGATAAAAGTGAATCTTCTTTGTTGGCTCTGCTAATTCAAATGCTAATCTCTTCCCAAACACATCCTATACCCAGAAATGTCCTGGGTATATGGCATACCTCAGTCTCATCCAAGTGGCACACAAAACTAGATGTCACAGAAACCAAACCAGAACAAGGACATAGGAATACTTCTCCAGCACCTGGTAGGTGGCAAAGAATTTAGCCTTAACAAGGACATACCGAGAGCCAAGAGACAAATGAGGGGACGGACTATTGATGCAGGTGTAGACTGTGATAAAAAAGCAGTAAGCAGAATAGATGCACTGGGAACCTGCTGCTGAAAACAGGTTTAAAGGAGAGCTCAGCAACTATAATAGAAAAAGTTTGTGGAATCAGATCATGAAGATCATGTTCTTTGTTGCTAAAATCATTTTAGAGTTAATTCTATTGTAAAAACATTTATTGACGAATTCTCTGTTACAAGGCTCCTAGAATATCTCTATCTTGTAGCACTAAGTACCAATTTGAAGAAAACATAGAGAGATAACTGTCTAAGGGAATAGTGCAATCGTCTAAGTAAAGAATTATTACTCAATAACTAAGGCATGATCTTGAGAACAGAAACCACAGCCACGAGTTGAGCTGACATATTGCTTATTATGGGGAGCTGAGTGAAAAGGGATATTGAGGGATATTGATATTTGTTAGTGATATAGTATTACCCTTCATGGAGGTCAAAGTATAGAACCTGGAAAAAGTTCCAGGAAATAACATATGGTCAGAGAAGGACAGGCGGCATCTTAGCACGTACTTTTCTATTACCTGGATAAGACACAATGACCAAAGCAACTTACAGAAGAAATTTGGCCAGGGCTTACAGTTTTAGGGGGTTAGACTCCATGATCATTATTGCAGAAAGCATGGCAGCAGCTGAGTCTACATCACAATCCACAGGCAAGAAGCAGAGTGAAAACACTAGGAAGGGCTTTGACATTTCAAAGCCCACCCCTAGCAACGCACCCCCTCTAAAAAGGCCACATATCTTGATCCTTTCCAAACAGTTCCACCAATTGAGGACCAAAGATTAAAATATATGAGCCCACAGAGACCCTTCTCATTCAAACCACAACAGCTATCAAGAGTGATTTGGAAATAAATTCAATTCATGGCACATTGACACTTAGTCACCCTAGGCCCCGAAGGCCAAGAAATTTCCCAAAATTGTTGCATTAAAATGTGGAAAGAATCATAATTGCTGATAATATTTGTATATCTAGTATCAGAACTATTAATAAGTGACACAGAATATTTTCTAAATATAAACATTTTGAGTTACATAAATTCTAATCAAGTCTAAAAGCTCTACAACATTTGGCTTATTTGCTACTAAATAGATTAAGAATTCTCTTAACTGCCCTTTTTTACCATTTTGTAGCAATTTGAAAATATCATAGCTTGACTTTTCCTTTTTAAAAACGTAGTAACTTGTATAAATATCAAGGTCCTTTTTCATTGACATACTATTTGCTAAACTTTTCATATCTTTGGAGAATCTAATATTTTGATTAAGAAATTTTAAAACATTGGATAACTGTCATCATGTATATTTAAAATGTTGTATTTTAAATTTTTCATGAGTATTATTTTGAACTTACCACATTCCTTTTAGAATCTTTTGTCTAGTAGACACCAGGTGTGAGTAAAAGTGCTTGTTGTAGAAGCTTGAGTTCCTGAGTTCAAATCCTCAAATCCAATTAAAACTCTGCCCAAAGACTGAGGAGATGGGAAGCAGAGAGGAAAATTCCAGCTCATTGTCCTGGGAGTCGGTATATACAATGCAGAGCTACAACAAGCATCTGCCACCCAAGGTAGTCCCCCGACCTCCACACAATCGCTGAAGCAGGTACTTTCCCATACAAACGTGTGTGTTTACACATGCAAAAGGAAGGAAAGAAAGAATGGAGGAAGAAAAGGAGAAAGGGAGGGAAGAAGAGAAGACAGGAGGGGGAGGCAGGGAGGGAGGGACAGACAGACAGATGTAGACAGACAGAGACACTAACACTCACCCAGCTAAAGGACACACATGTGGGAAGCATGTATGATGCTGGGATGGCTTCTAACGTCTTCTGTTCAAAGTGGCATGTATATGTTTCTATGTATTTTTCTGATACATCATCCACGGCTTTCTCAGAGACTCACTAAATTAAGTGTAAGATCAGACAGTCATCTTTCTTTACTATTTTTGAGTCAAAATGACACAAGCCAATACTACTTATTAAATAAAAAACAATTTGAACTCATATTTCTCACGTAATGTAGAACCAGCTCGTGGGCATACTTGATACGTAAGCTGTATAACTTGATGAAAGCTGAAAATTGCTAGAAACATTGAGTTCCTTCTCAGAGAGAAGACTTGAGTTTAAAGGTTGGATTTTTAGTTCTCCCCAATTCATTCAGAGCAATATAGATAGGCTTAATTTTCTTTCAATAAAATAAGCATAAGAAAAAAATAATTTTAGCATGCGAGTTTTCATAAAACAAGACCGCCAAACTTTAAAAGATTAATGAAACATTCTTACAAGGTCTAACATCCTGGGTGTCTCTGAAGAGCCACCCTCATCCTCTGCTTTGCCTAGCCATAGGTTCTACTTATTAAAGTTGTCATTTTCTCACCAGGATTCATGGTTTGTATTTCTTAAGACATGGCTGGCCTGGCTACAGCAGTCTCTCTGTTCTCCTTCACTTACTGCCTGGCATCTTTCCCTATTTCCTGCAGTGTCATTGCTGGAGAAGAGTCCCATAAGAAGAGCAGGGTACTCCATGCTGTTTTCACACACAACCCTAGGCACTCTTTTAACAAATATTTTTCAATACTTATGAATATTTATTCAATGCCTCTAGGCACTGAGGGTGCATCATTGATCAAAACTACATGCTCTCCAATGGAAATAATAATGTAGTAGAATAGACAGGTTATAAATAAATGAGCACATGATCTATGCCAGAGGTTATAAAGCCTCTGAGGAGAAAAGAATGAGGGTCAGCTACAAGTACGGAGGAGGAGGGAAATCTTCCAGGTGAGAGGAACACTTGAGCACAATCCAGATGTGAGGGAGGGAGGGAGGCAGTGAACTGCCTCAGAAAAGCCCTTTCAAGGAAGAAGGAACAGCAAATCCCAGAGTTGGATGCAGGAAAACACTTGGAATGCTTGTGAAGTGAAGAGAAGTGGAGGAGAACAGAGCAAGTGGGGGAGGGAAAGAAGCAGGGGATGAGGTCAGAAAAGTAGCTGGTGCCAACTCAAGCTCTTATATGCTCTGGCAAGGGCCCTTGGCCTGTATTTGGGTGTAATGAAAACATTGGGAAATTCTGAGCAACGAATAACCGGGTCTTGCTTCTATTTCTACTGTATCCCTCTTGCTGCTTGATCAGATCACATAGACTTGGCACTAAGGACATAGGGAGGCCAAGGACAATGCCAGTGCAGAAGGTAGAGTGATGTAATCTGAGGTGACTGCATACATAAGAGGAAAGAAAAGAAGCATAGACAGAGGGATTGGGCTGCAGGATAAAGTAAAAAAAATGGTGAAATTGCTGTGGAGGGTGGTTCAAAGGAAAATCATACTTAGGATACATAACAATATTTTACACTGGTGGGAATAAACCAATTGAAATCCAGGGCATGCTGGGTGGAAAGAGGCCAACTGCCAGGCCCTGTGGAAGGTGAATAGAGGGTTGAATCCAGGAGATTCTCCCTGACCTCGGCAGACAAGCAATGGCTCAAATACTGCATGGACAAGGACAGAGAATGTACATGTACAAGCTGATGAATTAAGTCAAGAGGTGTAGTGCTCAGATTCAATGGATGGGGAGGAAGAGAAGGCAGATGGCAGTATGGTTTACATGTCAAAGGTACCCCATGGGCTCAGGTCTTCCAGCACTTGGTGCTTAGTTGGTGACAAGCTAGGGAAGATTGTGGAAGCTTTACATGGTGCAGCCTCAGTGAGGGAGTCTGTCACTGG
>CM053744.1:11027405-11119750 GCA_028658305.1 Pachyuromys duprasi | reverse complement strand
AAGTCCACCAACAGGGGAGGACCTCCTCCCCTTCCATCCAACCCCAGCTCATCCTGTCTCCTCAGGGCTGGCTGCAAAGTCCTCCCC
Source organism: Pachyuromys duprasi (assembly GCA_028658305.1). NCBI lineage: Eukaryota > Metazoa > Chordata > Mammalia > Rodentia > Muridae > Pachyuromys > Pachyuromys duprasi. The sequence continues at coordinate 11,119,663 of CM053744.1, read as the reverse complement.
TGGGATCTAGCCAGTCTGTCACTCCCCGGCTTGTATAGGGGAGGGTCAAAGAGTCAGCCATCAAGATCATGACTGAAACAGTCCCTGTTTCCCTTACTAGGGTCTTCAGTCTGACACCGAGCTATCATGGGCCCCTACTGAGCGGGGGTTCCAGGCCACATCCACACATGGTCCTTGATTGTAGAAACTGTGAGAGAGATTTTTTAAACCAATCCTACATTAAAATTTTTTTTTATTAATTACAGTTTTTTTCACTTCGTATCCCAGCTGTAGCCCCCTCCCTCGTTCCCTCTCAATTCCACCTTCTCTCCCTCTTCTCCTCCCATGCCCCTCCCACAGTCCACTGAAAGGGGAAGTCCTCCCCCCATTCCATCTGACCCTAGTCTATCAGGTCTCATCCGGAATGGCTGCATTGTCTTCATCTGTGGCCTGGTAAAACTCTTCCCCCCTCAGGTGTAGGTGATCAAAGAGCCAGCCAGTGAGTTCATGTTAGAGACAGTCCCTGTTCCCCTTACTAGGGACCTCACTTGGACACTGAGCTGCCATGGGCTACATTCGTTCAGGGGTTCTAGGTTATCTCCATGAATGGTTCTTGGTTGGAATATCAGTCTGAGATTTTTTGGTTTTGTTGCTCTCCTTTTGGAGCTCCTGTCTTCTCCAGATCTTTCTATCTCCCTGGGGAAAGAGTTATAAGAGTAGAAAGTATCCGAGCTTGTATTCTGTTAGAAACTTCTTTAACTTCTAGATTTCTTTCCCCTAAGAAAGCAAGTACCACTGGGGATAACAATATTCATTGTCAGCTGGACAAATTTATAATCCTTCTTTAAATATTACCATATTAGTTCTCCATCTGTAGTAAAATGCCTGAGAGAAGCTACTTAAAACATGAAATGTTTCATTTGGCTCATGGTTTTAAAGTTTTGTCCACAGTCACTTAAGTGTGTTATTTCAATACAGGAGACCATGTTGGGACATATGGCATATGAAGTTCGCTCACAGGATGGCCAGTAGGTAGCAAGAAGAGAAACAGGAAGGAGCTAGCTTCTCAATATTGGCTTCAAGATCATGTTCCCAATGATGCAAGTTCCTCTGATTCCCCATAGGTCCCATTGTTTCCCACTAGTAGAATTTAGTGGCCCAGCCTTTAACACGGGGACACTTAAGAGACGTTATAGCCCTATCATAGTGTTGGCTTTTCTATGATGATAGTAGACTAACCAGTGTTTTCTAAGCTGATTTACTGACAAGGAGCATGAGGCTACTATTGATTATTAGTGTGGATCAATCAAGACATACTTATTTCCTGGGTCTGGGACCAGTCTGCTGAGCTAACTGAGATCAGTTTGTGGCTGAAGTGGTGGACATCAACTTGTCCTGACTAGGAAAGTGGCAGAGAGGGAATGATCAGCTATACACGTGTGACAAGGCCTTTTTACAGCTGAAGCTCAGTCTTTCCCAGCTTATTTTCTGTTCAATAGTTAAAATCTACGTGTTAAATGCCACATTTAACACTCCCTTGTTAATTAGCAAGAACAACATTGTCTCAACTGATTCTTTCTGATTATCACATTGTGTTCTCCCTTTGATTTTGAAAGGAGTCAAATCCTGGGGTTTTAGTGCTATGGCTGTGCCAACATCTTCAATATTTGTCATCATTTAGCCTTTTGGAAATTCTGGAAAAAAGCACATGTTTTATAAGCATATGATACATTCTGAAATCAAAGAACGAGTGTCTCCTAATGAAATCCTGAGTTGCTTTGATTTGTTGTTGCTATGGACATCACAGTGTTGCATTTGCTCACAGTCAATGTATAATGGTCTTTTCTCTGTAGAAAATTATGGCCTGTTTGCTTTACAATAACAGGACTGAGACTGTCGTGATGGAACTAACATATGGCAAATGTATGTTAGTTAAAATTTGCTTATAAAGACTTTTATTTTTTAATTATACGTATATGTGTTTTATATGTGAGTTCTGTACCTGTAGACATCAGAAGGAGACAGTAGACCCCCCCTGGAGTGGGAGTTATAGCTGGTAGTGAGATATCCTACATGGGTGCTGGGAACTGAAGCCTGGTTCTTTCTAGAGCATAGTGCATTCCTAGCCCTGTATGGTTGAAGCGAATACATGCTCATGTAATTGTCATTCAGATCAGTGAACTGCATGTTTATATGTACCCTCAAATTCTCTTTTATAATAATCTAGACCACCTTCTCTCTCTTCACTGAAAATGGAACATAGGCAGGTTTCATAATTTTTAAATAAAACAAACACATCATAACACTTTCTTGGTAATGTTTCTTCTGCTTAGTTTTTTATTTGTGATGTCATCCTCATTTTTTTTACCAGTAGTGGCAGTTCAAACATTTATATGATAAACATTTTATGAAAGTGTAACTTTTTACCATGGCAATGCTTAGAATTTCTGATTTCCATTGCTAGTTCTATCGTGTGCATGTGAAACTAATTTTGATCTTCATTTGTTTTTCTCTCTTGACTGAGGCAGGGATTCTCAGAGCACTTCTTTTAATATAGGTAAAACCATTCAGATTGCGGGGAGATTTTTTTTTTTGGTCATTAGTTCTAATAAGTTCTACTTTTTAATTATCTAGATTTTATTCAAAATTTTATACTCATGTATAATTTAAGAAAATATTTAAATTATCCCTTGATGCTTGTATTAGTCACTTGTCACTTGGACATGATACTTGACAATGGCAATGTAAGAGGTGAAGTATGTGCATTAGTTCATGGTCTGGAGGAGAGTTCAGTTCATTGTGATGGAGAAGCATGGTTGTGGAAGCCTCCAACTCTATCCATAGCCGTGGGAGCATGGAGTATCTGCCCTTTCACACCACATCAAACAAGAAGCAGAGAGCTCGTGCTGAAGCTGGAAGCAGAGATGCTTTACAAAGCCTCTTCTTTGTGGCCTGCCTCTGCCTGCCAGACTTTCTAAACTCAGTGTATTTTAACATGGGACCTCACATAAAGATCTGGGCCCGTGGGAGACATTTCCAATTCAGATTGTAACTTGGGTATGTGTATACTGTACTTCTTTAATTTGGGTCAAAATTTGCTTTGTGATTAATGCAAATTAACACTTTCTTTTATGTTCTGAATGTCACTTTTTGCTATTAAAAAATTACAGTTTTTTCTTTAAGAATTTGAATTCTGTGTATCAAATTATAATTAGGCTATAAAAACCTTTCATGATATGCAACTTGGGCAACATCCCACAATTTTCAAGTATTATAAATGAAATGCATTTCAGATTTCTAAGTGAGACTCATTGTTTGCTGGCCATTTTCATTACAGAGGAACTTTTAAGTCATTTAGTAAAGATTTTGTGTTGACTGTTTACCTTTTGAGACCTTAAGTTTCTAATCACACCTGTCATCTGAACAGCACCGGCTTCAGTATGTTTGAGCTGCAATCATGCGAAACAGTAGGCAGAGAGACTTTAGAAAACAAATTCATGTTTCTTTCTGAAAGCTAGAGGTGCAAGGTCAAGTGCTTGTCTTATTTCTCCCGAGGCCTCTATCCTTGATCTGTAGACTGCCATCTACTCACCATGTCTTCTCATGGTCTTTCCTTTGTGTTTCCTGGTCTCTCGTTGAGCATCCTTAGATTCTCAGCTAGACGCTTAGATGAGGTAAGGCCTCAACCCCCTCATTCATTTTGGTTCAGTCAAACCTTCAAAGGCTCTATTTCCAAATAGTGACATGAGGCAGTGTCTATCAGGCTGCAATGTGCAAATTTAGGGGGAGGTATACAATTTATGTCATAGAACTATATTTAATACCAAAATTGTTGGACAGTCATTTAATTATATATTTTCTTATATATTCCTCACAAATTTGTGTTCAGGTAATGTTTTTGGTAATTTTTATATTAAAATTATTTCCCTTATTTTATATACATTTAAATGTTATAATATCTTGCATATAAATATTTGATAATAGCTCATCTATAGGATTTATCCACAAGTATTCTCTTGGTTATAAATTTAACATTCACAAGGAAAACACGGTCATTTCAAAAGACTGTATATAAAGCATCTAAGTATTGAGGTAATTGTAACAATATGTTCAGACAGACCCAGATAAATTGAATATTTTTCTTAAATTTTAGATAGTTTTAACCCCTCAAAATTCCCCCATCTTGATTTATGCCAGCTTGATTAAAAAATGAAAACTAGTGTTTTATTATGAGCTTAACAAGTTAATTATAGATGTAAAAGTTGGCATGATTCATAACAGCCAGCAGTTCTTACCTTTTCTTGCTGGTAAGCTATTCATCACAAACTGAGTGCTCTAAATTCCAGCTTGGACAGACACACATCTCAGAGGCTATGACAGGTTCCTATAGGTCATTAAATAAATACAATATTTTCCATTATTTTTGGCATCCAGTTCCAGTCCATGAGGTCCTTTTGATTGAGTTTCAAGCAATTAAATTCAGAGAAAAATTATGAAAACATCTTTAGGACTTGAACAAATACAATCTTCTACATTCTTCTCTTGTTCCCCTTCCCTGTCCTTTCACTTAGCAAAGTGAGCTGTGGATTTAGAGAAGGCTGAAGCCACAACAAAGGAATCTAGATCCATCACTGATAGTATAGGCGCTGATCCCTGACCATGAATCTATAATTTACTTGAATGAAAACGGTCTTTTCTTCTAATAACTATTTTGACATAGGTTCCTACTTCTCATAGTAGTAAACAGTTTTGAGATATAAGGATGGAAAAGCACAGTAACTGTTGTGTAATGCTCATTGATGGAAAGCTTTCATTCTGATTACGTTATCACAAAGCATTTCAACTCTTTCTGTCATTTTTTATTTATTAAAATGCCGCTCATAGTCATATGATGTTCATTAAAAACTAGAAGTTTCTTAAGCTGCCACTTGCATCTTTAATATTACAATTTTCTATTCCATGTAACCTGGAGGGTTAATTTTCTGTGAATCATTCTTCAAACATTCAAATACGTTTTTTTCCCTCCATGTTTCTTTGTTTTGTCCTTTCTCCCATACCCTCACTGAAGTTCCACACTTACTGCTGTGTGCTTGGTTATTATTTCCCAGTAAATTCCTTTTTTTCTCTGAAGAGACACGACAAGCTAGGGTCAGATGGAAGGGGGTTAGGTCCTCCCCTATCAGTGGACTTGGCAGGGACAAGATGAGGGAGGGATGGGGAGAGTAGAAGGGAATGAGGGAGGAGGCTTCAGCTGGGATACAAAGTATATAACCTGTGATTAATATAAAAATAAATTACTTAAAAAAACAAAAAATTTTCTTATTTTCTAAACTATTATTTTTATTTTTACCAAACATATTGATGTTTGGCGTTAAGAGAAAGGAATGCAGCCTTTGGTAAGTTCTTCTCACATCCCATAATGTATTTAGTGGAGGCTGCCAGTTGAGGACTCAGAACATTTAATCTATTGAGTTGTCTTATGAAGTAGATGACGCTTTGATCATATTTTGTAGCTGGAGAAACCAAAGGATTAAAGAATTTAATGAATTTATAATTCCTTGTAAGTTGACTTTGAAGACCAAGCATTCCACACCACACCAAACATTCCCCACCTTTCTGGAATTGCTATGGTCTATCTTTGATTTCTAGAGTCAAAAGTCATGGCCTGCACTAAACTTGTTCACTGATATCTTATAATTAATGCCTGCACTTTGTTTCTTATTTCAGGAGAAGATACTTAGATTTTAACATTATGAGTTGTTGAACACCGTCTTTAATAAAATTCACCTAAGCATTCACTTGTAAGATCGATTTGTGGGGAGAGGTTGGAAGCCTTGCAAATTTTTAAAAAATATGTGCTTTTATTGCAATCCGAATTCCATAGAAATCATATAAAAACCAGGTTCCTTAGGCTATTCTATTTTTAAAGAAGAAGGCCTGGTGTGCACAGAAAATAAGTGTAGAGTCAAGCCGCTTGGCTGATATCTATTGAAGTTCAAAGTTCATATGCTTATCTTCAAGAATCCATCTTGGTATTTCTTTAAAATAATAAGCACTTAGATTTTGTCTGGTTCATCATTTTCCCTCAGTTCTGATCTATGTTTCTCTGCAGTAGAGACTTCGGAGATGTTTAAAAGAAGATCAAAATGAGGAGCATGTAATTAGGGCTGTATTTGTGCGATCTTAATTCACCTATTTCATATTATTTGAAAGTTCATCTTGTGTATTTAAAAATACATGAAAAATACCAACGTTTTTCAGGCTTTCATGAATTCTGTGTATATTTATTATTTTATGACAATTTATATATTTTATGTATTCCCGTTTTCAGCAGAAAAAAGGCAGTAAATATGGTAGGATAATTGCTAATATATATTCCATGACTTTAATGGCCCTTCCTTCCCTGTGGACTATTATTAGTTTTCTCCTAAAGTCCCTTTTAATTAATCAAAAGAAAATGGGAGATTTCCGTTAATATCTGAGCATCTTTTTTCCTTAATTTGCTCTGAAGTGTGTATGGCATGAATTGTGAGTCTCTGGACAGATAGAGGAAGAAGAGGGTTCTAACATGGGGGAAAAGCCTTTTACTAATCTGATAATTTATCACAGTGACAATGGACTCTTCTCATAGTTCCTGTATCTGAAAATCAGGCTATTCAGGCTCCTTGGCTGTCTGGCTTGGTAGGTCTTGGGAACAGGGTGCTCATTAATGTGAGGATATCAGATTCAATGACAGATTTTTCAAACTATGTCAGTCAAATTTGTGTCACTTGGATCTAAGATATAAGGAAAGCACACGACATCAAGAATTGCACTCTGCAGTGAACATCTATGTGACCAGTCAAATGGGAACTATTACAAAGGGTTAAATACTGTCAACCTATAGTTATCAGAAGAAAGAAAACAACAAGCAGTTCTGGGTATTGTGTCCTTAGGAACAAGGCTTTATTTAAAAATTAAATTCATCATCAATGTTCAATATCATTTAAAGGTGTAAGGAGTTGGACATATTGAAAACCCAGTAACACACACACACACCCCACTGAAGCTTTTTTTAAAATTTATTCTGATTTTAATTTGTGGAGTTCATAGAATATGAGGGGAGAGCTTGTCACTTAAAAATGTACATGTACAGGTGGAACAAATCCCAAGCATGAGGGAGCTGTGGGAACACCAGGAGGGCAGCATCCATTGTCATGGGCACTGTGCAACCCACAAATGAAATTACTGGGAACGGATCATATATCCCTAACCGAATTCACTGGAATAGCAGAAGACAAGTGATAGTCTTTGTGATTTCCTGCCTGGAAAGATGAGTGTGCGTCAGTACCTGGAATCTAATTACAGGCAAGCCACTAATAAAACCACCAGACACTTGACAATGTGAGAGGGGAAATTGTACAAACAAAACTTATGACAGAGATCCACAGCACTGCTGCAATAAAAGAATCTCGTTTGAGTGACACTTCCTGAATAGTAATAAAAAATTAGAAGCCCATTCACCCACCAGGGATATTAGCAATATTTACTCCTCCTTTCGTTGTCAGTTGCATGTCATGACCCCAAACCTCCTTTAAGGGAAAGAAAAGAAATGTAGCTTCCTCTATCCAAGTAAATTTAAAGGGTTGTCTTTAGCCTTAAGGACCTTCGGTTTTTATCCAGGCATGTCACTACCTTTTTAACTCTCCAGAAAAAAGTTGTTTTGTGAATTAGAATTACACATACACACACACACAGGCATGCATGCACATGCTCACACGCATGTAGAAATACACACACATTCATACACACATGTATATACATACACACAGACACACACACACACATACAGTTATGTGGTTTTGATTAGTCTCTGTTATTACAGTATTTTTTCAAACAATATGTGCCAAGGCCCATATAGGAGAATAAGCCTTTTTAAGGCAGAAGTAAAAAGGCAACCAATAGCTTTTTGAAAAGTTAAACTTAATTACTTTTTCTGTGTAGGATTTTAACTTGTCACTGACTTACATAACTCCAATGCCATTATTGAAGACTGACCTTTGCTTTTATTTGATGGGGTTTTTAAGAAGGCTCTCAAACACTGACATGAAATGAAACAGTAAAATATATTGAATAAGATATTCAATAAAATTTGGATCTAAGTAATATTTCCACAAGCACACTAATCACTGGTTGATATATTTTCTTCAACTCCAAGAAATAAATTTTCCTAAGGTGGGCTATGATATTGTATATTATCTATTCTTGGCCAATGGCTGAATGGAAATCAAAGTATACAAAAAAATTGCACAGGTCAAAACATAATCCTAATTTTAGGTTTAGTTAGAGTTCAGACTGGGTGTTCATTCTTTGGGTTGATTGAATTCAGATGGCATTACTAGGGGTTAAGTTCACAGAGTGGAGAAGTGCTCATTTTATCAAAATCTTAGAACATTGAAAAGTAGTCTAATCTTTCCAACTGATGCAACAACACTTTCTGACATAATGACACTTTGCACCAAAAAGGAAGTTTCAAACAAAACCCATATTCGTTGGGTACCATGAATGTTCCATGTAAAGTTAAAAGCCATTCCTAATGACTAATTCACTTTCATATGACAGCACAGGTATATACAAAGAAACCATCAAAAAATAGACATGATTTTCCTTCTACATTCATCAGTTTGGCTATGGGGAGGGAAGAGGTCTATAGAACCCTTAAAAAGAACAACATCACAGATTCATAATTCCTCTCTTATGCTTTACTGTCCTTCTTATCTGTGCATGGAGAAAAGGACTCCAGCAAGATCTAACATTCAATGACTGCAGCCAAGGCCAACATTAGTTCTCAGCCATCAGTTATAAAACTGTGTCTCTAGAGCAGTGTTTTTCTCACAATGAGCCTTCATCCTACTTGTCCACAGGAAATGTTCCAATATCAGTGAAAACACAAACAGCAACCCACATCTTAGCTCTTGTGCCAAGTGACTTGAAATTATATATGTTTCTCCTCCAGAGGCAACAGGGCTCTTCACTAGAAAAGTTAGATTTCCAAAATTCAGTATTATTGAGCAAAACACACCATGGAAGAGCTTGGTACCTGTGCCATATTCTTGTAAGAGTTATAGTTGGCACATAGCCCTCATGAGACTACAAGGTCCCCATCTTGCATATATGTATGGAACTTTGTCAGCACTTGGGGATATATGTTTCAATAGCTTTCAATGTGATTATTTTCATCATCTTTTTCAGCAGGAGAATTACTATTAGGCTAATCTTCACACTTACTTTTTCTAATGTTTTGTAATAAAATTCTAAAAATATTTGCTGAAAAAAGAACCCCTCCCCCCAGTTTCTTAAACTTCCAAAATGGGAACATAGAATAGATCGAAAATACTTATACAGATTTCTTATTCCTGTTTTTATGTAAACTGTCATAATTAAATCCTTCATTACAGGGATCTCTACTCATCTAATCCTTAGTTGGACCCACTCATATTGACTTTCTCCAGAATATCTCAAAATTTCTTTCTTGCCCCATAGTCACAATTCATAAAGCTGCACAGAAATATGAGTAAGTTGGACCAACCATATTTGATTGACAAGAAACTTGAAAATAGGATTCAGAATCAGTAGTGAGACTCTGATGATGCTTATTGCAAAGTTTCTTCAGAGTGAGGTATAGTGGCCCATGCCTTTCATCTCAGCTCTCAGGAGGTAGAAGCAGGTGAATCTCTGAGCCATAGAGTGAGTTCCAGCATGGCCACGGCTACAAAGAAACTCTGTCTTAAAAAGGTATGAGAGAAAGAGAGAGAGAGAGAGAGAGAGAGAGAGAGAGAGAGAGAGAGAGAGAGAGAGAGAGAGCACGAGAGAGAAGAAAAAAAACAAACTAAACCAACGAAACAACAACAAACAAACCCCTCCCAAAAGTAAGAAAAGCTTTTTCAGATGCCTTCATACAACCACAACCATACACAAAGCAGAAGTACCATGTACATGATACAGCTGTCCCAGTCATAGGAAATGGTAATAAAGTCAGTATTCAAGAGTCCCCTGCCAGTGTTTGCTGCAAAGTTTACTCCCTGTCCGCAAGCAAGTACAGACCCATGGCCCAGCATTCACTTACAAAGATGAACAGATGCCTGCCATTTGCAGCAAACCAGGATGGATTGGGAAGACATTAAGTGCTCCGGTTGTATGGGGACCGTTCCCCACAGACTCATATGTTCGACATACATGTCTCTGAGAGCACAGATGTAGACGTAGTGTACGTAAGACAAGCACAGAAATGGTAACAGTTTAGATACATCCTAAGATATTTCCAGTTGAGCGTGTTCTTGAGGATACAAGGATCTTGTTTTTCTTTTAATTATTATTCATAAAGTAGTATTTTGAAGTCACTAATCCAAAGCTATGGGACACAGAAGCAGCTTTCTCCCTGGTTGAAGGGAGAGCAGGTTAGTGACTCTAAGAGAAGCTCTCTGACACAGCAAGAGTCAAACTGATTTAAGTAAATTGAGTCAAACAATTCCAGATGTGCGGCGAAGGGAGGAGAGGTTCCTGCTGTTGTTTTAAGGTTAAAAGTAAATACAGCTTAAAGTTCTGCACCCCTCCCAACACCTTTCAAGAACTTTATTATTGAAGGGCACAAGCTGCTTAGTTGAGGGTTTCTACGTTTCACCGTGCAAAGAAGTGACTTGAGAAAAAAAGGGAGTGGAGGGAGAAGTAGTCTCAGCACTGGGAATTCTCCTGGGGACACCGCCTTGTAGAAGCCCTGGGCAGGACCTGGGGGATCTCAGAATGCGGGGCTGATGAATACAATCCACTCAATCACACCTTAATCCTCCACTGCTGGGCTGGACCAGAAGCAGCATGGATTTTTCTGTACCCCCTGCCAAGAGTCTAATAATCTACATCCTTTCTTCTGAAGGGGAGATGTCTCCAAGGGATTGGAAACAAGTCCTGGAAAGCAGGCCAGCACAGTTCCATTATACTAACAACCAGGAATCCCTCCCTTTCCTACCCTAGCTGATTCTTCTTTTTATCCTAAATATTTACCTTAATCCCTTTACAACAAGGCCACCAAGGGATCATGTGTGTCTTCCCTATCTGTAGTTTCCTCCCTCTTTGGAAATTCTTTCCTCTCTGCTTTAGCTTATTTTTCGCCCAATTTTTTTTTTTTGGTTGATTTTTTTTGTTTGTTTTGTTTTTTGCCTCTTTGTTTCCTTGTTCTCCATCCTACTTTCATTTTAAGCAGCTAAACAGAACTTTTTTCTCTTTCATGGCATAGGAAAGAAGGATATGCACCTGGTCCAGTGACTTAAGGATGTGTATTGTGGTCAGACTCAGAGAAAGAAAAGTGCTCACCCCCAGGCTTTCTGCTCAGAGCAGTCTTGAGTCCCAGTCTGGGCTACTTCCATTCTACTGTCAAACAGGGAGAACTGATGCTAGAAGGTTCCAATGTAGACCAACACCTGGAGAACTCTGCCAAGGCCATGCTGTCCTTGTCTGCAGATTCTGACATTGACTTATTGGCTCCTGTTTATTGAGTGGGGTGGATGCTTGGCCCATGCCGGACAATGATACTTAATTGAGAATTCGGAGATGCTAGCCTTTGGCATTGTTTGAATTGACGTAGAGACACCCTCTCCACACTCTGCGCAGCACAACTCAACAACAAGAAGAGAAACACAAGGCTAAGATTTTGGGAGTAGAGGCACAAGAGTCTGGGATCCTCTGAGAGAAGCAGGAGTAAATTATAGTTTCCTTGTAATTTCGGCTTCTATACCTAGTTGTTAGTGAGCATCCCCTGGGCTGTACTTTGTGATCTGTGGCTCAGCCCTGCGTTCCTACAATAAATCTAAATTCACATTTACACTTGAGATTTTATGTGTAACCGAAAGGTCCATGAGTAAGTTGATTTCATAATGGTCAGAGAAACTCATTATCTCTCACCTTAACTGGATGATTGATTTCTGATTCAAATCACTTGTTTTATACATAGAAAATTAGTAATGTGTTCATTACCCACAAAGATAACTGACGATTAAAACAAGGCTGGGTGAGTGGTAAGAAGGGCTGGTCATTCCCACCTCAGAAATAGCAGGGCAGATTCCTGGATCTGGTGTTGGGGTCTGAGGAGCATCCTTTCTTAGGATAGTTGTGGGATTTGGGGGTGCCTTTGGAGCTTTCAGGCTTTCTGTTTCAATGAGATGATTATGTCAGGTGTTCTCTCTTCATACATCTGAAGATCATGAATCTAAGCGACATGTCTTTGCTGACACAGTTAACCAGGAATCAGAAATATTTAGAAAATTTGGACAGGGCTGTTTGGGAGGGAATTAAACAGCTCATACAGTGTGAAAATCCTTGGGTTGGAGTGGAAGTTTAGGCTTTCCTCCTGAAGTCCATCAGGGGGTTCTCAGGCAGGTTTACTTGGGGATGAGTCTTGCTTAGTAGAGTAGTAAACTGACTACGAATGTAAAAGTGGGCTTGCCCAGAGACACAGGATGAGGAGAAAAAGGCAATGAAATGATTCCTAATGGTATTCTGTTATACTCATAGACAGGAGCCTAGCACAATCTTCATCAGAGAGACTTCTACCACCAACTGATGAAAACCGATGCAGAGAACCAGAACCAAACATTAGGTGGAGTTTAGGAAATCCTGCAGAAAAGGAGGAAAAAGGGTCATGGGAGACAAGGTGGACAAAGGCAGCACAAGAAAACCCACAGAATCAACTAATCAGGGTTCATAGGGGCTCACATAGACTAACATGACAATCAAGACAATCAAGTAGCCTGCACTGGTCTGACCTAGGCCCTCTGCATATATGCTATGGCTGTTTAACTTGGCTTTTATTGTGAGAGTCCTAACAGGTTGAGCTGGGGCTATCTCTGACTCCTTTGCCTGCCTTTGGTACCCCTTTCCCCCTACTAGGTTGCCTCATCCTTCTGTAATATGAGGGGAGGTGCCTAGTCTTATTGCAACTTGATATGCCGTGTTTGGTTGACATTCCTGGGAGGCCTGCCCTTTTCTGAAGGGAAAGGAGGAGAATTGGCTTGGATTAAGGGGAGAGGGAAGTGAAGAACTTGAATGGAAGGGAGGGGAAACTGTGGTTGGGATGCAGTTTGTGAGAGAATAATAACTTAAAAAGAGTGGGTGGAAAGGAGATTGCCTGGCTAGTCTGCACAGAAACCATAAGGGATTGGAACTTTTGTTCCTCCACAGAGGAGATGATTACAAACATGAACCTTAAATTTTATTTTGGCTTCTTGGAGATCTGAAGAAATAGAAATAAATTGAAAATAATTGTTTCTTTTCTCTCATAGTCATTTTTCTTTTACATTTTTTAGTAGGAGGAGTAAAGGTGAATAAGAGAACTTTCCTCATTTTTACTCATAAAGGACAGAGAATAGAGATTGTTGATAGTGAGCCCTTTCCATGTACAAACTTACATGTCTCACAACACACATGGTATGTGCTTACGACACAGCTTAGGACCCTTCCTATCATGCCCCCAAATATGACCTTATTCTCTGTGCTAACGTCTTGAGAGAAAAATTCCCAGAGGCTTATTCATTCCTTCTGGTGCCTGTTTCCAGGGCCCTTCTTGTCTGTCCTGTGCTGTGACTGTCTCTGCCCATTAGTAACAACTGACAAACTCAGTGACTTTCTACTTCTCATCATCATACTCACTGGATATCATTTGCCATTTGTGCTACTTGGAACGCTCCCCCTAAGCTTGATTCTCATTGACAGTCCATGATTCTGTTCATTGTGGGTACTCTTCCTTTCTGTCTATACCAGTCCTGCTTCCTAGGTGCAGCTCTTTCTAGAAAATTCCTCTTATTGCACTCCTGAGCTGTAACCTCTCTCTCTTTTTGTGTATGTGTGTCTGTCTCTCTATCTTTATCTCATATTTATCTCTATCATCTCTTCTCTAACCCTCTCTCTCTCTCTCTCTCTCTCTCTCTCTCTCTCTCTATATATATATATATATATATATATATATATATATATATATATGTGTGTGTGTGTGTGTGTGTGTGTATGTAAAGTGTCTTGGATAGTCATTCAGTAGAGGGATGAGGATAAGCTCAGAAGAGTGAAGAAGTAGGAAGTTGAGAAATTCCATGTTTTAAGTTGTTTGACACAGAGTTACTGACAGATACCATTTTAACATGCCCCACTCTATCTTGATTAAAGCTAACAGTTTGCTGAATTGCCAATATTACATATAAACACATACATAAACATATATGTACATTCACAATATGTGATATATACTTTATTTTTTAAACGTAAAAGGTTTCACAGTTTAACATTTGGGTAAATAATATATAGTTCTGATCAAACATGTGGAAATCAAAGCTTGGAGGAGAACACTAACATTTCTCCACTCTTCAAGTGTGTCCTGTGTTTTAGACCCAACAGTGGTGTCCTCACCCTTTCATCCATAGTTGCAGTGATCTTTCCCAAGCTTGAAGATTTGAACAAAACATGCTCCATATCCATTCGATAATCAGTGGAAAAATGTTAAGTATTCCAACGCATGTTCTCTGCAGTGAAAATCATGCATTATGTCATCTACTAAAAAGTATTTTAGAAAAGACTAGTAATATACTGCACATAGCATGTGTATAATACAGCTCAACAGAATCAATCACATAACTGAAATATGCTACTTTATATAATATATGAGACACTGTGTACAATAGTTTTTTTTATGTGACATGTGAGAAGGAAATCTGAAGGTCTGCATTTTACCCCAGCCTGGTTTAGGCTTGAAAGAAGTAGTTAGTGTTAACTGGGATGTGGTGATCCTTAATCTTAGTTGGCAATTTGGTGAAATCTATAGTCAACTAAGATACAAGCTTGCAGTCTGGTCCATGAGAGCATTTCCACACAGGATTAACCTCTCCTCCAAAGAAAGAAGCCCCCAATAGCAATAGCCAGATAGCCAGCCTTCCCAGGCAAGGTCACTGTGGCTTGTTTGCCTATGTTGGCTTCTTGCCAATGATTATGCTTATTGCACTGCAGCTGCTGCCACCACAGTGATTGAACCATAGCTTCCTCAGCCTTCCAAACGGTATAGAAGACCAACACCTCCTAAGGAGTACTCTAAGCCTTCAATGAATGCCATTGTGATTGTTAAAACATATAGTCTGGAGTGCATTGTGGCATCTCCAGATTCTAAATCTATCCAGCTCGTGTATTGCCAGGGTTGAACTCTGTAGACAATAGTGTGCAAGACAATTTAATATATCTCTTTTCATGATATATAGCCACTCAATTCCTCTAGACAGCTTTAAGATAGAGTCTAATGGAGAAGGGGAGATTAACCAGAAAAGGAAAATCATAAAAGGTTGGGATTGTCCCAATCACAAGGACAGGGTTTATGGAAGAAGGCACTGAGCCGTTTTCCCTGTTAGGGTGCTGCTTTTCTCTCCCAAAGTGTTACCCAAAAGGCAGGTTTAGTGAGCTCTGTGCAGTTTGTGTGTTTATTTCTCATTTTTCTTGAAAAACTTGGAACATTTCTTTGTATGTG
The DNA here is from genome assembly GCA_028658305.1 of Pachyuromys duprasi. Taxonomy (NCBI): domain Eukaryota; kingdom Metazoa; phylum Chordata; class Mammalia; order Rodentia; family Muridae; genus Pachyuromys; species Pachyuromys duprasi. Next base: position 11,104,155 of record CM053744.1, on the reverse strand, counting down.
TCTTTCTTTTAAGCACGGTATACACTTAGTGGATTTGTTTTATTTGGTGTATCTAAGTCAAAACAAAACAACCAAATCAAACCAAACAAAACTCCACCTTTCCTGGAGCATGTCTCTTCAACAGCAGTGTGAAACTACAGGTAAACTCCACACAAAAAAGTAGAGATCTTGATGGGGTTTTATTTGCTTGTTTTTTATTTATTGGTTTTTGTGTTTCTTAAAAAAAATTAGGCAGATCAGAATCCCATTCTCTGTGAATTTGTGCATGGAACTTGTTTTTTCCAGACAGAAAATTTAAAATTAAATTAAATTCATATTTAAATTTAAAATGGATTTTCTGAGTAGAATGAGATTGAAAACATCAGGCTTTTTTGAAATGTGAAGAATTTCAACAAAATGTCTATTACAGGAATGCGTAAGTTATTGATTCTGAAGCTGTAAAGGTCATGAAATTCATCAGAAGGCTGCTTATGCTTCTCAACATTGTACCATTTGCTACTGAACTACTTATGCCCAACCTTTGGAGAATGCAGCTCTTAGAGATCCTGCTGCCCATGTGTGGAGGTGAGCTGAAGCCCGCTGATATGTTAATGCTCCAAATATCTAAGGTTTTCTCCTTAGAATTTGGGGGATAAGTCCAAAAGTGGACTTAAGGTTGTGGTCACTGTTTTCTCAGCTCTGCCAATCACCTTTCTCATCACCACGTCTTGCTGGCTGTGAGGCTGTGGTCATCTTAGGCCATCTCCACAAAGTCAGCACTGTCCATGAAGTCAAGACGATGTCCTCTCCATCACTGCACTTTGCTCCAACAATTACTTAAGTTTTCCTCTCAATATGTTTCAAACTCTTTGAAAAACGGGTTCTAGAAACCAGCTTCTAGCTTTGTTTCTAAATCCAATCTGAACATCTTCATCCCAAGATCGTGTTTCTCAATAGAACACTCTTAAATATAATGCCAGTCTCCCAGAAAGCACAGCTAGAAAACGAAGATTATGCCCTGAATTATAGAAGTGTCTCCCACCTTCAGTGATGTTCAGGCTTCCCTCACATTTTCACATCTGTTTGCCATGTCTTGGTTGAACAACCCAGCTTCTGCTCATCAGGGTCTCTGTATTGTTCTCCTTCTCCTCTCCTTCTCCTTCTTCCTCTTCCTCCTTCTCCCCCTTCTTCATATCTTGGGTGAACATCCTAGCTTCTGCTCATCAGGGTCTCTGTCTTCTTCTCCTCCTTCTTCTTCAATTCACTACTTACATTTTCTTTTCTGAAAGACTTGCTTTGATTATTTAGTTATGTTTAGATGTACATGTCTTCATGCAGGTATGTGCATGTAAGCGCAGGTGATTTTGGAAGCCAGAGGCATTAGAACCACTGAAGCTAAACTTAGAGATGATGGTAAGTCACCAGACATGGCTGCTGGAAACTGAGCTAGGATCCTCTGGAAGACTAGCAAGTTCTTCAAACCACAGAACCATCTCCCTAGCCTCTGCCTTTTCTTTCATGCTGTTTATTCAAATGTTCATTGACTTTAACATCCTCTACTGCTACCCAACACTCCTTAGTGGCAATACATTTTTCTGAAGATTAGACTTTTCTTCCAGGAATGCAAATGCCATGTGTTACCTTTTTATGGGTTTTTCTAAGACAGTGTTTCTTGAATCCAGGCTATGTTTGTTCTGCCCAGGTACCTAAAATGACCTTAAACTCCTGGTTTTCTTGTCTTCATTTCCCCCAGAGCAGGGATTGCAGATGTGTGCCACTATTTCTGGCTTCCAAGGTCAAACATACTTTGGCTTTAGCTCTGCTCCCAGGATACTATAAATACTAAAGGGTGGCCTCAATACATACATGTGGGCTTCATCTATGTCTTTTCCTCTTAATGGGCGAGAAGCATGAATAAGTTGTTTCATCTGTTCTGCCTTCAATTCCTTCATCTTAGCAGTGAGGCCAGTCCTACAAGGCCTGGCCATGGAATCTTGAAATGTTTTGGTGGCTAATGTGGAAAGTATTGAACACAATCTTGTACCTTAAGAGCTCATGTAGCTGACTAACTTCTTCAAGGTCATGTCAGAACTTAAATGTAAGGTGAGGATCAGGGTTCTATCTTGGTCCTCTGTTTTTAAGGTTTTCAAGGCTTTTGAGAACCCTCATACTTGAGAATTACAGGTTGACATCAGAAGAGGAAGAAAACAGAGAACAGGACAGAAGCCTACCACAGAAGGCCTCTGAAAGGCTCTAACCAGCAGGGTATTAAAGCAGATGCTGAGACTCATATGCAAACTCTGGGCAGAGTGCATGGAATTTTATGAAAGAAGGGGGACACAGAAAGAGCTGGAGGGGTCAGGAGCTTCACAAGAAGAGCAACAGAAAAAACTCTGGGCCCAGGGGTCTTTTCTGAGACTGATACTCCAACCAAGGACCATTCATGGAGATAACCTAGAACCCCTGCACAGATGTAGCCCATGGCAGCTCAGTTCCAAGTGGGTTCCCTAGTAATGGGAACATGGACTCTCTCTGACATGAACTGATTAGCCTGCTCTTTGATCATCTTCCCCTGAGGTGGGAGGTCAGCCTTATCAGGCCACAGAGGAAGACAATGCAGCCAATCCTGATGAGACCTGATATGCTAGGGTCAGATGGAAGGGGAGGAGGACCTCCCCTATCAGTGGACCTGGGGATGAGCATAGGAGGAGAAGAGAGAGGGAGGGTGGGTTGGGAGGGGATGAGGGAGAGGGCTACAGCTGGGATACAAAGGGAATAAATTATAATAAATAAAAAATAAGGAAAGAAAATAAAAACCAAAAAAGAAAATTAGTGACAATTTTCTTGAAATCCTTATTTCACTGAGGAAATGGCAACTACAAATCCATGAACCCATTTATCAGTGAGACAAAAGTGTAAGAGGAAGATAAAAATGTAATCCAAGTTTAATGCATCATAATCCAAGGCCGTTTCCTCATCTGTGTATAAAATCTGAGTCACTAATAATGTCTTCAAGTCTTGGAGCTGCGCATGAACCTCAAGATGAATATGCTAAGGTTGGCTCTTCAGCTTCCGACAGCAACTTTTAAAGCTGTTTATTTTTTTTCAAATATATCATCCACATATTTTATGCTGTGTATTTACAGTTAATCAGGAGTTCACTCTATTGGATTTTTTGATTGTTCATTAAAAATCGCTCTTCTGAGGCATAATTAGAAGCAGCGAGTAAAACGTTTGTCATGTTCCCTCTTATCTCACTATCATTTGTATTCTCAGTCGGACCACGCTCTGATTTGCCGCCATCGCTGTTTACCACCTGTACAGGGATAAGTCGTCAAGTCACCGCCATCTGTCGTGCTCCGACTGATAGTCTCCCAAACCCTTTGCTGATCCAAGACCTAAGTTTAAAGCACGGTGAGCAGCTGGAGGGTCCTCCCCTCTCTACTCTGGGTGCTAGACCACTCGGACCTAACTGTTCCAGTCAAGTTGTCTGCACGCTCAATTTGAAATTAAATTTTCATTTGTATTCTGTTACAGAAATAAGTATTATTGATAATATTGGCTTAGTTGTGTCAATAATATATGCAACTGTGGATAGAATGCAAAATAATTCCAAATCTTATTTTTTATGTTTCTTTTAAAAATAATAATCTATGCAAAAGGCAGACAAAGCCCAAAGGGGCCTGAAAATAAAATTACAAAAGGCTGGGGAAAACAGCCTTTGTTATCTATACAGTAGCAATGATAATCTCAATAATCAGACAGTTACAAGTGTTTATGTGAGTCATCTGTATCTCCATAATTTGCAAGAATCCCATAAAGTGAAGAATATCTCCTCCTATTGTAGAAACATCTTAACCTGGAGGGTTAGTGGCTTGCATTGTCATATTGCTGATGTGTGCCAAGGTTTTAGCTGACTTTCAAGTTCCCTGATTCCATATGTCTACCTATCTCATAGTCTGGCAAAGAGATAAAACAAAACCAAAAAACCCAGAAAACTCAGAAATAAGGCTCGGTGATCTGCGAGAGAGCAACATGATGACTGTGAATAATTTGTTTTTCTCCTTTTTGTTGTTTGAGACACTGTATCATATAGCTAGACAAGCCTTGAGCTTATTATGTAGCCAAGGTTACCGATGAACTCCTAAGTTCCCCGCCTCTGCCTACTGAACGCTGCAACTATAGGCTTATTCCATTACACATTGTTAACAAATGGACATTATTTTTAAATGCCTCTATTGTTTTTTTTTCTCTCATTTTAGAATATTCAAGAGTTCCAAATACACAGAACAAAACAAACAACCCCAAAATTAGAGCTTCACAAACATGAAACTCAGAAACTGATTTGGTGAGCATATGGCAAGATAAACTCTCTCCCCAGGCTATGAACTGGCAATACAAAAAAAAAAGAGTAATTTTTAAAAATCATGTTCATAAAAGCATACCCCTGGAGGGAGTATAAAATATTGCATTAAATAGATTTTGCAGTATGAAAAAAAACTGAAAATAAAAGATACCAGTGTACTTTATGGGAGATTAAAACATCCATGTGCTAAAAGTTGGTTAATGAGGTAACTTTTCCATCTTGACTCAAAGTGTTCAAATATTAAGTCTCTATAGTCATCATGAATAAGTTTCTGCACAATGTGAAATAAATGTTCTTTAAAAATTAAGTTAAAAACCACTTGTCCTTTTAGTTCTAATTCTGTTTACATTTTCTTCGGGAGAGGGGGAGGCAAGGTTGGTGGTGGGTAAGTGCATAAAACATGATCAACACTAAAAAGGTAAGGTTTAATGTAAAGTTCCATACTTCTGTCCCAACTGCCTACTTTGACTATTTATTGAGTTGTATGGATTTTGTGTTTAGTTAATTTTGGTGTCTGATATTTTAAATTTATTTTTACCTTTTTAATAATGAATTTTATAAAAAATATTGTGATTAACTTAATTTTTATTAATAAAAGTGAATGACACCAGAAAATATATGAAGAGGATTGATACTTTGAATCATGACTTAGACTGAATTTAAGAAAACATACTCCAAAGGCCTCCATCACCAAATCAGGCCCTTTGAGGTCAGGATCAAGACACTGTTGGTATAAACTTAGAATATCAAAAGTTGTCTACATCAAATTGTTTTCATAAGCAGAATTATTCATCCATCCTTTTGGGACCAGAGAGAAGACCTCCGTGACATACTCAGAAAATGACATCAGCTGTACTCACTGGCAACAGTATTGAGGAAAAAAAAAAGCAGGCACAGAATCTCTGAACCAACAACCATGGCTAATGGTGAAGGCAGAATCCCGAAAGCTGGAGAAAATGAAGCAAATTCCCATTTTTGAGAGCAGATATGGGAAAAAAGGAAAATACTGGCTGGTATCCCATAAGGACATTCGTTTTGGCGAAAATTTTTCAAAATTAACTTAAAAGTGTACCAGCAGTTTATAGTATAAGAAAAAAAATAACATATGCTATTGGATTCTGAAAAGTTCTGGTTCCTGTTGAGTATCTCTATGGAAAAGGTTAAAACAAAAACACTTTTCTTAAACTCTGTCTTTTTTCTTTTATGAGGACACAGAGAATCCATTCATTTAATGTGTTTTTTTAATGTTTTTTTTCCACAGTAGAGTATAGGAGTTTGTCCTAAATCGATTTCTCCCATTTGCATGAGTTTTTTCTAGCATCTCCCTTGACTCTAGCACAATGCCTAGTGACAGTATGTATTCCAGGAATACAGACCAGATGAATTAACACAAAACAGATATGTGTGTGTGTTCCAGTGACTGAGATGAATAAGAAAAAAAATCATTGGCCTCAAGAGATAATTGTCCAGTCTGAAATGTAGAAGGAGAGGCTACAAAACATCATAAAAAGTAGTGAGAGTTATTCATTGACTTTAATGGAAAGAAGAGATACTCCAAACCCACCCTGAGGGAGACCATCTGATTTCTCTGTGTTTGATGGAGTCTTACAGGATATACAAAAGAGAACCAAAAGAAGAAATAGACAAAAAAGCCTACTAAGTGGAGAAGAAATAGAAGAGAGTTGTTTTTGTTGTTGTTGTTGTTGTTTTGTTTTTGTGCTATGGCCCTAGGTTTAACCGATCAATGTCAAGACATGCATTAGAAAGATAGTCAGTGGTTAGATCATGAGAAAGCTTATGTGCTATGACTTCAGAGAAGAATTTCCATTTCATTTTCCTCTGTTAAAATGGCAAAAGTGAAAGGTGTAAAAGCAGGCATTAAAACCAGATTTCTGTTGTGCATAGTTTATTCCCACAATGGCACATTCTACTACATGAGTTCAAGAATGAACAGAGGAAGATGCTTGATACGACAAAAAGAAAGTCCCTTGGGTCTTCTAAATTAAACTATTGCAAGAGAGGAATAGGGAACAGTAGTTTGTCTCTCTAAGAGGAAACTTAAAGTCTTTATCAGTTTGTTAGATTCCATGTCATTTGTTTTTCAGTTTAATCAGCACATCCTGAATGTTTCAGAAATCCCTGTGAGGGCTCTGGTAGAAAGAAGTTGTAATATGTGGGAGTAGCTAGATCTGGAAATAATTTCCATGTATGAAAGAAACTGACATCACATGCTAGAAGACACAATCCCTATGATGTGGTGACAGACACTTAAAAGTAAGCTAAATTGTTGCTTGGGAGAACAAAGAAGGAATTTAATCCTGAGTTTGTCGCTCTAAGGGAAGGAATTGGATATGGGAGTACTGGCTGATATATGGACAGCTTTTGGTATTTAGAAACATAGTAATAAGAAAGGGAGGCACCCCAAACAAGAATTAGTTTTCAAGCAGAAAGAAAAGTGTTTAGGAAACATCAAAAAATTAGAAAGAGACTCTTCCAAAACTTCAATTATTAAAAAAGTTAAAATTGAGACATAGTTTAACCTAAAAAAATCAATGATATGACTAAGGACACCACTGTAGTATTGATTATCATACTCCTAAACTGAGAGGTACCTAATAGATAAATATATAATCTTCAGTTGAAAGAGAAATGTCTCGAGGGACGGAGAAGAGTTGCCTCTCCACTGAAGCCATATTTCTTCCACATATGTGTGGGAGAGGTAAACCACAGACAGTGTCTTGCCAGGGTTTTGTTATTGCTTTGGATACACAGAACTATTGAAGAAAGGCACACAAAATTGCAAATGAAGAAGAAATTCAAACTTGGCAGATTCTGTGACTTCTTGATGCCTAACTTCAGCCAAGGACCTCCAGCTGGGAGACTGAAGAAGCTGGTCAGCTTACCATGGTAACCACCATGCACATTCTCACCTTAAAATGGACTGGATGTAATGATCACAGGTTAGGACATGGAAAAAACTGACTAGGGATCCTTTCCCAAGGATGGCATTTGGGCCTCTTACAGAAATAACAGTTGCTCTGTGGAAGAGAAGTACTGTATGTCTTCACAACTTTCTATTTAGGAATAACTATTGGTTATATTACTCATATTCTAACATGTTTTAGGAAGGCTCATATGACTTACTTTGAATTTATTATTCTTTAGATAAAGACATTGCCCACGAGTATGACACATAGGCTGCTGCAAATAAACAGGATGTAGAAATTACCATGAGCCCAGAGCTCGATGCCAAGACCACATGAAACTTTGGAAGGGTTTTGATTCTCATAAAGATAAGCACGTATTTTAATGCAGAAATGAGGGAGAAAGTAATCTGAGATGATGTTGAAGGACAGATCTTACTAGAAGATGCAACTACTATCAAATAATTAAGGTACTTTTTTTCTTTTGCACACATCTTCTTTCTAGTGTTTGTATTAGGCTTGTGACTATCCCTGGTCAATCAGCTGTAAATAAGTGATTTTACAGAAGTAGGAGACTTTGTCAGTGAACAGGGATGTTCAAGATTATGCTTACTTATCTTGTATCCTAGTGTAGAGAGACAGAGACAAACCTGTCACAGGTGAATTTTAACACAACTGTGAAACAAAGCTTGATATTTCTAAGTGTCAAAGAGTTAGAAGCCTTTGGTAATACAGTGTAGCATTTGCCAACAGTATTGAGGTATGCCATGTCACCAATACAAGCTCCTATCACTTTTTCTTGTGTTTAGAAGGAAACCCACTCACCAACATCACTTGAATTAATGAATGACCACAGATAGTTATTCGAGAGTTTGCATTAATTAAAGAATTCAACTCTTTCCACTGAATTAAATTTAGAATCATAGTTTGCTTTCATTTTTGACAAAAGGTACTGACAATTTATCTACCGAGCTCTGATAACTCTATAAGAAAAGATTGATGAATACATAGAAAAATATGCAATGTTAACGAGTACATTAAACACAAAAAAGAAACTGGCTTCTCACCATGAGAAAAGAGGACTTTTAAACAAGTGAAAGATGAAAATTAATACTGTGACTAAATTCCATTTTTATTAAAATGGAAAAGATAAATTTTGATTATCACATCATTGATAGAAAGAAAAAAAATATGTGTTCTTATCCAATAGGCTGTAGAGGAAACTCCAATACTATTACTTTGCTGAATGGACATATTATTAAAATGGCTCCTAGTGATGCATTACTATACCGATAGCGCAGTGCGTCTTTCAGCCGTCATCAGGAAAGCTGCCGCTTGCAGTAGACAATAAACACAGAGATTGTCAACTGGTCAGCATTCAGACAATAAGGGACTGTGGAGTTCTTAGCCCTAACTGGGTCTTGCATACCACAGTCTTTACAAGGCTCAGAGCTCCTTGCAAAAGAGGAGATGGAGAGATTCTAAGAGTCAGTAGTGTTGGATGACTTCAGCAAAACTGTGCTTTCCAGACACAACAGTGCTCACATGAACTCACAGTGACCGTGACAGTGCATAACACCTGGGCAAGCTCAAACCAAAGAAAATTCCAACACAGAGAGGGGTGGGCATAAAATGCCACCACCAACTGAGGGGCTATTGACATGTGGTAGCTGGTAGGAGAGGGAAGGTCAGAATGCTTTGATGATTTGACCCTGATAGAGCAACCACACGACAATACAGTCAAAACTTTCAAGAGTAGCTGGGCAACACAAACTGCTTTTGTTGGGGGGAGGGAAGTGGGGACAGTAGGTTTGAGGCAGATATGAGAAGAATTGGGGGAGGGAAATGGATATGATCAAAATATATAAAATGACATTGCTGTATCAGGGAAGGATTTGTAAAACTATAATAAATATGGTAATTACTAATACAAGCAAAAGTGAAATGCACTAGAAAAAGTGGAATGCAGACCTCAAATTTGTGCATTTGAAGAACAGTACACTTACAGGATAGGTTTTATCAATCAAAACATTAAATCAAAGATGCTCTCATTTAAAGAACCTTAATACTTTGCTTTTTTAAAAAAACAACTAATAATAATTTAGTTTGGTAATTCCTCTTTAAACAAAGGAAGTATTTAAAACATGAAGTCAGCACCACATGACGTGAGGTTGTCTGTGGGAATAAATGACTTCAATGACTGCTTTGCTTGACTCTTCTTTTCTTCATTTCCTGGGACATCTGATTGATGGGGCACATACCTCTCATAGAATGTGTGAAAACTGAACAGCGCAGCCTGGCAGTGGTGGCAGAGGCCTTTAACTCCAGCACTTGGAAGGCAGAGGTAGGTGGATCTCTGAGTTCAAGGCCAGACTGGTCTACAAACTCAGTTCTAGGGATACACAAAGAAACTTTGTCTCAAACAAACACAAACACAAACAAAACAACAGAAAACCCAAACCACTACCATCATCATCACCACCAATATCAACAACAAAAATAACATTAAGTCTAAAATAAGTGGGAAATACAAATTTTTGCCTTCTGGTGTGCTGACCAGGCAGGGAGTAGAGCTTAGTGAGGGTGCAGCAGAGCCCAAGATGACAAACAGTCATATCCGGCCTCTGAGAAGACAGGGTATGCTCTGCAAACAGGATGGCTCCAGATGAGAACAAAAAGAACTCATGAAGGAAGACAGTAGCAACCACAGTGAGAGCTAAGAAGTTTCCTTGTTGTTAAAGAATTACAGCGGGTAGATGTGTGGTTTGCTTCAGACTTTAAAGAAGTGTTTACAACTTTTGTATATTTATCGCCACCTTTGCCTTCAATGCCCTACCTGCCCACATCTATTTCATGCTGTTGTATAAAAAGAAACTCCCAGAGAAGGAGAGAGGATTTTCCTGACTCTTTCTCAGATGTGATGTTCATTAGAAAGTACTACAGCAATCTCCCTCAGCCTATACGATACAGCAGTTTGTTCTCATTCAAGGTCATAGTTCAAAAACTTAAGGCTTTATTATTGTCTCTAATTTGTCAGGAAGCAAAATAGCTCACTGTAGCAAGCAAAATTTTGTTTTTATTTTGTACAGTTCTGTCAGTGATTCTAATATGCAAATACTGCCTTACCCCTGTAATGGACCCTAAGATACCCAACAACAGGTGGCTTTCTTAGTATTCAAATCTTTCTGTTTTGGAATGATGTTATTATAGATCATCCAGGCATTTAAATTTCAAGTGTATAGTTCACTTTCTACAAAAATATAAAATTTGCTGGAGAACACTTCTCATGCCAAACCAATTTGACAAACACATTTATAAAGCCATTGGTAGAATGTACACCAACGCATCCGAAGATTTGAAATAGACTCAGAACGCCATCAGTCAATTTGGGTTCTTAGCATATGGAAATGCTGGCTCAGTGCCTTTTTCCTAAATCCAAACAAAATAAAATAGGCTTCTCTTCTTACTCATTCTAAATTACTAGTGGGTAATTTAGTACCTTAAAATTCTACTTTCCTTGACTCATTTTATTGTGAACAAAATGTAAAAGTCCAATTTAGTTTTTTTCAGACAATAGTGTGAAGAAATAAAGAAACATAAATGGACTCTCTACATTCCTGGAATCAGATAATACAAGGATAATTTTTTGGGGGGTGGTGGCTGGAACAAAGGTGGATTTGAAGTAGGCTGAAAAAAATGGAGGCATTTGGGAGTCTGGAATTAACTGAGTTGGAGAAAAGTATGTGACCTGCTGGTAAAGGGGCTGTTCATTAAGACAGTAGTCAGCCCTACCAGCTGGTGCTACAGAATTTTCTGGTAACGTAAACTAATATTGAATTGCTGGATAAGTTCAGAAAGACCTTGGTGTTCTGCTCAAGTTTGGAGCTATATTTTAAGCCTTTTTCACAGTGGTCTTTGACAAAGACAAGGGGCTTAGGGCTGATTCTTGTCTCTGCCTACAGCATAAACTCAAACCAGCCAATACTTGGTATATCTTGGGATATCTTGGTATAGTCTCAGGATGTCTTCCTGAGATCCTCTCTGTGTTTGCACTCCTGTTATCTATTTTTCTAGTTCCTATTTTTGAGGCCCGATGAAAGATGCCCAGTTGGTGGAGGCTGACATGAGAAAGATGGACAAATTGTCTTTTCTTTTCATGATCAAAGCTTTGACCGTAGGCACATTTCCTGAATACATTTTCTCCTGGAGATTGACAGGTGCTCAGCTAAGGATACTATATTCCTTCTGACTCGTTTGTTTTGCTTGCACTGGCGGCCCAGCAGTTCACCATTCCTCACACAGTTGCTGGCCTCACCAGCACAGTGCAGCATAGAGCTCTCCAGGCCCTGCTCTGCTCCAAGTGCCCCACCGTTTCATTAGCTCCTTGGAGTTACAAGAAAACATCCAGAAGATGGTGGTCTATGAGTATGCACTCTGAATTCTCATGAAAACAGCTTCCTCTGGAGACTCCTTAATTACCCAGCGCCAGTGCCTGCTGAACCAGCTCTCTCTCTCTCCAGATGAAATGTACTTCATTCTGTTTCCATATCAGAGTCAGCCTGATTATCTGTCTCTTTCTTTTTGCCCCGACCCTCCATTACCCCCTGTGGCCTCTCCTTCTGTCTGTTCACAGGTATTTCCACTTTCTCTTGCTACATTTTTTAAATTGAAAATAGAGCCTTCTCTCATACAACATACTCCATATCCCTTCCATATTCTTTCCTCCTCCACTCCTCTCTACTTCCTCCACCTCCCACTCCCCTATATCCATGTCCCTGACCCTCAGTTTCCACCTGAGAAAAAAGGAGTCCTCCAAGAGACAGTCAAACAGGACAACACAAATTCCTATCTCTCTTGTTTTTGATGTTATTTTTCCTGACACAGAGATAGATACCATCTACTAATTTTTTCCTAATAGCCTGAAAGCACAAAAGTAGACAATCAATAAAATAATTTCTTCAAAAAGTTTTAAACCATTTAAATGCAGACACTCTACTGTGGTCCAATATTTAAAATAAGGAAATAAAATTCTAAGCAGAACAGTTGGGTAGCGTACGAGTAGTTTCATATACAGTGCTTATGGATAGGAGTGACTCAGAAATTGCCTTTTATGAATAATTTTGAATTATAGATTCACATTCTGTTTTCTCTCCCCGCTTCATCTCTGTCTCCACCTCCCTAAACCCCCAGTTAGTATTAACAGAGCACAAAGCAACTTTATTACGTGTTGTGCTCTGCCCAAATTACTGAGATCACCTCATCTTTTTGGGCCCCACTTTCCTAATTTGCAAAAGGAGGAGGTTGGGGCCAATCATTTCAGGCTTGCCACCCAGCAAGAGCACTTTGTTATTCTGTGGAATCTGGGGTGGCAAAGCAATGTTCTGATTCTACACTTGGTTTACCTTGGAAAGCCCCAGTGAGGTATGACATACAGGATTTGAGAGCCACAGCCCTGATGTCATTCTCCTGCACCAGTGGCTGGGCATGTGAAATCTCAGCTTTGCTTGAATTCTGTAGTTTGCTAAGGTATGTGCTAAGTGGCTCTCGGATTGTTTTGTGTTTCTTTCCCCTACCCACAACAGCAGGCTCATAGTAAATTTCACATTATTTGACTTGCTCTCACAGTAATTTATCACATTGGGGAAAACTACATCCAGCCTCAACAAATTAAAGCCATAGTTGATTTAATCATTTTCCCTTTAACAGGAAGCCATTAGCATGGCAGGATTAAGAATAAATTCTCGGTTTTGATTATTTGTGTTGATAAAATTTATTGGACTCCTCACCAAATTACTCTTTGCACTCTCTTGTTGTTCAGCTCTGATTTGTTTATTAATGATTGAGGTCAAAGCCTGATTTATGAACGAAGCATCTGTCCTCTTACAATGCCCTCATGAAAATTCCTGGTATTTACTGCCGTGCATTGAAAGCATTGATGGTGATTAGTGTCAAGCAAGGCACTAAATATTTATAGATTTGATTCATAAAATTATCCAAAGTATGGATTTTGTGAAATTTGATCTGGGTAAGGGCATGAGCTCTATTTTTCCATCATAACTAATTTCTGTTGCCCAGGATATACTGTGGGCATACTAAATGCTAGACTATGTATAGATTGGATAGCATGAATTAACATTTATTGAACATGTGTGTTCCAGGCATTGTTCTAAACCTCACAGGTGGTCCTATGAGGTAGGAATTTTAATCTCGCCCTCTCTACTTTATTTCCTGTCAGTTGGATAATGATGTTTGCAATATTTTTGTAGCTCCTGACATGTGCCAGGTAAACTTCAAAGGGTCTCAGAGACACTCAGCATAACATTCCCTATCATGGAAGAGCAGCTACCATTGCACAGATGAGGAGGTGAGGCACATATAAGGTGCATTAGCCTGGCAAGGAGGAGCTAGACTTAGAAGCAGCTAGTGCTTCTAAACCAGCAGTTCCCAACCTGTGGGTCACAAGACACATCACAAGACACATATGTCTGCATTACGATTTACAACAGCAGTAAAATTATTAAGTTGGCAACAAAAATAATTTTATGATTGGTGATCACTACAACATGAGGAACTGTATTAAAGAGTCGCAACATTAGAAAGGTTGAGAATCACAGCTCTAAACATTTGTCCTTATAAGCTGATTTCTTCAGTTTCTCTTAGCATTGAAGTGTCTTTGTAACTTATGATCTGTATGTAATCTTTAAAAGTATTCCTCATATTTAAAAGGTTGTAAAATATTTATTTCAGAAGGCAGCTAGGTAGATTAAATCTGGACATATATGCTAAAGGATTTGGGGAAGTTCAGAACGCCAGCATAAGCCTTGATTTTCTTCAAGTGCAGGAACTGCTGCTTATTCTCAGTCACCATTTACATTTGCTGCTACACAAATAACAGAAATACATAATAGTTTAACAGCTTAGTCTGTGAAGGAATGCATGAAGGAATGCAAGTGCTGAAGAACACTAGGTGGGCCACTATGCATCAGGTCTAGGAATTTTTATTCACTGCAATTAGTCCTTTTAAAGTTGGTTTTTCTGCCAATGTATTTTGTTCTTGTGATATGAAACACTGAAGTGATATGGTATAAATGATCTATATGTGATATGTGATAAATGATCTATAGTGTAAGAATATGGATAACTGTCTATACTGCACGTATTTATCTTAATGCGAGCTGGTCCTCTGAATGTCTAGTTTAGTTTATCATTCTACTATCAGCAGCTGAATTTGGCATAGCCAAGAGGCTCAAGCATACATTCCTTCTAAGCATACCCTCTAGTGTCCATGGCTTTACGTACCACAAGTTCACCAACACCTTTTGATGCATGGCTTTTGCCTGGGTAACTCCTTTTCATTCCAAAGCTTATACTCACTCATAATTCCACATCTCTGCTTGGTTACCTAATAATAATTTCAAATGTAATGTTTCTGATGCTGAAGTCAAAGGCAGCTCAGTGTCCTGATCATGTAAGAAGAGAAGGTGCTTCAAGTATGTGTGACTTCCCTGTGTGACAATCTCAACAGTCAGCATTTGCAGGAGAAAGTCTGGCTGAATGCATAGAGTGCAAGGTTACCTTGTTCAGGCACAGTGAAGAGAAAAGGCCCCGGGTTGAGCGTATATGCGCAAATCATGTGGAAGAGAATGTGTCCATCAGAAACCAGAGATAAGAGGAAAGGAGGAGCCAAGAGTGACTTTCAAGGTTTGTGGCTTGAACAATTAAATAAACAAAAACGTTTTCTAAGTGGAAAAAAAAAACAGTTAGGTGGTAGTACAGATGGGTGGAGGGTAGTGAAGACGACTTGTTGGTTGGGGTTATTCCATGTTAAGTCCTCATCATGAATGCAGAAACTGTCTGTAAGCTATCTTGGAAAAATTGTTCCTAGACCTCTCATTTGCCAGCTTTTATGCTTTCATTTACCAGAGTTTGCATAGTCTCCATTCTCAATTCTGATTAGCAATCCTTGTTTCAGTTCATGGTTGGCTATTTTCTCTATTTCTAAATCCTGTTTTCTGGTTTTCATTCTTATCTGACCACTCATGCATGATACCTATATGACGGAGGTATTGAATATGGCTTCAGATCTTCTACCTGGGGTATTGATTGCACTGAAAGGCATTCCTTGTCAAAGACTGCTAAATCTTTGAATGCTGGTATAAAGAGTGTTCATGAGAATCCGCTTCTTATTCCCTATATGATAACTGATATTCAACCCTGGCCTATGCTATTGTGCACATTGAGTAAGAAAGCATATGCACAATATTGGAATGAGCATCAAGCTTTAGCCTTTACAGCCTCTATCTATTATTATTTTAATTATCGTTTAAGCCCACTGGCAAGCAAGATTAGAACATTTGTAGATTCTTCTCATCCATTCCCCCTTGCCCCGTAGTTAAAACTCTCTCATGTCTGTCTGTCTAATTATGTATATCTTTTACAAATTCAACTGTCCTAAGCTTCCTCAAAACTGAGCAAGAATTTTCTCTGCCCTTAGACCCTTTCTTTGCACTGCTTTCACAAGACTAAGCTTACATGTCATTGTTCACTGGGGTCCTTCTCATGACAGCTAAACTTTGAACTTGCTGGTTTTGAAATTTGTCCTCTCCCACTGCTCTCTCCACAGCCACAGAAAAAAGATCAGATATCAACCTCCCATGGTGCCAGTGAAGACCAGCTTGCCACAGGGTATCAAATAAAGATAAGCAGAAGTACACCAGTAGCCATTAGAGTTTTATATTTTAATGAACTTATTATTTCCTCTGTCATACCATTATTTGTTTCCTTCCTTCATATCATTTTTAAATGTTCACATTGATTTGGGACTAATTTTATCCAGGAGACTTAAAAGAAAACTGTACTAAAGTATTCACTTTGAGTAAAACACTTAAGACAATTGCTTGAGTAATTCACACATAATCAAATTCCTTTGTTTTAATAATTTAAGATTGCATTAATTATATACTTAAAAAAAACACTGGAGCAGAATTGAGGGGCTGAACCCAACCCCAGGCTGCCTGCTTTCAGTTTTGTTTTGTTTTTCCAAACTACTACTGCTATATGTCTTTAAGTTTTGAACTATTTAAAAAAATATGTCACTTTCAGTTACATACAAACTTCACTATAGCCAGCCTGTAGAAAGAGAGCTGATGACTACAAAGCTGTAGTATTTCCATACAAATGGAAAGTTAGCACTCCGGCCAGACACTTGGGAGGGGGCACTCACTCCCAGTCTTGGGATGGGGTGATAAATTTGGCCACTTGGGGGTAGAGTGTAGAAACATAGCTTAAATAAACAGCTAAGGTTTCCTGGACATTTGCTTCTCCTCTCTGCCTTTGTTCCTCCTATTGCTATTCCCAGAATCTCGCTGCTTCCATCCTTACTGCCGTTTCTTTCTTTTCCTCTGTTTTCAGTTAGCTAGGAAACAATATTATTGAAGACATAACCCCATAAATCGCTCAAAAGAAACTAATATGTCTCCCAGAAAAGAAAATAATGATCATTACCTTATATTTCTGCATTTAAAAACTCGATTGTTTATTTTATCATTTATGCTGATTGACTGCAACAACAGGACCCAGTTTTGTGGAATAATTTGGAAAAACAACCTTGGCAAATCACTTGTAGGGAATTTCTTAAAGTAGTATGAATATTTATAGTTTCCCATGCTTTGTGACTCTAATCTCCTTGGTACTATTTTCAAAGGAAAAGTACATGAGTCTTGTGTAGAATATCACTGCAAACTCTGACTTGATAAACTCAGAATCTAAACTGCTAAAAAACAAACAAACAAACAAACAAAACAAAACAAAAACAAAAATTCTTGCTATACAGGTTCCATCACAGTTAATCACCAAAACCAGCAAAATACTGCAACAAAAGTCATTTGTTTTATGAGAAGAGCATTGTAAACACTTAAAATACATTATTTAGCTCTGTTGTAAATGTCCTGTGGTAAACACGAATCACACAGTTGGAAGTTCTTCCAAGGCAGTGCTTGAGAAGGAGCCATCGTACAGATGAGGATGTGTGGCAGTCTGGTGAATAATTGGCTTCCTGTAACTATAAAAGCTATAATCTCCCTAAATGTCTCTCTCCTTTGACCATGGTTCTTCTAGCCACTGGCTTTCATGAGTAGATTAGGGTTTGCCTCTCTAATGATCTGCAGATTATTTCATTCTTACATCACTCCTTTCATCTGAGGATCTTTAAAGTCTGTTTAATTATCCCACTTTAGATATGGAGTGTCACAGCACTGAAAGTTTAAATGACTTAGCTCATCTCCCAGCCACAGTGTAAGGTAGTCAAAGAGTCCACGATGGCTGGGTTCTAGAATTATCCAGACAGAAGATATGCCTATCCTTTCCCATAAGCTTAAACCCCATGTACTGTGCTTGATGGACAAGAGGACCCATTGTGTGTGGTGAACTGCAGTGTGTATACAATCTGAATTCATTTACAAGAATTATTTGATTGTTGATGGAGTGCTACTCTGTTTACTTCTGCCAAGCCCACAGCTGTAACATATGTGTGTAGTAATTAAACTTGAATCAAGCTCTATGTGCAAGCATTACAAAGCCCTATCACTTAGAGGGGCAAAGAACCAGAAAAATGAATACACTTTGCAGGACTGAAAGGTCTCCATTTTGTATCCTGGAAATTTTCTGAATCAGATAAAAGTGGAGTCAGGCAAACTGGCAACTCAATTTCTTTTTCTTCTCTAAGGAAAATTTTCTATCTGTTCATATTAACTCAGATCAATCACTCTTCAGTGGCAATTTTTAGGCTTTGAGCTGGTTTGGTGGAAAGACAAAAATTACCCTTTGATTTTACTTTAAGATCTTTTAATGTGAATCTTAAATGATAATAGATAAAAGATAGTGATGATGGAAACACACCCAGTAATCTGACATATAAAAATCTGATAATTTAAAAAGCATAATTATAAAATCTGAATTGGTTATCAGCACAAAAGCCTATGCCACATTGCAGGTACAGAGTGCTGCCCTTCCATGGTGGGGGTCACAGTTGTATGCATTGTTAGCTCTCCAGTTACCTCCTCCTGTCTTTTGTGTCTCATCTACCCATCAATAAACTCTATGTGATGCTGAACTCAGGTGGTTAGAGCTGTATTTCCCAGAATTCTTTGCTTTTTCATTAACTAAGGGCTGTGATAAACTGGAAGAAGACAAAAGAAGTTTTCCTTTCCTTTTGCTCTTTCTCTCTCTGTCTCTGTCTCCCTCTCTCTGGCTTTCTTTCTGAGAGTCTGGATTGTTTGTATAATCCCAGTTTTTGAGGCAGTAGATCCCTCCTTTTTTACATTCACTTGCTTAACCTCTCTTGCACAAAATGACCTTAATTAGGGGAACCGCAGGTGTCTATAAAGTTGGAGGTGTGGACTTCACTGCTTCTGCTGAGGGACAGGCTCATACACTATCAAAGGCAAAGGCTTTCTGCATAGGCCTGGCTTCAGGTAGTTTCCCTTCTTGGAGGCTAAATTAGCCTGTATCTTTCATGAAAATTGTAGCTCTTTCACATGACTTCAATAGAAATGGATTCTGGCTCTGGTGCTGGGTTGACTGGCTGTATCTCTGCTGCCGTCACCAGCATTCATGGATTGGTGGATGTTTGCACACTGTCATAGACAATAATCATACTGAAGAATTTACTCTTTAGAAACACTGAAGAATTTATTCTTTAGAAACAGTAGTAAGCTATTTATTAATGGAAAGAGAATGGACAGGATATTAAAAATATTTGTGTCAAAGTAAGTAAGACATATTCACAAGTGTTATGGCCTGGTTCTGGTATTTAGATCAGTAAATCTGAGGTATGAAAGCAGGAGGACCACTGCTTGGTTCAGGGTATCTGCAGCATGCTGGAGGGCATTGCCCCCTACTCTGCAAGGTGGTGTCATCCATTTGGTGCTGTGACTAATACTCCAAGTGGCCAATCCATCATCTTGTCATGCTTGCTGCTCCAGGGTGATGGGAAACATGACAAGATCAGTAACTTCCATGAACACAAGCCCATTTCCACACTTCATTTGCTGTAAAATGAGTTTCCTGTTGAGAAGTAATGCTGGGTAGAATACCCAGATGGTGAATAAAGAAGCCCTTGAGTCCACAGTGAGTCCATTTGGCTTTGGCAAAAAAGCGTCATAGGCAAGGGAGACAAATCTACACCTAGAATAAGGGTTGATTCCAGTGGGAACAAAGAGCTGCCCCTTCCATCATGAAATTAATCAGAAGTGATCACCCTGCTCTAGGTAAGAAGCATCCAGTCTCTACCAAATGATCAATCTACCATATGCAGACTCAATGTTGGTCTCTATAGTTGGCTTGGTAGATACTTGGCAGTGACTGTTCTCAGATTGGTCCTGAGTAGTAGAAGTTCACGCCTCTGTAATATGCAGTCAATGTTGCCACTATGCTGCTTTGCTCACGATCCTATTGGGCAAGAACAAAGATGAATGAAGAAGTACAATTAGTACTCAATATTTAATTTTGCTTTGCTAAATATTAAGACTCAGCCTTCACAGAAAGCACTTTTTGTGCTTTTAAACAAAGATGATCACTCATTTCCCACAGATTTTCTTGCCACCAACTTTTTAGTGGTGTCTCTTCCCAATTCCTGATCACCCACCTGCTGTTCATGAATCAGTAAATTCCATCTGCACCCCTTACTGTCTATGCTTTCAAACAAAATTAGTGATCAAACATGCTCCTTGGCATTCAGAGAGCCTGCAGTTGCTTCACTGTAACTGAGTAGGGCTTTCACTGTCTGCTGGTTTGCTTGAAAGATGTACCAACACCTTGTGAAGCCATCTCTAAGCCAGCACTGACTGTCTTCTCCTTTGCAAGTCTGTGATAAGAAACTCTCTGTGAAGTCACAGGTGTGGTGTAAAAGTGAGGAACTGGAGTTTCTATGGATCACAGGAGTCAGAGTCATTGTGAAAATTTCTCGTGCCTGTAGGAATCCTTGAAGCAGTGGTGGAAGGCTGCTTGCTCAAGTGGCTGGCTAGGAAAGGCAGCACTGAGGACGATAAGGAATACACGTTATAGTGCTACTTGAAATTCATAGCCAAAGCCTAAGTTTCTGCTAGTATTTTGTGGGAAAGTGAAGGCTGTTTCCCAAAGGAGAGTAAATACCTTACAGAGCATGTGATTGCTTCAAAACATTACATTTGTCCATTATAAAGCCCCTATGGAAGCATGGAAAGGTTTGACATGGTGTTAGGGGTCTGCTGCAGACATTTCAATGCACCACTAGGTCTGATGTACCCCATGTGAGAGTCAGAGGACATTCAAGGGCTCAAGGAACTTCATGGAGATAGACATGCTAGAAGTGAGGCAGAGCAGGAGAAGGCATCATCTACCCATGTGTACCGAGGCATGCCCTTACAATAAGGGCATTTTGGATGTTTTATACCAATTCCCAAAAGCTGTGTGGAAAAAGAAACTCTGACTGAGTTCAGCCTGTAGAAATGTGGGGAAATTTAGGATTCCTACTTAAAGCAACTGAATAATATGGGGAGTGATAGCAAGGATTTTAATTAAGTTGCTTTATGTCATGTTATGTGGATATGAAGCTTACATCCATGTCACAAACTATTCATTTATTACCCACTACTAGTATAGTTGTGATCAAATCCTGGCTTTTTCTATAGTTGTTCTCTATCATTTTGGGGATAAACCAACCCATTTTAGTATTTATTTCAGAACATATGCTATACTTTGTATCTGGCTGGAATAACTTGATAAGATAGTGTAATGCCCATTAAAACTGCTTTGAATGCCCTCTCTTTATGACAAGTTGGCTTTAAAAGTTCAAAGAAATTCTTCTTCTCCTGAGCTCTGCACAAGTCCAGACCTGTCTCTGTTCAGTCAGCTCCCCCGGGCATTCTAAATGGACATTCCTGTTTGTAGGAAGATAACTGAAGGACACGTCTCCTGAGCAGGCTACATGTCACTAAGATTATCCTAACTCAAAGCCGGAATATTAAAGATGGTCCAGGAGAACCTCTCTACAGGTCCAGGAACTGAGGTGCGATCTCATTCCATTTGGGGCAGAACCAAGCCATCTACTGTTTCTTTGTTAGAGTCTAATCCTTTAAAACAACAGCAGACAGAATTATATGGGATGTTTTATCTATAAAATTATATGTGTTTATGGTCACTAATAGGTATTGAACAAAGAATTAAAATCACTTAGCTCTAGCTATAAAGTGCTAATGTTAGCATTTTTGTGGACTTCCTTCACATCTCTCTTCACATTTTACTTAAAAAGTTTTCAAACTTTTATTTATAAATTATATTCTACTGACCATTAATATCAGCAAAAATAAATGCATATAAATACATTGAGTTAGTACTATAATATTTCACTTATCATTTTAACAGACATTTAAGGAAAGAATTTTGTTGTTTCTGTGCATTTAAACATTAATATAAGTATATATAGTAAATGATACCATCCCTGTTAAAAAAGTTATGTCAGTATATTTCCTTTGAAAATATTTTTCTTCTTAAAGAACAGTATTATTTTAATTACAAGCTTATTAAAATGTAAAACTTTGAAAACCCTTTAAAAGCTTGAAATTTTCAGCTTTTTTCTGCTATTAAAATTTGTTTTAAATGTGTGAAGACACTAATTATATCTTACATGGCTCTGAAAAGTGGCAGTGGCTTAGATTCAGTAGTTTCAAGGTGCTTTCTATTTTCTATTTTTTGGCACCCTATAAGAGATTAACAAAACTTTTTATATATAATTGCCCAGTTTCTTTTCTTGGAGAAGGAATTATATTCTGATTTTCTGGTGAATATCTGAGGCTTATCCATCTAGTCCACATCATTTTGTAATGCTCAGAGGCACTCTTATCCAGAGATATGATGGAATTGGATTTCTAAGTCAGCCATAGTCAACTTTTGAGATAAATTCTTCTTCTATGGGATGAAATCTGAAAAAAAATGCCAGTACTTGCAAAGGTCTATATGTATGGACTATGGAAAGAAATAAACACACACACACACACACACACACACACACGAATAGAGAGAGGAGGCAAGATATAAGAAAACAGAATCCCCTTTAAGAATAAGTAACATTCAAAGCCTGAGGGAAAGTCCTTCTTCATGCTAACACACAGTTTCCACAGCAACATAGGGTCAAAGGCAATGGCTGCATGCTTTCAAAATTCTCATCAAATTCTTTCATGACTTGGTTGTCAAAAACACTTGACTAACCCCTACTTTAACAATGCCCATGACGCTTTTCCCTCTGTTTCATAATTTTGCAGAATAAAATTACCATTGCCCATACCACCTGGAATTTAAGCCTCAGAATATTGCACATAGCTTAAAAGATCTCTGTTTTGACAGGACTATTTTTATTGGCAAACGTGGTCCCATTGTGCTGTGGTCTTGACAGATTGTCAAAGTCTTAATTCCATTGGCTTCTTATGGTCTTTTTTTTTTCTGAGAGCACAGATTCCTTTCTACATTCACAAAAGTGAACCCCGAGGCTGGGCTTTTATGGTAAGATAAAATGTGCTTCTATAATCTCTGTCTTAGACAATCAGGTCTTATATTTTCTGGAAGGATGTCATAGCAAATGATGTACATTTTAAGATACTCAAAACCAAGGAGGGAAAGAATGCTCAGAAATGGAAGCAGGGCAGATCTGTCTGAGTTGCAGGCCTTCTCGGGTCTGCCTTTCCCTATCATTCTTGGCATTCTCTTCATGGATGTTTGGCCTCTAGGTCCATTCTGCTATCTGTATCCTCCCTTCCCAGATTTCACTTACTTCTCCAGTTCTGACTTGATTTGACCTTTAGGCTGCATAGTGCACAACACAAGCCTCATGCTGTCAGGATTTTCAGCTCTGCATTCATTTTTCTTCGGAGAAGAATCTAATTGGGCCAAATTCCAAAGTGGGATCTTTGTTGTCTCTGAAAGACTTCAAGCAGAGGCAGGTTGCTCATCAGTCAATGTGGTAGAGAAAGTTCCAGTTTGGGCATGAAGATATGACCTCCTGGTTCCTTTCAGCTCTGTGAGTCAAGTAATCTGTCTTTGCTGAAACCCCTCTTCCTAGAAAGTATCGTCCAAAACAAACATCGACATCATTACTCTTTCTTCAATCTCTGTCAGAAGATCTGTTGCTGCCATCACTGAAAAATGATGTAGAACATTCCAGCAATTTTAATTCTTCAAAATGCCAGATGTTGTATTATTAATCATAAGTACATATGTTCATAAATGGGTATGCATTTACATTTATGTATTATGAGATATTCATGTTCTGTGGTAGTAGCTTGTTTCAGAGAATGGGCTATCTGTGAGGACCAGTTCCTTGACCATTAATGAGATTCTACATGTAGTCCAGGAATCCCAATCCCCCTCATTTACCACTCAGTCTGGATGTGACTTCCACCACACACTTAAGTACTTAACACATACATACACACAATTGGGCACTTGAAGATAGCTTATACTGAAGAGAGATTTGACAAGAAATATTATTTTAAAAAATCAAATGGAGACAAATCTTGAGAGTGCTTGCATTCCCAAACTGTTAGGTTGTGGATCGATGTGAATGTTTAAAGAAGAACTCAAGGAGACTGCTTTTGTCTGGCAAGCTTCTGTTCTTTCAACTGCAATCAGCACAAATGGATTAGACTAGCTCTGCTTTATTTCAGAGAAAAACAGTTGCACCATTTTCACTCCACTCTCTACCTGGGATGGCGAAGAAATGATGTCAAGCATCCATCTGTTACCTCTAAGGGAAAGCTGGTGCCTTTTTCACGTCTCACTTGCTGTCTCTTTCTAATCTGAGACTATGGAACCTGCTTCTTCTTGATATTTCTTCAAGCTTTTTTTTTTCCATTGAGCAATACTTCACAAACAATAATATGCAAGAACTGTAAAAAATTTCAGTGTTGGGTTGATAAGTTTTGACAATTATATACTTTTTTGAAACTGACACCCCAAACATCATTGAACCTTGCAGGCTGAAGATTACTTGCATCTGACTTGGGCTTCAAGGCCTTTCAGTCGTTTTTCTTTTCATGTTTTTGCTCTAACTTATTTTTGAGGTTTGTACTGTTGCATGCATCAGTAGTACATTGCTTCACGGCATTTTTTATATTGCAACATATAGCCCTGATTATTTTTTATTCTTTGTAGATGGGTATTGGACTCTTTCTAGTTGATGGTTATTCTAAATAAGGCTGACTTGGTTGTTTGTATACAAATTCTTTGTGGGACTAACATTTTAATTTCTGGAAAAAAATGCTAATTCTTAGGCTTTGTAGTTCTCCAGAGTGACTTTAGCATTCTTCACTCCTACCAGTGATGTAAGAAGGTCACGGATTCACACACCTCCTAACTTTTGATTTTACCTTTTTTTGATGCTACACTTTTATCATATTCTATTATGGTTTTAATGTGTTTTTCTCAGAAACCAAATGATGTAGAACATCATTTTATTCAAAAGTTTACTGATTATCAACATATGTCTTTGTGTACTAGGATACCTCAGGGAAATTTATGTTGTATATAGATCAACTTGGAATATTTAGCTTATACAACACCACAAGCCTTTATGACAAGAATATTCAGAATGTTTCCTTTTGACTATTTTGAATTGTGTGACACATTTATTGACTATCACGTCCCTTTGTATGATAAAATGTTCAAACTCATTGATCCTGATGGCTGTTTCTTTTTTCCCCAATGATGTTTGTGCTGGTTAATTTTACAAGGCTATAGCACTCGGTTTTTTAATTATATATTTACCTAGATGCTTGTGTTTGTTAATACAAATGCAAACATTGTTGATATCTTTATTGTGCTTCTACAGGTATGGTTAACATCTAGAGTCAGTTGACTTTTAGATAAAAAGCCTTAGTTTTTCAACCAGCTGAAAATCAGAAATGCATAGTTCAGAGTTTCTAGGGGTAGGGAAGACACTTCTTTGTTAATAAGACAACATAGAGGCAATACCTTCTTTTTCAGCATGCCAGCGTGCCTTGCAAAATGTTCAGCTTTTAAATTTTGAAACTTCTGGTTACTGCTTTTTGACTCGCCTAATAAATCTTTGTCTCCCCTGTGATCACGAAATCATTCTCTTCATTTTTTTTTTCTGAAAAGCTTATCCTTCTAACTTGGAAATGCCTCGTTGTACTAAATCATAAACATAATCTCTAGGTTTATTACTAAAAATTGATACTTTCATATGCTTTTTATCATGTAAAATATTAATAGTTTTATTTATTTTGTGGAGTTGAAGGTATGCTATGAAGCACTTGTAAAAGCCTGAGGACAGTGTGCAGGAGTTGATGCAGTTCTTCCGAAATATGGATTCTGGGGATGGTGTTTGGGTTTTCAGGTTCGGAGCAAATGCAATTACCCATTGAACACATAGCCAGCTTTCCTTTTCAGCTATTTAGAAGACACTTTCTAATTATTCATTGCTAATATGTGTAACTAGCATTTATTTATGGTATATGGACCTACCTTGTTTTGCTGAATTAAATTCCTATTGATTTTTTTTCTTTAAATTTTGAGATCAAAAATCCTAAATTAGGTTTCCAGTCCCCCATGAAAACTCTGGGAGACAATATCTTTTTAAAAACACATTCTTTATCCAGAGACCACCTTTCTTGCTTGGTGTTTTCACTGGAAACCATGGTCTTCATCCATAAATGCAGAAACAGAATCTTCCATGTTTCTACAATTCTGGCTCCTTTGTCATAGCAATTTCCAAATCAGTTTAATCTCCACTTATTTATTTGGCCCTGTAATTATCTTTTACTGTTCTTTTATTGTATTCATTTCAAAATTTGTCATCTATCTGAATAATCACAGGCTTTATGGATTAAACTGTGGACAGTGTGTGTGCTAACACATATAGTATCTATTGCATTTGCTAAGTACTAGGACACTTTATTTTAACATGAGTGCTCCATGGGGCATCTGTCTTCACTCTGTTGACCTATTTTTGTTTTTATATTTAATATGTATCCACTTTTTTCCTTATTTAGAAGAAGTAATCAAAAAGTCTCTGCCAGTTAATTAAATTATCTGATTCCTTTATAATTATTGTACGTAGAGCCATAGTTGGGCTTAGGTCTAAACTATTGGCATTTGTTTCTGTTAATTTCATCTTCATTGTTTATTAATCATTCAACATTTCAATTCATTCATAGTTAGACCATTTAGCATTTTAATGTTGTATCCAGTTCTTAAACATTCAGTTCTGATATTTTCATTGATTTATTTTCCTTTTTTATTCTACTTAATATTATTCTTATTAATACATTCAAGTGCATTATCTTCACAGCTTGTATCTTATCATATATTTATCCCAGTACATGCATATAACATATATGTGATGTTAATGTTCAGAGTATCCTGATGGAATGTTTTAGGTTTTTCACCTTCTCCTGGATCTTCGCTTGTTATTGCATAATATGGAGGTTCTGTATGACCACAGATTTCCTATATAACCTTGATACTTATGTTAAGAAATTGCCCTATGAATCATACTGAGAAATAGTCTTAGAATTCCTGCAGGTTGTAGTGGTATAAACCTTTAATCCCAGCAGTTGTATTTTTGTGAGTTTGAGACCACAGTGTTCTATAAAGCAAGTTCTAAGACAACCAAGGATACAGAGAGAAACTCTGTCTCAAACAAACAAACCACAACAACAACAAAGAATTCCTGCCCTGCCTCAGCTTTCGGTCTATATTATATTTATATTAGCGTATACTGAAATTTCTTGGCAAGGAATGAATGGAGAGAGGAGCACTCATTCTGTGCTTTCTTGTGATTATATTCCAATGCTTTGGCCCTCAAGAACACATTGCAAAATAAAATTTTGTTTCACCGTTCCAACTTCTTTTTAAAAATTATTTTTTACTTTATAATTTAATTACAAATTCTCTCTTTCATTTCCTTCATCCTAACCCTTCCATATATTCTTCCCTGGCAGCCTTCAAATTCGTGGCTTTTTCCCCCCAGTAATTGTTATTATATACATATATATGTATATATGTATATATGTATATATGTATGTCTTCCTAAATATACTTGTTTAATCTGTATAACGATACTTGTATGCATGTTTTCATGGCTCACAATAGTCAGTCGACAATCAGTTTGTGTGCTGTTCCATGGGGAAGGCCAACTCTACAATTCTGTTTTCCTTTGTTGCATATTGTTAGTTCTTTGTGTAGAGCCTCATGGCTTTCTTCCTGTCCAGTTTGACATGTTCATTGGTGTCACTTTTGTTTATCACATATTTGTGCAATCATGTTGATGAGATTTTATGGATGGAAAACTAGCTAACTCCTAAAACTAGCTAACTTCAAGGCTACTCGAAGGGAATCTACAAACACCAGTTTACTAAACCAAAAATAATTAACACAAATTTACAAACATTTGTTCTTATACCCACAAATAAGTGTAGTCGTTTCCCCTTCATCAAGGAAACTTCCCTGTGCAACAAAAGGAGACCACTAGAGAAAACCACAACTAATTAAAAGTATGGAGTTGTGGAGCCCAGTCCCAATGGATACATGTACAACACACTCCCCCACCTAAGCCTCAGGGAACATTGAGGAAGAGGGGGTGGGAAGACTGAGAGCCGGAGGATTGTGTCTTCTGGTAACATCAGAAGCCACATCTGTGAAGTCTCCCCAGCATCTTTACCAGTCTACCTAGAAAGCATTTCTGGTTCTCTTTGTGAAATTCACCACCTTCTGTGATTTAGTTAATTTTAGTTTTATTTTTCTTTCTTTTTTTTTTACTGGGTTAAGATCCATGAATTTTTAGTTTAATAGGCTCATTGTTAGAGTAGAAAAATTTCTACCCTGCAAATTTTTTATATCAGAACCCAAATTGAAAGACTCTATTGGTCTTTTGGTATGTCATTAAGAAACAGTAGGGTGGTTAATCCAGGCTATATGTAACCATGATATTTAGCACGTAACTTCATTTACTTCCTTCATTTCCTAGCTGTAGGTATTAAGAATGATCTGAAGCAAAAATTACACACTGTTAAGTGATTGAACATCATCAATAATTTATGAACTTCTAGTGAATGTTCACCATGTCAAAGCTGTTTCTACATACCAGCCTCAAATAAAAACCTACCCCAAACAATAAATTTGCCTAATGAGCATGGAACAATTTCTAGACAAACAAAGGAAGATATACAGTTCTGGTCCCCAGGGATCCTTGTATGTGGTCAGATTTTGTCAGCTGCAATCCTTAGAACAAGATATGAGCTATTCTTATTTGAATGGTTAAAGCTGATGTCCCCTCAACAGTAATGCTTTACACTAAGATGTCATGGCTAATTTGGAATGAAAGAACAGCTTTATTTTATGAGAAATAAGAGAAATTAAAAACTGGGGTGAATGATGTCATTTTTGGTATGTATCTTTCATGTTGGGTATAGCTCAGGAAAAAGAAGACATTGAAATTGCAATGTAGACATCATGGCCACTTAAGGTTTAAGTAAGTGTGTGTGTGGAAGGGGGCGCATGTGCACACATTTATTAAGGCTGAATAACACCTCGACCCCTTAGGTGTTACACACTTTGTTTTGTGAGACAAAGCCTTTCTTGCGAACCTGGGTCTCGCTGATTAGACAATGACATCTGACCAGTAAATCCAAAGGTTCAATCCATTTCTACCTTCTCCGTGATGGTATTACAATCATGAGCTCATGTCTGTCTTTTTTATGAGGGTTCTGGAAACTCAAGTCATATTTTGTTGCTTTCACAGCAAGAACCTCACCAACCAAGCGGTCCCATCAGTCCCTCTACTCCATTTTTTTAAAATGACAATCAAAAGGAGCCAACAGAACATTTAGAAGACAGAAAACCAAGAATGTGTGTTGTAGTCTTAAGAGCTACATAAGGAAATACCAGCCCACAAGCCACCATTGTGCTGACAGGAATGAAATAAGAACAGGAATGTGTATCAGGCTCTGAGGAGACCACAGAGTTTGACACATCTATGACAGTGCATAGAACATGGCTGCATTCAGAGAGATCAGTGTTATGAAGAACAGGACTTAAAATTTCCAGCAGTTTGAGGCTGGAACCAGAAAGGAGAAGATGTGTAAGGAACCTGTGGAGGCGAAACAAGTGAGAATCAAATGAGATGTGGTGTACTTCTCACTAGAGCAGTGCTAGGCAGCCTCTCTAATACTTAACACATAAAACAGATTACAACAATATCGTTAAGATTACCACACAAGTAAGAGTGCTGTATAAAACTCATAAAATCAAAATGTATGGCTACAATCACCATATTAAAACAAGCACAGTTTCCCCTTAAGTAAGCGTGTAACCCATGCTTAGAGAATATTATACATTTAGTGATTAAGTTTAGGGAGTGATGCATTCTATCCATTTGAGGCTAGAGAATGAAATGAAAGGCCAGTTTGTTCTTTGCCCTGGGTACAGGTGACAATGATCTCCAACAGGGGAACGCCAGAAATTGAAAAGGGAATTGAGTACAGGGCAGGATAAAAAGCCCTTTCTTATGGAAATGTGGCAGTTCCTATGCATGGAGATCATTAATATTCATAACAATCTTATGAACAGGAAAATGTACCCTAAATTATACAGGAAGAACCTGCAGCCAAAATGTTAGCGATTTGCCAAGATTAAAAGAACCTTATGAAGAATTGAGGCTTAGGTTTATATTCTTGGAAAGCTGTTGATTTAACTTGACCTCAGAGAAATCTGTGTGTTCTTGTGGCCTTCACTTCAGTTTCTAGAAAACTCTTAATTCTTAAGTCTAAGGGGTTTCTTTATTCACACTTTTATAAGTTATCTTTTAGCTTTATGGAAAGCTGTTGTTTTTATACACTAGGTCAAGTTGAAATGTTATATGGTAGTTACAGAATTGAGGAATTTGGCTGTTAGCTAATGCCCATGAGTGAAAGAACCTTATGAATCCTGATCAATTCACTAAGAAAGATCATTGCATACAGGATTAAAATAATGTATAATAAGTTTGCGAGCTTCTCTGAATGGGACCAGTCCATCCATAGAACCTTTGTGGGAGGGGAGAGAAGGGAAAGGACAGACTTCTATTCAGTGCACAGTTTCAGAGTGGACTAGACAGGAGTGGGACTGGGCTTGCATGCTGGATTCTTTTCTTTAACATCATCAAGAAAGCAAGTTCCATCTCCTTCTTTGAGTAAAATGAGAAAAGGGGAGAGGAAGTCACCAGCACACATCCAAAGACTTCTAACAAGGAATAAGACATGGCTTTAACGTGGCACCTCCACACTCAGCAGAGTTTGGTGACTCTCTAAGTTATTTTTTCCTAATTTCTCTGACCCTGATTTGTTCTTACATGACTTTCCATGTTTACGTTTTATAAACTCATTTGTATCTCTGTGCCCACTACACACTCCCTGTGGCTGCTCACATTTACAACTGTGCTCTCATTAACAAACCAGTTATATACACAGCTTGTGCCAGGCACTCATGACCAGTGGACAAAAACACCTTTGCCACTGTGGATTTTACATCCTACTGAAAGATATACAATTTATGCATATATAAATATATGCGTGTGTGTATATGAAGTATGTGATAAAGAAAAAATTTAAGAAGGTGATGTGCACTCTAAAATAAGAACAAAACCACAAATCCAAAGCCACCAGGGGCAACAGGAAAAGAGAAAAGGAAGAATCAGTGGTTCTTTGTTGTTTTCCAAACAACAAAGCGGCAAGGTAACTGGCTTGTTAGTTTCCTGAGATTCTCCTGTTTCTACATCTCATCTTGCTGTCAGAGCGCTGGGATCACAGGCACCTGTTCCGTGTGTCCGCATTTTATGCAAGTCTGGGGAGTTTACACTCGGTCTTCATGCTTGTGTGGCTAGCACAAAGCTCTTATTCCCAGGCTCAGATCCAAATTCTTTGTGGATGTTATTTTTCTCCTTTCATCCTTAACAACTTCCGGCTGTTTGAATCTACTCATGGATTACAATGACAAACATATCCCCTCTCCAACCACCAAATATGTATTCACATTTAGAGACTCCTTAATTTTGTTTTTAAGGTAAATTTGTGTGACTGATGAAATCAGATTTCTGAAATGGAGGGATTTCAAATCACACCCCTTCAACAGGGCAAAATTCAATGTATACCCCTGGGAATATCCATGATTTAACACTTCCTCAAAAAATGAATTTAACCATATTAATGTCTGCCTTTCTGTCTCCTAACAAAAGTATTGGTGAGCTTGTTCTACCTTTCTTATCATGTTGTGAGCTGATTTAGGATAGTACTTGTTTTTGAATCATCTTTGGGGCCCTTTGTGATTTAAAAGAAACTCACTGCTATTGTTAAATGTCTCTTTGAAAATGAGTGAGCCCTGATTATGGTCATATTAACTTATTTCCACCCAAAGGAATACTGTAATTTAGGAACAGGACATGGTTAAACTGGAGTAGTTTTCATATTCTAATTCTCCAACTGTGAGAACGTGTTGAGGAATCTCCTTCAACAATACATTCAACAGAAAACTGTAGAAAGAAATTTAAGTAGTTATTTAAACTATATATTAAAAAGATATCAGTCTTGTTCTTTTGTTTCTAGCTCTTGGATTTTTATCTTACTAAAGTCTGAAATGGCTGAAAGACCATTTTTACCGTGTTTTGTTCCCATGTGAAAGGATGGCATAGCGCCTGGAATGTCAAGGTTGCCTTAAAGAATAAAATTGCGGTAGTTTAACTCATATTGTGCCTTCACTGTAACAAGAAACATTTGCTTATGGTGCCATTATTTATGGTTTGTTCCTGAAGAAAGGCAGCCTGTAATGCACATGAAGTCATCAGGAGGGTATGCTACATGGGACATAGCTGAACCTACAACAATGCAATCACTGTCTGCTAAGCCAAGAAAGGCAAGATTATTTCTGGCAGATTCAATGGCGGTGGTATCTGGAATGCTCTAAGCAAGAAAGAGAGAGCTGGCATAATTCCCATATGACTTAGTTGTTATATCATAAAATATGAATTATTTGGGGGCTGTGTCCTAATTCATTTTCCGTAACTAAGTCTTGCTTATTGTGTTAATTTTCCTGTCCTATCAGAATAGAAACATTTATTGGCAGAGGCAGGTCTTTTTATTCCTGTGCCCATGTATTATCTCAGAGCTTGACTTGAAAGATAATACCGAGAAGTTGGCACTTTACCTTTGCTTCTGTGTTGACATTAGCTGATGTCTAAATAGTGTCATGAGTCAAAGCCGCCTTCTATGTTGGGCAACAGTTGGAGAATAAGTGTCTCTTTGTATTTCTGTGTCTGTAATTTGTTTATATATCATTCTGGGTCAGTAGCTCCCACACTTCAAACCTCTGCCTTGTAGAGGGGAAGCTAGACTCATATTTCTTAGAAGCCCACTTTTAAACGTTATCTAGTTATAGTTTTACAAGGCCATGGCAGGGAGGAGAAAAAGTTGTGACTCTTCAAAGACTGGTCTCCTGGGGATGGCAGTGGTTTTGGCTTAGCATGGCTGATTCTCAGACTCCTTTACAACCTCTGCTTGTTCCAAGATGGCTGTGTTTTCTCAGACTCCTCAGTGAGATCCAGTCTCTATCACTGCCCTATATTCCTCAGGCAGAGGCTGAGTGATGGTGTCTCTCTTGCTCCAAATGCAACCCTCCATACTCCTTCCCTCCTACAGACCTCATTAATCTAATTCTCACGTTTCACCTCTGTCTCTTCCCTTACCTTCTCCTCTCCCTCTTCCCTTATGCCATAGACAGATGTATCCATTCCATAAATACTTGGCGCTCATTGTGTAGACCTAAGCACACAACCTGCTCTCAGTGTGAAGACTAATCTGGTAGCTCACGGTACAGTGAGAATTCAGGCAAGCATTCTTTAGTAGACCTAGGAGGTTCAGGAATAATGTTTAAGAAGGAACAAAATCACAACTAAAACTGAGTGGGCTCCTTCTCTTCTCATGACTTCCACAGCAGAAACTTGTTTAAAGCTTTAGAATTAAGGCAGTCTGAATTATTGCTTGAATATAATCTGTTTTTATTTTTATTTTCTTACATGTAATTCCATTTGCCAAGGCAAAGACATCACCACCCTTAGAAGTGTTCTGATGGCAGGAATACCTGGGTGTCTTGGTTTTTTTTATTATCTTTGTGTGCACAGTTTTGAAGAATTACTATACAGAGTGTCCAAATGTTTGTCTTTGCTTTATTTCAAGCAACTCAAGCTGGAGCTAAGAACACCCTGAAAAAGGCAGCTTCCAAGTTCACTCTGTGACAGCGCGATCCCGCCCAGGCGTGTTAACGTCAGCATAAGGTTCCTCACTATGCTCTGAACACTGCCTTGTCAGCTCATTTACAATGAGCATAAATAACAATGGTCCATGGATTGATCCCTGAGGAACCCCCATAATGACATCCATTAAATCTGACGTGGCACTGTTTAACAACACAAGTGGTGTGTGCCCTCTTAAGTAGCTAGCACACCAATTAATTAAGGATGATGCCATACCTAGTCTGTTCCATTTATCCAGCAAAGAAGTGTGTGCTACCAATTAGGAAATAAAATGATGTTAGAAGCAACAGTGCATTATTTATCTAAGGAAAGATCTCTTGACTAGGGCTATAACCCCCTGCTGTGCTTGCGCGCTCTTCCCTTCCGGGAGCTGTTGCATTGTGGACATTTTCTCTTACCGGTGGAGAGACTGAACATGACGCTTAGCTATCATAAACAGGATCTTTTCACTGAAGGCATACTTAGCAATAATTACAGTAGGTGGGCCTTTGAAGGAATAATCTTCTATGCTCACTTAAATAGTTAATAGGACAATCTTGTGCATGGGTATTTGACAGGAAGCAATTTCTGTGTATTTATGTCATTGAATGAAATGTAAAATGTCCAATGCCAGTTTTCCTTGTCCACTAATTGTCAGTTGAGGAGCTATAACCAAGCCCTGCTAAAGGAATGTAGGGAAGAACAAGAGAAGGAACTTTGGTGACGTATAGTGCTAGGTGACAGGGATGCAGAAAGAGAATGCACACTTTCATATTCACAAATAGGATTCTCTTATCTTGGAAAGCGTGAGAAAAAGAGAAAGAGGGAGAACACAGGGAGGACCATGTTTAACACCTGGGCCACCCAAGATAATGAAGATAATCCAGTGTGATTGCACTTAATGGTGCTGAATCCGTTTAGGAGGGGGAGGATGACAGGCCTCAACTTGAACTGTGTGATGCCCCTTTGGAAGGAGGAATGCACCAAAAGAACAAAGGAATGAGAAAGGGAAATGGGCTGGGAAAGGCAAAGAATGCAGGAGAAGGAAAGAAAGAAGGAAAGGACAAGGGTGTATCATTTGCCTTGTCTCTATAGGTTCGCTTTCAGTCTCCTCACTGTATATGAGCCTCCCTAATTTCTTGAGGGACTAATGAGGCCTTGCTGCACCTATTGGGGGAAGAAAAGCAAAACAAGTAGTAATTTCTTTATCTGTTTGATTTTTCAACAGGCAGGAAACAGGTCAGACGGGAGATTAAAAAGCCTCTGGCAGACACATGGTCAAAATGTTTTCCCTCCTGCAGGAAAAGCCAACTGAACAAACGACTCTCAGCCCCACAGGTCAATTCAAACCTGGTCAAACTAAATCCCTTTTCTAATACCAGCGCACTGGTACCCTCAGCCACAGCTGCAGCATCCTATTTAGTGGAGGAGGAGGCGCTGGCTATTGCTTGACATTTGAAGCTGCTTATTTCCTCAAAAACTTCAGCCTTTACAAATAGAAAAGTCATAAGTTTTCTATAATTACTATCTGGGGCAAGTGTGAATTGACTATAGATTGCGGAGCGGCTTCTGCCGGATTTGGTCGGTATCACAAGGTTTTTTTTTTTTTTTTTTTTTTTTTTAAAGCGCAAGGGCACTGGAGTGAGGCTCTTTATGAATTAGGACTTCAAAAACTTTAAAACTTTAATAGTGTAATTAGGGGGCCTCACCCACAGTGATGAGTGTGCGTCATTATAAAACCACGCTGGAAAATTAAGGCTACGTTAAAACCACTTGAAGAGAAATTGAGATTGGAGAGGGCAATCAAGATGAGTGAGCGATAGCTCAGCAAACTCTTCTGTTTGTGACAAACTCGAACTTGAAAGAAGACTAAATGATATGGCTCCGTACTTCAGATTGGTGCCAGGCAGAGTGTGGCCCACAGACCAGCAGTGTCATTACCACTTGAGAGATGGGCAGCAGGCAAGGTCTAAGGCTCCACACCAGACCAAGGAAATAGAGCCTAGACTTCTGTGTCTACAAAGCTGGCCTCTGTGCGGCCTCCATGCATACCCGATGGCTACAGACGGAAGATTTCTGAACGTACTGATTATTTGCTTGCCTTTTCCCCTCTTGGCTGTTCTCAGTGTAGACGGCATGTTTTTGCAGTGCCTTAATCACTGTGTTGGTCATCTGTCACTCTAAACGGTTTGCTCTGTATTTGAGAGTGTTATGAAAATATCTTCAGTACAGGCCCAGCAAGATGCGTTTGTGATGTGGTTTCCAGCTTTGCCTAGTTATTCGAATTTCGTGATGCTTAACAGGCTCAGTGGTGTCCCGATGGCTCAACCGATCTACTCTCTCATGGACCTGTCACTGCTTTTCCTACCCACCCTTTATTGCATATTCCTTAGCTACGTAGTTCCACTCTGGATCTTCAGAAGGAAGCCGGGTTCTGCCTGCCCCGTCCTGAGATGCCTACAGATACGCAGCATTTGTGTTCTTAGTCCTTTTTGCTCTGCCAGTATCTCCACTGACAAACACTAGCCTATTTCTCTCTTCGATTTGGAGGAAGAGGATGAGATCCTGTCAACGACGGCTTCATTTCTCTCCAGACAGCATATATCCATAAGCGATTACGTGGCTCCCATGACATTTCAGAACTCGGGAATAACTTTTGACCCATTACAACATCTCGCTAACAACCCCTTCATTTTCTCTCCCCACCCCTGATAGACTGGTGTCGCTCTAATGTTTACATCATCCTTCCTTCCTTAGCTTTCCTGTCGCACTCTGTAACCATGAGGGTTTGCTTGCAGGGGTGGAAAACAGTCCAGCCGAAGCTTCGGTCACCGGTGACCCTCCTGCGGGAAGTCTGTGACCTTCCTTTGGGTTGTCGGGGTCGTGGGGCGGCAGTATGTCTCTCTGTACAGATTTTCTTTAGCAGGTTTCAAAGATTCACGCGGCAGCCTGGAATTGTCCCTGCTCAATAGAGATTGATTGTGAACACTGATTCTTAGAGGCAGGTACAGGAGCTGGACCCCCCACTGGGAAAGCTCCATCCCGCTGCGTGGAGGCGTGTCTCCTGCTATAGTATCTGATCGGTTTCCGTTCGCGTTTTTTTTTTTTTTTTTTTTTTTATTTCACAGAGTCAAATCCCTAGGCTTGTACTGCGGCTTTTAAATTTCTCGGTTCCTGGGACTTTTATCAGTCAGCTTACCTTGCATGTATCAGAGTTAACGCTCCTCGTTCCTATTTCCCATTTGCTTTCTACGCAGCCTCTAGATTTTTCTTTTATCCCTTCGATTTTTTAAGGGGCAAATTGAATGGCAAATATTTACAGTCGCTTTCTCTTGTACTCTTTAAGGAAATTGGTTCTAGAGAAAGGGCTAATAATTTGTTGAGCAGGTGGGTGAAAATGTGTGTGGAAAATGTCAACAGCTGGTTGAATTTCTTTATAAAGGGATAAACAAACAAACAAACAAACAAACAAGAAAACTAAACAAACAAGGAGGCAGCCCAAAGGGCAGAACCAGAAGGAAGGGGTGTGAAGGGCCCAGGAAGAATGTGGGGGAGAGAAGTGTGCTGAAAAAAGGTTTTGGTGGGAGGATGATCAGGATTTTTTAAAAAAGTGAACTTTCAGGGAAAATGTATAGGAATCTCAAAATTGTCTCATTTCAGAATAAGATGGTCACCCTCTACTCTGTTGCATAGGGAACATCAACACTATTGAAGTTAGTATTCCATGCTTGGGAATTAAGTCGAGCTAGGCAAAGGACTATTGAGACTTTGGTACAGCTACATTTGACTTTAAAATTACACTTTACATAGGAGAAAACAAGCACATGCAATTAAAAATACACTCGTTATATAATTTTAAAATGTATAAAGTCCTATCTTAGATGTTTAGATGTGCTACCTAGAGGGATCTCTTTCTTTATTGTCCCAAAGCCTTTCTCAGGAGACTGACTGTTCTTAGGGTAGGGTTTAGATGGAGAAACTTGTAATACACACACCCCTGTGAAAAACAAAACCTTGGGAGGCTGGGGAGAGGACTCCATAGGTGAGGCAACCTGCCATGCAAACATGAGGACCTGGAATTAAGAGTTCCAAGCACCCACAAAAAAGCCGGACACAGTAGCAGGGGTCTGTAACCCCAGCTCTGGGGCAGGGACAGGGACCTCCTTGGAGACCACGACCACGGGAAAACTTGAACTTCAGTGAAAGACACTGTCTCGGAAAAATAGAGTTGGGAGGCAGAGAAAGAACCCCACTCGAGCACCACACGAACACATACTTTACCCTTCCCACACAGGAATTTAGTCTGAGAACATTTTTGCACAAGCCAAATAATCATGGGCCATAGGATGCCCTCGGTGCCTATTTGAACGCTGAGACGCTGCAATTGGGAAATAGTCCCCAGAATCCAATATGCACCCGACAGCCTGTGAAGGTCTTTTAATGTTGATAAGAAGTTGTGATTTCACAACCCCTGTGACAACTTGGCTAAAGAAATAATTCCAGTAGTAGAATTGGAAAGAAGGGTGGATGAGATGTAGAAGGAACCTGCCTTTGAGGGTTTTGTTGTGTTCTGCTCTGTCTTTGTTTTTTTGATGGGTTCACTATCTGGATGTAACAATTGATTGCAAAATATCTTAATTATGAACCGTATATTAAAATTGCTTTCCCCTTAAAGTTAGTTCCTAAAAATGATTTTGAATTATACAAATCCAACCAGCATTTTCATCACTTTTAGCAAAGAGTTGTCTATAATTTTCAGGAATGCAATAGACCATTTATTTCCATGGTAAAATTAATTTCAAATTGCTCCAAAGTATTTGATATTTGCCTTGGTTGAACTTCCAGCTCTTAAAAGTTATTTACCTTCTATAAGGCTATTAAAATCAATTCTATTCTAACTGAAAGGGAGTTTTTATGGTAGTTCTTAATCCTCTTATATACTCTCTTGCCAGTTCAGCTCTGGCGACAGCCAATAACAATATTTATTGCCATCAGTCAAGAACCATCACTAATTGACGATTCAGTGGCCAGGGTGGAAGGGTCTAAGTCATCTAGATGAAGAGGAAACAATTACATCACGTGGATTTCTCAAACAGTATTGGAATTACGCTGCCTGCGTGCTGAAGGCAAAGGCTGTCTGTTTCTCCAGGTCTGCCTGCGTGCTGAAGGCAAAGGCTGTCTGTTTCTCCAGGTCTGCAAGGTGTCTGCTCTGTCTCCACTTCCTCAGCTCACTATATAACCTTGTCAAAGTCACTTAACCCCTGAGTGGTTGTCTTCTCATCTGTAAAATGAGGATGATTATCCTTACCTATCTCGTAGGGATGGCACTCAGATTAACTAATGAAAGATTAGAAACTGCTACAAAAAAACTGCTCAGTGTTATGAAGGAAAACTGAAACTTTTTCAGCACCTTTGGGTATGAGAGCTAGTTAGCAACAATGACTCCTGACAAGGGTTTGATAGTGTTGTGAGCTGCCAGGTCTTCCCTGAGGAATGATGTGTGCCCGGGGACCTTGCCATTTTGTTAGTGAGTGCTGAGGCCACCCATGTCACAGACAGCGCTGTGATCAGTGCTACATCTCTTACCTCTGACAGTCTTAGGAGCTTACTCGTGAAGGCAAGATACTCCACTTCAAATCGCGGAAGTTGTCTCTACCTATTCAGAATGCAGAAATCCCTGGGGGATGTGGTTCCTAGAATTGCAGCTTGTAAGGTAGGTAGCCTTAAAAAGGAAGGCAGGTGCAGGTTTTCTTTGCAGGTTAAGAAACACCTGTTTATTCCATCAGCTTTTTTCCTTTCCCCAGCACGCTCTCCGATGGTCCCTTAGACCTTCTTGCTTGTGCACGTGGAGCACAGTAGCCTACTTTGGCTCTTCTGCATTATCCCCATTGCCAAGTCTCCTGGCATCAGGCTGCAAGAAACACTCCTTTGCGGGGGGAGGGAGGTTGAGTTCTTTTCTTGATGAAATGAAGTTCTTGGATGTTGTAACTCCTTTCTTCATCCTTTTCAAGTGCATTTGTTCATGTCTTCAATTCTTTCTTTGACTTACCTCCCTAAGCCATGTTCACTAGACAGTTTTCTATATGGATACCTAAGTTGTCTTAAAAGCCAAACATTCTGTTTTCTCTGTGTGGTACTGAGCACTGAACATAAGGCCTTAAACACTAAACAACTGCTTTACCTATGAACTGTATCACAACCCCTTTTTATTGTTTTCGTTTTGAATTGGGGTCTTTTTTTTAATACTCAGACTAGCCTTGATTCCATCGGGGCCTAAGGTGTCACTTAAACCTGTAATTCTCCTGACTTGGATCCTCCAGTAGCTGGGATTCCATGATCTATGCTACTAAGTCTAGGTTATCTCTCTTTTTTTTGAGGAGTAAAATAAAGTCTTTAAGAATTTCCATTCTTATTTGGAAGTGAAGTGTATCTTAAATAGTTTTGCTGAAGTTTTGAGAGGAAGACCAAGCCACACAGGATAGCAGGCGTTTACCCTCACAGCCTGCAATCTCTCTTCCAGCATCTTTGTCTACCATCCCAGAGTTACCATCCCACTTATTGTATCTTAATTGATGGTGTCAGGGATAATAGCTTACCCATTAAATAGTTTTGTTATCAGAATTAAATGAAATTAAGTAATATACTTGCTAACACCTGCAGAAGGATAAATGCTCTGCAAACTTAAGTTGGTATTTCTCACATTGTGTATAGTTAGTTGCATAAATGGCTTCTTCCTTTTTAGTTTAGGCTGTATTTCCTTCCTTCCTTTCTCTTTCTTT
This sequence comes from Pachyuromys duprasi, assembly GCA_028658305.1. Classification (NCBI taxonomy): domain Eukaryota; kingdom Metazoa; phylum Chordata; class Mammalia; order Rodentia; family Muridae; genus Pachyuromys; species Pachyuromys duprasi. The sequence continues at coordinate 11,063,799 of CM053744.1, read as the reverse complement.
CTTTCTTTCTTTCTTCCTTTTTGAGATTTTTGTCTGTTCTTTTTTTTTTAATGTGTATGTCTGTTTGTTTGTATGTGCTAGGGATGCATATATGTGTGTGTATGGATGCCGGCATGTGGAAGAGGCCCAAGATTGATAGCAAAACCGTCTAGTGTCTTCCTGGATTACTCTTCATCCTGCACACTGAGGCAAGGCATGTAGTCTGAACCCAGAATTTACCCCCAGTACAGCCAGTTTAGATAACCAACTTTTTATGGAGACTTCTGTCTGTGTCCTGAATGCTGGAATTACAGGTGGGCTGCGCCTCTCTCCAGGATTAATATGGGTGCTTAGGATTCGAACTCTAACCTCTCCACTTGCACAATAGGCATTTGGCCTCCCCAGCCACCACCCCAGCACCATACGTGGCATCTTTCCACTGTTTGCATGCACACCCACACTGGGGAATGCTGCCACCTTACATTAAATTCTGCACAGACCTCAGATAAAGCAGTTTCTGAGTAAGAATTAAATGCTTTCATTAGAAGAATATTTACTGAAACTCTGAGAAAACCAAATAAAAATAAAAATGGAGGTGTGCTCCATTACAGAAGGCTGAATTAAAACTTCGTAATTGTGGAAAGTTTGAATGTTACAAACCTAGATTCAAACTATCTTGAGCTATTCATACTCCCTTTGAAAGCCGCCATGACTGATGTAACCCCCTTGTGGCGCAGCGGGGGAGCATCTGTCTTTGAGTAGAGTGGTGGGACGTGTTCTCTTGAGGAAGCAACACCTTTGGGAGTCAGGGCATCAGACAGTGAAGGACGACCAGAGCCACTTCGGACCAGTGACTTCTGGATTCTCCATCTCTTGAGCTCAAAGAACGAATTCCACACACGACAGGAGGGTTAAATTCAGGGAGAAGTTTGTAAATGAGAGCTTAAAAGAAAGGAAACAGGCAGAGCACCCGGAGAGCTAAAAAGATCCAAGAAAAGGCTGTCATCCAGAGGCACAGTAAGGGTTAATAGGGCTCTCTTGGGTTGAAGAATGGAGAGCTGGGTAAGGTGGTCTCCCAGGAAGTATTCAGGGCCCTCTCCATCCTGGTTTCTAGGGAGACATTTTTTGTCACTTCCTCATGCATAGCTCCCTGGCAGTTATGCTCATTAAGGGTCCTATGCAAAAACAGAAAGATAAAGGCAAGAGATAAGAAGAACCAATGCTCCGAAGCATCTCTAGCATTTTCTGACCTCTGGATGGGATGAAGGTGTAGGCACAGACAAGGTCATTTCCTGGTTCTGGCTAAGACAGAAGGGGCTGTCAAGGCAGAGGCAGAACTGTTGGTACTGGAGGACCACACCCCAGCCTGGCTGGCTTCTTTGTCTGCCCTCACCACTGTGACTATCCAAACCTTTAAATGTACTAGCTTCCTCCAAAAGCTAAATTTTGAAAGCTTATTGATGAAATTGCCGTGCTCAGCTGTTACCTGCCTACCTGAGCCTCTTCCAATGCGTCTGATAGATACATTGATTTATTAGTCGGTTTTGTAACGAACATAATTCTGAAAGCATACCTACAGTGGCACATGACTTTTGCCACCTAAATATATGTCCCTGGGCCAAAATCACTCAAATTTTGCTCACGATTAAACTATCTCATTTCCTGCAAAGTGAGAGCTGTGTTTTATGTAAACTAAAAAGAAACAAGCAAATTAAAAAGAAATTCCAAGTCTATGTCCAGTTGAATGGAGGTACCTTCCTTCCTTTCCAGCCATTACTCTTTTATTCCCCACATCCATTCACTGATTCACTAAGAAAAGTCATCTAGAAACAGATACTTTGGACTATCATAATTTCTCATGTCGTGTCTCTCAGGATCATAATGACACATATTTTATGATTTCCCTACTAACAGGGTATGATTAACCTATGAAAACTTCTACTGATGGAAAAATATTCAGTCAGCACACAAACACGATCAGCTGAACATGTCCGAACTGTGCAGTGAGTAAGACTGTTCAGTGTCTTACAAGAAGTGTTGAAATTGTTCCAATTATGAGTGGGCATAAAAACAAATTCTCTTGGCAAATACAATTTTCAAATTACCAGAGACACTACAGAAGAAAATGACATCAAACCAAAAAGGACCTTTCCTCTCTTGGTTCTGTTTATAAGCTTAAACTCAACAATTGCATTTAAGTGCTTTGAACTTCATGTTACAGCAACTGGAAAAATAATTAGCAAATCCCGATCATGTCACTACTGTTTTTCACTTTTCCTTTTACTTTATTTTCAGCACTAGAAAGTTTTCACTACTTTCAACAACATAGTTTATATTTTTAATGCTAAATTTTACTGAAACTCCCAGACTTACAGTATTTGATTCAATGTTGCATAAAACTGATTTAAAAAAATCAGAAAATGGGTTAATCACAACAGAAAAAGTTACTTGAAAGTATGTGTTAAAACTTTAAGAATTATATTTTCTGTAATCAAAAATGTGGCTGAGTTCATCATTTGAAAGGCTACTGACAGAGCATTTTTTCCCCCGAGATGATAGAGTAATTTAAACTTTTCATTAAAAGCCTTTTCAGTCTCAACTGAATCAAGCCAGCTGTTCCTTTCTCTCCCTGTTCCACAGCAAGCAGCACATCGTAAACATGCGGACCACAGCTCTGGATGATACCAGAACTGCGGCTCTACACCCACCTCCGTCCCAGAAGCGTGACACGAGATAAGGGCTGGCAAAGGATGAAAAACAAGATACCTTCATTAGAGCTCTGCCTCACCCCAGCTGGAGGCGAGGCCGCCCGAGAATACAGAGTGGTATTGTTCTAAAGGCTGTGGCTTCCAGGTGGAGGGAAAAAGCACTCTGGGGAGTTGTTGCTCAAGGAAGCTTCTCGGTTGCTCCAGAGCCTCCCTGAACCAGAGACCAAATCGCAAACCTAGAATAACAACCCCTAACTGAGGGAGGGGGGGAAGGGAGAATCTAGCTTGCTGTCTGGTGTCAAGTTCTCCTCCAGCTTGGGCTCTTCCTGTCTCTTGTTTCTGGTGTTCCCCCTGCTGGGCTTTGCAAAGGAAAAACTTGGAGGCTCCTTCCTCTGCCCCCAGTCACGAAGTGCTCTTTGCAGTCTTGCAACTGTGATCCATAAGGATTCCAGCTACAGATTTCATTCTCTTGTCTTGTTTTTGCTTTTGAGCTCAGTCCTTGCATGATTCACTCTTCTGGATCTTCACTGTTATTCAATCTCATCTCTCATACTGCTGTTAGCCACAATCACCTCTGCCGCATCTTTGATAATGTCACTTCTTAACTCAAAACCTCACTGTCTTTTTGTTACTCCTAGTAAAGATGTAAACTCTAAAAAGAGAATAACGGTGTTTCCCATTCTGCCGTCTGTCTTCTGCCTTTCCTGTCTTCTCTCCCCCACTTTATATCTTCAGTTAATACAGCCCAGTACTTATGTAATATAAGCCAGATATGAAGTATAAATTTTTAGTATTGTGTTAACAAAAAGCAAACATTAAGAGGAAAACATTCACCATTCTATATTAACAACATTTAATGTTTTTATTATTTACATTATTATATTAATAATTTTATTACACATATTATTATCTTAATATTTCTATATTTGCATGTGTTAATATCTATATTTAAGTATCTCCAAAAATTGGTAAATATGACAAATAACCCATAAGTATAAAATTATTAATGAAACACTTTTGGGAGAGTCTGTTTCCAAAAGGATATCCAATAATGTCTGACACTGTGTAATATCTTCCCATAATTTGTCAAGACTGCTTGCTATAACCAATGTAGTATTTCCGGTAGCTTCTCCCTTATTAGGCTAGGTTATGAAGAATATGTGCATGGGTCTGCAGACATATCTCAATGGTTGAAAGTTTATATTTGTCTTGTAGAAGATTGGAGTTTAATTTTCAGATGTTAGGTGATCCACAACCATCTTTAACTCCAGATCCAAGGACTCTTTCTTTTGGTCTTATTAGGTACCTGTATTCATACAGATATAAAACACACACACACACACACAAATAAATAAATAAATAAAATAATAAAAAAACAGTCTTGTGGCTTCTGTCTTTCTCTTCCTTACAACATTTATTCTGGGGAAGGCTGTTACAGTGCAGTGAGGGCCTGTGGAGAGAGAATGGGGGCTTTCTGCCAAGAACCAGGCAGGAACTGAAATCTCCTGCTTATAGGAGCATAACTGATCCCATCAAGGAGCAAACTGTCCATCCATAGTCAAATTTCCAAAGACATTCACCCTGGCTGACAACCTCACAGTGAATGCACGAGAAAACTGGACCCGGAAAAACTCAGACAACGTGCTTCTTTTGTCTTGGCCTGCAGACATCATACAGTTAAAGAGATTTTGCTCCTCTAAGATCCCCAATGTTAACATAAATTGTTAAGAAACGATAATAAACTAATATAAAATTTTATAGCTGGCAGTAAGTTGTGTCTGCAGCCAGCACCCCAAATATGGGAATGGTTTTGGAACCGGGTTATAGGTAGAAGGTAGAAGCTGAAAGGTCTTAAGAGAGAGCCCTGTAAGAGAGGTTTCCTGAAACATGATACGCTTTGAAGAGCTGTGACTGAAGTATTAAGAGACATTGGGGAAGGCCTGGGCACGCAATGACGAAATGTTCAGCAGGTTACTGCCTGTACTAATGTGGAGAGCAGAAGATGTTCCTAATAAACTCAGTGATCTAGCTAAGAGTTTCTGGACAAAGTCCTAAGGAGTCTAATTGATATGCTCTTGCTGTTTGTGGTAATTTGAGGGGTCAAGGGAGAATGAACTACTAGGAATGGTTAACTAACAGGAAGGAATTAGAATTTTATGTTATCAAAAACTCAACTTTTCTATGCACAGAATAATAGTTAAAAAAAAGAGCTATCATTGAGCAAATTCATGTCAATGTCGAGAAAATGATTTAAGGATAAAATCATGAATGAGATTTCTTGTTAAGGTGTCAGGAAGACGACAGAAGTGTGCGGAGTGCTGGATGGTTCAGACCTCCCAAAAGATATCTATGTGTGGCCCCTGGGGCTTCTTAATTCTACCATGAAACCTCATTAAGTTAAACAAACAGCAAAAAACCACCACCACAACAAACGAACCAACCTTATTCTACGTGTGTGTGGTGGCAGTAGAGGGAGTACATGCCACAGTACCCGCATGGCAGTCGGAGGACACTGTTTCGGACCTAGTTTCTTCTAACTTAACATGGTTTTTGGAGGCACAACTCATGTCTCCTCCAAAACATACACAGCAAGCTCCTCCCGGGCTGAGCCACCTACCCAGCATACAGTGAGACTTCGTAGCACAGACGGGAAATGTCCCTTAGTCATTTCAGAAGTACAAGGTAGACACACTTTCCCAAAAATGGATTTATACTTCTTTCTTAGAGTGGACTACAATGAGACCCCCAGGAGACCCACACAGACTTAAAGAGAAGTGTCTCCACAGAAACATTGTCCAGCATGACTTAAGAGATGGTGTAAGAATAGAACTTGTTCCTCCAAAATCTATCAATGGGAAGGAGGTTAAGAAATCCATCCAGTTGTGCAAGGTAGCCTTCTTGCACAAGACAGGGTGAGTCAACCCAAAGTGGATCTTAAAGCCATGGAGAGTTATTTAGAAGAGGCAATGAGACCAAGTCAAGGAACTTTATAATGTACTGGGGCCATTCTCACTAAAGTTGTGAGGTAGTGTTCCCTTTGTACTTTATAAACTCCTCTCTTCAGAAGCAGGAATGTCTGCAATGCTTCTTACACTTGCAATATCTATGCATTGTGGACGTGGGCAGGAACACATAAACGTGTCTTTAAGTCACAAATCTCCTGTTTAAAAAAATACAACCAAAGAGACTCACATATTCCTGTATCCACAGCTGATCTAGTTGACAAGTTTTTGTGGAAGTTTCAAACTTCTTGCCTTGAGTGATAGATAGACTTAGTGAACATTTTCTAAAGGACAGTTTACAACAAAAACAAGGGGTCTGAAGTAGCTTGATAGTGTTATCAGTGAAGACCTTGCCACCAAGCCTGAAGATGTGACATAAAAGAAGCTCAAGGGACCTTCATGATAGGACCAGCAATGCAATTCCTGTAAGCTGCTCTCTGATCTCTACATACAAACTGTGGTATGTGTGTCTCCTTCCAGTAAATGCATAAATAAAGGTAAAAAAATATGTATGACTTGGAGACCAAGTCACAAAAGCTACTTGGGCCATGTACTTGTGTTTCTTCTTGAATCACGCCTTCTGTAAGGAGCCAGGAGCTGGATGGTGAGGACTCTGGTGTGAAGGAATTGAGCCTGTAGAAAGGTACAGTGGCACAATAGAACCTGGGCTCCCCTCTCAGTAAATGTAAAATACTATCATGGATGCAGACTCTTCAGCTTCATTCAACCGGCAAATGTCTGTAACCTCAAATAGTATCTTACTTGATGCTCTTGTATTATCCTCCAATGCTAGAACACTAAAAATGCCAATGATAAATGCTAATAATTTGAAAATATTAATGTTTAAGATAATTTGTAATGAGACACCAGATTACAAATTCATTTTTTACTTTGACTATACTGAATCATTTAAATCTATTGTGTATCCTTTCTATAAGTCTCCTTCACACTTGATTAAGCTCTATTGAAAGTGTTCAACAACTGTATTTGATTGTTGGTAGCTAACATATTAGAGTTTATAGCTCTAGAAAAAATTAATATCTGGATATAAATTTAATTCTCCCATACATTCTGTATTTTCAAATGTGTGAGCATTTTGTTTGTTTTCTTAAGGTTTTTTTTTATCCCTATCCATTTGTTTAGATAGCAATATTTTGCTATACTTTTGTGTGGTCACCTCCTTCTTGGCATTTTTTAAAATTCTGGTTATGTGGCTATATGTCTCTCTTTGCTAATAGACTAAGTGAAAAGCCAAGACTTACTAGTCTGGTACAAAGAGTATGTGAGTGTATTTAGCTTATTGCTCAAATTTCAGTGTTTAATGGGTGTTGAAAGCAAAAGTGGTAGACAAGGAGACATCTCTCTGGCAGGGATGTTGGGAAGAGACTCTTGCATCACATGAAATATTGATCTGTGATATTCCTGAGAATTGTCAGCATCCTAGAAAGTGTGTCACTGAGAACATATTTCCTAAGAGCATCTAAAGTCATATGAGAATGTTTCATGTCCTGAATGCTAGTGTGAATATTTGCTATGCAGAACACGAATGACGGCACAGTGTTGCCATTACAGACTGAACAGTACTTTAGTAAAGAAAGCCCTACTTTATAATTCACTTTTTCTGTGCCTAGGAAATGGCGCTTCTGCCAGCTTGGAAATGGCACTCCAGTCGATCTCCTGAGCTGAAACCTCTTACTAAAGCACTTTCACTACTTTACTGTTAGATGCTTGAGGCAGATGTCAAACGCTACCAACCCTAGGCCCAAAAATGAGTCACTTTTTTTTTCTTTAGGTGAGGGGGTTGGGTAGCAGAGAACTATTCTTTGTTTGTTTGTTTTGTTTTCTGTTAGTGAGCACTCTTCAAATCAAGCTTCGTTTTAAGATGGAGATAAAGAGAAGGCACAATGTTCAAGTTATGGCATTATTAGCACAATGTAAACATTATCAAGATATTCTCAGGGGACTCTCTGGTGGCAAAACACCCTTTCACTTTTCAATTTTGCAGACATAGGAGAGCAGCTGGAGGGAGAGATGTGAGAATGGTGGATCATTGGTTTCACAGTGGTGTGACAGTCTATCTGACCACTTCAGAGCTGACTGCTTCTCATATCCTGTGATGACCAGATACTAAACTCTTGCCCCTTGTCCTCACCTAAAGTGCTCTGTTTTCCAGAGCAGACCCTAAACTTGTTACTCCAGTGTGATAGTGCAGCCTGGGGCCCTTTGGATAAACTGTTTTTCTTGGCATTTTTTTATTATTATTAATCAAGAATAGCTCTCAGATTTTCTTTTGTCTTCTGTTCTCCCCAAAGGAAGAATGCCAGGAGAGACACATCATGTTCTTGTCATGTTAGTGAACTGAAGAAATATTAGCATCCTGGTGAGAAAGCCACAAAAGCCAGAGGCCAAAAGCACAGCCATCCATTTGGTTTATACAATAAACCCTTAGGTAGGGCTCTCAGGCTGTGTATGATTCCTTAAGTGAATAAGAAAATACAGAGGATCCCACATACAAGAGAACAAAGCACAATTTTTTGCGTGTGAAATCAGAGCGGGGCCTGCTGTGTGGAGTTAATTTCCTTTGTCCAGAGTACCCCTGATGTTGTTAGCCAGCCATCCTGAAGGAAGTCTGCAGAGACCCACACAGGTAGCCCACAGGAAGGCAAACCCAGAGCTATTTCCGCACCCACCTCATATTAATTTGTGCAAGGGAAATTACTGTGGGCTAATGCAGGACCCTCTACATTTGTGGCTTCTCTGTAAGTTTTCAACAGGGAAAGTGTTAGACAGGAAATTTGCATTGTGAAAACCACCTAAGACTTTCCAAGGCACACTTAACTCCCACCTTTTAATAAAAATTAAAGTTTCCTTCTCCTAAAAGTTTGTTTGCTTTGAAGAATTGTTGGGGTTCTAATGTCTCACAAGTCTTTTATCATGAAGATAATACTGAATGCAGCCACTCTATGTCCATGCGAGTAGGTGTGAGAGTGGGTTTCATGTTTAGTGAGAGCTCTTCAATGAAGTGCTCAGGTGCATGCCATTTAAACATGAGTTCACAGCTTTTGAAACTGGATTACTCTCTAAATTTAAGTTCATCATATATCTATATCTATCTATCAAACTACCTATCTATCTACCTATATAAAAAAGTAAGCTTCAAAAGTAAGCACATTATATACATAATGTATATGTATATGTATAATGTATATGTATACATTATGTATATAATGTGCTTACATTTGATGATTATTTTTTCCTTGGTATTTTGTATTATTTGCTAATTTCATACACTTATATAATGTATTTTATCATGTTAAACCCCTTTTCTGACAGGCCCCCAACCATATCAGCTACATAACTTTACGTCTTCTGTCTAAATAGTTCACTGAGTTCGATTAGTGCTGGCTATATGCACAAAGACACAGGGCCATGCATTGGAATTTAGAACAATCTACCTAAGGCCAACACCCAAGAAAAAATCTAGCATTCCTTCTGAGCAGCCATCACCTGCCTTGTTTGTATTTACAGTGGAGATTTAGGAGGATAAAGCAAAGCTATTAGAACAATTAATGTGTTGAGGTATAATGACCCATAGTCACCAATTTAAAATGCAATTAAATTAGACTAGAGGTTCCATTAAAGTCTTCCATGTTCTCCACTGGTTTTGACTTCAAATCATTTTAAGTTGTTAGGTGTCTATGTACCTTCTCACATGAACATCAAAGAGAAAACATATTATCACATGATCATGCAATCAAATTGAGGTCTAGGAAATTATTTTTAATATGCACAAGTTGATCACCATTTAAACACAATAGTTTCTCCTCCCAACAACGTTCCCATTCTCCCAACACCTCAATATTGCTGAAGGCAAATTCCAACAATATTCATAAAGTTCTATCTATATATTGGTTGGGAACCAATTCTAGGATCTCTAGTGGATCTTTCCTAAAGGTGGGGACAAATGAATTGAGTGAAAAGATTCTTTTTAAGCAGCTGGACAGACCTGGTCTTAAGTTTTAACAGCTGTGTGGCCACTGGGAGGCAAATATGGATGTCCTCAATTGTATTTCCAATTCTAACTCAGAGCAGAGAAAAGCTACCCATTCCATTCCATGTAAAATAGTTTAAGATTTTTCATAAAGCATATAAAAGGAACTATTATTATTATTATTATTATTACTTACTTATTTGAGCACAAGGTCTAATGCAAGAGTGTGGAAGTTTAGGAACAACTTTGTGGTTTCCATTCTCTTCTTTCACCTTTGAGTTCTGGACTTGTAAGTTAGGTCTCCAGATATTTGTGGCAAGAGATTGTACCCACTAGACAATCTTTCCATTCCTTAAGAGATAATTTTAAACACAGCAGTGGATAAGATTTTCAAGTGATTACAGAGAAATCTGACCTACGTGCACACACGTATTAACGAATGCAATTTTGTATGCAATTAAGTGATGGGGAAGCTTCTCCGCCTCTTCTCTGCACCCCTTTTTCATTAGTCCCCTTTACATTCAGAGAACGAGCAGCGCTGTGCTCTGAGTGCTTAAACCAGCAATCCTTGACTCCAGGTCTGATAAATGTTTCTCTCTTGCTTTCTTCTCGTATCATTAAAAACACGTTTAAAGCTCTTGGTGGGTAAGCAATGATGGAAGGTGAAAGGCAAGCGGCCACCTGTATATTTCTGCAGAAGCAATCAGTGGTTAAGTCCCCAGAGCCATGCCTGATGTGTTGCAGACTGTAGGTAGATAGGAGTTGCAGGCCTCCCTCCACACACACAGCTCTAATCTACTTCCATAGTTTGAAGCAGAGATGTGACAACAGCCGCAGATGTGAGAGATTTGTTTATAAACAATAGATGTGTGTTTTCTGAGTCAATGCAGAGCACTCCAGGCTTTCCTTATATGCTTAATGTCACACTGATAATTGTTGGTGGAAATAGAAATACTAGTAAACCCCTTCCTGGATATCTCAGCACACACTGATAAGAACTCTGAGATTAGATTTCGCTATAAGAAAGAAAATAAATAACACAAACGGGACATACTCACTTTCCCTGTACCCCTAAGGGTGGCTGGTCTTGGAATTATCTTTCATACCACATATTTGGTGTGGTATGAAACCATAAAACAAATTTGAACTGTAGAATACATGTACTCCGTACAGAAGTAAAAGTAGCAATGCTTATTTCTATGCAAGCATTCCATTTCCTGTTGACAATATCAAGCTAAATATTTAATTGGTATAATTAGACATATTCAGACATTTTTACATTACACTTTGTGGATTTAAAATGAGAATATATTGATTAAGATAAGGCTCAGAAATAAATATTCTTCTAACCTTGCGATGCTGTCTATCACCCTTGATTAAAAGTTTGGAAGTCGGCCTGATGACTGTAAACACAGAAATACTAAGCATTTTAAACGGAGATATTAATAAGAGCTCCTGGGTGAGCCAGGCAAGGTATGACAATTGAGCTCCTGCCCCAGAAGCATGTAAGCCTTCATCCTACAGTGGAATGAAGAGGACCAATCTCAAATTTCACTTCATCTTTCCATAGACTTTCTGCTTTTTGAAGAGTGAAAGCAAGTTTATACCTTGTATTAAAGCAGTACCCAGTCAAAGCCAGCCTGACATCTCTAAATAATGAGAGCATTCTTGGTTCCTTGGCATAGGGATTTGTTACTACCAATGCCTAAGAAACACTTTTTAATATTTTAGAGCTGTCCATTCTAAACAGTAGGGATGGCTTTCTGGCTCCTTGGAGAGTTAGTCCTGATGCTCCTTTATACATGGAAAGCTACACTCTAGATTCCCATATGGGCTCTTGCTTGACCTCTTGATAACAGGGGTGGGAGCTGGTTTTACTCACATGCACAAGACACATTTCAGGCCATTTGCCTATGCTTTGAGCGCTGTTGATTTTCTAAGAGCTTGTTATTGGCATGCAAACTTGCATTTGAAAGATGGAAATGCATTAGAAGTTATACTAGATTCCTTGCTCGAAGCTCTGCTTGTTATCTTAGTGTAATAATTTCACTGCATCAGAGACATCTCATCATTATTCTGGCTCAGATGGGCATGGTTATGTTCTCATGTCAATTTTCTGAATAGCAAAAATCAGGCAAAGAAGAATCCCCCATATTTTATGAAGTGCTGGGAGCCAGTGATAGATAAAGATGAAGAAAGGCTCTGCTTAGCTTATGTTCTTCCAGTCATTAATTCATCTGCAATACACTAGCAGTGAAGATACACCAACAAGAAGGAAAGCAGGGAGCTAAATAGACATAATAATCTTCTGGTGGAAAAGGAAGAGATATGTAAGTGCATTGCAAGGAAATGGGGGAAACATCAAAAAAGAGAAGAGATCTAATTTGGCAGAATTTTTTTTCTGAAGATGTGAGGTTTGGGCTAATCTCAGGAAGCTGAATAAGATTTAGTCCAGTGGGAGCCACAGTGAAGGAAACAAGAAAGTTTCCTAGAGAGAAAGGCAAGTCCTTGAGGCAAGAAGGTGTGCGGTAACTCCGAGTAAGTATTAGCTGTGATGGAAAGTAGAAGATATTGCTGAAGGGCTAAGTGAAACTGAGATGACTCAAGTCCATTGTGTCAGATGAGTAAACAAACAATTTTTTGGTTAGAATTTTTCCTCTCAGATCATACCAGTTTTGGGAGAATGAACTGGAAAAGAACCAGGCAGACAGATGGCAATAGAAAAGCTGAGAGACTACTGCTTTTTCTGTGTGATTTAACAATAGCCTAAGCAACATTGATGTCCGTGGGGATGAACAGGTGCAAAAGGTATTTAGAAGAAAGGAATCACCAGCATTAGAAGACAGTGGAGCTGGAGGGTGACATCCGTGTCATTTCCTCATTCTCACACCTACATTGCACAGGAGAACAAAGCTCAAAACTTGAAGTAGGTGAGTGCTGACCTGAGACACTGTCTTCTCACTGGAAGAAGATTGCACAACAATGAAGAACCACAGTGCAATGAGTAGATGTCCAAATTCAATGATGGCCTACTGCAGCCTGAAAATGAAAATGTATTCACGAAATGTATTTAAGCAGCAAACTTTTATTTAACATGTCTGTAAATATAAAGAATCTTTACCCAGACTACAAAGGTGAGCGGTGGTTCTGTTCACCCTTGCATTCCTCACCTAGGGACAGGGAGATAGGATGATCACAGTTGTGTCCGGGTACCCATGTGACATATGCTGTACTAATTATTTCACATTTTCCAGTTAATATTATTATGAGATCATTGAGCTGAGTGGGCATCATGGTTGCCATATTATACGTCAGGGAAATATTTCAAGTTCATTCATCCAGGAAGTGGTATAGTTGGGCTTTGGATTCCATTTTGCTGGGATTATATTCCTATTCTGTTTTTATTATAGGTTTTTGGCATAATAATTTCTTAGAATAATTAATGTACAAACCATTTGATGGGTTATATTGGTTTTCTTCATCTTGTACAACAGGAATAAAGAGGACATTTTAGTTCTCTACAAGAAATTTCTGGTATTGCCTAGAAAATCATGAATTTCATTTGCTTCATACTTTTATTGAGGAAAGTTAAATGTATACATTTACAAACTGTTGACAAAACAAACAAACAACTACAACAAAGGATATGATTTTTTCTGTGGGACTGAAAATTGAAACTCATTATGGGGAAATGGGGAATTTGAATATCCTTATTAATTCAAAATGTAAGGAGAATCTTATATAATGTCTTCCATCTGAAAATGTCTTCACGGGCTTTTGTATCATGCTTTGCTTTAATTCAGTTTTGCTGAGTTTAAGAATATATTTGTTTTCCTTTGAAACTTGATATTGCTAAACACACACCAAATCTTAAATGATTTTTTCTTATACTCATCAGGATTAAATTTGAAATAAGGAGCGTTTCCTCTTGGGAGCCCATATATTGAAGTTTACCTGTGGGCTTCTCTTGACTTCCTGTGTGTGAGGGGAAGCTCTGTTCTGTCATTGGTAGATCACCTGGCTATCGGAACAGTCAACATCTATCTCTGACACAGAGAGGAAAAAGGTCAAAGTTCTTGTAACAACTTAAAGCTATGGCCTTAAAAGGTTGCTGTTGATGCTTCTTAAAATCAATTACGTCTTAGTTTGAAACTATAAGCAGTCGCTTCGCATTTTCTGTCTTTAGAGGTAATTTGGCATACATCTGAAAACGAGATCTTCCAAATAAAGTTTCAGGTGTTTTCTAGTATTTTAATCATGTGAATGGATGTTCAGACATGGGCTATAATTTTACATTACAAGAAGGATTTCTGTGCATTTGTGTCTTCATTCTCAATAGACAGCATATTTTACACTCAATGACTGTGTGCAAAATGATGAATGTGCTAGAATGTATGTTTTTTAAGAACTGTGAAAGCTATAAGGGAGAGAGGAAAATCAAACACTTTAATAGTGAAATTTAAACAACTACTCAGACATAATGGGTTAGTATCATAGAACAAAAAGAAAATAAAGCAAAATCTTCAGAGTGAAGGGAAGGTGCGTAGGAGAAAGAATAAATAAAAATGAGGTTGAAAGACAATTGAAGAAATGAAAGTGGAAAGAAAAAAGCCAGGAAAATTGAAGAATAGGTGAGAGAGGGAGGAACAGTGATGGAGAAATGGAAGGAGAGAAAGATAAAAGGAAGGAAAGGGAGAGAGAAGAAGATAGAGCCAGAGAGAGGGGAAGGGAGAGACACTAGGGAGGAAGAATCTGTATTCACAGAATCAACCATGCTTCTCCCTCCTCAGAAGCACTTATTATCCTTCTTTTTTCTATGTACCTATGTCTGATTGTCTGGAGTACATACACAGATGCCACATAACTATATATGTGTGCTTAACCTAACCACCACTAAGCCCTTTTCAAACCGAGAGTCAAATTGACAACTCTAACAGTCACAAACTCAGTTCACAGGTCTCTTTTCCCATATCATTTGCTGTCATCATTAATTTCATATCTATCTATCTATCTATCTATCTATCTATCTAGTATCTATAAATACAAGATGTGTTATATATATCAAGCTAACATATACCATAATTTTTTTCAGAGGCCCTCCGTGGTTGCCTCCTGTCCTATTCTCTATTTTCTCCAGCTTCAGATGTCTCTACTGTTTGCCCTTCTGAAAGAGGATTAAGAATGGGGAACTGGGGCTGTCTTTGACATGGACTCAGTGGCCAGCTCTTTGATCACCACCCCCTGGGGTGGGAGGACGGCCTTGGCAGGCAACAGAAAAAGAGGATGCAACCAGTCTTGATGAGACCTGATTGGCTAGAGTCAGATAGAAGGGAGGAGCACCTCCCCTATCAGTGGACTAGGGCAAGGGCATAGGGGAGAAGAGGGTGGGAATGGGAGGAGATAAAGGAGGGGCTACAGCAAGGATACAAAGTAAAAATATTCTAATAAATAATAAAGCAATAAAAAACCTTTCAAAAATATTTAGGGCTATGTGCTGGAAGACCATGCAAGGCTACTTTTAAATGCCTTCCTTCTCAGTGGAGAACAGTGGAGCGCAGGCCTCTCTAGATTAGTCCAGATAGTTTTCTGTGTTAAAAAGTGGACCTTTACTTCATGGTGCATGTTGGCATCTTTGTACTAATGAATTCTGAGTCTTATTGTGACAAGCAGCCTGCTGGACCTTCAAGTAGACCAGATAATATTGAAAGATTAAGTTCAGAGGCAAAAAACGAAAAAAAAAAGTCAACATGTCATATTAAGGTAGAGAGTTCAGGAGGTTAAAGTTGCATAAAAATCAAAGCAAGCAGATAAAAACCATCTCAACTTGAAAATTATTCATCTAATGTCAAGGTTATCTGGCCATTTATATTAAATGATCACACTAGTGGACTGATACAAGTCTTTAGAAGTAGATCAAGGAGAGTGTGATTGTCAAGAAAGTAAAAGACTTATTTCTGGACAAGGACTATTGAGTGAGCTGAAATTAAATGATATTTTAGAAAGGAATGCTACAAATTTAACTAAGAAAGCCAATGAATAATCAAGGTAAACAAGGAACACCCATCTATACTGTTTTATACATGTGGATCTTACCACTGAGAAATGTTTGTGTGTCTGAAGACAAGAGGGACACAGAGTAAAACCAAAGTGGGCACACACACTACAACACACACACACACTGCACCACATACACACACATGCATACTCATCACACAAGAGCAACAAGATGGTATCAGTTGAGCTGAAAGTAAAAAGAATTATTTGCTTGAGTATTCTCCAAAGAAGAGCAAGGTGGTATTCTAGAAAGTACATTCATTCTCCTTAGGGGAAAGCAAGATGTTAAAAGGCTTTACCATCACACTAGAGCAGATAATTAGGCAATTACGACTATTAAATTTGACAGAGCATTAGTTTAAATGTGTTATTCACTGGAATTCTGCAGGAAGTAACAAATAGCACTATTTTAGTGAATAATTTTGAAAACTCAGTGAGGACAGCATATCACCAGAGGACTAAAAAGTGCTAATGTAGTTCCATGTTTGACAAAGTGTCCCCCTACACACACATAAACGAGGCTGTGGAACGACTCCTCGGGAAAGCAGGAGGCTTCTGAAGTCTTTCTCCTGTTTGATATGCAATTACTGCAATGTTCACACAGCTATTAACCCACTAATCATCAGAAGACCTTTTGCAAGTAGACAGTAAGTATCATTTCAGCACCTCCTCCTTTGATTTATAGGTATTAAAACAGAAACAAAACGAAGTCACCTTGAAAGTGGGTGAAAAGACCAAGCCTAAGATTTAAGTAATTGACAATTAGAAAACATTTAGTAATGCATAATTTAGTGATGCCAGAGTCAACCCAGAACTCTGTCCTTATCACCTTCCTAGGAAATTTTTGTATGGATTACTGCTGCATTTTTAAAAAGTGGGAAGTAGAGTGATGCAGAATGATGATTTAGTGCAGTAATCACCCGGTGCTCATCACTCCCCACAGTCTATAAACTTCTCTGTTCTTATGAGATTCAGGTTCCTTACATACGAATTATTGAGGCTTTGAATAAAGAGCTCCTAAAAAGTAGTCATGTTCATGGTGGTAGAAGTCTGAAAATTATTTCAGAAGATCATCTGTTGCTAAACCGACCATCATTGTTGGTAGAATTTCCATCAAGATCCATTTTCTTGAAGTGGCAATGGAGAGTGATGGCCAGGATAACAAGGTATAAGTAGAGTGGACCTCAGCACACTAAAACCCATCCAGGACCTTCTTCCTTGCAGACTCTGTGGTAACTATGGAGCACACTCTGGCTGGAATGAGGCTTTATTTGTTTGGGATTCCATCTTATTTATTTATGTATTCCATCCCTATACTGATGCACACATGCATTATTTTTGAAGGTGTGGATGAACAACAGGTTTTTCGAGTGTGCCTTTTCTGGTATCTCTATGAATGAGTTAGATAATTCCTAATCGACACTACTGAAGTATTTGCAATTTTATAGTTAGAAGTCTCATGATTCCATTGCTACTTAATCTAGTTCTGGTTCATAATTTCATTTCTATCAACTGGATATTCAGTGCCTAACACACAGTAGGTGTGCAGTAAATATTTGTCAAATAAATACACACATATGCTGTTCCATGACAGGTTTTCTAAGATACTTATCCACATACATTCAGGGTAGTGTTCATAACCATATTTTTAAAATTTACTTTTAAAATGTCACTTTTATATAGTGAGTAATGTTACATCTGAGGCATTTTACTATTTTACTTTTCAAATCTGATAACTTTTTTTTTCATACATGAGTGCCTGTGTGATGGTGTTAGCACGAGGTAGCAGGTATTACAATGTGGCTTGCCACAAGCACAGTCACAAATTTACATTAGTTGGAAACCAGTGTTGTTGTCATAGGCTTGCTATGAAGAAAAAAAATTAGGCTCTTTGAGTGCATTGACATCTATGAAATGGTGAGCTTAAAACAGTTGATACTTAAAATATTTTGACCCTTTTACTCTTAACAAGAACAATTCTAGAACAACTAAAGTGAGGAAATATCTATTGATCTCAATGTAATAACAGAAAGAAAGAAAAGCAAAAATATTGAGGGAGGCCAAATACTCTTGGTGAACATGTTGGTGATAACAGAAGTTCTGTCTCATTCCAGCGCCCAGTACAAGTGTGTGAGTTGCAAGCACACACACTCATAAAGCACTCACAAGTGCTCACAAGTCTAGTATAACCAATATACTTAATTAAATTTAATTTTATCAGTTCTAATTTAATATCCACACACAGACTGTGGATTCTGCATTGGACAGTATGGACTTATAGTGACAGACACAGGAATAAATGACATTGTAAGGAATCTGGGAACAAAATATTCAAGAGACTTCACTATGACTTAAAAGTACCAATCTGTGAATATGTAAAATGACCCTCTGTTGTTGTTAAAACACTTCATTCAGAGACTTGGAGAAAACACATACTGTCTGCTGTCCTCTGAAGGACAGCTCTTAGAGGTCTCATTGTCACTAAGCATGTGTAAATGATTTTTTCAGTGGTCTGGAAATTAGGTCATCACAAGAAGACATATAGAATAAACTAACCTGGGCCCATTGGGTTCACAGAGACTGAACAACCAACCAAGGAGCTTGCGTGGGCTAGACTTAGACCTGCTGTACATTTGTAGCAGATGTGCAGCTTGGTCATTGTGTGGGTCCCCTGACAGTGGGAGTAAGGGCTCTCTCCTACACTGCTTCCTGCCTTCGGATCCCTTTCTCCTAGTTGGGCTGCCTTGCTTTGTCTCAGTGGGAAAGGATGCTCCTAGTCCTGCTGTGACTTGATATGCCAGCCTGGGTTGGTACCCCTTGGGGCCCTTCTCTGAAAAGAAGTAGAGGGGGAATGGGTGGAGGAGGGTATGAGAATGGGCTGGGAGCAGAGGAGGAAGAGGGCTGGGATCCGGCTGTAAAACGCTTAAATAAATAAATACCTGAACAACCAACCAACCAACCAAAACCAAAACCAAACTAAACCAAAGCAAAACAAAAAAGAATTCCACCAGAAAACCAAAGCTCCTAATATCACAGAAAATCTTAGAAATTACTCAACAAACACATTCATAGAATTTTTCATAGGAGGGTTAGTGGCATTCTAAGTAACTATTAAAATCTCAAAATATTTGCAAGTAACAAGAGAGGAAAAAGAAATATAAAAGCTATAATCGAAGTTCAGGTGCAGTATTGGCTCTCTTTGAGGAAAATAACACAAGAGAGGACGATCCATGAGTCTATCAATATATTAAAATCTTGCCTAAAAGATGTTTTAGCTAAAGCCAGAGCAATAGAATTCATGCACAGAAATGCTTTAGAAGGCAAAGAAAAGCTGGATAGTTGGTACAGAAACTGGAGTCAAGGTGGATGAAGCCATGTATACAGTAACCTGCCACATTCTCTCACTTGAATCTATTATTATTATATTGAAAGCTTATCACAAAACCCCCAAAGCTAAGCTAGAGGGCAACAAGAGCCTTACAATATAAGTGGTCAGGGGATTAATAATGAGGGATGAATCCCAGCGTCATCAATTGTGGCCTGAGGAAGGATGGTGCCCTTGTCTGAAAGAGAATGGCCCACATAGGCGCCTAGGTTTTAATACTTTGTCTCCAGTTAGTAGACTGGAAAGAAGGGGCCTCATGTGGAGTGCATAGAATCAGGGTTGAATACCGCAGCAATTCAGACTAAAAACATGCATAACAGACAATGTGAAGACTGGAGGATGCAAGTGAGGAAGGTGGGTTTGGGCGTGCTCAGTCCTTCCAGTTTGCTTTAGTGATGGAGCAGAAATGACCCGGGATTTCAGGAGGATACAGGGCTTCAAAATGAAGATGTTCCTTGACTTTTTTTACCCAGTCTCCCAGCTGCTGGCCTCTTGGCTTTGAACTACTGCTTTAAGCTTCACCACTAAATGAATGTTAATTTCATAAGTGAATGTTTAGGTGAAAATATTGAGCTTAATGGTTATGTGAAGGCAAAATGACCAAAATACAACCAAGTTGAGGATCAATTTGATCCATATAAGCATGCTGCCGTCTTTTTTCTACAAGAGTTAACTGCCTGCTTCAGCTGTTGTTTTGAATTATACCTCTAGAAACTGATGCTCATTAATTGTTATTTTTGTTGAGACGAACACTTCAGTTGCATTCTTCAAAGAAGTAGGACTATGGAGGAAACTCAGATTCAAGTTATGATATTGGAATTTTTCTATATTTCCCTATTATTCAGACCCACTCTTGACTTCTTTCACAGCCTCCTTTAAACATGGATGTTAGAGGTTAATGCTTTCTCTCTTTCTCCCTCTCTCTCTGCTTCCTCAAATGCCTTCCTTTGTCTCCTTGAGCAGATCGCCATAAAAAGCAGTCATTAGGATAACTTCATGCAGTTAAGACCACATAAGCACCAGAGTGAATTTATTTGAAGATGGCTGGCTGTATTTAAAAAGTCACTGCAGTGTAACTTAAGTGATCTACAAGTGAGAACTGTAAAGTAGCCTGACAAACTTTTCATGCCTAAAACTATTTTGCAACAGGTAAGAATTCTAAGGCATTTAAACGATGGTAATGGAGACTGTACTTCTGTTAAAAAATGAAGAAGATTGAAATTCTATTGGCAAAGATGATGAGATCAAGGACAGCCATGCTGTCAGGAAGGTATGTGTTTGGGTGGGTGTTAATGAAAGAGTATACATTACTTGCGAACTGATTTGTTGAGTGACTAACTTCCACAATTCAATTTTTCCTGTTTCTAAAAGATATTTGTGATAACACAGCTTCCTTGACTTGCTTTCTGAGAACTTTCCAATGTGTGGCTGTGACAATTTTGTTTCAGAAGCTCTTTCAAATTAAATAGAACCTGAATGAGCTCTGAACTCTTTATTTAGTTAATTTAGCTATCTTTTGAGGAAGAAAGTGGGACTTGAATACAACTTTGTCTTATTTGCCTTCAGGCTGCATGTTTAAAGAGAAGCACATCATTTATAAATACTTACTGACTTGTTTGGGACTATCCATTCAATATTTTTGAAATTCCAACCACAGAGAATCCAACAGAAGGCAGCGAGGAACAAGATGTTCTAAATTCTAGTTTAAGCAATGCCATTTTAGTTATAGTCATTTGTCAGTTCTTTAGAAACTCTCTCAAATAAAATAAACCAGGAAATAATTTGATATCTGTAATTCAAAATGCACTTAAATAGTGACTAGAGGAGGGATGATTTCAAGACACAAAGGAAGCGACCAGGACTCAGCCTCGTATTTTTTGGGCCGGAGCATATCAGGATGTGGTTCTCTGGTTCTTCTCTTGTCCATCTGTCACAGGACGAGAGCCCTGCTTTATTTCTTAGTAAATGGAATAAATAAACATTTCCCAGGTTTTTCAAAGGACAGTTTGCTCCAAATGCCATTGAAAACAAGTGCGATAAGACAGCAGAGGGGGCTTTGTCTTCCTGACAGCTGGAAAACAAAACATTGCAATGCTGTTTGTCCCGCAGGCAGTGTTAAATATTGTAACTTGTTTTCATTCACGGACTCGATGCTTTTACTGACTTGTGAGAAACAAAACAAAACAAAACAACATTTTTTAGAGTGTACTCGTATGCATTAAAATTGCTAGGGCATGGCAAGTGGAATGCTAACATGTGAGTTTCCTACCTGTCCTGGTGATATGTTTGCACAGAACCAACCAACAGTCCAGAGTCTCAACTGATCTCCACTGTGACTGAAGCTTCTGAGACAGCTGCTCAGGATTACTGGAGGCACAGAGTATGGCTGGTGAACAGATGTCTTCTTTGTTTTAGGTTAACTGGTCTGTTTAGGTCTCAACCTTTGACCTTCTCCTTATGAAATCTCAGATTTAATGGCCTCATTTTCTTCTTCCATAGCTACTGAGGAACATGCTCATGGAAAGAATTAAATGCAGCAGGTGCTGTGATCTCTCCTGAGGACCCACTAACTGCCTCAAATCCACTTTTTCTAAGATGCAAGGATAAAATATGGTCTTAGAGTAGCACTATGTCAGTTATCTTCATGGAAGGTTGAGCTGGGTTTGATTGTGGGCTTCTAAGCTTTCCATAGCTGCATGACAAATCATAATTTGACCGTGCTTGAAATTTTTGTACCATTTTCTTAGCAGCAGAAGTTAAAATGTCAGAAGTTTTTAATATACTTATTGGACATTAGGACTGTGTAACTGTGGGAAAATTAAGATCTCCCTCAACCCTAAGCTTACAGTCACAACTGTAAAGGCTGCTATCCTAATTCTGCATTGAGGTAGGAGGTAGTATGGAAACAGACTTGATAAAGTCTGAACATATGGTAATTATTTTCTGATTAGGATATTCCCCCTTAGGAGTGAATCTGTGAGAGATAAAATTCTGCACCACACTGTATAACTCTAAAAGATTAAGTGTTTGGGGGATGTTTTGTTCATAGTGCCCCTGCTTTGTGTATGAATTTTGAAGAGCAGGCTGGCAGGAGACACTGTGACAGAGAGTGAGTGCATGGAAGAAACTGTTTTTTCCAGCTGCCCCTTGGCCAGTGTGAATGGCTGAGGTTAGGTGAGGAAAAGGTAAGGACTTTATCATGATCCTGTCTTTCACAGGACGGTCATTTTGATTTATGCCAGGAAGGAAAATGGTCCATCTGGAGCTAAGTGTGTGTGCTCACTCTGTTTCTGGGTACTTTCAAATGAAAATGTATGTAAACTCACGACTTACAGCTCCTATTAAACTTTAATGAGAAAACAGCGATAATCAATGAAGAGTATCACTTCTGGCTGACACTGATTCAAACTCTATATGTTTCATTTTGCTCAAAAGAAAGTAGTTTAATATGAATGTCACTGCATGTTGTTCTGTTTATGAATTAATATATTTTCTTTCATGACAGTGTGTTACCTAGATGTTCCAAGCACTTAAATTTTTAGATTCTCATAGTATATTTCAAGTATTAATTCTGGTAATTTTTATTCTCTTGAGCTAATGGGTGACTTCCACACCTTAATATCTTGTTTCTTATTTAGACCTGCTGCCATTCAAATGAATTGTTTTCATCATCTCAGACTTTAGTATTAAAGGAAATAATCCCCATTGTTGGTTTGCCTTAAAAACTAAGTGTTGCTTTGGAATGTATAATTTTTAAAACCTAACTTTGACTTGCAGTATATATTTGTATCAAAAATTAAATGATACTTTAGAATATAGTTTTATCTAAATCTATTCTAACAAGGAATAAATGCTGCTTAGAGAAAAAATAACAGAAAGTAAACTCAAATCTCAACTCTTTAAGACATCAATGTTCATTTAACTGTGTTATATGTGTATCTATTTGTTGTTTATAGTCTCTAATTTTTTTCAAAAAGTTAATGAATTTTTTCAATTCATTAAATCTGCATAGTATTGCCTCCCAAACTGAGTTATTTGAGGGGTAAAACAAAAAAAATGTATTTTTAAGTGCTTAATGGAGTCTTCCTCATTTGTCCCTGCCTTCCTCCTTTAGCTTCCCTTGTGCTTAGAAGTTTTATTCACATAGGAAAACACATTGCCATTGAGCTACTGAGCAGGTCCTCCTACCAACTTCAGTGTTCACTTTTCTTCTAACTAAGAGCGTGTTTGTAAACAGTTATCACCATTTACTCATTGGAAACAAATCAGGTAACTTAAAGGCAGAAATGGAGCTCCATCATAGACAAATTTCCTAAATGTAGAAATCCTACAAAAAAAAAACCAAAGCTTTTCTAGAAATGTGGTTCCATTTGGTCAGGTCATGTTCAGTGAAAGCATAAAGCTGAGCATTGGAACCTGTGTGGAGCCCAGGACACACTTCTGGGCTCTGTTCTCCTATGTCTGCTTCGTTTCAGGTATGTGCATGCGCTGGTGAGTGGAAGAGGAATAGGAGAAAGGAGGGTTGGATGATCAGAATAATTTCTTTAACCTTGTCTACCTCGCTCTTATTTTCTTCCCTTGGGGAAATTAGGCCAAATAAAAGACAATAAGCTTTATATAAAAGCCAAAAGGCCAGAGTGTTACTAATTGGGTAAATAAACAGAGTGCCATGAAATGCTGTTAATTTGATATTAGGATCATTCAGGATAGCATGAAATTTGAAGTAACTGCTATTCCCCAGCCTTATTAGATAAGATTCCTCCCATTAAGATCAGTCATTTAATCCAAAGTACAAAAATATGTATAATTTGAGGTGGAAATTGGGTCCCCAGAGTATCCTGGGTTGTTAAATTGGTTAGATAACTTGAAGGGAATGTCACTAAACAGTTAGCCAGAGAGGAAGAATGATCTGGGAGTCACTGGGATTACCTGCCAACAGCAGAGGAGGGAGCAGGCCAGGCTATAAAGGAAGTCACCTCAGTACACGACACCCACCTATTGATAAGTCACGCGAGCAATTTCCTGCTTTTCTTTGAAGGGTCCTACATGCTCAGCTTTCCTGCAGGTTTAATGAGATACAAACATCCGAGAGTCAAACCCCTGCACCTTAGAATTGCCTTTGTCATCTAATTAACGTGGTTTTATGGTATTTTTTATTTGTTTTCCGGTATCCTGTTAGCCTTAATTAAAGGAGACAGTATGATAAAATGGTTAGTTTCCTTGTACACGCACAAGGATAGATGCGCCTGTTTGAGTCGGGTTTGTGGGTAAGAGCTTGCTACCTTGGGTGGAACATGCATTAACTTGCAGATATCAAAGTTAGCGTTAGTTTGACTTTGCAAGACTCTGAAAGCAGTATGCTTTGTTGCAGGGGCTCAGATCCCATCAGTGATGCGGTTCTGAGGATTATATATTTGTCTCATCCGTGTCAAAAGTCCCATCCCTTGTGACTTCACAACTCTGTTTTTGTATTTAATGTAAAAGCATGGTAGCTTAGCATTGATGATTGTCAGCAGTTGCTCTTTATCATCTGTCAAAAGTTTCCCTCCTAGGAAAGCAGAAAATCAAATGGATTATGACTGTTTTTCTAGTTGCTTCAAGGAATCTTACATGACATGAGGTAAAAAATAAAACAAAGAAGAACACTAAAATGAGTCCTAGACAAGTGACTTAGCTTCAGGTAAATTTGTGATTTTTATGCACATAACAGCACTGCCACTCACCCTGACAAAACAGGCATTCTGAATTGTTGTGTCAATTTGTTTGTTTGACCTCTAGGCTGCTTTACCACCTGGCCTGGTACTTACACAATCTGACAATCACTTTTCTAGTAGAACCATAAACAGGGTTTTGATAGCATCTCTAAAGAAAATGAGAGGAGTATTGAAAAAAGGGGGTTACATTTACTTATTTATTTATATATATATTTTACCATTAGCTTTTTATATGCCAATATCATTAAATTCTGGCAGCCTGTCAAAATTGTGGAGGCTAGTACCACTGGAAAAAAGCAGTGTAAGTTTGGTAATTAAATTTTATTAACCAGAAACACAGGTAAACCCAGGAGCTTATATTTGAAGGTAGGAGTCACAGTAATTTTGGATAACCACATAAACATTTAGAACAAGAAGTATGCCATCTCTATAAAACCACGTAAAATACTTTTTTTTGTTTTAGGAATATTCCTTATAATCAGCAGATATGGTGTCTAGTTTTATTCCGTTGTTGTCCTAATACATTGACCAGGAACAACTTGGGGACAAGAAGGCGTATTTCTCTTACACTTCCAAGTCACAGCACTTTGTACAGGGAAGTCAGGCCAGGCACTCACAGCAGGAACCTAGTAGTGAGAACACTGGAGGAACTTTGCCTCGGGCTCACTGTCTGACTCTGTCATGTCCTGCTTCCTTATATAAAGTAATGCAGGGGCAGCGGGGCTGACAATGGACTCTGTCAGTGGACAGGGCTGTGCTATGTCAACTAACAAGCAAGACACGCTCATAGACCACCTAAACCTAGGCAGATCCTCAGATTAGCCTTTTTCCCCCAGACTCTAGACTGTTAATTTGATGATCAAATATGTGGTATTTGTAGGACTTTTGTTTACCCTGACCTGTCTATCATAAGCTATATTATATGTCTCAGGGTTGCAAAGAAATAGAGATAGAGAAGGAATAGAATAAATACCGAACTCTGCTGACTGCAACTACATATTTTATTTAGGAATGTTCTTGGGGAAAACTTCTTTTTTCTTAAAGGAAGGTAATGTTAACATTTTCTATTCCTAAAACAGAAAGAAGGCCACTTTGCTACAGAAGTGAACCCCTAACACATAAGTAAAGACAACAGAAAGGTAGACTTTTGCAATTTCTTAGGACAATCAGTGGAGATGGTCAGATTAGCCAGCCTTTTTTATTTTTTATTTTTATTTTTTATTTTTATCTCAATCACCGGTTAGGTACTTTGAATCCCAGGCTTAGCCCCCTCCCTCAGTCCCTCCTACCCTCCCACTCCCTCCCTCATCTCCCTCCTCCCGGCCCCCTCCAAGTCCACCAACAGGGGAGGACCTCCTTCCCTTCCATCCAACCCCAGCTTATCCCGGCTCCTCAGGGCTGGCTGCAATGTCCTCCCCTGGGATCTAGCCAGTCTGTCACTCTTCGGCTTGTATGGGGGAGGGTCAAAGAGTCAGCCATCAAGATCATGACTGAAACAGTCCCTGTTTCCCTGCATAGGGTCTTCAGTCCTACACCGAGCTATCATGGGCCCCATCTGTGCGGGCGTTCCATAGCCAGCCTTTTTAAGGCTCAGCAGCAGACCTGGTCAGCCCGGCTAATGCTGTCATTGCCCTCCAGATACTTTTTTGGGGGGGTGGGAAGGGTAAAAGTTCATTCATTCCCTTGAAACAAAATTTGGAATGATTTTTTTTTCATGTTTTAAAATTGCAGCCAGCACCTCATACTGGAACAAATGGTCCAACTATTTCATGTTCTAAGGGTAATGCCACCATGCACTGGCCAAGCCATTGCTTTGGAGACTGGGCCCTCCACCAGCCCAACAGCTAGTGGTACACACAGCTGCCTCTGCTCCACAGACACGTGTGATCCCAGGACCCAGGGCAGGGTATGTGGTGTTTTCCTGACACCTTCCTCCATTCCTTCTTCTCTGCTCCTTCCATTCATTTTTTCTTTCTTTTGATTTTTCATTTTTTCATTTTTTTGATTTTGATAAAACCTGCAGACAGCTGCTAAGTAAACTAATTGGCTAAAACCCAAAATGATTATCAATAGATTCATGTTAGAAATATACATGAATATACATGGATTTTAAAATTCACAAGGGTGTGTGCCTTTTTAGTCAGTGGTAGGGCTAACTACTCCCAATGTTGTAAAGTGAAATGATTTGTAAAGGTCTCAAGTTTCTTCAGAGTAACAAAACCAAAAAAGGGTAAGTTGTGTTTGTGTGTGTGGTGTGCGTGTGCATGTGTCAGAGAGTGGGGAGACATCGAGGGTGGAAGGGATATATATATATAGAGAGAGACAGAGATGGAATTTTAGACTTGATGACTCTACAGAGTCTACGGAGACAGGTAAGTCCACCGTTTAAAGGAGTGGCTAAGAGACCAGAGAAGCAGGAAAGCTGTGGTAATAGTTTGCTGTCAAAGGCCAGGTTGGAAAGACATTTTCCACAAGGGGATGTCAGTGCATTCATTAAGTCTTCAACTGATTGGGTAGGTCCTATAATAACACAAAGGACAATCTATTTTAATTGAAGCCTACTCATGTAAAATGCTAGGTCTATCCAAAGCGTAATTACAGAAAAGAATATAAAATAATATGTAACTAAATTTCTAGGCTCTACCACCTGAGTTGATATCTCTGATAAAAGTAAATAATAGTTAACTTACAAAAGCATAATATAAAATCAGTGATTGTATTTTTATGTCACAATTTCTATTAACTATGTGGTTTGGGCTTGTAATTAAAAACAGTGTTAATTTTAGAATAATGTTATTTCACCCATCTGAGTTTACTGACCCAATAACTCCTGTCCATGGACTCCACACTTCAAAACATCATTTTTAACTCCATAGATTTTTCATGATAGCATCATTTAAATTTGATGATGTATTTTATCATAGTGAAGGTGAAAATATTTTAAAATTTTTATTATTAGTTACATTTTATTAACTCTGTATCCCAGCTGTATCCTGCTCCCTCATTCCCTCCCAATCCTGCCCTCCCTCCCTCATCTACTCTCTGCCCCTTTCCAAGTCCACTGATAGGGGAGGACCTCCTCCCCTTTCATCTGACCCTGGTTTATCAGGTCTCTTCAGGACTGGCTGCAAAGTCCTCCTCTGTGGCCTAGCAGGGCTGCTCCTCCCTTGCAGGGTGGGGAGGTCAAAGAGGCTGCCATTGAGTTCATGTCAGAAATAGTCCCTGTTCTCCTTACTAGGGTACCCACTTAGATACTGAGCTACCATGGGCTACATCTGAGCAGAGGTTCTAGGTTATATCCATACATGGTCCTTGGTTGGAAAAACAGTCTCATATAAGACCCCTGTGCCCAGATAAATTTGGTCCTCGTGGAACTCCTATCCTCTCCAGATCATATTAACTCCCCCTTCTTTCATATGATTCCCTGTATTCTGCTGAAGGCTTGGTTATGAGTCTCAATATCTGCTTTGATACACTGCTAGGTAGAGTCTTTCAGAGGTCCTCTGTGGTAGGCTTCTGTCCTGTTACTTGTTTTCTCCTACATTCAATACCCATTCCATTTGTCTTTCTAAGTGAGGAATGATCATCTTGCCCCAGGTCCTCTTTCTTATTTATCTTCTTTAGCTATATAGATTATATTATGTTTATCATATCTTATAGGTCTAAATAAGTGAGTGTATACCATGTGTGTCTTTCTCCTTCTGGGATACCTCACTCAGAATGATCTGTCCTAGATCCCACCATTTGCCTGCAAATTTCATGGTTTCCTCATTTTAAATTGCTGAGTAGTATTCCATTGTGTAAAAATACCACAATTTCAGTATCCATTCCTCCGTTGATGGACATCTGAGTTGTTTCCAGGTTCTGGCTATTACAAATAAAGCAATTCTTTACAGACCTTGAAAGAAAGATTCTCAACTTCATATGGAGAAACAAAAACCCCAGAATCTCCAAAATGATCCTGTACAACAACAGATCATCTGGAGGTATCTCCATCCCTGACCTCAAGCTGTACTACAGAGCAATAGTAATAAAAACCACATGGTATTGGCAAAGAAACAGAAAAGAGGATCAATGGAACCGAATAGAAGACCCAGAAATAAACCCACACACCCACGAATATTTGATTTTTGACAAAGAAGCCAAAACCACTCAATGGAAAAATGACAGCATCATCAACAAATGGTGCTTGTCAACTGGATGCCTACATGAAGAAAAATGAAAATAGATTCATATTTATCACCCTGCACAAAACTACAGTCCAAGTGGATTAAAAACCTCAACATAAAACCAGATACTCTAAATCAGTTAGAAGAAAACATGGGGAAGAGCCTAGAACTCATTGGCATAGGAGACAACTTCCTGAATAGAACACCAACAGTACAGGGTCTAAGAGCAACAATCAATAAATGGGACCTCATGAAACTGAAAAGCTTCTGTAAAGCAAAGGACACTGTCATCAGAACAAAAGGACAGTCTACAGACTTGGAAAGGATCTTCACCAACCCTATATCTGACAGAGGGGTGATATACAAAATATGTAAAGAACTCAAGACGTTAAGCAGCAACAAATCAAGTAATCCAATTAAAAAAGGGAGTACAGAGCTAAACAGAATTCTCTGTAGAGGAACATAGAATGACAGAGAAACACTTAGCTATCAGAGAGATGCAAATCAAAATGACGCTGAGATTTTACCTTACACACTTCAAAATGGCTAAGATCAAAAACTCAAATGACAACACATGCTGGAGAGGTTGTGGAGAAAGGGGAACCCTCCTCCATTGCTGGTAGGAAATGTAAATTTGTACAACCACTTTGGAAAGCAATCTGGCGCTTTCTCAGACAATTAGGAATCGTGAAAATATTTATGCAAAGAATGGTGGTGTTTTCATAAAACCTTTGTTCAGGAAGCAGAGGCATGAGGATCTCTTGAGTCCATGGGTTTTAAAATAATATTGGGTCAATGTTATGAGATTCTGTCTCAAAAAGTCTTTACACAAATTGGGTAAGTTCACTAAAATACTATGGGAGAGTTCTGCTACTATGCCTGCTTTACATATTGGAAATATGACTCATGTGCAGGGTAGCTGATCATGTTCATATAGGTGGGCATTGTCAGAGCCCAGCTTTGGAACTTGAGTTCTAGAAGAATACTGAAGCTTTAGCATGTGTGTGGGAAAACAGTTTGGCTTGGACAGAAGGTTTGCAGTAACAGAGGACAGTTTTTAATCAAGAAACGAACCTCTCTCATCCTCTTAAAAGACAGAAGCACAAAATAAAATGAGGGGGCTGCTGAGATTGGCTTGTGGATAAAACATTTTCTGATTGGCTGAATACAGGTAACATGCTTATGTTCTTTCCTTGGATCTTAATATATCATACAGGGAGTAACAGAACTGTGGGAAACACTGTATTTATCGGGCAGGTTCCTGAGTATGAATGCTTTTATTTCCACAGACTTGGATAAGCAACAGTTTGGCAGTGTGCAAATGTGAGGACCTGAATTAAAATCTCTGACACACTTGTGAAAAGCCAAGTATGGCCACATACCCCTGTAACTGCAGTGTACAAATCTGGTGTGGTGACGGTGGCATGAAGACAGGAGAAGTACTGCCGTTTGCAGTCTACAACCCTAACTCTAAGTTTAGCAGAACACACTGTCCTAAAGAAAAGAAGCAAAGAGTGACAAAGCAGAACACCCAATGTCCTCCTCTGGCCCCTGTGTGCATGCATGTGCATGCACAATAAAGAGTTTCTAATTGGCGGGATTCAAAAGCAACCCTTACACACACACACCACAAACACAAACGTACACATCAAGACACACCACAAGCATACACACACATATACCATAAACACACAAACATAACACACATCCACCATAAACACACAAACATACACACACACACCACAAACTTACATACACACACCATAAATACACAAACATACACACACAGAGACCACAAATTTACACACAGATATACCATAAATACACATATATACACATGCATACACACACACACATACACATACACATACACATACACACACACACCATAATGTCGGGAAACCCTGCTGCTAAGGTCAAAGTCTGACGTTATCGGGAAGCTCTGAGCTTGGTGCAAATGTTGGACTCCTTTTGTCAGAAAGGCTTCCTCTTCTCTGTCTGGTGGTACCCCAGATTCAACGCTTTCTACCTGAGGAATGTCAAGCAACCTTCAGGGAAGTTACATGTCTAACTGCCTTTTCCCCAATAAGAACAAGGTCAGCACCTGGGATTCCTGGAATACCTCCCCATGCTAAGGGATCTCAACACCTTAGTCATTCAGCCATTGGCCTTCTCCCACCCTGATATGCTTGCCCCCTCCCCAAAGTTCTATGTAAGCCTGGTTCACCCGGAATAAAATTGATTGGCCTCCCTGAAGCTGGTCCTAGAGTGTTGTCATTTCCGGTTGTGCTTGCTGGGTTCCCTAAATCTCCACCCGTCCCTTATGCTCCATTTACCCTTGAGTATGGATATCTGCCAATGACCCCCAGCGGCAGGAAAGGACACAGTGCAAACACACACATATAGATACACACTACAAACACATACACATATCACCAAATACACAGACATACCACAAATTCACAAGCATACTACACATACACACACTGCAAACACATGTACACATCACAAACCCACACCTCTACACCTATACACACAATGAACATACTCCACAAGCACACACACACCACAAACACATACACACACCACAAAACATACATATACAAGGAACACATAGCACATATACATAAACCAGGAACACATACACACTCCACAAACACACACAATACACCACAAATACAAACACGAACAAAATTAAAAGCATAAATCAGAAAAACTAACAAAAACATAACTCAAGAACATAACTGGAAAATTCCTTATTTTGACATTGTTATTTTCAAAACAGTGGTTCAACGGTTAAGTAGCAGTAGGAGGGCAAAAACTGTTATGGTATAGATCACTTCAGTCCTGTACTGGACAGTGCTCACTGTTTGAACCTCTTACTTTGTCATTGTTATCACTGTATTCCTGACTCAGTGATAATGATCCGCCATGCATCTGCTCTTCTTTGGGTTTACTTCAATAGTCTCATTGTCATAGTGAAACCGCACAGTGCTTTAAGCCTCAGAGAGCCAAATATTTCTATAAAAACAACTAAAGTGATGGGGTTCAGTGGGATTCTGGACACCTGAAGGTGCAGAGACGTGGGCAGATGAATGAAAGCTCAGAGTACTCCAAAGTGTTGCTCATCCAAGTCTGGAAATAAACCGCTCTTATGCGCAGGAACCTGTCCTGTGAATATAGTGTTTTTCAGAGTCCTATGAACTCCCTCTTTGATCCATTAACCCCCAAGGAGGGAGCTTCAGCAGCTCAATTTGTAGCTAGCCAATGGGAAATCCTGGAAGCCTTGGTTAGTGCATGTGTCTCAGTGGACACAAAAACCACAGGACTGAACTTTTAACCTATGCAACACTGTGTCGAAATTGAACCAGTGGGATGGGATTTGCTGGCAAGGACCTGGTTTGCCCATGGTTGTGTTTTGAAATACAGTAGGGGAGGAACTTCAGTTGATTCCTTGGTGGCCTCGTGGGCAACCATGGACAGAGCTATAATTATGCTGGGATCAATGTTCATGGGGATAATTTTGCAAGTACTGTAGAATGAGCTATACTGTGTCTGGTTGAAAAAAAAGAGTCTGTTAGGTTCTTGTTTTTCTATTCACTTCTATTAGACTACTATTAGCATATATTGAAACCTCCTAAGTCATTTAGGGTTAGAGAAATGTTAAGGGAGCACCAAATGCCATGAATTAGATTTAAATGCCAAGATGTATTTTTCTACATAGAACAGAGGGAATGGAGAACAACATAAAAAAATACACAACTTTGTCAGATTCCTGTAGTGGAGAGGTGTGATGTACTAATTTGTAGATGTGCATGCACTCCTGTGTGTGTGTCTTTGTGTCTGTGTGTTTACTGTACATGTCCCAAATGAGCCCAGGTGGCCTTGGGAAAAAGAAAATATTTCATACTCTAAAATACATTTAAGAAGAAAAGAAAAGAAACCCAGAAGTACAAAAAACTGGGGACATGAAATGTGTCAAAAGGCCCTATTGGCTGTGAGTGGATCCATGGAAACAAAAGTTGATTTTAGCCTTTAAGAAGGAATTAAATGTTAAGAATGTGAAAGAAGATGGGTGTGGCTCAAAAAGAGAGTAAATGTGTTTGACATGTGACCTGGGAAGCTCACATTTTTGTGTGAAGGTCTTTATAGGGAAAGGGAAACAAAATTAGAAGCAGCCTATAGGAGCTTCAACAAGTGAGAAGCCCTGAAGTTTAAATTGGATTAGCTTCCAACTACACATCTGCGTATGCAGGTGGTAAAGTGCCTGCCCAGATGACAGAATTTTTGTTGCTGTTGCTTGGAGACAATGCCTTCCTATGTAGCCTAAGCTGTCCTGGAACTTGCTGTGTGCTGACTTGAAACTTCTGATTCTCCTGTCTTGGCTTCAGGAATGCTGGGATTGCAGGTGTGTCATGGCACCCAGCTTGGTCAGGGCATTTTGCTGGGGAAAGAGAGACTGGCAGGAGATAGATTTTGAGATCCCAGGCTGTGGATGTTTTCCCTCACTGCCATGATAGAAGCATTGAAAACTTGAAAAGATTAATTTAAAGACCAAACAAGTGTAGGAAATAAGGGTAGTTAGGTGACCATTAGAAAGGAGTGAGAAAAGCTCATGAGGTAGTAAACATTTTGACAGACCTCACACAATGTGCTGAGTTAGTACCTGTGTTCTTTATGAGAGTTACGCCTTTCAGGACTGCTACCTGTGACAAAGCAGAGCACTCTGTCTAGAGACAGAAACTGCAAAGGGTGTTTTTATATTAAAATCATTTCATTTAATAGGCTTTCAAGAGCCTGTTAAGTATTTAGTGAATTACTCTAATTAGAGAATTTATAGAATCAAATACTTATTGGATAGTTAGACATGACACTCCGCAGTTGAGATTTATTTTTATACCCATTGTTAAAGTGATAAGGAATTCTCCATTTGTTTTGATTTTGACCGGCATGCCTGTGCTGGAAGATGGTGGACTCGAGTCTCATTACCCTCTCCGTGCTCAGAAGTTTGTAGACCTCCTGAGTCCTTAAGCCCTAGAGATACTTAAAGGGAACTAAGTCAGGCTTTCAGTTTCTTCAGTGGGTAAATAAACAAGAAAATAGTACTGTTTTAAACAAATCTCAAGATTTCCACTAGAATTCGGTAAAAAGCAAAAATTTGAGAAGTCTGTGGGAGTAAGCGTTCATGGCTGTTCCTAGACGACTGTAACAGAGGTTCATCACTGAAGAAAAATTGCCTGCTTTGTCAGTGTAGTAGGCTTGGACTTTCAGGGCAGACTGGGGAAAAGAAAATGTTCAATTGACAGGAAAACTGGGAGGGCTCCTGTCATCTCACCTTCCAGGGGCATTTATAGAGGACAGGACAGCTCGGACACAAAATAAAAACAAAAATAAAAATAAAAAAAGCACAGAACTTTTGATGTTGGAGCTGGAGATCGTAGGAGAGTGGGAGAAATTTTGACCAAATCGGTTTCAGGAATTAAGTATAATAATCATGTTTTCCAATTATAGAGTAGGCTAGTTAATTCTGGTTTGCATTAGCGGCATCGTGTGTGTGTGTGTGTGTGTGTGTATGTGTGTGTGTGTGTGCATTAGTACATAGCAGGTGGGTGACAATGCAGGAAGTGTCCTAATACCCTCACTGGCATCATGTTTCTCAGTGGAGTGGTTAATAAGGAAAAGGAAGATGTGTTGATCGTGGAAAGCAAGTATTTAGTAGGGTTTAAGCTCCCTTTCCTACCTACTTTTTGAGATTGTTCTTTCTACTTTCAAGATGGAATTTCTCGTTCTACTCTTTTTTTTTTCCTGCTTCTTTCTGGAATGTCTGGAATGAAACTGAAAAGCTTCTTGTATGTAGAAAAAAATAGTACATTTTCAGACTGTGCTGACTGCATTTTTCACCAACAAAAAGGATTTTAAGTTATTTCCTAAGATAAAGAAATAAACAAAAGTGCATGTATGGTCTAGGCTGAACGTCCACCCACATTAGCGTAAAAGGGAAATAGGGAGTTTTGCTATGTGAGCCTTTCTAAAGAACACCTCCTCTGCCTCAGCCAGTCATTGGGTAGCAGGCCAGGCTAAGGAGCACAGAGCCCTTCCTTTTAGTAATAACCCCTCCTTGTTTGGACTTCCTTGGAGCTCAGTATCTTTGGGATGTGCGTATTTGCTTATTGCTGTCATTTTATAGATTCTGCATGTGTTTCTGGACTCTATCTCCATGCCACTCATAATATACATAGGCTGGCCTAGCCTTGCTTTTCTTTTGTTTAGTGGTATTGTCTTTGTCAGGTCATATGAGGTCTTTGCAATAAATAGGCTCACCGAAGCCTTCTGCCTGTCAGAGTCAAAGACGCTATTACTGAAAGCAAAGACAGAAATTGGTGACCCTGACTGGCTCTGGTTACTAGGTCCCAGGTCCATAGCTTTCTTCTTGCTCTGGCAGCTGCAACTGAGCCGGAAGTAGCAGTCTCTCACATGCCCAAGACACCATATCTGAAACATTGCCTGTTCCACATCTGGGGACATTCAATTTCTTAAAGTGTTTGTATTGCTGGCCAATTTGCCATACATGACAAAATAATTAGACCACTTATCTGCCGGTCGATGAGAAGCTCATTATAGGGTGGGAATCTATCTTTCATGTTTCTGCACTTCTTTCCTCCAAGGTAAGTGTTAGTACCTATTGATGGCATAGGTGAGAATCAGAGGATCAGAGGGTACAAATGACACAGGATCACAATCACACAATCACACCTGCTGGAGACTTAGGCTCTGGGATTCCAGCCTCTGGCCTTTGCTGTTATAGTACGAGAGTATAGCATGATGTTAAATTTTATTTGAAATGTTATCTTTTTGCTTGCTCATGTCTCCTTCTATTATTTTTTGCAACCTTAGCCTCAAGTGGGGTCATGTGACCCTATCTGCTGCATTAAATAATAGCATAGGGCAAGATACTCTTCTCTGTTCCCTGACCACCCTGACTGCTTGGAATGGTGCTGCTCCTCAGAGGGCCCAAGAACGAATGAAAGTCTTTGCTCTTCACCCCAGAGAAAGGAAATCAGGGTCAACATCTAAACTAAGATCTCCTGACATTTTTCTTTCTTTAACAGGAAAGGTCTTCTCTAATGAAACATGGATGTAAGTTGAAATAGATTTTAAGCTCACAAATAGCTTGGTACCACAGAGGGGAATATAGCAGGATTACTGAAAACCATTTATGCGTCTGCTTCCTCCAAGTATCTTTTTTTAAAATTTATTTATTTTTATATCAATCACAGGTTAGGTACTTTGAATCTCAGGCGTAGGCCCCTCCCTCATTCCCTCCTACCCTCCTACTCCCTCTCTCATCTCCCTCCTCCCCGCCCCCTCCAAGTCCACCAACAGGGGAGGACC
>CM053744.1:10971898-11026905 GCA_028658305.1 Pachyuromys duprasi | reverse complement strand
CGTTTCCAGGTCCCACCATTTGCCTGCGAATTTCATGATTTCCTCCTTTTTAATTGCTGAGTAGTATTCCATTGTGTAAAAGTACCACAATTTCTGTATCCATTCCTCAACTGAGGGACATCTGGGTTGTTTCCAGGTTCTGGCCCTCCAAGTATCTTAACCCTAGGCTCTAGCATCCACATCACTGCCCTATCTTCTCAGACCAGGTGGCAGAGTTACAGAAGTTGCCTTGGGATGTTGAGAATTCCTGTGAGAGGATGCAAAGACTAAGACTACTTCCCCCAATGCCCTGGTTGAACTTCTCAGCCATTTTGATCCTTACTGAACTCAAATCACAAGTCCCACTGACTGGTCACAAAGTTCTCAGATTTGTGTTTATCTACAAAAATAAGAACAGTATACTGGCTGCCTTGGATGAATTTACAGACAGGGCAATCTACAATAACCCAGATATGATTATGTCATATGCAGGCCTCTGTAGAATAAGGACCTGACAAAGACTGAGGTCTGCTGTCTGGCAACAGTACAAAGGAAGGAATGTCCTCCTGTCTGGAAGGTTTGAATTTCCATGACACCTGGAAAAGAAGCATGAATACTGAAATGTTGACTCAAATTTTAGATTCAGATTGAGAGCATTTTGCTGCCCCCTGTGAATTTATTTTGGGCAGTATTATGTGGCCATTAAGGACAGATATTAATCAGATAGATTTAAAAATTTTCTTCTTTAATACAATCTTATTTTGAATGTATAGGTATTTTGCCACATGTTTTGTATGCACACCATGTGTTTGCAGTGCCTCCAAAGGGCAGAAGAGAGCATCGTGTTCTGAGAACAGGAGTTACAGGTGGTAGTGAGCTGCCATGTGGGAGGTGGGAATCAACACTGAAAGAGCAGCCGGTGCGCTTGACTGCTAAGCCTTCTCTCCAGCCTAACTCTGATAGATTTTATCAGTCTAACATTTCTTATCATTTTGTTCTTGATAAGAAAAGCTAAGGAGAAAAATAAGCAAATGCTCATGAACTTTTTTTTTTAACCACTTTCTTTGTGTATGAAATTGTCTGATGACAATACTGAATGAAATTACCAAAATCTTTGAAGCAAGCTGTGTCTTCCCTTTATCACACTACTACCAAGAACAATGCCTGGGGAGTTGATTGTCTCTATCCATCCCAAGATACAAGCTGGGTAGTTGTAAAAGCTGCATTCAGAATGGCGTTGGAGGAAGTAGTTACACAATTCCAGCCTCCAGTGCTTGAACATTTAAAGACAGAAAGCAACTCTATATTTGTTGCCCAACATTTCTGTAAGTCCTCAGAAACATATTGGTAGCATACTTCAAAAACCTCAGACCTCTGTTAGTCACTGGACCAAAGCTTCACTGATGAACTGAAGAGATAAGGTCTTATGCTTTTAGTAATAATACAACACTTTGTACTTCTGATAATCCTTTTATCTAAGGAGCTCAAGGCACATTAAAGTGAAAATAGAAATAGGGGACATGGGGTGATAATAGCATGGTTTAAAAAAGGGGAGAAATATTCTGTACAGATCAAGGTTAGGAATTTCCAAAATGGATCAATTCCGAGACTGCATCGCTCATGATCTCAGGCACGAATGTCACAGCCCTGAAGATCTGTGGCGGCAAGCAGTCTCGGAATCAAAATCAGAGAAACATTCCTCCAAAGAAGTTAAGTCTTGCTACAGTTCTTCAGATCAGACACTTATCAGAGCTTCAGAATCCTGATGTAATCCTGATGTACCTTATGTGTTTTCTAGCAAAGTTTCAGATACTAATCTCTACACAGTATCAGGAAAAATGGAGTATCAAGTTAACATTCTTTAGCATCACATGTTCCATGAGGACATGAAGATTTCTATTGAAATTAGGGAGAATTCATCTACAAAATTGTTTCAGCCTATTTGGTGTTGCTGTAGCAAAATACCTGATGCTGTGAAGAGAAAAAAAATGGTTATTTGGTTTCCAGTTCTGGTGGCTGGAAATCCCAAGCAACATGCCACAGGCATGTGGCAGGCTTCATGGCTGGCTCACTGTGTGGTGGGTGGCATTGTAAGATTGGGAAAAGTGTCCTAGAGGAGAGCTGGTAGAAACAACACAGTCTTTTGTGACATGCAGTGATTTCTCCTGAAGATTCAGCCATCTCTTACTGGTTGCACCACATCAAAGCTCTTAGTGCAGTAGAGAATTAACCCTCAACATGTTTTGTGATGGGATTAGCCATATTTAAACCACTGCGAAAAGTAGAAATGGTTTCACAAAGTGTTGTATGGGCCTCTGTGAAATTTTAGTAGTACTATAGCTATCTACCATATGGTCAAACATGTACATGGTCAAACAGTTCTAGGAGACTGGTCACACTCTATGGAACTAAACATAAATATACACTCAAACTTTTATACCTTTTCCTACTATATTTTAGAATGCCCAAGTTTTAGTGCACATAATTTAAGAAAAGCATTATGGTAGAAATTAAATTTCTCAATAGATTAGGAGATCTTGATGATCTCAACAAGAGATAATATCCAGGTTTTCTAAATCTCCATTTATTTGCCAATAAAGTGAGTAGTTGGTGGTGTAATCCTAAATTCTTTCTGGCAACAAAAATGTGATTCCTTGAAGCATTCTGAACTAGCACCTGCAAATATAGCATATGGATACAATATGCAGTTCCTAGGAATTTATTTTAAAAATTTGAATTCTTAAGACAAGGAAAGTAATTAACATAAAGATTCAGACACCTACACTCCCCAGTTCTGGTGAAATTTTATAACTTTAAAGACTTCAACAATTTGTTTCCTCATGAGCAGCTTATTGAGTATAATTTCTGTGGTGATAAGTTACTTTAAAGATTTTGAGATATAGCTCTAGATGAAGAGACATGTTTCAGGCATGCACATCTCCAACACTGGTAGTCTTTGGTGTCAGTGACATGGCTTCTCATGTGTAGGCATGTAGAGACCCCTTACTGCTTTTCATGTGTACATATGTGCAGAACCCTTACTGCTTCTCATGTGTAGGCATGTGCAGAGTACTTGGGACCGTCTTTACAAACTGCTATGAAACTGCAATGCTGTTAGATGCCAAGGCTATCTTGCCACCTCAGCTCCCTCTTTGGGTCAGCCTTCTGGGGTTAACCTCTGCATTGAATTGTAGAACTATAAGAGAAGGACTTCACCCAATTTAGGGAGCAGAAGGGAATGAATACTAGTGTTTACTTTCTTTTCCATCTTTACTCAGTCCAAAGTTCCAGCCCATAGGATGATAGATAGTGTCTGTATTTGGGATAGATTTCCACTTAGTTGAATTTTTCTGGAAACATAATCATAGACATAACTAGAAATGTGTTTCCATGGTGACCCTAAATATGTTTAAATCAGCAGTGAAGATTAGCCTTCACCCTCTTTTTGTGATTTTGTGTGTGTGTGCGTGTCAAGATTTGACTCTAGTGTTATGGCCTGAGGAACAATATTTCTCCTGGTAGTCTGATGTTCCTTGTGTAAGATCCGATAACAGTTTCTGCTCATATCAGCAAATCCTTATATAACGAAAACAGACAATTTTTGTTCTAAACACCTAGCACAAACTAAATGTCTGATAAATATTTGAACTATTTTTGCATTGACACAGGTTGTCTCAATTCGTGGCTTGGAGTTTAACACATAGATGGTTTACCAGCAAGTTCTAGGAATCCATCTGTCTCCGCATCCCAATAGGATTGTAGGGTCTTGCCTCCATATCTCTTGTTTTCGTTTTTTGTAAACACAGGTTTTGGAAATTAAACTCACACCATCATCCTTTAAAGTAAGCGCTTTAAGACTGAACCATCTGCCCAGCACAATATTTAGTCAATTCCTTTTGTGCCCATTGTGTGTAGCTAGGAAACTGTATCCCTTATCCCTTGAATAAAATTTGTAATAGCTTTATTTGTAGACTGTATAATACAGAAATTGTGGGGAGAGTGATAATAAAGAATAATAACTAATATCAACCCACTAAAATATAGCTATGAAATGGAAGATTTCAACTAGAAAATTGAGTGGAGGGGTTTCCTGTTATGTTTTTAATCATTGGTTCTCCATTTTTTTAAACCTAGGATCTCACCAGCTAGACAGCAAAAATCCAAAGAATCTTCTCCATATAATTTGAACATTCCCATGATAAAAAGGTGTAACTGAGGACATTCGGGTTCTTTGTCATAACTGCCCCCTGACTACTCTGTAGCAAACTCAATGCAGAATCACTTCTACAGATTGATGTCTGGTTGAACACACATGATATAATTCTTCTTATGTTCATCATGGTTTGGAGATCTGGAAATATAATTCCACAGGTTTTGTCTTGCTGCACACCCACATGCACACTACAAGCCAGTGTAACAATGATATTTATGTTAGAATTTGTGTGCAGTATATTCTATGAATGAGGCTGTGAATTCCTTAATTCTTCCATTTCAAAATGATTTCACAGATAAAATGTTTATATTTTATATTGCCGAGTACCACTATTTTGTGTTTTTTTTTCAGAAGTAGAAATACCATGAAAAGATAGCTTTTAGATTAAAAAATATACAAGGATTTTTGGCAAGCTGTCTCCAGGTCCGCTTTCTTTGAACGAAGTTTTTGTAGGTGCATCTAACCATGAAAAGCAGGATTTGGAAACCACAGAACAGCTCATATTACTAAAGAGATGAGCACATATCCTTTTTTATGTGCTTGTAATTCCAAAGACCCCACTGAGACTTGTGCAACTGTGCAAGACTACAATGCTGTAAGCTGCTTACATTTTTAAACTAGCCTGTTGAATTCTTACATCTTCCACCTCTATATCCCAGTCCACATGCATCTTCCAGTACACTGCATAAATGTAACAGTACAGCTTTCCCCCCCCCATTTTCCAGGTATTGGGAGTCTTATAATTTCATAGTCTGTGTTTCTTTGAATTCTGTGACCAACATTTCAGTTTTTCCATGAAATATTTTCCTCAATTAAAACTGCTTCAAAATTATGCCCTCCAATCTTAATTCCCAAAACTCATCATCC
The DNA here is from genome assembly GCA_028658305.1 of Pachyuromys duprasi. Classification (NCBI taxonomy): domain Eukaryota; kingdom Metazoa; phylum Chordata; class Mammalia; order Rodentia; family Muridae; genus Pachyuromys; species Pachyuromys duprasi. The sequence goes on along the minus strand of CM053744.1, from coordinate 11,021,846 downwards.
CCTGGATTACTGCTCAGTGCAGACTTTCCATAGACATCCAGAGCACTGTAATTTGACTTGTTTAGTGCCTTCCATCTCTTACCGTACAGCTCAAAGTACTCATGATCATTCATCGTTGTATCTTTCAAGCTGTAGCGATCTCACTTGAATTACTTTAAAAACTATTTTAAATATTTTCAATGAGTTATCATGGCCTAGCATATGGTATTAATTCTTACTTTTGTGTTTGCTTCCATTTATGCTTATCTCAAACTCAATGCTGAGCTTTTTGAGGACAGAAAGGCTCCATTTTATTGTTACTCTTGGTCTTAGCCAACACAAGTTGTTCAAACACAGATACACAGAAACACACACACACACACACATACACGCACACTCTACAGTTCGTTCAGTTTACTCTTTTCCAGTTAGCCCTGCCATGCATTATTCAGTGTCCCAGCCTTGATCTACTAACAAAATCCTTTCTTTAGTGAAGATTATATTTTGCTGGGAGTGGGGTGGGAAAGACTTTTAAACTGAGAAGAAAATATATAGTTGCATGTAGCACACGCTTTCAACAGAGTATGGGTGATCAGGGAAATCCTTTCCGAGATTTGTACCACTCTGTTCCCTGGAAGCACAGTGTTCAGATGAGTTGATGTGGAGTCCTTCTGTGTAAGAAAGTGTGGATCACTGGGAAAAAAAATGAGGCCAATGTCTCTGGAGTGCAGTGGAACAGAGGTAATTGTATGAGTCAGTTTTGTATGGCTATAATGAAATATTTGAGGCAATCAATTTATAAAACGAAAGTTTCTTTTGGATCATGGTTCTACAGGCAACCATCTATGACACCCTGGTATAGGCAGTACATTTTTATATCAATAAACTGTGGTGGGGATATCACGTGAGAGTCCTGAGATGATTTTGAGACATCTTTCTTATTGCATGATGGCAGCATGTTTTGCTTTTCTTTATAAGGTCAACAGTCAGCTCAGTGATTTGGGGAGGAAATCACTGTCCCTTTTGGTCGTCGCCACGTTTACAGGCATCTGCACTCTTTTTCTCTTGAAGCTGTAATTTTTCCCCTCAAATTATTCTGCCTGTCAGTGGACTGGGGGAGAGGCAAGACAGGAGAAGAGGAAGCGAGGGTGGGGTTGGGAGGGAAGAAGGGAGGGGCCTACAGCTGGGATACAAAGTGAACAACTGTAATTAATAAAAAATAAATTAACTTAAAAAATTATTCTGCCTCCTCTTTTTTACTCCTGATTCTCCTTGTAAGATTCGCCCATCTTGTAGCTTGAATGATTCACAGATGAGAAATATCCACTGCCAGATACGCTAGCCCATTGCCTTTTGTGCTGTCTTTGTTAGGATCCATGGGGTGGTGTTTTATCCAATTTTCAACAAAAACTCATTTTGTCAGCACAGCTGTTATTGTCCACGTTTCCACTAGTCCTCTTGTCTCTTCAGCTCCTACCAGACTCTTCTATGTTGCTGCACTGAAGAGTACTGCAAGATTCCTCCAGGCTCATACACCAAGCCTTTTGACACTCTTCCCTTGACCTAGTGGTTCTCAACCTTCCTAATGCTGTGATCAGTTAACACCTCATAGTGCCGTGACCCCTGAAGATAAAATTATATTTGTTGTTACTTCATAATTGTAATTTTGCTATTGCTATAAATTGTAATGTAAATTTATTCGGAGATAGAGAGTTGCCAAAGAGGTCACGACCCACAGGTTGAGAATTACTGCCTTAACTCATTCCAGCTCTAAATTACCTTGACAAGATACGAGAGGCAGTCAACTTATAAAAGGAGAGTTTTGATGTTAGCTCACAGGCCTGAATATTATAGGCTGAGCTTTAATTACTCCTATTGCTTTGGAAATAAGGAAGTTGACAAAAGTGTTCTCTTCCTAAGAGTCAGGAAGCAGAGAGATAGAGTGTGATGAGGGTCCCATGATCCCTTTAAGGGTAAACTGTTGGTCTAAGGACTTTCTGTTAGTCCTAAGTCCTCAAAGGTCTGCCCTACCCTCAAACCTTTAAATGCACAAGAATTTGGGGTGTATTAAACATCAAAATACAGCCCTGAACCTGTAAGGCAGAAATGGATAATTTAAACATACCTGGGAAGATGGACAAAGGGGTGATTACAAAATCATATATAGAGAGGATAGTTTAAAAAAATAAAACGTTTACTTTTAGAATAAATGAAAAGAACTCTTTCAAATGGTTTAGACATTAAAAGGTATTAGTAGAGGCTGGAGAGATGGCTCAGCATCTCTGACTGTTTTTCCAGAGGCGCTAAGTTCAAGTCTCAGGACATACATGGCAACTTACAACTGTCTATAACTTCAAGATATGACACCCTCACAAGACATACATGCAGGCAAAACATAAATGCACATAAAGGAAAAATAAATAAATGATATAATAACATATTAAAAGCCCATTTGTAAAGGTTACCCCTGTTACAGAATAAATAATAGGATATAATAAATATAAATAAACTAATGAGGTTTACTGATTAGCTGCTTGAGTCTTGCAGGATTTTTCAGGCCAGAAGAAATGTTAGATTAAATCTAGCAAGAAAAAAACAATGAAAAAAAAGCAAATTAAGAGACACATAAAGGAGAGTACCAAGACAGCGATTATATGTAAAAGCCTGTGATGAGAAAAAGATTCTAGACCACCTTTTGCACAGTTTCAAATGTGCTTCTAACATTTGAAACTGATTGAGGAAAAGATATGAAAGACATAGAGAATGGAATGGACTCTAGGATACCAGAATGGATTATTATAGTCAATTTTACGATGCAATGCTTTGAGCAAAGAAACAAAAGAACATGTTATCAACTTATTGATAGTGGTGAAACTGGTTGAGAACATTTTGGAAGAGAACTGGGATAAATAGTTGGAAGAATCCCTAGCAATTAGGTTCATGAGATGAAGATTATCTAATAAAAATGTCTCAGAAGGAGAGGGAGGAAAGATGAGAAAACTTGGCACTATGCAAGTAAGAAGTATGCTTCCAAAAGGATCAAGGAGTTTGAGGTGACATTGCTGTGGACAGATAAAGTTTAATGAGCTTTTGAAATTAATTATTCAATTTAATGACATGGAAGAGCCACTGGAAACACAGATTGCTAAGAGGAGGGCAGATGAGAGTGTTTGGGGTCATGAATAAAAGGCAACCCATGATTCATTGACCTCCTGTACATCTTAGCATAGTTTTCAACATTACTATGCATAATTAATTATTTGAAGTAATTAGGACTCTGATAACTTTACATGTGTGTATCTAATTTGTCTGGCCTACGGTTAGCATTTAGAAGGTTCCTGCTGTTTGTAGGATTTGCTTTTAGATTCTCATTCTATCTTAAAAAGAAATGTAATGTGAAAGAGGGTCTTATAATTGCTGCACAATGTGAAATCTATTGTATTAGTCAGCAGAGACTACCTTCACAAAATAGTAGTTGCATTTGACAATCATAATTTATTCCCTGTAGTCATTAATACTGAGCATTAGTGACTGGGGATCAGAAAGGCAGATTTCATTCTGCAGTCCTTTTTCTTTGCTTGTAGGAGGTTACCATCTCACTGTGTTTTTATGTGATCCCTTCTTCATGTGTGTGTGACAGAACGGGAGGAGATGATGGGGAGGACAAGAGGGAAGAAGAGTAGAAAGCAAAGGGAAGAAAGAAAAAAGAAAGAAGTCCCTGAACTTTTTATGATTTTTATTTTCCCTTTCCCTTCCTTCCTTCCTTCCTTCCTTCCTTCCTTCCTTCCTTCCTTCCTTCCTTCCTTCCTTCCTTTTTCTTTCTTTCTTTCTTTCTTTCTTTCTTTCTTTCTTTCTTTCTTTCTTTCTTTCTTTCTTTCTGTCATTCTTTTGTTTTTTGGCAGCAACTTTCCATCGTCAACTTTTTATGTTCCCTCATGATGAAAAAGCAGAATAGTAAACAGTCTTCTTAGAGACTATATGAGTTTACTTCAACACATTAACATTTTGAAAACTTCATTGAAATTTAAAATGTTTTCCTTTTCTAACCAAGAGTTTCATGGAACTTTGTTACATGTTTCCTGTCTAATTAATAGTCATAACACAGAGGCCTATGTGAATGTCATATGAGCTATATATTAAATGAGTTATATATTCAAATAAAACATAATTTAATCACGGTTTTGTCACATTGTAACAAATACCACCATTTCTACACTTTTAAATAAGCTATTCTTAATTTCCTTCAGAGATTTCAAAACAAGAACCTGCTTACATATGTTATATGATTTATACTACAGCACCCAACTCCTGGTACTAAAATCTACTGCTTTATCTCTTGAAGCCTCTACTTATGACCTCACAAAGATTTTTATCTAGTGAGAGAGGTGGAGAAGACACAGGATGACTCACGAATGGGTCTTGATTCTCAGACATTACAGCTCCTTTCTAGAGCATTCATGAAGAATAGTGGCTAAATAAAATTCTCCCAGTGGGCAGAAGCTCTCCAAGTTCATGTGGGTTTTTGCTTTTTTATTAAATTTGCATATATGTGATTGCATACAAATTAATGAATAGTGAACAATTCATTAGTGGACACTTGGTTTGGCCAAGTCAGTGCCTTGGAAAGAACATATCATGATCTGAAAACTCATGACAAGGAAATCTGAGAAAAAAATGGGCTTTTCTAAATGTCAAAGAGAAAAAGAGAAAGTGAATGAATGAATGAAGGTATTGCACCTCCTATCTGATGCTTATCGAAGGGTGAACTCAGAAAGAGATGAGTAAAGTGATCAAATGTGTGTGTTGACCTATTTGTGCAATGTGCCCCAGCCTTCTTCTGCTGCTATTCCTGTCACTGTCCCGTAGTCTCCGGAACTAAGTGCCATCGTTGCAGGTTGTGAGATTATGCACACTCAGAATCCAAAGGAAAATATCCCATAACCACTACCAATTGCCTCATCTGTAATGGTAGTGCCATGGCCACCTACCTGATCTGTCAGTGCCAAGTCTCTGATATGACATTCACCAGAGTGATCAGCAAGATACCAGCTGCCAGACTGATTACGTGGAAAAAGATAACATTTTTGTACATATGAGAATACCCTGGCTACAGATTTGCCTTTCCTGCCTACAAAGCCTGTGCTTAAACAATCATTTGTAACATAGAGAATGGGCTGACTGTCACAATTATATTTGACAAAATGTTGCTTGCCATTTCAAAATTTGTTTTTCAGATGGACAAATTGCAGCAATGGACTCATGCTCATAAAAATCACAAGTTTTTGGTTTTTTTTTTTACCACATTATCTATAACTCTCAGGTAGATATCCTGACAGAGAAGAATGATAACTATTTCAGGACTCAAATACAGAGTTAGATAGTTGGTTATAAATTGTAAATATGAGTCAAGATTCTCCAGAAGGAGAAAATTCTGAATATTAACAAATATTTGATGCTTACCTCTCATAGCCAGAATTCACTAATATTATGAATTAAAATACAGAATATAAATGAGTGATAAGCCAGTGGTCATTAATAAAAGCTGTCTTGCCTATTCTATGACCTTAGGGATCATGATTCAAAAGAGAGTGACCTTAGCTTAGGGATCGTGATTCAAAAGAGAGTGGGTGTCGTCACGGGGAGATAGAAGTCATCTACTGATGTGGAAGCTCATTTTACCATATGGCCTCTTTGGACTTTTCATACCTCTGAGTCAACAGGTCAGGAATGGAGCACAGCATTAACTGGGGGATAATTAACCCAGACTACAAGAAGAAATGGTGGGCAATATTTCACAGTGGATATAAGGATATATTTCTAAAACACAAGACATTTATAACATCTCTTAGTGTTACTGTGGCCAGTAACTAAGGTCTAGAGAAAATTACAACCAAACCCATGCAAAAATTATGAATGATAAAGATGCTTCAGGAATAAAGGTGTGGCGTGCCTAGCCAGGTTGAATTCCAGAACCAGCTGTGATAATTATTGAAGATAAAATGACAATATTATAGAATGGGCAGTAGAAGAAAGTAGTTATAAATGTCAACTCTGATCTTCTGGCCAGTTACAAACACTGGGGACTATGAGTACCAAGAGTACTTCCTCATTTGTGTTTGACTGTTTTTTTTGTGGATATGTATTAAGTATATATAGTTAACCACATCTCTTTTTTCTTCCTTTACTTATTTTCTTCCTTCACTTATTTTCGTAATATGAGATGCAGTGACTTTAAAATCACAGTACCTGCAGTGTTGATTTTACCCCTTAGTACTAAAATGAGTAGATACCAAGGTTGACAACCAGAGCCTTAGTTTCTTTTTGGGTACAGAGCTTCAGAGCTTTGGGCATGCTGTGCTCAGAGAAGGTGGATCATGTTAGTTAGATTTATGATAGTGGTTTTATCGTTATTTGGGGATATGGTGTGTTTGGAATATGACTTAAATTGTGTATAGATACCAGGATAATAAAGTATGAACTTGTGATTCTAACATTTATGTCAGAATGACCAGACCACAGGCTGCTCAGATATGTGGTTAAACATTGTTTAGACTAAAACTGAAGTAAAAGCTGGTCATGTATCTTGAGTCATCAGCCTTTAATTTACAATGTTTTTCACAGATTCTATTGGTTTTCCAGCCTTCTCCCTTAGGAGTCATACCGGATGCTCCTTGGGTGTCCTTAACTTGCCATTTGCAACATTTATTTTTTAGCTGCTCTGTGTTAACTAATTCCTTATATTATTGGGTTTCATTGATCTGAGAACTCTAACTCGCAACATACAGACGGAAAAGGTGCCATTATTTCTGGGTTATGACTAAGGAGCTTCTGCTGAACTGAAATATACATGTGACTGCCAACACATAGGATTCAGAATGTCCTAGGAGAATGTCCCTGGGCATATCTGTGAAGGATTTTCTTGATTGGGCTAGTGGAGGTTGTAAAACTCACCTTAAATCCCATTATCTGGGTTTCCGGATTAAATAAAAAGCCAAGCTGAGTGTCATTCTTTCTTCCCCTCCATCCCTTCTGCTCTACCTTTTGACGAAGATGCAATGTAACCAAGTATCTTAAGTTTCTGCCACTATGACGTCACTACATTGGATTTTATCTTGCAACTTTGAGCCAAGTTCTACCTTCCTTTCTTAATCTGGTTTTGCTGGGTATTTTGTTACAGCAAACAGAAAAGAAACTAATACAATAAAGTTCTCTAGAAAAATTTTGTTGTTATAAGAGAAACAATATGAAAGTATTGATAACTGAGATGATTATGCTTTATAAAGATGTTTGGAGTGCTCAGTGGTTAAGGGTGCTCCTTTGCTCTTGCACAAAACATGAGTGCAGTTCCTAGCATCAACATGGTGACTCAGAACCATCTGAAACTCCAGTTTCAGGGGAGTGAACAACTTCTGAGTTCTCTGAGCATATGTTTCACAAACACACATGAAGCAAAATAAATAAATCCTTAAAAATGTTTTTAAAATATCCATACATCATCACATTCTTGCTTCTCCATTTTGCCTTGACTAGAGCTTATTGTCTGAGAAAAGAAACTAGGATACAAGAATCTCAGAAGGTGTTAAATTGCTGTTTATTGGCTAACTGGTTATTTCCATCACCATCGAGTTTATACCTGAATAGAGAATTTATCTGAAGAAACAAGAAAACTTTTGATGAGTCCCTAAGCTCAACGTGATGTTCATGGTATTGTGGAAATGCTTGTTTCTGGTTGTACAACATAGCTCCCAGCACACCGAGAATACTTTCCCCAAAGATTTTGTCAGATCAGAAAAATAAAGTTTCTTCAGTTTCATCTATGAAGTTAAAAATCTAATTTTGAGATGCCAAACAGAAATGTTCAGCAGTATTTTAGTTTGTCTGTAGATAGTATGATCGGTTTCTCCAGAGAGGGGGGTCAGACTGTGAAACCTGACTTCTACCAGCTAGCTTTATCTTCCTGCCCAAGTTTAAGCACAGTCACCTGCAGAGAGAGGCTGGAAACTCTAAATAATGCACTAGGATATCTGTGGGGAGCCATACACCGTATGAAGGGCAAGCCAGTCTCATTTCTCAGAAACCTGTTTCCCCTAAACTCTCACACATCACCTTCTGTAATCAAAGATGAATGCCTTTAGATTTCTCAGTAATAGGATGCAATGCAGCACCTACTTTTTGATATCTCCAATGTGGAAAGGGAAGCATTTCAGGACAGGTGTCTAAAAGCTCTGTATCTGCAGAATTTGGCCAGGGGAAATGGTGAGATTAACCTCACCAAAGGTTTCTGTAGGTTTAGGTAATTTGACAGTGTAATGAATGAGTGAATTAAGACATTTATACCATCAGCTTTGTTTTCCTCTTTTATTTCTCTTATTTCCTAGTACCACATCATTTTATCTTTGGTTCTGATATCAATTACAGTTAGGCTTAATGCATAATACTATGATTCTGTGCTGGAGACATTGGCAGATTCATAGCATGATCTAGACTATACATACCAATATTTATATCACAACATATCTCAATCTCACTCTCTGTCTCTTCCCTCTCTCAGCCCCCTCTCTCACCTTCATATTTAATTAATAACCAAAATAAAAGTAGCTTTGCGATGACTCAAAATTGAGCTAATATCACTTGAATGGTTTATAATAATAATAATAATAACTTTAATTTAAGACCTATTTACTCTTTGTTTCTCTTCTAGCATTTCAGAGTTAAGCTATTAATTAGAAATGTCAGGAAAATCTAAATAAAAGGATGTTTGATTTAAGCATTTGAATCAATGGAATCCTGAAGATGAATGAAGGTAATTGACTTTTATCTATCTGTATCACAGAGAGCTGAAACATACAAGAATTACTTTAACATCAGGAAAATATATGGAGTTCAGGGAACTCTTGGTCATCTCAGAATAACAAGGAAGTAGTTTAAAGAGAAAAATAGATTCTTGCAATAATTAGAGAAAAGGAACACCCCAACTCACCAACCACAGTTGGCAGTGAGTTAATTGCATAAATTATAAACAAGCAAAACATCAAATATTATATCAGACTAAACTTAAAGATTTATTAGAGACATTTTTGCTTTAATTGACTGTTTAACTAAATAAGCCAGATAAAGCTATTATCCCTTGAATCTCTGAATCAATCTAAGAATTACTAAATTCTCAATCAAATTTCCCCAAGAGACCATTAATTTATCTGTGTTGTGACGCTTGAGAGAAATAATTAAGAGAATCAATGTAAAGAGCCCTCCTCTGAAAGAGGAGCTGACAATGATGTTTCCAAAATTATTTCAGTCATTACAATAAACAGAGAAATACTTATGGCATTTTGTACAGAGCATATGGTTACTCAGCCCAGAGAATTCTAGATTCTATTTCTCTACCACAGGGTCTCAGAGAATACCTCCATCTCTCAAACTTTTGGTATCTGTGTAAATTATCTTCTTATGAGGCAGATCTGGTGGAATCTTCCATAGAAAAATTTAAATTATAAGATACAAGCCTACGTCTAGCAATGACACTTTGTAATTTCCAGGAATGCCCACACCCAAAGGTAGAGAATGGAACAACGCTGTCATTCATACACTTTAGTCCAAAGCTGCTGTTCATTCTACTGGCCAGTGACTGTTTATGCTGAAAATGGAAACTCTCTGGCACAGTTAAAATGAGGCATCGCGAACCATTTCACTTTAGTGAAAACAAGTGATGTTTATAAATATTTGGAGAGTGACAGACATCTCTCAAAAGAAAGGAGCTAAGGAGTCACACAGACTTACAATGACAATATAGTGCCTGCGTCTGATCCATCTGTAAGGCCACGATTTTATCACTGTGCTAATCTGCATCTGAGAATATTCATATCTGCAGCGTGGCACGGCTGAATATCTGAAGGGCTTTCAGATTCTCATCTCACAAACACAGTCACACAGTCACTGTAACGATTTCTCTGCCTTTCCATGCCTTGACTGATAAAGCTTCCTTTTCTGTAGCATTTTGAAGACGGAAGTCAATCACTTTGTGTGATACATATTTGTCAGGAGAAGCATGATAGCAGGTTTAGACTGGTGTCTTCCAAGTATGGAGAGAGAGTGCTCAGGAAGAAGGCTGGAGGGGGAGATGTCTTTTAAGCAAAAGGGTGGCCAGGTGTGTGCTGTGCTTTAACATTTAAAACAAAGCTTTAGAGCCTGCACTGCTCAGAGCATAAACCTCAGCATCACAAGTGAAAACTGAACATGGAAGATTTGTCAAAGAAGAGTGTTTTCTGAATGTGCAACCACCAGAAAGTAGTTCAAAATCTAATGCAAAATGAACCAGAGAGAAACAGACCTGACCAGCACCCCCCTCCCCAAAGTCACCAGAAAATAGTCCACAGGACACCCACTCCAGGAACAAGACAGTAAAATTCTCTACCCAAGGAATAGCCTGGAAGTAACCACAAGAATGGGAAGGTATCTTATCTCAGGGTGGGACATCGATGCTAGGCAGCCCACTAACCTGTAGAACTTTAATGGCAGGGAAATATATAACATTCCTAATATCAATAGATAGCTCTGTCAATGTTAGTCATGTTAGTTAGCCACAATCACTTTATAATATGCTTGCCCTTGTTGAATGTCATCCAATTGTGTGATCCTAAATAAATTCCCTTCTCTCCCTGAGCTCTGGGTTCTACACTTGAGAACTGCTGCATCAGTGAACATGTGGGTCAGAGCTTGTAATAAAGGCCCTACTGCGTTTGCATCGGAATCGGCTCTTTGGTGGGTTTTGGGGTCCTTGAGACTTGGACATAATAACTCACCTGTTACACCCTGTGATGTCAGTGTGGCCTTGGTTCTGAACCATGACACTCTGCATACCACATTCTTTGCAGCACCAGTGAACACTGTCTGAAATTCCTCGGGTCAGATGAGAGAGTATTGTGTAATGACCTGTACAGTTTCTACCATGCATACAACATGTTCCTAATTTTATTAAAAGTTTAATGGTTTAATTACACCCCCAAAATTTTAATGTTTTTCTACTGTCATTTCTCAGTGGTTAAGTATCAAATTATTATATCTTAGTATTGGGTTACAATGTTTAATGCTTAAAAATAGCTGTTTCCATTGCTGACCTGAATGTCATTAAAAATGGCTAAATGGATTTTGATTTGGGATCAAGCCAGAATTTCCAGGAATTTCTGAAATGTCTCTAACAATACCTTTGCCATTTTTCACTACATATTTGTGCAAACTGACATACATTCTCAGAATTGACATCTACTAAATCAAAAGTTTGGTCAACTTTGAAGGTGTTCTAGGTCCCATAATATTGAATATTTAGCTAAGAGCCAATTCTGCATGTAAAAAAAAATAAGCCATCGGTGTTTATATTTGTATTCAGTTTTAGTAAATGTTAAAAATATGCTAAATATTTTGTTTAAAATTAATTTAATTTTAAGTATTTACTAATAAGTATTTGATTTGTATAACTATTTTGTATACCTGTATTCCAAAGATTGTTCAAAAAATTCTCAGGCAAAAATAGGGTTTTGAAGCCAGACATGGTGGCGTATGCCTTTAATCCCAGCACTTAGGGAACAGGCACAGGTGGATTTCTGTGAGTTTGAGGCGAGGCCAGCCTGGTCTACAAGTGAGTCCAGGACAGTAAAGCCTACAGCAAATCACTGTCTCAAAAAATCGAAAACCAGAAAACAAACAAACAAACAACAAAAAAGGAGGGGGATTAAAAAAAAAGCTTAAAATCTCTGGCTGAAATTGTTATTGGTAATTTCCATAATGGTGAAACCCAAAATGGTCACTTATGGGATAAAGTAAATAAGACTATGTAATGTGGTGACTTGGTATTTTTTGAGATTTAAGAAAAAAAATAATGATAATGTTGGGTTTTAACTTGTTTTCCCTACTACTTGTAAAAATTTTACAAACCCTCCTAAATGTAAAATGTACAAAATTCACACAATAGGAAAAAATCAAAAGAAAATCTCTGAAACCACCATTATCTTATAATACTGTTTTCTGCCTCTGAAACCATTACTTTTCAGGGTAATATGCTTGCTTTATTATATTTTTGGTAAGTATTACTTTATCTTAAATTCAGATTATATTTTGCCTTATATCTTAAATATTGTTATGAATGGTGTTGGAGTCAAATTTGCAATGAAATAACTTCCCTGTAAAAACAGGTAAGAGATGAAGTGGTGGCAAGCATTTGCTGGGTTTCCCAAGACTGCAGTTGCACCTAGTCATCATTCAAGAAGCCCAGCCTTCAAAGCAGGATATTCCCTAAGAAGAAAGGACGCAGAGTACAAATGACATGGTTTTTCATTTTGGCGCATAAACTTTTGAAAGCCACAAATCTCTAAAAGAAGTGATCTATCTAGTTATAATCAGGGGACAAAGTGAGATGTTTCCTAATTTATGTAGAGAAATATATGACTCCTCCAAGGAGGAAAATGAAGACTTTCTAATGGGATGTGAATATGGAATCTGATTGAAACAGTCTGATTGGTTAAGGGAAATACATGGTTCCAAAATATGTACATAAATTGTTGATCTCATGTTGAACATTTCTCCCATTTGGAGCCTGCTGTTGTTTAACTGTGCCTCTAAAAAGTCAACTCTTTCATGACACAACAATTTGAAGAAATTGTGTCTAAGGAGAGTGATGCCCCAGAAAGCGGATGAACCATTCCAGGACCCAGAACTGTGAGATAACACATTTATTTCCTGCTTATGATCCCGTTTCATCCATCCTGTCATAGTAGAGGAGGGTATACTAAGACAAGCACCTTCTAACTTGAATACTGAGATCATATATCAAGACAAAGGTATTAAAATGGAAGAATAATGCATTGACCTCAAAATAATAGGACTGTTTGGTCCCTGAGGTGTATTATTCACTAAAATAATTTTATATGTTTCATTATGAAATACCCTTTGTTCAAATGAATGGCCAAAGGTAAAAAAGTGATGCATAGAGGGATGAATAAATAGGTTAAGATCCACAAAAGAGTAACTTTAAAAATGTATACATATTATTTAATTGTAGTCATATTTATACGACTTTTTACTACATGAGTCCCACTCATTTGAGCTATTTCAAAAATAGTATCTCTAAACTTCTATTACAAGTGCATAACCGGAGAAAAATAACAACACAAACACTTAAATAATAAGGAAGAGACTAAATTTGCCCATAGGAATTTGGATGGCATTTATTCAACATATGCACAATGATTTATGGCCACTTAATTATTCTTCTTCTCTCCCTCGGAGTACAGGATTCTAGGGTGAAATTGAGAAAGGGACATTTAAAGGACTTCCTGACCTAGGAAAATATTGGGTTACAGGAGTAGCGTTGCAGGAAAAGCGAGAGAGGGAGGCTTAATAGCCAGGGCCTTCGAAAAGCCAACAGTGCCAACATATTAGAAGGTTGATTTTAGGAAACTGTTTCTCCCTGGAGTTTGCAGATAGACAGGATTGCTTACCGCCTTCCTTCGTTCTGCTGTCCAGTTCCACATCTGGATCTGAGCACATAAAACAGCATCCTTAATTCTTGGGCTAGCGACACTGTTCCGACCAACTCATTTGACAGCCTGAGAATGATGAAAACAGTCTTCATGTGGCTTTCTCTATGGCTGGTCAACTCAAAGAATCCGTCACTTACCTGACGCCTACTATTCCTTGAAATGATACAACAATTCACAATATTCTGCAGCTCAACCCAGAAAGCCGTTATAACAGGGACACAATTTATTCAAATGCGCGACTACGTACTGGAAACTTTTTCAGTGCTGTGTGGGTTCATTAAGGCAATTACGCCTTAAATTCCGGAAAGACACAACTGGCTTGGTCAGGGATACTGTTAGTGATCTCCCGTGGTGCAGTGTTTATGATAGCAGTAGAAACCCAGCATGAAGTTACATTTGCCTGGGGGATCTTGTAGCTTAAGTGCTTGCTTTTTTTTTTTTTTTTTGACATTTGTTCATATTTTTCAGGAAGAAAACGTATTTTTGTTGGTTTGTTTGACCAGTTTTGGCTGTTAAAAAATAGAGAGACAGAAAGAAGGAAAACGGCGAGTGAAACTTACATGACTTAAAAATGAATGTAAAACTGTTCTTCCAGGGAAGGAGAACCCTGCTGTGTATGGCCGAAGCAGGCTATTATTTTGTACAACATGTTCATAACACTGAGGTCCTTTTCCTTAAGAATGAGTATTCTCCAAATTGCCATTTTTTCCCCCTGTAACTCAAGAAGTCATGAAAAAAGACTGGTGTGGAATTGAAAGAAATGAATAAGGTCCGGCCTGGTGCTTTAGATTAAGGATGCTTCCAACGTCCATCTTCCTGAAAGGCAATCAGCAGAACTGGCTCCCTGTACATTGCCTCAATCAAATTGATTTGGACTGTGTACTATTTGATTCAATATGCAGTCAGAGCCCTTGCTTTTCTTTGTATGAAAATTTGCATTTTATGACAGAGCTTTATCTTTTATCATGACATCACTTTCAGAAAGTATCACAAAGGATGAGGGAATTTCCTCAGTGAGACTGCACCGGAATGTAGCTGTTGGCGCTGGCCCTACCTTTGACAATCTGTCCATGCGGAACAGATGGGAGTTTTAGGATCTCCTGGTTCTATTTCTATTTGGTTACAGGCTACACAAGGACAGTTTAAATCCTGGTAAGTCTGCTTCTCTCAGCTACTATCTACAAGTGCTGTCACTTCGTATAAACATCTATGTTAAAATGAGAGCACATTGTTACCCTGGTGCCTACAATGAACGCTTTGTGGCTTAGACTTTCCCATTCAAGACTCGAGAGCTGGAAAGCAGAGCTTCTTCCTGCCACCCTTTGTTCCTTCGGAAACGAAATTTCACCCAACTTGTTTGGACATTTCTGAATCCAAGTGCTAAGCATAATAAGGGAGCCATTTGGTCATATCAGATGACATTTTTATTTACACATATCGTCTAAGTTGGATAAGAATACATCAATTTTTGTGGATCTTTTTATTGGCAAAGTTGAACATACTGAACAGAATTGAGGAGCTTTAAATAAGCCCAGTGATATACTTACAATACTTAAAAGATTATGCCTGTAAATGTTTTGATAGGGAACCAAATTAAATAACCATGAATCATTCAGTGGCAAGTTGAGAGATTCAAGTGTAGATTAATTCAGGAGACTGTTTGTTAACGCTAAGTCAGTAAGTAGTTCAAGGTTGCGGGTCTCAGTTTGTGAGTTGAGACTCCTCAGGTTCCCTGAATGCATTGCTCTCCTCCTGTGTGTGCAAGTCATAAAGAAACTGGACAAGAGAAGTGGCCTACCCCTTAGGGAGTTATGGCTTTTGGACTAGACCCAGGGAAATCCCTGGAAAATAACAAAGCAGTATTGTTTATATACAAAAGCAAGACACTTGTTTAGAACAAATTTCAAGTACTTAATCCATGTCGTAAAGCATAATTAGGTAGAATAAACACCAAATTGTAAAGGGAAATAATAAATAAACAGAAAGCTGATCCTTTATTAAAGGATGGTAGTTGTGACCAACATTGTCTTCTTTTCAGAGCATCACGTGAGCGACTGTCCTTTCCCCCTCTGCCCCATAATCTCTGTGCTTTATTATTTCTATTTAGTACAGCACCTACAGCCTACAGTCTACTGTGAGGGCACATGTTTCAATACATGAAATCCAGTTTTTCCTGTAAAATATCTGAGTTTAATGTTCTTCTATACCATAAACAAATTTGCTGATTAATTCAATTAATGCTTTTGCAAAGACTCTTTGCAAAATTTTGTGCAGTATGGCTATAAAAGCCACAAATAAGCATGAGCTACTAAGAATCTACAAAATAAAAATTTACAAAAATGTATACATACATGGTACACCAGGAATGATAACAGTTGCATATGTCCTTTCCCTGTTCACTGCTCATGCTTTTCTGAAAATTCAAATGTTTGGACTAATTTAATTCTTCCTGTAATCTGAGGAGTTTGACATTATTATAAACTTCAGTTTATAGAAGAAACTGAGGCAGAGAGAACAAATAATTAATGCCAGAGCTGAGCCTTGGGAGAGAGCACTGTATGCTTTTGTTCCAGTCAAAGCCTTGAGTCTTCCATCTTCTTATACTTTGTAATAGAACAATTATGGGTCCCAAGGATCACTCCTCAAGCTGTGTGACTGTGTGTGTGTGTGTGTATGTGTGTGTGTATGTGACTTAGTACTGATTTCCTGAGTTTTTTTTTTTTATTTAGTATTGGACTGGATTGCCCAAATCACTTTTTTCAGAGAAGGAAGCTTCTGAAAAGCCACTAGAAGAACGGATGGCGTATGTTGTAGTGATCAACTACATTTCTGACACTAAAAACCAACAGCAACAAGTATATATCACTTTTAATATTTACACTCAGACCTAGAAACCCTTAATATTTTGGTATGTGTCCTTTGGGTGAATTTTATTATTTTGTATGCTTTGGTAGACTTTTCAAGCATTTTTTCCAAAGGAAAGAATTATATTCGTACGTAAAAAATCTACACAATTGTTATATGTCCTTTTTAAAAATGGAAAACACCCACTTAATAAATGAAAGCATAGTATTTTTACTAAACAAATGAATATCCTCGTAAAAACTATTTTGTACATGCAAAAGGGAAATTTTATCAGGATAGCATATCAGAAATAGAATAAATGGATGAAAGGATGTTCATACTTTAAACTGTGTTGGTCCATATAACAAAGCGTCCTAGGAGCTCAGCCTCGTCTCATATTTGCTCAGCACCACCAGGCAGCCATTGCTCCTAATATTGCCAGATTCAATATCATTATGGAATTGTTGGCTTCATTCCTGGGGTTCCATAATACAACTAATTTTTTTTGGTTTTAGTGAACTACCGTATAATTATCTTTTGTGTATATTTCAAAGAATCTTTCTTTTTATTATTTTATTAAGATCTCAGTTTGAGTTTAATTATGCATCAGAAATGTTTAATTAAATAAGTCATTCTGGTTGGTTTCTTTATTATGTTTCTGAAGGTGTGGAGTTTTATTTGTTCTTTGCTTTGTTGTCTGTTTTTGTGTCTCTGGTTATTCACTACTGACACAGGACCTGCTGTTCACAAACAGTGCAAATTGACTGTTCTTTAGACTCCCACGAATGCTCATTTTGATGTCATCAGGCTCCTTTCAGACCACAAACATATAGCAGTCAAAGTTATATAATCAGACTATAAATGTCCAAGACGTGGGACAAGGAGGGTATATGGACCAGTAAAACTCTAACCCCACTGATACTTTTATATTTTAAAAGAAATGAGTCATACACAAACTCATCCAAGCAGTAAAATCATAAAGGCACATTTATCGAAAGTCTGGGACATCAAGAAAGACATAAGCTGAAGTGGAGGCCAGATGTAGAGAATCTTGAAGAAAAATGAAAACTAAAATTTGCCTCATGCTTTACAGTTTTCAAAGTACTGTGACATGTACTGTTTCTTTATTCTTATGATGAAATTGATAGATATATTTTACCTTTACAAGAGCCCGAGAAAGTTTGTTCTGTTCCCAGAACTTTTAAAACAGATAATCCAAAATTTACTTGTCTAGCTCACAGAGAATTAAAAATTCCTCCTTATAAGGCTTAATGTATTGGTAATGTGCATGGTAATCTACAGAAGGAGTTACTTTGTAAATAAAACATCTGTTTGGTTTAGTTACCACAGGCTGGGAAATTTGTAAGCACTGAAATTTTACAGTGCATACTTTTGGAGATTGGAAAATACAAGACGAAGTCACTGACAGATCCCTCTTCTGCTTCATCATAAACTTTTTTTACCACACCCAAGAAGGGTGGAACAACAAAGCTCATCAGAGACTATTACAAAGGTGTAAATCTCAGTTATGGGTGTAAGACCATACCTGATCGAATGGCTTCTTGAAGGCATCACTTCTTTTTGTTTGTTTGTTTTATAAGTAATTTATTTATTTTTATATTAATCACAGGTTATATACTTTGTATCTCAGCCATAGCCCCCTCCCTCATTCCCTCCCACTCTCTCCATCCCTCCCTCATCTTCTCCCTGCCCCCCTCCAAGTCCACTGATAGGGGAGGACCTCTCCAGCTTCCATCTGACCCTAGCTTATCGTGTCTCTTCAGGGCTGGCTGCAATGTCCTCTTCTGGGATCGAGTTAGAGTGCTCCTCCCGGGGGGGGGGAGGGGACGGTCGACAAGCAAGCCATTAAGTTCATGACCGAAATAGAAATAGTCCCTGTTCTCCTTACTAGGGTGCCACTTCTTAAAGGCATTGCCTAGGGAACTCAGCGTGTCAGTGTTACAGAGGTAGAGTCAATAACACAAAGAAGGAAGCACACATTCTGAGTCACTAAGTGTGATAATATGCTCCCAGGGTGCGGACTCTAACCCAGCAATGTAGATTTACCTCTATTTTCCTTGCTTCCAGCCTGCAGAACTTGGGGCCAGTTACTTAACCTCCTGCACCTCATTTTCCTTTCTTTCTCTCATGCTTTTGTATTCATCTTGAAATTGGACAGGATCTGTAAATAAAGTACATAGCCTGATCAATGGCCAGAACACTCTGAACAAGTTGTAGCTATCATCAGTCTTAAGCATCTATCTCTAAGCCAAGTCCTCCTCAGGACCATTGGAATTCAGCTCTGCTAACATTGAGAGTGGCTGTTTCTTCTGAGCTAGAGAGAATGAGTGTTCTGAAAGGAGGATCTAACATCCTTCACAGAATTCTTAATTTTGTTTGAACCATGGCTAGTGCCACCGTCATAAAATTTTCTTCATGTTTGTCTGAGTGATGGTGACAGCCCTAGTCAGTACCTGCAGCAGTTCTTCGTTCTGTTGTTGGTGTCTAGACTACAGCGATTGCTGACTTTACTGATGGTAGCAATGATTTTTTAATGACGTTGGTTACATAACAGATCGGCAAGCAGAGTGACAGAAAGTTGTTCATTGAGCCAAAGAAAATGCTTTAGATTAATTCTAGCCTGGGGGAGAGTTCCATCACCTTCTTCTCCCAAAGAAAGTGTGCTGGAGAGTTTTGTACAATCTACCTTGAAACAGCTGAACCAGAGAAATTCTTAACCATTTTGCATACTTCTATTCTCTGCTCTGCCAAATGTACAGGCATTCTAGATTAACAAGCACTCCCTCAGAAGCTGGCTCTGCTCTGAGGGCTCAATCGCCTTAATTCTGTTTTTCACTTTTTTGTTGACACCCTATGCTGTGGAAAAGAAGACATCAGAAGAGTGAACTGACATTGTTTATGTCATCTTTTGCCCTGTATATGGATCTGGGAGTGTCTGAAGTAAGCAGTAAAAGAGGCTTACACTGTCTTCTCAAGGCAACTCAACTTCCAAGTCCAGGAAAACTTTTGCTAAGTCACTTGTGATTCCTTTAGACCATTTAATACTCTTGAACTGTGGATCAATGTAAAGATAAAGTACAGGAAGTGTTTATGGTTCTTTGAAACCCACAAGCCTCTTAATGATTCCTGTGACTCATAGTGGACCTCAGGGTGTACCACCAGGACCACAAGAGACTTGGTCAAGAGGACTCAATAATGTCTGGTTACAGGAAGATGATAGCAATATAGTAATAGATCCATGTTTTCACTTCTTTCTTCTCCTTCCTCCTCTCTCCTCTTCCTCTTCCTTTTCCTTCTCCTCTCTCTTTATTCATGTTTCTAGTAGTTGAACCTCAGGACTATCCCATGATAGGCAATAACATACCATAAAGCCATATCCATAGGCCTATTTTTATTTTTCTGTTATAGACTAGGATGTCTATACACATCTTGAAGTTGGAATCCTCATGTTCCAGTTTCTGCAGGACTGGGGCCTGGTTGCTAGGAGTACTTACCTTTATTTGACCTGACAGAATAGATGCCCTTAACTAAAAGAGCAAGTATTACAGTCTGATGATGTCCGACAAGGTTCCCTCACTGTGCTGCCAGAGAACTGCAAAGGCAGGCAGCGAGGAATCCATTGTCATAATCGACCAGAGAAACTGACACAGTAGAAGAGTATTATCAATTCCATCCCATAGTAATGTTTAAGTGTTCAGTGTCTATATAGACACTTCTATATATCTGAAGCAATTTGATCACCAAACACTTGAACTGTTATAGCAGACAGTCTTTGTGCTGCATAAGGAAGTCACACTGTGCGAAGTCATAACTCTGTGAGTCTTTCCATGGCAGTCTGCGGCACTGCTAGGACAGCAGAAAATAGTCAGAGCAAGGATGAAGAGAGTGGTGGGGAAAGGTCTATGAAGTCTTTCATTTTTTTCTGCAGCAAACCCTTCTACCAAAGCACTGTACAAAGCCACATACAAAGGAGGGCTTTCAAGTGAGCAGGCTAACCCTTCTACCACTGACTGAGTGTTTGAAAACACAACGATGATAGTTTGCTCAGTGAATTTTCCATTTTTTTCTTCCCCCCAGTTTTTCTTTAGCTTTAAATAATCATATTTTGGATATTATTTTTGTTTTCCTTCCATTTTGGATGATCTTATTGTGTGTAATTTAAAATAGCTGAATTGGAAATCTTAAAAAATATGATAGTAATTTTATAGGAAAGTTTTCTCACACATTAAATGTGTGCATGTACTTTAAGCATGTCAGAGAATGTCATAGTTGAAAAACTCATCTTGAGAAGTAATAATCAGTTTTGAATGTACTTGATGCTAGCATTGCTAAGAGTGGCCAAGCATTCAATAGCTGCAGCCTTCGTCTCCCTGAAACTGTAAGAAAATAGATGGGTCTTAAGTGTTTTGCGTGTTATGATTAGATTTTATCATTAATTTATTATGAAAATAGGTAGAAACAATGACATTGTCACATGTTGCCATGTTCTACTCTCAAAGATCTGCTTAGTGTCTAATAATGTTTACATATCTGACATGAAAAGCCATCCACTTGATAATGGCCAACAGCTGCTAAGATCTGGTTCTTTTGTAATGTCTTCAAAGGAATTGGATCAAAAAGGAATTCTTTAATAAAGTACTTCACACATTAATATCCTTTAAAGGAACCAGTTCAATGGACTACATTTTATAGATAAACCTTCAAGTTCATCTAAGAAATTGCCATAGCCCTCACTGTTATTTAAATGTAACATTGATTTAAATATGATGAATTATATATGTTTTATAACATGTATATATAAACATGCTAATAATGGAGTTTTATTAAGATCTATATATGCAAAAAAGACAGTAAGACAAGTCTTGGATGCTACATTTATGAACACTTTTCCAAAGAAAAAAGTATTTTTCCTTTTTTAAGATTTGTCTCCTCTGTGTGTGTGTATATATGATATTATATACAATGTTATTGTGTGTGTGTCTATATTTGTGTCTGTGTGTCTGTCTGTATGTTTTGTATGTGTATAGCCACAGGGGTACATGTATGAAAGTTCAGTGTGGAGGCCTGGAGTTCATGGCAGAATCACTAAGGCAGAGTCTCTCAATTTGAAGTGAAACATGTTCATTAAATCTCAGAGTTCTCTAGGATTAGTTTTGTATTTAACAATTTTGTGAAAGGATAAACAGTTAAATAGGGTTAGTATTGTGTGTACTAAAATATTTGGTACTCAAGATTGTTGACTCAGAATTCACTCATCTTTTTTTATAGATGCGTGTAGACATCTGGCACACACACATCTATGAAAACAAAGATGAATGAATTTGTTCTGAAGGTTCTGATACTTCAAACAGCCAGTCACTCTGGGCCCCATTTTATTGAAACTTAGGTGGGAAAGAACAACAGTAACCAAGTCATCAATAAGTAAAAAAAAAAAAAAAAAGATTCATTCTTATGTGGCTAATTGAAAAGATAGTACGGAAAAGTTAGATTTCTTATTTCTAAAATCAAAACCATTGTTTTCAGTCCTGTAAAATGTCCTTAGAAATGAAGGACCTAAAATTCACTTTTATTTAAATTAAATATTTTGACAAAAATTTAACTCAGTAACTTCTCAGAATTATAGGAATAACTATTAAAACATATTACTGAATTCAGAGATATTAATCAGTCCTAAAATATAGGAGGTGAAACCAAGTCAGAGGTTATCTACTTGAATTTCTTCATATAAAAATTCAAAATTGGGGCAACTACAAAGAATGGGAATTTGTTCATGATTTTGGAAGAACTACAGAATAATATGAGATCACTGAGTTTTAGAACTATATTTTTGAAATTGTCTCTTGTTTGGGGGTGGGGGAAAGATGTTTGCATGTGTAGAAACTCAAATATATCATTATTGCCACATAAGCCTTATAAAATATATTGAAAATGAAAACATTTTAAAAGATTCATTTTAGTGTGAGTGAAGGTGTGTGTGTGTGCCCATTTGCATACAGGTGTTTGTGGAGGGAGGCCAGAAAAGAACTTGCTTTGATTTTTCTTGGAGCTAGAGTTACAGGTAACTCTGAGCCACTGGACATGAGAGCTGCGGATGGAACTCAGGTCGTCTGGAAAAGCATCAAACACTCATAAATACTGAGCCTTCTCTATAGCCTCAGTGTTTTCGTTTTGTTTTGCTTTTTGTGTTTTTTTTTAATGTGGAAGAAACAGTAACTAAATAATACTTAAATTCATCCGTTTCACTTAGGAGAACTAAATCAGAAAAAATTGAAGCAAACCTATTTTAATTAAGCATAAGGATGATAACCAACCGCCCCTAGAGGCAGTGCAGGTATGACTGCTGAGTCATATGCATGTCAGTAAGTGGCAGAGAAGAAAGAGGCTGTGTCTACACTCAATGTTCTGACCTGTGAACATCTGAATGATTAGTAGCCTAACATTCCCTGAAAAAATAGAGCCTGAGACCACCACCAGTCTAGTGCCAGGGGTCCCCAAACACCAGTCTAGTACTGTGCAGGCCCAGATAGGTCTCCAGGAGAGGGAAAAAGCCAGAGACTAGAAGAACTCCACATGGGACCATGCAGGTCCGGCTCTGAGTGAGCACAAGACAGACGAATTTCACATGAGGGCCACATGGGTGTCTGGGCAAGGAGTGAGCCAGGGAGGACCACCAGACTAGCACAATAGAGGCCTGGACAACAAGCTAGCCTAAGATAACCACTAGTCTGGTGCTGTGTTGGCCTGGCCGGGTTGGGGGGTGGGGTGGACAAATTATGCCTGAGATGATCCCTTCCAAGTATTATAATGTACTAGCTGGGCCTAGCACTACTGAGATGCCTGCAGACACTCTGAGACCCTGGTTACCACTAAGAGGAGCAAGAAAGTGGTAGAGAAATGGAAAAGAAAGAGCAACAGAAGGATGTGGGCACAGTGAACAGAGGCAGAACTGGAGATTGAGGGTAGTGAGGAACAGCCTGATGAGTAGCTGGTTATGTCACCTGGGACCATGGTGGGGTCTTAGCTTGTGCTGTCACTAGGGGCCATGTCTAAGCCCATGACCCTGCAGCAGCAGGGGTATGTTACTGCCAAATGCCACCCAGGCACATGTTGATGTCTGAGGGCTGTAAAGAAACAGCCCCACACCTTACTTGCACATTTTGGAAGAGCAGGCCCTGAGCTCATGAAAGAAGGAGAGCTGACCCCACCCCTAGTCAGCTGTAGCACTTAAGAGAGTAGGCTGCACGCGGTTTAAGTTGCGGGTGAGCCAGCCTAGAGGATAGAAACGTAGGAGAGCTGGCCTTACCACTAGTCTCCCCTGAGGTGGCATGAATGAGGGAGAGACATCCTCTTTGACTGGAGACCTGGCCCGTGTTCATGAGAGCAGGAGAGTTGTACCTGCCCTGAACAGCACAATAGAGCTGACCCTGGTGTCAGGGATTCGGGTGAGCTGGCCCTGAATGCATGAGTGTGGAAGATCTGGCCCCAGAAACTTGTCTGCCTTCCAGGGAAATGTGGAGAGGAGGAATCCACCACCACCACAGTAGGCAGGAGAGAAGGCCCTGAGGCCATCAGAGCAGGAGAGCTGTCCCGCCCCTCACCTGCTGCAGCACTCAGGAGAGCAGTCCCTGCACCTACATGTGGGCAGGGGCCTGCGTGAGCTGGCTCTGGGGGTGCAAGCATAGGAGAACTGGCCCTGCATCTTGTCTACCTCGCGGCAGCTTGGGTTAAAAAAATAAGATAAGAAAACCTCCCCCAACCTTGCCCCTTGCCACTTAAGGCAGGCAGGAGAGCTGGCATTGTGGTCATCAGAGCAGCAGAGCTGTCCCGCCCCTTACCTGCTGCAGCACTTGGGTGAGCTGGCCCTGTACCTCATTTGGGCAGTAAAGTGAAGGGATGGCCCTGAATGTGGAGGTTGCAGGTGATCCATCCCCAAGGACATGAGAGGCCAGGCCTGTCTCTTGTCTGGTAAGTGGTGGTAAAAAGGAGGAAGATATACCCTAATTCCCTCCTATGTTCCTCCCCATCTATGGCAGGTGGGAGAGCTGGCCCGGGGTCATGAGAATGGGAGACTGGTATGTCCCTTACCTACCGAAGCACTCAGAATATGAGGCCTGAACCTCACTGGAGCAGCAGGGTGAAAGTGGTCATGGTCGCAGGGTTTGCTGTGAGCTGGCCCTGAGGTCACGATGGCAGGGGATCTGGCCGTCTGAACAGCTCAGACACCTCTCAGGCCCAGACCCAGGGCTTTGAATTGGCTCACCCCAACAGCTACCATGTTGATGAACTTCTGGAGTACGTGAAGGGGTGGGTCTTACAGACCCAAACCCACAGAATCTCCATGACACAGGGCAACAACAGCATATCCAAGAGGAGCCCCAGGACTGATAGAGTAGCAGAAGCCAGAGGCCTTCTACCAGATCCATGAGTCATGGCAATGAACATTTGCAAGTAAAGAAGTGTGCACAAAAGGGTCCACTGTGGGACACACTGGGATACACTACAGCTCCCACAACAATATTTTTTCCTCTGTTGTGTGTGTGTGTGTGTGTTTGTAAGTGCGTAAGTGTGGAGGGGTGGTGTCCTCATACAAAGGGATATGTGTAGGATTGGTGTGCATGATATGAAATCACAAAGAACCAATAAAAAGTTTTTAAAAATTATTATAAGCAAATTTTCCAATCATACCAACACAAACTCAGTAATGTTTGTTTTCTTGCTCAAAGAAGCTTATCATTTTAAATAAAGAAAAGTTCGTTTGGTTATGAATACAAGTTAAGCTTTCACTGGGCACATATGAAGCTGCAAAGGTTACCCTATTCAGTCAAAGTTTATAGATGCTAACACTTACTGAGCGTTGTGACTGCACAAGCTGGTGGTGTGTGGTAGTAAGATATTGCTGAGATTTAGTCCATTGACAGCCTTAGCCTTTAACAGATTAGTCCAGCCTCATTTAGTTCTTGTAGAGCTCTCTGAGATGAGAAGGTAACAAATAGTGGATGGCACAGTAGCATTGAGTAAGAATATGGGCAGTCCTGGTTTTCCATTCATTTGACATAATATCAGAAGACATACTGCAGATAGTTGAGGTAGAATTGTATCCTCACAAAGAATCTATCTTTGTTCTGTTAACACTAGAAGAGAAATGTAACAGTGCTAAGAGAACAGGTACCTACAACACATTCAGGCACACCCTGACATATCTAAGGGCCGACTGGGCCACATTTTCTTAAAGGGTAAGGACTTAAAATGTGAAATTTTGCTTTGAGTTAAGGGATAGGCAGGAGCGTCATCTAAGGATGATGGATGATGTGGGTGACTTACTGCATTTCAAAGTGGGTCCATGCACTTTATCTCTTGTTCTATTCCTTTTCTGGGGTCCTGGATACAGACAGAAATCACAAATATATCTTTTAATCTTTTGCTACTCTTGTGGTAACTCTTCTGCTAATAAGAGCCCACTAGTTTTAGTTATAAAAATCACATTTCTATCACTGGAAGTGGTGTGATATTTTCTAAGACTTCTGCTAACTCTTGGGAAGACATTGCTTTGGCTCTAGAGGCCATGCCAACTCCATTGTGTGTCAACCTTAATATAGAATGCTGCCATTTTTTCCAATAGACCCAGTTAGGTTCAAAGATTTTAGGAAGGTTTACTAGAATTGACTAAAGTTTGCTATGTTGAACTGAGATATAGGGACCTGCTGAGGGAAGGCCTTGTATAATGTTAGTCTTTCTCTGATATGTTTTCCCCTCCTTTCATGGTTCTATTTCTTCCCTCTTACCCATTTTTTGGTATTACATAATTTCTGTTATCTGGCAATGCCCTTCATATCTCAGTCTCAACTCTAATGACTCAATGACAACATAAAAAAATTTTCTTATGAATCATCATGAGACTACTACTGAGAAAGTCAGATGAGAACTGTTTGTCTCCAGCTTACTATTAAGCTTTTACTTAGAACACGGAGAGCACAAAGTTCAGCACGTGTTTTTATATCAAGTGGAAAAGAAAGATGCAACACGCATGAGGAAGTAGGGCATCTCTTCCCCCTCAAAGAGAGTGCATTCGTCATATTGAACAGGGCTGGTACAGTGAGCAATAGAAGTGGGAGATAACCACAGAGGGCTAGCCCAGCTTATACTGATGTGGGAAAACAGGTATCTGAGATCAGGGGGAAGGAAGGAGATCCATCGCCTCCTCCTTTGTCTTAAGTCTCAATGGTCTTGTCAAGAACTGGAAGCTAACTGTAGCTGTCATAGTAGGAGACTGTGATGAGTATGATTCCTGTGGAATAAGAGTTAAGCTGAAAAAAAAAGAGTTAAGCTGCTGGGAAGAGAGAATAAATAATAAATAAATAATATATAAATAGATAAATAAATAAATAAATAAATAAATAATAAGGTATTAAGTGTCAGAATGAACCAATAAATCAGGCAGTAAACCCAAATCATTGGCTGGGGAATTCCTGAACTAGAGGAAATTTGAAAATGAATCAAAGCTCACGCTACACAATGGAAGAAGACTAATTCTGAGAAATCTGACTGCATCATTGCATTTTTTTTGACATGGTTCTATTTCTCAGTTTTATTTGATTTGAGAAAATCTTGGGTAAGACTTGTCTTGACCATGTAGGTAATAACTTACCGAAGACCTTTCTGTCTGTCTCTTTCTCTCTGTGTCTGTCTCTGTTCTATCCCACACCCGCTTTGTGTGTGTCTCTGTGTGTGAGTCTGTGTGTATGTGTGTGTGTGTGTTTGTCTGTGTGAACATCTGTGTAGTTGAGTTTGGGTATGAATTTATGATCATTCATGCTTGTGCGTTTGTGAGAATGAATATGAAGACTAGACTATGCCATCTAAATTTTTTTGTTCTTACCCACTCCCTTGCATGGAACTCACTGGATAGTTTAGGATTATTGGTCAGTGGATCTCAAAGACGTACCTTTCTTCATCTTCCTAGTGCTGGGATTACAGATTCATGCCACCATGTTCACCTTTTCATTTTCTTTTCTTTTTAGTTCTGAGGATCAAACTTGTGTCCTCACCTGTGCAACACAGCATTTACGTATTTAGCTATCTCCTTAGCCCAGTTGTCATCAAATCTCTGTGTCCTCTGTGGAGCCACAAGTAGGCTGCAGTACCAGTGATATCTCATTCCTAAAAGCATTTGTTCTCTGACAGTGACTTTCTTATGGTTTACAAAGAACTCATTATCTTCATTCACGTCTTTATTGCTGAGAGGAATATTTAAAAACATGGAGGTGACTACAGGCACCTGAAGCATGTGGGAGGAAAGTTGATGATATTTTGATGAGTCTTGTACCATTTGTTTGAGCTCCTTTGTTGTCACTAAGGTCTTTCCTGAAGTTGGGCGTTTTAGAATTGGCATTAGGAATTTTATAATTATTTCATGATATTCATAGCTGAGGACAGACCACTCAGATTATGAATAACTTTGCTAGTCCTTTCTCACCTTTCGGTAATTCTTTCTCCAATTTTGGGCCTTTTGTTTGCCTTTCATTATTACCTGCATGGCACTCACTAAGCATAATCATAGGTATTCAGGTAAGCTAACATTTTTGGCTATTTACTAGGATCTGGCGTTTACATAGCTAATATAATTTAATCTTTGGTGTGATTGCTGAGATGTTTACATCATAAGCCTATTTTGTAGTTGGTACCTATGAGAGAGCAAGTCTTCTATTCTCTTCTACATAGCAAATTCCAGTGTTAGGATTTCAAGTATGAGTTTTTCTCATAGACCCTAATAGCAAGTGCCATGTTTTATTCCTATCTAAATTTCAGTCATAAAAATGTAACCATGGATAAAGGAGCACAATTTTTTGCATATTAATTTCTGTGGTAGTGTTCCTTTAATGACTGCTAGAGTGAAAGCTAACTCATTTCCTGAGCCCTGAATCTTTATGGTTGACCAAAAAACTAAGTAAGAAAAATTTGGAAAGCAGAAGCAAAAGGGCAGTTTTGACTGTATGAAAGTCCCAGTGGGACACACAGGTGCTGAGGCACTGGGAGATTCTCACTTGCTCTCATTCCCTCAAGTCTCTGTCCAGCTGGTCTTCTGACCACTTGGCATTTTCTGGGAGCAACCCAAGTTAAGAGTCTGAGAGTTGAAGTTAGGTCAGAGGCATTCCAAAAACCATTTTGTGCAATCACATAAGAACTTAGCTTTTCCTGAAAACAGGAAGATTCATATAAATGGCAAGGTGGAGCTGTGTTGTGCTGTTAGTGTTGACCTATTCATGTCTGAATGGCTCTTGAAGAGTGAAAGAATCATGTATTACCAGGGGTGCAGATGCTATTTGCAAACAAGGGCTAAGAAGAGATTACTTGGGGTATTAATATCACCTTTCAGGTGAGGTCATAAAGAATGGAACCTTCTGGCTCTCCAGTTTTTAATGAAGAATAAGAAAGTAATATATAATCAGCATAAGTAGAGAGGAATGAATGAAGAAAACAGTGTTTTGAATGCCAAGTAGAAGGATTTGAGAAGAAAACTGCTCAACTTGGCTAAATTATCCCAACAAATTGCATAAGATAAGATATAAGAATTGATTAAAAATAAGTTGGCTGAGTCTATTAATAAACAAAGTTAACTGCCTGGAACACAAGAGGACTTATGTCTTAGGTTATTGTACTACTGCTATGAGGTGACACCATGACCAAGACAACTGATTAAAGGAAGTATTTGATTGGGGGTTTGATTATAGTATCAATGGGTTAGTCCATGATTATCATGGTGGAAAGCAGACAGACACAGTGCTGCAGCAGTTACTGGCTGCTGAGACAGACAGACAGACAGACAGACAGACAGACAGACAGACAGACAGACTTGGTCTGCCTTGGGCTTTTGAAACCTTGAAACAAACTCCCAATGGCAAGGCCACAGTTTCTAATCTGTCTCAAACATTTCTACTCCTTGGTGACTAAGGATCCAAATATAAGAGCCTAGGGTGTGATTCTCATTCAAACTACCACAATATGTAAACAATTTTTCATTCTTCTTCTCTGATTGATGTTTCTATTCATCTGGAATTATCAACTCAAATGAATATTGCTATTGAAGACCTGTTGTCTATGGCCATATCACCTTGAATGCACTCAATCTCGTCTGAAGACCTCTCTTGCTCATTGATAGAAACAGCATCACTATTTTCTGTTTCCTTGGAATTTTCTTCACACTACCATTAGGATGATTTTGTAATGAAATTCAACTAAATTGAATTGAATGCATTCGTTAAATGGAAAGAATTTTCACTGTATACTGAATAAAAGACAGATTTCCTAAGGAGGTATTATTCTAACAGTATATTGTTCTATAATGTTATTATCTTTTTCTAGTCAACTAATTTCAACATAAACTCTACAAATTAAAGGATTATCTGTAACATTTGTACTATATGCACTTCTCCATATCTATAAGGCACATACACAAACACACAGACACCCAAAGATACCCACATAGTATGTATTTTGAAGGGATGACTAGAATTTTGAACCATTTCTGATCTCAAGACTAATGATGTATCTGTGGACTCACACTTACAAATATATATGTAAGTGTTAAAAGGGTTAAATATGAAATCCTTTTCTTTGTATAGACCTAGCTTTTGGCATGTTCCCTGTCCTAAAGATGCTACATTGCACCCAAGTCTCTTGGTAGATGTAAAGACATTACTGTGGTCAGCAGCAGCAACATTCATATCAGCAGCACCATCAAAATTGTAACGTTGACTAATACATGCTTACTTGAGCGTTTTGCAAGGATAATTTTCCAAAAACAAAATACAGGTAAATAAAATGAAAGTGATCTTGAAGAACCTGTTTCTTTTACTATGCAACTTAAAGTTCATTTCTAACTTTCTTAGGTACCATCTGACCACAAAGTGCCTCTTAAGAATTCCTGACTATTCTGATTTGCTTTTCAATAGCAATTCTTTTTATATCCAGCCCAGAATTCATCTTGTGCACTATGGCAAGTTTTTCCACAAATAAAGACTGTTACCTTCAGGGTTTTTTTTGTGGTGGGGGAGGGGGGGCTTCCAGTTGAAGGGTTGCAAGCTAATAACCTCAGGCAAGACCTGCATAGGCTGTGATGATCTGTCTTGCCCAAACTGATACTCCCAAGGGTTTCTTGAACCCAAAGATTAATTAAAAGGAAAGAAAACCTTTTCCATTCTCATAATTGAACTCAGAACAGCTCTGAGTTTTGCCTCCATCTTTAAAGTGCACTACATGATGGAGCAGGTGCTGAGACTTCATTATAGCTCAGTATCTCCTTCCAATTCCGCTTCCTTTCCTTCCCTTTTAACGGTAGTCTCTGATGATCTGGGTCTCTAAGCCCTATCACAAAACCTCATCCTAAGGGATGCAATGCTTGGTACCCCCCCCCCCAGCTTTAGTTCTTTCATTAAATGACAGGTCTTCAATTTTGGACAGTTTTGATGGAATACAGGAATCAGAGTACTTGGCTGAAACTCTCTGTATACCGTGTACTACTTGTAAGGTGTTGAGAATCAGAATGTCATCTCTGTATCTAAGCTTCCTCATCTGAAAATGTCGTTATCAATAACAGATTAAGCCCTAGTTTCCAAGCAACATTACCAAAACAATCACTCACTAAAGATGTCAGTCAGGACATGGATGATGTTTGGATTGAGGGAGACCTTATTCCGCTCCAGATGTACTGAACAAAAGAATTATGGACAAATAATGGATGAATTTAGGAGTGATACTTATATGGATGAGGCAGAATTGAAACTGAAATATGGGTATCTTACACCATGATGACTTTATAATCAACAAAGAGCTTGAGAGTACAAGAATGATGCTATATGGATATGACTCTTTTAAAGATCTATGCTTAAGAATTGTAAAGTTTTAAAGGGAATGACTATAAATACTTATAGTATATTTGTTGTGCCCACCTCGCCAGCAAGGAAGACGCTACGACAGGATTCTTCTGAAGCTTGCTTTATTGGGGATACATCATGCTATTCAGCTGCAAGGTGGAAGACCCCGAGCTCCGGACTGACACTGCTTAAATAGAACTTAAGACGGCGTGTACTTCCATAATTGGTCCAAGTCTCAAACCCTCATTAGCATAACCCCTGGCGGGCTATGCACATGCGAACATGAGTTGTTTACCACTGCCGTGTCCACGAAGAGCCCGGAAACTGGCGCCATCATGTAATGGCGACTGCCGGCTCCTGACATATATGGATGTCAAATTCTGTTTTTCTGTAGACTTGGAAAGAGCTCTATGAAGATGCCTGGCTGTGAGTCTAGAGTACTGCATCATAACACCTTTGACCAAGTATCAAGCTCTGAAACAAAATAGAAATATATAGAGGATTTCTTAATTTAAACACTTTTGCAAGCATTTATAACTCCCAATAGTTTGTGCTTCTGACCCCAACTTCATAGAAAGGTAAAGTCTATAGGCATTTAACTTACAACTCTTCCTTAATTCTGAAGCATTTCCAGGACATGATGTAGGTGTGCTAAGAACTAATGGCCAAATCAACCATATTATCACCTAAAGTCAGAGAAGAATTTTGGTCTCCAGGTGCAAATGATGTCTTATTTTTTTTAACCATAAAACCTAAAGCTATAAAAAGCATTTCTAAGGAGAAAATTACCAAAGTCATAAAAAAGTTGACATACTGTATCTAAGTTTTAAGTTATTTAATAAGTGACTCAAACCAAGGATTATGAGTCACTGTTATAAACTAAACTTCGCCCTTACTTTCTTTAGTCAATACCTAGCTAATCAACGGGTATTTATTGAGCATTGACTCTAAACTTGGCAGTAGCTATCTTTCTTTATTTCCCAAAGGAGTAAAGCATACTTATTCCATTAAAGCATGAGGTCTCACCTTCACATATTTATAGAAGAAATTTAAAGTGTAGGTTCCAGAAGCAGGTCATCACATGCTTTGTACAGACTTTAAGAATCTGTACTTCATCAAAACCTCCATATTTTTGGGATTGTTGTTTGAAAGCCTATCTTGATATAAATATAATTAAAGGTATCATCATTAGGACACTGGCTGAGAATAACCTAGCATTTAATGGACTCTATAGTTCTTGAGGCTGAGGTTGTAGGTGACAGAATATGTATGTCACAAATATATTTTTTATTTGAGGCTTAGAAAGTTAATTAACAGTAGCTGCATTTCACATCAAAATGCTGTCACAGGTGAGTGGAATTTTGATGCTTGTTTCTTAACACAAGCAAGAAATATTGACCCAATTACAAAGAATAAATATCAATAAAACAGCGGGTCTCTGATAAACAGATATAATTACCAGAAGGATCTGCCTGTTTACACATCAGGACCACTGACTTCATATATCTTATCCTGTTACATAATTATCAAATAAAACAGTAATTCCAGTGTGAGTAATAACAGTCACACAGAGTTGTTCATGGTTGAATATTTTCATCATGACAGGAGTCCCGAAGTAACAGCTAACAAAGAGCCATCATAAATGGCTAAGCAGTGAACTAGCTCTGATCTGGTATCTGAGAAAACAATCATCAGATATCCAGGGACCAGGTCCACATTGGCTCATTTATTTATTTATTTATTTATTTATCCATTTATTTATTTATTTATGCATTTATTTATTTATTTTTGTGGTTTTTAACTGGCTCATTTATTTATTTATGTATTTATTTATGTATTTATTTATTTATTTATTTACTTACTTACTTACTTACTTATTTTTGTGATTTTTAACTGTACTGGAACGACCCTGACACTGCCCATTTGAGGATATACTATGCTTATATCTTTTGCTTTTCATGAGGGTAGGGGGAATTTTCATTTGCAAAAGTCAGAAGCCCGTACAAGAATGAATTTGGCACAGCGACAAGGACTTCCTTTGCTTTCAGGCAACTATCTTGGTATTCTTTCTCTTGAAGTGCTGCGATGGGCACAAGAAGAATAGCTCCTTGCTGAGCTGTGTGGTTCCTCCAGATGAGAACAGTGGGAGACCAGGCAGATGGCCAAGGCATAGTGGGAGAGGACTGAAGATCTTCTGCACACGGGCAGCAAAAGGAAAGGGCTTGCTCTGAACCCTGGGGTGCTCTTACTGCCTCCTGGGTGCACAGCGTGTGTTTCTTCCTTGACCTGTCTTCCAGGACACCACACCATTTTATAGAGGCCCAGGTTTGAGCCACAGCTTTGCACAACAATGGGTTTAGCTAACTCTTAAGGGCGGAAGGAATATGCAGGTGCATGGGGCCTTTGGGATTAATGACTCAGCCTCTTGATAGCTGTCACTGAGAAGACTCTCAAATCCCCAGCATTGGAGTAGATCTTGGTTAGTTCCTTTCCAGGCCATTTTCTTCTTTCAAAAAAACCTGTATTGTCTTTTAGGCTTTGTGGCACTGCCTTCAGGCTGGGCAAGTTACAGCATTCCAGTGTCACTCAAAGTCAGTCAAATGCAGACAAAGAGCAGGACCTCCTGTTAGGGTCTTCTGTCCAAACTGTTGGAAGGGGGGAGGTGTTCAGCCCTGTCCCTTTGTAGGATCCAGCACTGGGGGTCCTAGAGAGAGAGTGTTAAGAAGGATCAGGAAATTGGACTTAAGCCTCCTCAGAATCTGTACAGAGTTCAGTCCCAGCCAGTGTTTGTTTATAAAACAGCTCTCTAAGTAATTCACACCCAGTTTGCCATTTAACCTCTTGGACACATGTTTTTTGGCCTACTGAGGAGATTTCTTTTTTGTTGTTCTTAAGAGTGCTGAGTTTGATACTGACAGAACGGAATCTGAGGTCAGAACTTCTATTTTAAACAGAGGCCTTTGGGATTTATAAAAGATGTTTCCGATATGTTAAAACAGCTGGAAAAGCCTTTGAGATCTTCAGTGAAAGCAAGTGGTTTCCTAATTTGTATTACAGGTGAGGAAACACGGGCCAAAGAAGCTTGGCTGACTTTCTCCTGCACCTCCAGATCACCCAAAACATGCTGCAACCCTGAAGAGGCTCCCAAGGACCAGGAGGGAAACTGGCCCATCCTCACAAATCCACGGACCTACTCAAGTCAGGGAATGCTAGTGAGGGGGATGGGGATCCCTGTCTCTCCAACTGAGGGCCTTTCTATCTCCTCTCAAGGTCATTAACTTAGTGTTTCTCTAGGTGAGTTGGGATGGGTTTTGGCTGCTGAGTTATTCTGATGACCCAGAAATTACCTGTATTCATTTCTTTCTTTTTAGATAAAAGCATTTCTATTCTGGTTTTTCTATGGCTCTTTTTCAAGAGAAGAGGGGGAAAAATCCAACGTCTTTGCGAGCAGACTCTCCTATTCTCTGCATTCTTTTATAATCTGTCTTGATTCTCAGCCCATACCTTAGGCCCTTTTTTGTACTCGGTGTCTTTTAATCACTAAAGAATCTGACTCAGTGTCTGTCCCTGTGGATCACAGGCTGTTCTCCTTCATCTGTGTCTCCAGAAGCAGAGGGAGGGGCCAGGAACCTTTTTTCTCCTATACAGGCTCCTGCCCCAACAATATAACTGCCTATTCTCCAGGGTCTCCTTTGGGCTGTTATTCATTCTAAGGTTGACTTTTTAGAAACACTTTTATCTAACACCAGGAAAATCTGATAACTCATCTCATTATTAAAACAGCTATGAAGTTGTTTTTTATACGTGTATATAGATGTCCAGAAATACATGTATAAAGATATCTACTTATATAAATGTATATCATAGAAAGCCCATATTGTTGTGTACTCTTTATTATGTGCAACAAAGACAAGCAAAAATAAAAAAAGAAAGAAAATCCCCTATAATGTAAGAGCATTTACAGAGGCTTTAAAATAGTGTCACTCCAGGGAAGGGTGGGAGGTCATATGATAAAACAATTTACACACAGATTGCATCGTGTTGAAGGCTTCTTTATAACTATCATTTACAAGAAATATTGCCAGAATAGACGTAAAATGGATCTTCAGCTACAAAGAAAGAGAAAATAACAGTTGCTAATATGTGACAAAAGTTTTTCAAATGGAAAATTCTCCTGGAAGAAGCAGGAGCAAACCTGGTTATGAAAACCCAGTCCAGAATCACTGGCAGTTTTATTTTGGCTAAGCATGTCTCTGTTCAAGCCAATGGTTTTCTTTTGAAAATTACTTTTTCCTTTACCAAAAAATAGTTCTATTCTCAAATATACTCAAATTTGCCAACTGTCTGAAATTTATATAAAACAATGAATGTGACATTCCTCACTTCTCTGATACTGCCAGGTGCAGACTTCATTTATAATGTTGATCCGTCTTTCCTTTTCCCACCAAATAGACAGGTGAAAAGAAAATGCACAGTTTAAAGCAGCCAACTAAAAATATAGCTATCTCTGTAAATAGTCGGCTTATGTCTTTGACCCCTGTATTTATCCAGGAAAGTCAGGAGATGAAAGCTGACTAATTTAAAAACTAAAACTGAGCTGGACATGGTGGCACACGTCTTTAATCCCAGGCCTCAGGGAGGTAGTAGAGGTAGGCTGAATGCTGTGAGTTCGAGGCCAGCCTGGTCTACATTGAAGGCTACACAGAAAAACTGTATCTCAAAAAAGAAAAGAAAGAAAGAAAAAAGCTAAAATCACAGCCTGAACTTCCATAAGCTCCACAGTATCCACACACATCTCAGATCCAGTCATCTTTGCATGCTTGTTCCTATTCTGGTGCCACTAGTCTGAAAAAAGAGGAAGATGTGTTTGAAAGGGCATTGAAGGATCTGTGGGTGGGGCAGAAGAAGCATCATCTTCACATCACATTAGGTATGACAGGGAAGACCTTATGTCAAGGTCAGTGCATCAAAGAAAAATAAATCCTCACATTAGAGGTATGAACACAAACAACCATCTGGGTTCTTTCTATCATTCTTTAAAAAATTCTCTCTCTTCTTCCCTCCCTCCCTCTCTCTGGTGTGCACAGGCATGTTCAGGCACACGCCTGTTATGTGGCACATGCATCCCATGGTAGGCATGTAGTAATTAGAGGATTACCTCAGATGTTGCTCCTTGTTTGTTATCTTGTCAGAAATAGGATATCTTTGTTGCTTGAAGCTGCACACACGAGGTCTGCTTGCCTTTGACTCTTCTCTTGTCCCCATATCTCATATTGCCATAGGTACACTGGGATTGCATATGCTTATTACCGTAAAAGGATTCTGGGGGTATTCTGGGGTTTGAATTCTGGTCCTCACACTTGCTAGGTCAGCACTTTACACATTGACCTTTGCCCTAGTCCTCCAAGTCTTTTCATATGTAACATGAAAGACAAGCACAAGCAGACAGGAATTGCAGAGGTGTCCATCTTATAAGACATGTTCATCAAGGTCCATCACACTCTACTGTATCAGTTCTTCCTTCAAGTGCTCTCTGTGTGCTCATTCCCTTCTGCTGTGAACAATCACCAAGTGCAAACTAAATAGCAAGCCTCTTCTGTAAATGATGAATCTAATGAAGAATGACATGTATTCAATCACTAATAGAACAGAACCACCAAATAGCCTTGCCTACAAACACAGCAAGGCAATGAGGGTAAAGGAACTGCAGTGATAGGATGAGGAAAGGTTCCTGGAAAAAAATCAAATTTAACTACAATCACAAGCATAATCATGAGTTAACTATTCACTTGTCAGTGAATGAATAGTAGTCCAGAGAGATAAACTAATCATGCAAGGCTTTTGATGACAGAAAGCATGCTATGCATATGAACCTAACAGAGTTCATGGTGCTCAGAAGAGAATATGGAGAGAGAAAGAGGGTGAGGTAGAAAGGAAGAGAGAAAAGGAACAAAGGAGTAAAGCATGAGCCTGCACGGAAGTAAGATCTTCCGCTGGAGCGGAGCCAGGAGCAGGGCTGACTGAGAGCAGCTCTATAGGAAGGAGATGTAGCAGACAAGACTAGATATATATGAGAATTGTAGAGGGAAAATTACTAATTATGTTTCTTGTTGCAGGGGCAAATGCTTTGACAAAGGTAATATGGATCACCTCAAAGGTCCAGGGTACAGTCAAGATAGTGGACAAGAAATGACAGGAGCCTGCAGTGGCTAGTCATATTGTGTCCTCAGGAACGAAGCAGAAGATGAACGCTTGTGCTTAGGCTGCCTTCTTCTTTCCATTAAGTCTATGTCTCTAGCCCATGCAATGTCACTTACCACATTTAGGATTAGTCTTTCCACCTTGATTAATCTAATATAGATAATCCTTCATACACATTCTTTGGGCTTTGCTTACATGGTGAATATAAATCCCACTGGACTAAGGCTGATGATTAACTGTCAGGGAAAGAAATGTGGAAACTCGCATCTTCTATATACAAGGGATTCAGATGTTCCAAAGTTGATACTTTAGAAGGTTACAGTGATGAAGTCAGTTCTTTCAAGAATGTGTGAGAGATGGTTAGCAGGTTTTATGCTAATGCAGCAAAACATCTGGAGAGACCATGCTGTAAATATCCATTTGGGAATATTAACATTTAAGTAGTGTTTGAAAGCTTGAAGAATAAATGAGATCGTTCTAGCGAGAATGTGTCCAGTGATGATAGGAATGGGCTAAGCTGGAATCCTAATCAAGAGCAGCATTGATGGAGAAGGCAAGAAGCTGGGGAATGTGAGGAGTCACAAATAAACAAGAAATAGCTAGGTTTATAAGTTGGGACCTTTTAAAGAACTGAGATGCTAATGCCATGGAACAGTGAAGCATTGTGGTTCACTTGATATGCTGGAGAGGGTGTCTTGTAAGTGTGAGGCCAGCCTGAGCTACACAGTGAAACTTGGACTCCAAAGATAAACAGAAAACAACAGAAATGAATCACATATCTAGAAGCATCATAGGACAAGAAACAACAGTCATGTGAGATGCAGCAGACTGGTCCTCCTATCATGGGTGTTAGGGAATGAAGCTATGACGAGATCAATGGTGTCAGCTGGAAAAAAATAGATTGATAAAGGCAGAAGTGCAATTGGGTCAGACCAGGAAGTAAAGAAAAGATGCAAAGGCTGGGAAGACTATAGATGTGGAAGACCAGAGGATGTGTGCAATGGAGACTTGGGTAAAAAGCTGTGAATGAAGGGAGTTTTGTGTGCTTCTTCAGAGGTGGAAGTTATAGGTGAGAGGAGTAACAATTGAAGAAGTGATGATATTCAGGACAAATGATGGGCTGATCTTGAATAGACTCAAGGAAAACTGATTGACTACTTATGTCTATTTATCAGGGATTCCTTCTATTAGGCAAGGTTTACCTCTAGAGAGAAAATGTAGATTCAATAATGTTATATCATAAAACGGATGTGAGGAAGAAATAGTGGTTTTGTGTCATTGAAGAAATACAGAATGTTTTCCTATATGTTAACACATACAGGTAGCACTAACTGGACTCTGTGGTCATAAAAAGAAAGTAGGGGAGAAGGAGGAAGAAGAAGAGGCGGATCAGGAAGAGGAGGCATATAAGTAATTAGTAGAGGCTAAGATGAGGCTGAAAGGGAAGTTTGGGAGTGTCTGTGGAAGTAGGATGTATATCACCTAAATATATTTAGTCATGAATCAAACAAGTAAAAACTATATTTATTGTTCCAATCATAAATGATTATATATGTAAGCAAAGTAAGAATATTATTGCATATTAGAACAAATGATAAACATAAATTCTAAAGAAAAGAAATACAAAGCTTATAGTTCACCTCCAAAATTTGCTGTTTTCTGTTCTTTAACTATAAAATACATGCACACACATACCCACACAGTACACACCTCTAACTTTTCATGGCTTTGCAACCCATGTTATTACCTTGTAATATAGAGACCTCTCCTCATAAGTTTGTAGTCGGGATTAATGAATATGCATTACTTTAGTCAATATTCAAAGAGGAAAGCAGAAAGCATCCTGGAGAATTTGAACAGAAAATGTTAGAACAAGAAACTGGTCACATAGATGAGAAATAACTGAAAAACCACTGAAATGATAAAGAAAATCTTGACATGGGATGTGGGGGCAGCCATACTTGCCCACATTTTGGGGAACACGTAGAGAGAAAGTGGCTTAACTGTAGAGTCAGGTCAAGGGCAAACTGTGGAGCAGAAATCCATTTGTGTGAGAGTAACTAACACCCAGAAGAAGGTGCGCTTGAAATCCGTAGCAACAGAGGAGGATTAGAGGTTGCTCCAGGTCTGCGATAGACGGTGTCTGGTGTGCCAACACTCCACTGGCCAAATCTAAGTGACAGGAGAGGATGGGGGCTTGGGAAAGCAGATCCACAGGAATCAGCACAGAAAAAGAAAGGTTTGGGAAGAATATTAGAAAAACAGGTGAAGGTCAAATCCTAGGCTTCTGGGTTTATCTGATTTGCTAGTACTAGTGTGTACTTGGCTGCCATGACATTGCTCCTTTAGTCCAGTCTGCTGGAGTGAAAGGGGCTGCAATTGCTACTTGAAAGGCAGGAAGAATGGAAGACTTGTATTTGAGAAGCTGCTTGTAATGAAAGAGTCAATCCTGGAGCCCAGATGCCCTGGGTCCCACACAGAGGCAGGACTACCCCATCACAAAGACGGAGACATTATTTTGGAAAACTTTATGAGAACTTTAAGAATACTTTAATCATCTCTTAAATTTCACACAGACACACAGACACACACACAGACACACACACACACACACACACACAATCAGGAGCACTGAATCACTATTCATGTTTTCCAGCAAAGAAGTCTATGCCTTCCATTCCTTTCCATAGCTCTGGGCCTCATGGCTGCCAACGTAATATCCTCACGGCCGGCACAACAGGATATACTGCTGCAAGGATCTTGTCTTTGAAGTAAGATGAGAAACCCTAAAGCTTTCATTTGCCTAATGAAAACCTCAGCCAGAAAGTTTCCTGGTTTCTGATCACATATGGAGTCTTGCAGGCTCATTTTGACTTGGGTCGCCAGATGCTGGACCTGCACGCGGCATTCACATCCAAATTTGGAACAGGTGCTAATTATCAGAACAGGAAACAGACACTCAACCCAAAGAAAAAGTCCTCCCTTCATTCTATAAGGAGAGCAGTGCAGGGCTGTTTTATAAAAGGATCCCTATTGACTTACAGCCCGAAGTTGCCGTCTGTGAAGGTAATTGTCTTCTCCCTGCCCAACGGCTTCTTGACTACTTGGGTATAAACATTCAGGTCCCACATAAGAAGGCTTTATGTAAATATGAATGTGATTCCCCCCTCTGCCCCCGCATAAAGGCGGTTTTCATTGAAGAGCAACATTAGGCTCTAACAGCCAGGGTAGTTCAAGGAAAATGATTCCAAGTAAATGTGAAGAAATGGGCACCAGCCAGATGTTTCCATGTGGGCACCTCTGCCCTTCCTCCCTTTTCTAAATATACAACGCTGAGTGGAGGCTGTCAGGGTCAGGAAAGAGGAAGTTCTCAGACACCCATGCAAAGCAATAATCTTCAAGTGGATGCCATACCGACAGGGATATGGTGTTAGTTACAGGGAAGTCAGGAGGCCGAGACGGGCAGTCAAAGAAAGTTAAAAACAAAATCAGCGTGAGGGGAAGGGTCACTGAGGGAAGCAAAGAGGAGATTCAGAAGGAGAACATCTGTTTGCTTCGCAAGAGCAGACAGGGAGGGGAGCAGGACCCGCGCTTTTCTGTTTTCTTCTTTCTGCTACCCGTGGCATGGCTTCGATATCCTCTCGTTTTTCTCGTCACCTTCACAGGTCCAGATGACTAATGTGTGGGCGTGAGCTACTCTCTCTGAACTGAAGGTCACCAAACAAATGTTAACACTCGCTCTCTCATAATCTGCTGTGCTCCCACTTCATGACCAAACGACTCCTACCAGTTCCTGCGTCATTTACCGGAGGACTCCTACGGTCCAAGTTCAGCTGGTGTGTAAAGCTTGTGTGCCTGGACCCTCGGGTAACATGCCCTAGCCTTCACTTGCTGCCTTCCTGACATTACTTTATGCTACTTCAGTCTATGATATTTGTGTTTCTTAGTTCTAAAGAAAGTTATAGCAGTAAATAGAAAACAGATCTTTAACTTTCTTTCTTGACATTAGAGGCAGAGATTGGACCCAAACTCATTTTTATAACGAACTGTCAATTCAGGTCTTTTTCAACAGCCACACTAATGTGTTTTCTTATTTTTATATGTATGTATTCTTATAAATAGCATCATTAGAGCATTTCAGAAGACAAATGGTAGAACATTCCTGTTTTGTACCTGAACATGTGCAGATATTTAGAATGTTTACTACCATGTTTTAGATATTCATGGATTCATTATTATGTGATGTGGTCTTAATCTGCTGCAAGTTACCTTCCTATAAAACAGACACACTGGAAAAGTTCACGATGCTTTAATTAATGACAAGGAGATAATCATTCTAAGATAGACAACCAGTGTAAAGATTGTGGGGGTACTGGCCGTGTGCCTATCTCCCCCCTTCACTCACACTGTAAAGCAATTATTATACTGTTCTTTTAGGCATCTAGGTTTGATTTGATCTCTAAATTATACAAAAGTATAAAATCAATGCCTTAGAACCTCCCCTTCTGCTGTTATAAAATTTCCTGTGTAAATGTGTTTTTTCCCAACTGTCATGGAACCACATGATGGCCCACAGGCATTCTGCTGTATTGAAAATAAGACAGAGCTTACTTTGGAAATGTCCAAGTTGCTTGTACTACAGTAGGTAGGGATGGTGGCATCACGGTTTGGCTTTGAGGTCACCGCTATTTCTCACTCAGTCAGTAATCACTCAGATCCATGGCGTTTCAAACCATGCAGAGAGTGCCAGGTGAGACGCGTGTCTGAGCATTGCAGGTAGAGTCAAGTTAGCTTCAGAGCCCCCTGCTTCTGCACCGCTTCACCTAACAGGGGCATTTGCCTCTGAAGACCAGGCAATATTGCTTCACTCCCAAAGGAACAAAAGTGAAGAAACATGAATCTTTCAAAAATATTTTTGGTAAAAACATCTTACAGAATTTCTAAAACTGTCTCTTTTTAGTAGACATGAAGTGTTGGCGTTTGTTGACGGCAGACAGAAACTCAGTTACCAGTCTGTGGTCGGAGGCTCTGAGCTGCAGGCCGCCCTGCTTCTCCTCCTGTGCTGCTTTCCATCTTCCCCACAGACATCTTGGCCACCTTTCACTGCAGCTCTCCCTAGGACCCCCTGTTTTCTAAAACCCCTCATTTAGCTGAGTGTGAACTTGCTAGAGATAGCTTCTCTAGCCCATGGTTATAATCTGTCAACAATTTCCTTTTTTATTTTCTATACCATTATTTCCTGCCCATCCAACTCTGATGGACCATATACTATAAATCTCCCCCATAAATATTCCACAAAAGCAGGCTCTCTGCCTCTAGTACACAATGTCCCTTGACTGGATGGTTCCTGACAAGAGGAACTGCAGAAGTTCAGACCACATTTTAATATCATGACCAGAGAAGAAAGCACTACTCCGATGACAACCTCACACATCTCTTTTCTGTCCTCAGAGAGGGGTAGTTGAAAGAGGTCCTGTCTCAGAACCCTATGGTGTCTTCAGTGTCACTTGAGTTTGAGCTAAGATTTCCAAGCATGGTTCTGCCATTGTCTCCTGGGAAGTCTCTGTAGAATGTCACCTCAGTCTTAAGAATACTTTTAATGCTGGATGCTAGCATTGAATCCTGGGATTCTCTGAGGACCAGAGGATTAATATCTGAGGCAGAGGCCGCACACAGAGGAGTCAAATGGTGCTGCCTCCTCATGCCGCTGTGTGTAAGCCACTGTTTGAAGGAACAACGGAGGGAAAAGGGGGTAACTGAGCTTACATTTTGAGGGAATGCATTCCATCATGGTGGAGGAGTTGTGACTTCAGAAACATGAGGAGCAGGCTCACATTTCACTTGCAATTAGGAAGCTGAAAGAGATGGATGTTGGTGCTCAGCTTTCCTTCTCTAGGAGCCACATACATGGCAGAGCCCTTCCCAGGTTCAGGGCACTCCTTCCCTCTTCGGGGAATTCTTTCTAGAAATGTTCTCATGCACTTATTAACAGATTTCTCCCATGATTGATTCTTAATCTAGTCACATTCAGGATGGAGATTCAGCATCCTATCTTGTACTGTCCTAGAGGCCTATATAATGGGAGTAGTTTGAAGACATATGTATTGGAAATGCTTGCCAATGCTTGCCAATGCTTGCCAATGCTTGCCAATGCTTGCCAATGCTTGCCAATGCTTGCCAATGCTTGCCAATGCTTGCCAATGCTTGCCAATGCTTGCCATGACCTGTACTGCAGCTGTCACTGTGAACTTTGGAAGGGGATAAGAAGAGGAATTTGTGTAACCTCTGTGGTATTCAAAGCACTTTTCCCCTTAAGAGCGTCTTTGTGGAGTTATATTACAACCTCGTGTGGTCCACAGGCAAATACTATCACCCCTGTCTTGAGGAATAAAGACACGCTTGGAACCATACTCAGGTTTGGCCTCAATCTTTGGCCAAATGCACTGAGGTTCTGTCTGCTCTTTCTAATCGTCCCTTACACCTGTCAATTAGGAAAGACAGGAGAGGAGGCAAATAATGATCT
The DNA here is from genome assembly GCA_028658305.1 of Pachyuromys duprasi. Classification (NCBI taxonomy): domain Eukaryota; kingdom Metazoa; phylum Chordata; class Mammalia; order Rodentia; family Muridae; genus Pachyuromys; species Pachyuromys duprasi. The sequence continues at coordinate 10,977,876 of CM053744.1, read as the reverse complement.
TTGATGTGTTAGTTTCTATGGCTGACTGTGTCAAGAACTTGGGTCTCGTTAGTTTGGTTTTCTGTACACAGTTCTTCCAAAAGGCTAAAATGAATATTTTATATTTTTTTTTTTACCAATTTCTTCATTATCACTGATGAGACAGACCTGAGAGCACTAGAAGAAAATCCAACACATTGCTCTGATGAAGAATAGGGGATAATGTATAATTTATAGTCTATGTGTTCATGGTTGAAAATCTTAAACTTCCCATTTTCTTTTCTTTATGATGATGTGATTCAGAAATCTCATCTACAGTTTGATCACAGAAATGTCAGACTCAGGTTCTGCAAGAACGAGGTTCAAGGCTTATGGCTCTGTAGATGGAGGTTCAGAAATGGGTACTCCTGTCTGCTTTCCATGCCCATATTAAATATCTGTTACTCAGATATGCACTCTGTTTTGAGTTTTAGGCAGAGTTTGAGTTCATGATGATCTATAGCATATTTGTTAGCTCAAGCTTAGCTAAGACAACATAGAATATGTTTTACCTTGTAGAATATTGGTATGGGAGACACCCAATAAAAGTTAAATTTATTTAATTCTTATAGCAAGTCAACACTTCTATGATTAATATGGCTATTGACCACAGCCCTTTTAATATACTATTTCTAGCTTGTATCTGAAGATCTCAATAAATCATTGAATTTCACTGAATTTGGGTCACAGCCTGAGAAACTCCAATATAGTTTATTGACCACACATAACAGACTTGCCATGAATAATAACATTTTATTTGTGGCTTTCCCCACTCCACTTAATAAAACATAAGAACAGATGATGGGATAAACTTGGAAGAATCCTAGTGAAACTGTGTGAATTCTTATTATCCTAACCAGATTACCCTACAGCACTAATGTCTTTCATACTGCCTCGCTTGGGTGTGCGCCTATAGTGCCTGGCATCTCCTTGCTGAGACACTCAGTAGTTCAGTCATATTGTTTAGATAAACTGTAGGAATTGCTGGCTAAATTTCAAGGTTGTTTGCATTTATTGATCTACTTAATTTGTGCTTTTGTTGGAAACAGTTCATCTGGAGCTATCTGAAGGAGACTCAGGGGTCTACTGTAGAGTCCCACAACCCATGTGTTGCCCAAGCAAGACTATTCCTCTTCTTTTCTAGACTGTAGCTTTGTGGCTATCCACAAAACTTAAGAAAGACAAGAAGTAGTATATAGAACATAGAATACTTAGGAGTTCAATCATCTATTTTTATCTTACCCTTCTTTTGACTGTTTGAATGTGAGAAAACTATAAAAAGAAACCAAGTATCTCGAAGCTAAAATAATAAATACTCTCTCTATTGTAAGAAAAGCAAGGGGAGACTCCCTCCTACTGATTTACATTGATGGGAAAAAATAAAGAGTGAAGCAGATTAGCTAGTAAGGAAAATCGCCTGTTAGTTTTCTTTCCATTTTGAGTTACAATTTCTATAGCGAATAAGTATCCTGTTGTAAAGCACCCAGCACAAGGTTATAGAAAGATCCCACAAGTATTTACTGAATGTGGACACATAGTTTCATTATTATTTCAGATCAATTTGTAGCTATCAGGTTTCCAGACAGGGCTTATCACCCACACTGTTGACTTGAAGAAATGGGCTTTCCTTATCTTGTTTGGGTATCCTGAGATGCAGCAAAGGATGAGTGCTGTACATTATTTGTAACAGAAAAGTTCTGAGGTTTCACAAATCTATTGCTTGCTGTTCAGACCTTGCTTCTCTGTGCATGTTCTCCTCCCTGTGCACACAGTAGGTACAGTGTGCATAGCAGGACTGCTCTTAGATTAGTTGTATTGATGTTAGCATATTACTTAGCTTTTGACCACCACAGGCCATAGTGTGGAAGCCTGTTCTAATAAGGCAATATCTTATCTGAAACAAGAGCAAGACAATGTTTTCACACATTTATTTCAATATTTTCTCACCTTCTCAAAGTACAAAGGAATAAGAAATAAAAATTAACATCAATTCATCAAATCTTCTCACAGGTCTATAGAGAATAGACAGGTGCTATTTCACTATTTTAGAGGTGAGGAAATTAATTAGTAAAGAAGGTAAGTTTTTGTTCAAAGCCTCCAAATAGCCAACTTACCAGTTTAGACTTCTGGTGAAGTGAGGATGGCACATGCTCAATTGTGAGAAGGCTGTCCGAATTAGGCCTTGAAGGAGGATGTTTGTAAAGTGGCGATGAATATTTAGGGAAAGTGGCATGGGGTTGTGTGTATAGAGGCTGATGGCCTGTGAGGAACTATTTACATTGCTCAGCAGAATGGCTGAAAGTGAGAGAAAGTGCAGGACAGTAAGAGGATAGAAGTTATCATGCCAGATGACCTTCAATGAAAGGCCAGAACCTTCTCAAAGTTACCAAAAAAAAAACCAAAAACAAACAAAACAAAACAAAAAAACAAAAAAAATGGGGGAAAGGGATAGACACAGCGCTTAGCCTCACTTCCTTCTTGTTATTCAATATCTTGCTTCCTTTCCATTATCTGACGGAGAAGAAAGAGTTTCAGGGCATAGCCACGAGATCAGTTCCCTGAGACACAGGGCACCGTTAGGGGGAAGAGTGATAATTTCGCTTTTTCAATGTGTGTTACTGTCAGAAACTATACTTAGAGTTTTTGTGAAACAGTCATATTTATGAATTTCTGTTTTTCAATACAATTATCGGTTGGTTTGTGGTTTATATGCCTACATTTTGAGCATTAAATTGCTTCAAGTGTAAAATGTCTATATATAATTTTAAAGACATGGACTATGTCACATGTTTGGTCCCAACTTTCATCATAAAAGCTACATGATAGTAGTAAGTAGAGTCATTTTGTAGTTGTAAACATGTAACCACATATGAACACACCTTCATGATTCTAAAGATTTAAGCAATACTTGTTTTACCAGATTATAACAATTTTATTGATTCTCCTAATTTCTGGCTTTTCTTAATTTCTAGCTCATATCTGCAATTTTCTGGGCTCATGTAGTCCTAAGCTAAGCACCTCCTCCCATGCCCCTACCCAAGTCCACTGATAGGGGAAGTCCTCCTTCCCTTCCATCTGACCCTAGTCTATCAGGTCTCATCAGGATTGTTTGCATTGTCCTCCTCTGAATGAAAAATAGAGAAAAATTCAATCCTCATGTCCTCATTTGTTTAGAGGAGTGGCCAAACTTTGCTCCGGGCAATTGAAGAAAAGACAGATGGGTAGAAGGCCTATTCTATGGTGAAGACTTGGTTTTTAACAGGAGCTCACACAGTGGGCCAAAGTTCTTGCTAATGCCACTTAGCATACTTCACTTCCCAAGTCCTAAATTTACCAGGCAATGACTAACCTCGATTAGATAACTTTGATTAGATGGCTCTACACCAAGGAAAAGGTTTAATATAATTAATTTTTCCTCTTAAAGTAGTCAGCATTATTTTATCTCCCAGGTAAGATTGCTACAACCTCTCACTACTGTCACTCATTTGTATACCTAATATGCATACCTAAATGATGGGTTGGTTGGCTAAATTTATTCATTTTTTCCATTTGGAGCCAATTTTCTTACTTGAAGATAGTATAGTTAGATGAAATCAATGGTTACCAAATCTGAGTATCATGATAATCTAGGAACATTTTTTAAAAATCAATTTGATTTTTCCCTGGTCAAACCAAACCAAAAGTTTCTAGAAAGGAAGACTCAAAGAATATCCTCTCAGGAGACCTCCTTGGGGTCCATAGGCTGATGAGCACAGCATGGAATGACCTAGTGATTTTTGTTGGCTTTCTCATCTTAAAGATGAGGGCCCAGAAGTGAAAGACATTTAGTAGAACAAGTGCAGGCTGGATGCTTTATTATGCTCCCGAAGATTTTCTTTCTTGACAGACATATCCTCACAGCTTTAAAGAATCTACTGCAGCTATTATTACCTCTGTGACACAGAAAGACACAGCAAGAGAAGGGAATTGTCACCAGAATTGGATGCGGATAGAGGGCTCCTGGTTTCTGGCGCAGTGATTTTTAAATTGTAGCAATTCTTATCAGTGGAACCATACTGAAGAAGGGTGTTTTAAATGTCAGTGTCAACTCATTAATGCTCTCTCTTTTCCTCCATCTCAGGCCGAAGGAAAGAAATGACTTCTTCTGGGTATGCTGTGGGTTTCCTCTTTAAATGAGCCCATTAAAAGTGTCCTTGCCTCTTCCTGCCTAACTAGTCTCTCTTGGTTCTCAGTTGATGAAATAACGTATACTACTTAAGATTCATATTTCCGTTCTAACTATGCCTTGAAGGAGCAGGATTAACTTTCTCAGCTTCTTCCTCAGCAGTAAACTCTAATTGGCTGACAGCTTGCTCAGACAAACACGCAGCCCCTGAGGGATTTCATGGTTAAAGAAAAGAAAACATGGTCACAGATCTACCATTTTCCAACACATTTTCTCCAACAAACTATAAAAATAGGACTGCATCCAGAAGGCTGGACACACAAAAAAAAATGCTAGACACTTTCTCATAAAATGTGAGAATGACCCAATATCATGCCTTCCTTCCCTTTCAACTGTTTTATCTCTTATCCCATATAAGAAAATCTTTGCAGACTGTAAATTCTACTCATGCATGACTATGCATATTACTTTGATGAATTACCTGAGTAAGAGAGCTTGCAACTGTCTCAGCTGACCAGACTCTTAGTGCATCTCTTTTCTTAGGCTAAGGTCTGCTTGACGTGTAGATGACATTTCCTCTAATAGCAGGAGCTACTGGGCTTTGAGAGAGACAGACTCTGTCACTACGAAGAGCCCCATCTGCATAGACACTGTTTAATTAAAGTGGCATAGTTCCAAACAAAGAATGTTTGGCTTTCCTTGGCACTGTGGTGCATCCAAGACTTTCTCAAGGAACTGGGCACCATTGCATCTTTCTTTCTGGGTGATGTGGGCTTCAGACCTGAGGGTGTTGTAATTGTTTTATTATCGAGATTGAAGGCCATATGTAGGTGCTGTTGCCATAATGGAGAGGGCAGAAAAGAGAGATTCACACAGGCACAGTCCCAAGCTCTTTGTTATCACAGTTTTACAGTGACAAAATAGATCTGTAATATCATTCAGACCTAGGATTTGCTGTTCTTATTCACCATTAAGCCCAGAGTCATTTCAATGAAATGCTAAAAAGATAGGTGTCTTAGTTATAGATTCTATTGCTGCAACAAAACAATGTGATCAAAAATCGAGCTGGGGAAGAAAGGGCTTATTTGGCTTACACTTGCACATCACTGTTCATCTTGGGCAGAAACTCAAGCATGGCTGAAACCTGGAGGCAGGAGCTGATGCAGAGTCCATGGAGGGGTGCTGCCTACTGGCTTATTCGTGACTTGCTCATCGTGCTTTCTAACAGAGCCCAGGACAAGCAGCCCAGAGACAGAACCACCCACAATGAGCTGGGTCCTCCCCCATCAATGACTAATTAGGAAAATGCCACACAGCCAGATCTTATGGAACCATTTTCTCATTTGAGATTCCCTCCTTTCAGATAACTCTAGTTTGTGTGTCGAGTTGACATAAGATTACCTGGCACGAGAGATAAAGAGGATATCATGGACTTCAGGAAATCTTTGGATAAAACCTACTGGAAAACTCATAGTTCCAGTAGAGATGTAGTTTGGACAAATGATCAGTCAGACCTCATGGTCTCCAGAACAGCGTCCCAGAACTACTGGACAGTCATGGCTCATGTAACTGATGAGTCAAGAAACAGGAAGGTTGCTTACCAGCTTTTTGGGTTTGTGGAGGAGATATGACATGATATGATTAGTTCGTGATTGACAGTGCTCACTGTACTATAGTATGAGTAAAGAAGATTAATTTTAACATATGTATAAAGCTTTGCATTTGAATTGTGTCTAAATGAGAATGCATGGGAATAGAGAGGGCACATGTCAGCAGAGAACCCCTGGTTTCCAGT
>CM053744.1:10960090-10971798 GCA_028658305.1 Pachyuromys duprasi | reverse complement strand
TTGAGGACAGGGAAGCAGTCTCAGTGACATGATCCACTGTAAGCATGGTGTTCCCCCCCCCCCACCAAATATAACCAATTTTGTCTTTATGGTGTCTAATAGTGTTTAGAGGCAAATTTTGGCATCTTGTTAGTTAGTAGGCACATTAACTATTCTACTGTAATAAAATGCCATTACTGAAGCAACTAACAAAGGAAATAATCTAATTTTGGTTTACAGTTCTAGAGTGATAGAAGTCCATGCCCACCATGGCATTATACTACACTACAGGAGTCAGATATGCATGACATTGAGATAGCATCTGAAAGCTCACCTCCTCATCCACATACAGAAAGCAAGAAGGTGTTCAAAACCTTAAGCCAGCTCCTAATGATATACTTCCTCCACCAAGGCCACAGCTTCGAATTCTTCTGAAAAGGCCACCGACTGGGGTCCAAGAATTCAGATGGCTGAAATGTATGAGAGAATTCTCATTCAAACTATATATGAAAGTTCTAAATCAAACTTACTTTCCTATAATTGTGAAGAATTTCATAAAGCTTCTTTTAAATAAAAGGGATATTTTGATAAGAGAAAATGAAGACTGATGGAAACCAAAATAAAAGTCTCAACATATTTACCCAGAATCATGACTTACACTTTTTCAGTGACTGTGTCAGTCTAGAGCCAGACTAATGATATAAATTAGAGAAGGACAATAAGACAAGAATAAGAAATTATTGCATAGGGCAATGTGCATCCTAGGCATTAAGAATGGGATTGTTAAGCTGAATTTGATGAGAACATTGGCTTCTAATGGATCTAGAAGGGAGAACAGAATACTTATTGGGTAAAAAGGGGTATATTTAGGAACTAAGACAGAGAGAAATGGATGCTAAATAACTCTTAAAACTAGTCTACAGAGAAAACACAAGAGAGGAGAAAGAGAAAGTGAAGCAAAGACTATGTTATTTAATTAAGATAAATTGGCTGGGATGTAAAATATAGTTTAGAATCCTACAGATATTTATGAGGGAGAATAAATGGTTAAGAATAACCAATACAACTCTGAAAATAAGGGAAATGAGGAAGAATCTAACTAAATTAGTAAAAATCATAAGGTAGTTTGGTAAGGATAATTCTATTAACAAAACAAACATTTTTAGGAACATTCAAGCACATATAAGTATATGAAAAGAAAGAAAATATCATAAATATGGGGAAAGATGGGTTATCCTACAAATGAACCAAAGCAGTTAAGGTAATTGTTAAACGTTTGCAAAGATTTCGATTATAGTTCATAGTTACATATTCAAATTCATTCCAAATGAAACAGCTTCTTAAATATAAGGCACAAATTCTCAAAACAACTAAATTATGCAGAAATATGTATTTTGAAATGATTTTTTTTTCTGAGCTCAACTCTAGAAAGGGAAACTAGTCTTTTTTTGAGTACAAACCTAGAAAGGGTAAATAATGATTATTTTTCATTTTCTCAAAAAAGAGCAAGATGGGGGGTGTAGCTCTTTTAGTAGACTTCTTGCTTAGTTTGCACTAAGCTCTGGTTTTGATACCAAGCAGAGCATATATAAGGAATGGTGATTCATGCCAGTAACTCAAACACTCAGAACATGGATGCAAGACGATCAGGGTTACCTTTTGATACATGGGAAGATCAGATCCAGCCTGAAATACATAAATGAGGTCCTGCTTTTAAAAAAATAAACTTTGAAGGGGAAAATGAGAAATGAAAGAAAACTGAAAGATTGTTTGCCATTAAAACTCCCTGTGTTCAAGTTGCCCTCAAAAATGTTTTCCTTTCAGTGAATGGCATTCCTGCCCACTTGGTTCTCCAGTTGAAACCTGTAAGTCCTTGCTGACTCTTTGATCATCTCTAGTTCCAATCTTCTAGTAAGTACTGTCTTCTTTAAAGAAAACAAACAAGTGAAAATGAAACAAATATAAAATCGGACTCAGTATCTGCCCACTGTTCTTGATTTTTTAAAATATGACTCCCATGAAAAGTTCACCACTCAGATCCATGTAACTGCTTTCTTACTGCTTTTCTGGACATGCCTTTGGTGGTTGAGTGTCCATTCTCCAGAATGTTTAAGATGTTTTCTGTATATTGAGAACACAGTATATGCTATAATTGTCCTGGAGCTTAACAATATGGCAGTAAAGAAATCAACTGAAGTATATGTTCCTAAGGCACCAAGACTCAAATGGATACAGGGAAGACAAGACCAGGAGAGTGAAGTGATGCTTATGATGTTGTAAAATGTATAGAAACACAAAGCAGATACAGAATGTAGGGTCTGTTTGGGAGGCCATCTTTGAGCTGTATGCTTTGTGTATTGCATCAAAGCTTGGCAGAGGAATGGACATCCCGAAGAACTCTTCATTTCTCTTCTAACATGATATATTTTTTAAACACATCTGCTCTCAGTAACTATCTTTTTTTTTAATTCTCCAAAAGGCACAAATCTTGAACCTTACAGATGGTTTGGTTTTAAGTGACCACTGATTCGTGTATTGAAAACAGAATGCAAGATGGAAGTTGGGATATAATTTATGAGATAATTTTAAAATTCCAGGTGAAAATTCCAAGGATTTGAATAAGGATGTGGTGGTACAAGTTGGGAGAAGAGAGAGATTCTAGATATATTTCAAATCCAGAAGAAACAAACAAACAAACAAAACAACAGCAACAATAACAAAAACCAAACAAGCAAAACCACAATTGTTAGACCATGTATGGAATTTTCAGTTCTCAGTATAAATTAAAAAAATACATCCTGCTTCCTTTTTTATCCTTAAAGAGACAAAACCTACCCTCAGTCCAGAGTCTGGACATTTGAAAAAATCTGTCACTGAGTCCCTTTCCCCCCACATTTTGTCTGGTTCACTTTCTTAGTCTTTGAATTCATATATTGCCTGGTCAGAGATATAGTCTGTAATCATGACATTTAAAATGGAATGTGTGGGCATTCCAGCCTTTTGTATTTATTTCTGTTCTATACATATCTGAGTTCTACCACTGATAATGTAATTACCACTGTAATGTCATTACTTGAACATTTTCATTCTTTCTAAAATGTAAGATCTATGCACATAGGAATAGTACCCAACCCCAAACAATGTCCAATGTCTGTTCAACAAAATTTTGTGTTTCTACCATGGGATTATCCAAATTTACCTTTAAAAACCTTAATGATGTTCAAATCAACAATTTTCCTGCTTGTAAAGAAATGTAGCATTGAGAGAAGGGACTTTGCGCTACACAGTGATGCTAAGAAGGTAGGGACATTCTCATATAATCACTCTTTCCCAAGTGGAAAATGGAGTCTGTTTGTTTTACATTTTTAAATGTTGTGCATTTTCACATCTATGTTGAAAAACTATTTTATACTGACAGTGCCCAGATCTGTCAGGGATTATAAACAACCAGGATGATGGGGAGAATGTAGGCTTAAATTTACCAGAGCAATCATTGAGAATGAGGTATGCTAGTTCTAAGTCGATAATATAATATTTTGTTATCACATCTAAAACATCAATTATGTACATGAAGGGAACATAATTGTCTATTTATAAATCCTGCCAAGGGGTAGTTTAATTCTATTGCCAAGCTGCTAGAAATTCAAGTGATGCAGTACAAATTAATGGTCAATTCTAATAATACAAAGTTTATGAGATTTAAGTCCAAAACAGAGGCTGTTACAAATAATACTGCAATTATTAGTAATCCATGTGGTTTTTAATAAAGGAGATAAAAGTGTTATCATTCTAAGGCTCTGGATATGTTAACATTTTTCTTAATGTGCCTGTATTAGAGACATTGCAAAGACTGGTAGAACATTTCTCTGTAAATACCTCACATTAAATTTTTTGTGTGCTAATTGGTATATAAGAAAATGATTCCAAATAATAAGCAATTATCCATATAAATGGAGTAGCATTAATAGCTTGAGCATCTTTCTTTCTGACATCGATGCGAAGTCATATTGAATCTATTAAACTCCTTAGATTGAAAGACTCCCGAGATGCCCCTCAGTAGCTTAGGGGTCAGACCACCTTTAGTAAACTCGGAATGAACTCAAGGTGTGGAGTCAAGGCCAATGTTACCAAATTCCTTGTGCATTCTTACACTATATTAAAGCTTTATGAAGTACAAATGAAAGAACATTCATTTACTGGGAATGCTGAGGTGACTGGGAAACATGAGCTACTGTAACAGGGGACGCTCAGTCCTTGCCCTATCTGTTTGTCTGTCTACCTATCTGTGATCTCACTTCCTTACTTTTCCTTTTCCACTACCCGAGTCTCTATACAGAGTCTCTCAGACTTCTTATCTTCATAGATTCCACTTTCATTCCTGTTATAATGCATGCATGTGTCCGAGCACACATACGTTTGTGGCTATTTATGTGTGTGGAGGTTAAAGATCAACAATGAGTCTTTACCTGGATTAATCTTCACCTTATGTGTCAAAGTAGGGTCTCACACTTAATTTGGAGCTCATGGATTTGTCTGATATAGATAGCCATCTCACCCGGAGATCCCTATCTTAGCCCCTCCAACATAGGCATTACACACACACTGCTGTACTGGTCTGGCATTTACATGGGTTTAAAGGACTTGAACTCAGGTCCTCATACTTGAGGAGTAATCCCTTTACCACTGAGCTGTCAATCAAGTGTCCCACAGTAAATTATTAACAAGTAATATACATTGAGTAACGAAGCATTGGCATTTAAATCCCATACTCTTAAATCTGTCTAACACCAAAGTTTGATTTTACTTCCTTCTGTAACATCATCATCAGAATCTGCTAGAATAAAGACTTTCATCCTTCCCTCTCTCTCAGTACATTCTACACTGCAAAAGAGCAAGAACTCCATTGCTCATGTGTTTCTTTTTTTAATTAATTTTTTTACAAACTACAGTTTATTCACTTTGTATTTCAGCTGTAGTACCAATCCCACCCTCCCTCTTACTTCCCCTCTCGTGCCCCTCCCCAATCCCATTGATAGGGGATATCTTCCTACCCTTCCCTCTGACCCTTGCCTATCAGGTCTCATCAGGACTGGCTGCATTGTCTTCCTCTATGGCCTGGTAAGGCTGTACTCCCCTCAAAGGGAGGTAATCAAAGACGTAGCCACTGACTTCATGTCAGAGACAGTCCCTGTTCCCCTTACTAGAGAACCTACTTGGATACTGAACTGCCATGGTGCAGGAGTTCTAGGTTATCTTTATGCAATGTCCTTGGTTGGAGTATCAGTTTCAGAAAAGGCCCATGGTCCCAGATATTTTGGTTCTGTTGCTCTCCTTGTGGAGCAGCTGTCCCCAATAGGTCTTTGTATCTCCCCCTTCTTTTGTAAGATTCCCTGCACTCTGCCCAAAGTTTGGCTATGAGTCTCAGCATCTGTTTTGTTACCTTGCTGAAGAGTCTTTCAAAGGCCCTCTGTGGTACAGGTATACTCATTTCTAAGTGGATATTAGACACATAATATAGTATAAACATTCTAAAATCTGTACACCTAAAGAAGCTAAGCAAGAAGGAGGACTGTGGGTAAGATGATCAATCCACACTCAGAAGGACAGATGGGATGGGTCTCAGAAGAAGAAAACAGGGAACAGGACAGGAGCCTACCACAGGAGCCTTTGAAAGTTTGTTTTTCTAATGCTGTAAATTGATGACCGAGTAAATACACGAAAATGTAAGGTGAGGTGAACTGGTAGAAAAAAATCTCTTAATTCTATAAATTAATTTTTCAACAGTGAAAACCAACAGAGAGCTTGAGACTGAATGTCCCTTAAATTTATATATACATCTGCAATAACATTGTTGGGGGGCATGCATATGTGCACATGATTGTGGAAGGAAGGACTCTTCATTCACCATCACTGGCTTGCATTTTTGAATCAGGGTCTTTCACTATCCTGTAACTCACCAAGTAGGCTGGGTTTGCTGGTCCATGAGCTACCAGAATCCACTTGCCTGTCTCTGCGGCCCAGCTCTGTTATTATAAGCACAACTATCATATCTGGCTTTTTAAAGGTGGTTTCTGGAGATAAAACTCAGTTCCTCACAGTAGAAAGGCTGAGCTAGGTTTTTATAAGAACATTTTAATATAACATTCTTTTGACTTGGGATTATCAACTTCTGAAGTTTTACCAAAACACATTATACAACAATTAAAGTTAATTGTTAAAAGCTTTAAGGTTTCCAGACCATCACATTGTTTGTCCTGTCGCATTCCCAAAACAGTTCTGGGGTGAGGACTTCGTTTTGTATCATTTCTGACATTATTCAAGCAGGACCTTATTTGTGGAGGCTGTGGCATTGGAAGATCCCCTTCAAGATGTTTTACTCTTGGATTTGTATTACTTTATTCATTATAGAACTCAAAACAAAATAAATGTCAGTCTTAAGAGAAACAGCTTAGTGTGAGCACATACTATGACAACTGTGTGGGACACAAGAGGGACTTGTTGTTTTACCTTCCTTAGCACACCTTCCATGGCCCTGTTCACACAGCACCTGGTCTCTACAGCCAGTTATTCCCTCATGCACCTTCATGAAGTTTTATCAAGCATCAGCTACCCATGAACAAAAAGTATCATGTGTCTAGGGTCCCTGGAGAATAGCTGCTTAAGCCAACCTGCCCTGGAGACTAGTGTGCCACTGAAACATAACTTTCACCTTGTGGGAAACATTTCAAAGAGTCAACACTTGGTGAGGGAGAACTTCTCAAAACCTTGAAGCAGCAGAGTGGCTCAAGGCCACTTGCTACGTGCGGAATTAAAATAGAATCTGATACTCAGTAGTTATCAACTCCAGAAAACCAGCTGCCGTTCTACTGAGCTCCATTCCCAGCAAATGGGCTGTTAAGAGAAAAAGTGGGACAGGTAAAAGGGTTAACAAGAACTTTTCTGGGAAAACCAAAACCTTAAAATAAAAGGTTCTATATCAAAGTTAAGCTGGAAGCAGAAACAATTAGAGAATTTTGGTGATTCTATAGTATATATTTCATGTACTAATTCAATGTCTGGGAGATGCCTGAAGAAGAAGAAAAGCTGTTTGTTTGCTGAAAGAAACTTTGGTTGGAAAACATTAAACTATACAAAACTTATTTATGTAAAAAGAAATTGGAAGCAAGTATGTTTGTTAGAAATACTGCATTTTGTGTTTTTATAAACCTTATGTTACTGCCATCTGTACCACACTCTTCTGGAATCTAGCTGGTTTAATTTGGAGTTGATGTTTGTATGCTTCATGAGCTACCACACAGAACGCTCTCTTATCTACAACTATGGCTTCTAGCTAATATTTCTCTATTCAATACAAAAGTAATGGAAAATGTTTAGCGACCAGTAGTAGACTGTCAGAAGTAAGCTTTATTGTGTGAGAGGTCAAAAAGATAATAAATAGATAAATACCTGAAAGAAAAAAAACCTATATCCTAAATTTTTGTTCTGAATTTGTGTAAATTTAGTTAAGTGATGGTGATTTGAATAATAATTTGAATAGGAAACATGGTACACATCCTCTGAACCCATGATTACTGGATCTTCGGAGCTCTAGGTAATGAGAAGACACCATGGGGTCATTTTATCAAAGCACTTACATTGGAAATTGTGTCCATCTCTAGTTAGTATTGCTTTTCTTTTAGCTGAAGTCAGGAGGTCTGAAATTATTATTTGACATGGAAAACAGAAATTAAAGCAGGCCCAAGACTCAGAACTTAGGTAAGTTGGTTAATTTCTTGCCCGTAGACTGAGCAGTGACTACCTCTTAGTTACTAATCTCACTGCTGTCAAAAACACACTGAGAAAATCAGCCTAAGAAGGAAAAGATTGGTTATGGACCCCAGTTCAATGGTACAGTCCCCCACAGCATGAAAGTACTGGAAGCAGGAGCTTGAATCAGCAGGTCACACTGTAGCTGCATCCAGGAGGCAGAGGGAGATAAGTGTTCAACCATCTTTCTCTTTATGATTCAGCCCAGGATCCTAGCCCATGGGATGCTGCAACACACCCATAGTCAGTGTAGCTCTTCCGAAGCCATTAACCTGAGTAGAATTCCTTCAACAGACATGCCTAGAGGAGTATTCCCAAGGTAACTCTAAGTACCAGATTAAACACCCCAGTAGAAAAACAGCACAGGTTTAGATGAGCTGGTTATAAACTCAAAGTGGATGTGATGAGTTTAAGGTTTGGGGAGATTTTCAGTTTGAGTCCCAACATCTCAAAAACCATTTAAATCACGATCCTAATGCAGTCAAGTGGGAGATGGTTTCCCCAGATCCTCATTTGGCTTGGAGTTTGAACTACTCCTTGTATTAATGCAATTGGCTGTCTATTCCCTTCACCTGTATCTACTAGGTGCACACACACCCCTCCAAGAAGTGCACATAAGTAACCTCGGAACCCTTTGAGTCCCCACTTGCATCAGGGCACACATATTCCAACCTCAGAACAATAATATATTTCCCCACCCCTAGTAATAATTAAAATTCACAGTTCCTAGTAAATTATATTCTCAGTGTATCTGGGTGTGAAGAATGGATGGACTGATCCAATTGGAACCAGTTTGGGATGTATATACAGTGAGGCTGAACTGTGCCTTCTAGTAACATTGAGGGAAAATGCCCTATTTACCATCTTATGCTTACTCACAGTTGGACATAAATATGATTAAAATCAGATGCATTGTAGGAGGAGGCATGAGCAGGAGATAAATGATTGTATAACCTAATCTACCTATCACAACTACCAGAGAACTACCCAAATTATGGCCCCTGTCTGCAGCTCTTTTCTCTCTTGTACATAAAAAGAATCTCTAGATAACTATCTTAAGCCTTGAATGTCCTTACTTTCGTGGCCACTGTGATACCGTGTCCCCTCTTACCCTGTAACATTTCTTAGCTTCACATAAAATCATCCTGTTCCTTTTGAAAATCTCTGTCAGCCCATATTTTCAATTCTCTAGAAAAAGGCCAAGAACCTGGACACTTCTGGCCCATACTTGGACCACTGGTCACAAACCTAGAAACGAGTATGCCAAGAGAGACTATCAATATTTTCATCTATTAGAATAAATGTCAGAATCAAACACCTACAGAAAATTGAATTTGGACTGGCTCCGTGGCTAAGAGCACTGCCTGCTCTTTCAAAGGACCCAGGTTTGATTCCCAGCGTCTACATGGCAGCTCACAATTGTCTGTAACTGCGGGTTTAGGCTGACACCCTCACAGACATACCTGCAGGCAAAACATGAATGCAATAAAAATAATTAATTAATTAATTAATTAAAAATGAAAGAAAACTTAACTCGGTGTTTCAGAGATTGACTAAACAAACAAAAGAACAAAAACAAAAAACAAAATAAAATAAAAGCAAGACATAACTTGGGGCTAAGTCTTAAAGACAACACATAATAGAAAGAAATCTATACATATAGAGTAAAAACAAAGCAATACATTTAACAGAAAGAAAAACTGGTGCCTGATAGGAAAACCTTAAAAAATGCTTAGAGGAAACAATAACCCATATTACTGTCCATATTGTAAATCAGTGGAACAATAAAAAAGAAATTAGAATGAACTAAAGCCTGTTTATCATCTTTGAAAAGCTGACACGAAATCTGTACATGCCTTTCTCTCAGAAGTCAAGTATGTGGGGAGAATTTTTAGAACCAGATGTGTTTCATGGATGAGGTACATAAAGAAATGTCACCTGTTATGTTTTTTATATTGTTTGACATTGAATGGTAAGTCATTTATAACAACGTATCTTCTCTTTATTGACTTGTTTACTTTAACAGACAAGCGTGCCTACCTGTTTCAAGTGTTATTTGAAGCTAAGATAAAGCTTTGTGAGCATTTTTATTTAAACAAATGAAAGGGACTGGTAAAATTGGGATGACAAGTATGCAGACATGGCTTCATGAGCTGAAGTTTCCCAGCCTTTCAAAGGAGTAATTTAATTTAAGACTGGACTCAAAAAGCAGTGAACAGGTTGTTGGGTTTATATTAAAAAATGTTTCATGAAGGCATGGTTTCAGATAATATGGCTATATTTCTTAAAATGAGACCAAACAACCTTTCATAAATGGTACATAGTTTCTTCTAAAATTTTGCTTTTTTCCATCAGCTTCTTTTCGTGTCCTGGTAGTTTTTTATATCATTGCTCATTATTTTTAACTCATGAAAACTATTACTAACGTTTTTATCATTATTTTCAAAAGGTGTAAGACACCTTAACATTAGTTCTATTTTCTTAAAACAAAAACATACAAAAGTCATTTTCTTACAGCTCTCCTCCATACAATTATTTAAAAAAAGAGACAAGTTCTCCATATTTAAATTAATACTTCATAATGTAGCTTAGTGAATGACGCTGTACTAAGATGTTTCAAATTTAAGCACTCTGAGTTTGTCAGTTAATATTATGAAAAAAGTCACCACAGTTTTGAAAGGATTATTTATTTATTGCATTTTTATGTAAATTTGAATACTTTAAGCCTTTGGCTTGATGATCAACCCTTTAATAAATACCCTATCATTCACTGTTATACACTCAAAGCTGAACACAATATATGGATGCTATGTAATACATGTTCAGTTACTATTTGCTGAAAACATCCATGGATTGCTACACTTTTTGTGTGTTGAGTTTTGAAGACAGGATCCCTTGTATCCCAGGCTGACTGGTATATTTTGTGTCGAGAGTGACGTTGACTTCCTTCCACTTCTGGAGTGTTGAGATTATAGATTCATACCACCATCTCCCTGTCTCTCTCTGTCTCTCTTTTTGTGTGTGTGTGGGGGGGGGGGAGAGAAAGAGAAAGAGGAGAGAATGATTCATTTTTTGAGGATGAAAGTATGTTCTAGGAATTGCTACATTAGATGATTTTGTCCTTATATGAGCAACATATAGTGTATACACACCAATGTAAGTGATTTAGGCTCCTACTTGTCTAGGCTATACATAGGGAGTATAGCCTAGATATAGCTATACATAGCCTAGATATAGGAGTACATATACAATTATATGTATAATATTGTATAGCCTAGATATAAGACTTCATATACAATTATATTCCTTCTAAGCTATATACCTGTGTAACTTGCAGCTGTGGGTAATTGCAACATGATTGTAACTATTTGACTATCAAACATAGGTGAGATACAACAGGTGCACTTAAAATATGGCATAAAAATGAAAAGACAGTACATTAATATACTCCCCTCACTATGTTGAGAGCTTGCAGATGCAGAAATTTCCACATGAGATCCAAAATGATGTCGATTTAATATGCATGGCCATCCCATAGTATACACTGTAGATACTTGACTTGCACCATATCAATTTTCTTTCTTTAATATTAAATTAAATTTAGATTGTTTTAATTTTTACGTTATCAACATTTTATTTTTTAACTTTTTGACTTTTTCTAAGAACACCCTAAACTCCTACACACTATTCCACTATACATTTACTTCCTTTGTATGTTACTCTGTAAGCTTTTTATTTCTTTAAAAACTCATGCTCATTCCTGTATATCCTCTCTAGGTGTGTAGATTTCAGCTTGACCTTTCTATCCTATAGGTCTATATAAGTGAGTATATACCATATGTTTCTTTCTGCTTTTGAGATACCTCACTCAGGATGATTGTTTCCAGGTCCCACCTTTTGCCAGCGAATTTCATGATTTCCTC
>CM053744.1:10920045-10959590 GCA_028658305.1 Pachyuromys duprasi | reverse complement strand
AGACAGGATGAGCTGGGGTTGGATGGAAGGGGAGGAGGTCCTCCCCTGTTGGTGGACTTGGAAGGGGCGGGGAGAAGGGAGATGAGGGAGGGAGTGGGAGGGTGGGAGGGAATGAGGGAGGAGGCTAAGCCTGGGATGCAAAGTACCTAACCTGTGATTGATATAAAAATAAATAAATTAATAAAATAAAAGAAACAAAGAGAGGAGATATATATATATATATATATATATATATATGCATAAGTTAGGCTTTCCTGGAAACATATTTGTAAAAATAAATGCCTGCAAGTTTTATTAATCAGTATTCTTGAGACCTGTGGCAGTAGAGAATGAGTGAAGTGAAGTGTGCAGTTTGGGGCAGTTTGCTAAATCCAGCCGCAGTGAAGCTATCATGGGAGCCTCAGCTGGGCTTGCACAATGACTGCTCATGGCACAGTGTGTTTTAAGGCAGGAGAGCTAAGCCTTCAGTTTCTTCTGTGGACCACTAGCCCGTGGGCTACCAAGGGGAAGAAAAGGGGACTGGTTGCCCTATTTGACAGGCAATGCTCTTTTACCCAGGGGATTACAAGGGGATAGTAGCAGCTGGATACCAGGAATTCATTCTCCATCATCCCCTCATGTCTAGGAAAGACAGAGGAACTTTGTCCTGGAGCAACTTCTTCAGGATCTCAGCAGGCAATATACACCCTGCTCTTACCCCCTAAGAATCAACATGGAAATATCATTTTAGGAACTCCTAGTCCCTCTTTGAACAACTATCATCTAAGGTTATTTTCCTTCCTTTGGGGTTATGTCATTTTGAGTTACTGGCTAAGAATCAGTATACAATTAGTTTATTTCATTCTCTCTCTCTGTATGTATGTATGTGGGTGTGAGAGAGAGAGATACCTGCAGAGGCCAGAAAAGGAGGAGCTTGGATCTCCTTGGAGATGGACTTAAAAGCACCTGTAAGCCACCTGTTTTGAGTGCTGAGAACCAACTTCTGGTACCCTACAAGAGCAATGAGTATTCTTGACTACTGGACCATCTCCGTGGCCCCTAATTAATTATTAAACAACTATTTTTAAATACTTTACTGTATTGGTCTTCAAAATGCTTAGTAAGTTCTGGATGAAGCAAATGCAAAAACTATCTTCTCTGTAATCCATAATGGCAACATCCAGTGTACTAAGGAATAAAGAACAACATATGAGCAAAGAACTTCCTTGAAAATGGAAGGTGGTGTAAGCAAATGTTAAAAGTCAACATCTTTTATTTGACCTCCTAAACTGAGGTACGGAATGTGGTCATGTAAAGGTGGGAGAGAAAGGTGATAGGTGGTATCCTTAGAAGTAAGCGGGGGAAAAAACATTCATACTTAAAATGCCTTAAAAAATCAAGATCTGAACATTCAGGCAGGTGCCTCAAAACACTGCTCGTGGGGCACCCGCTGTAGGAGCACGTGTGGTGGCAACAGAGTATTCTCGCTTTCACAGGCCATCTCATACTTCCTGGGCTAGAAATCCTGGGGGCATGATCCCAGTGTTAGAGGATCTTTATTATGGGCAGCAAGACTCTACCAGATATGCAATTCCCTTGCCCTGTGATTCTGTGGCTCCTCTTCTGAGGGCAGGGGGTTCAGGCTAAGGAGGTGAAAGGCATGAAGTCACCACACAGGCTCAGGGCGTCAAGTGAAAGCAGACCAAGGGAGAAAGGCTTCTGAATCCTTTATTCCGCAAGAGACAGTGGGTAGATAGCTTTGGGCAACCAATCAGGTTCCTCCACACAATCTCAGAGCTGGCCATTGGATGTTCGTCTCTGGGAGGACTCTCCAACATCAGGTCATATACTTTCTGCCTGACTAGTCACCTTCGGTGAAGCTGCCGCAGACAGTGAGCCCTAATGTTCCTTTGCAGGGAATGCCCAGTTGACTCCACAGCATCTCTGAGGAATAAAATGTTATATGTTATACTGAAAATATTTCAGGAATTACAGCCTGACAACATCTCATTTAAAAAAAAATAATAATGTCTTAATCCATTTGCTCACACCCAGACTTCCCTTTTTTGTGAAAAATTGCTTTTAGGGGATTGTCAGAAATTGTTTTCCACTGGCATATAGTAGGACAGTTTCCTTTTTTTCTATTAAAATAGTCGTTTTTTTTAGTAGAATAAAACAAGCACCTTCAGTGCCCATCAAAGTTTCTTTTTTTCTTAGTTACAGTCATAGCAGGGAGTTTATTCATTGTTTGTGATCTATGTTTCCTCCCATATCTCTGATAGCTTTGATTGCTTTAGCAGCCCATCTAATCTTTTATTTTCCACTTATAAGTCAGTCCAATAATCTAACAATATTTTCGAGGTTATCTTTACCCATGCTTCAGCTAGCAGCACATGTTTTTTGCTTGCTTTACTTTAGATTCTCCTGTTCCCATTTTCTTTTGTCTTTAGTGGTATTTTTCTCTGGGAATGTATGCCAGGGTTGTATACACTAACGGTGCAGGGACGGAGTCTAGAAAACCTCTCTGATTTCTCACTTTCCTTGTTTATTAGTGCAGAATTGTCACTACAATACAAATAGAGTAAATAACGGCGCCTTCGCTTTTTCCTCCCCAAATCAGATCTGACTAGTTTTTACACATATGTTCTCACATTTTATTTTTATTTATGTCCTCTGTGGTAAGAAAACAAATTATTACTCTCATCTAGCAAAGAAAAATATCAAACACAGTACAACTAAGATTAAAGAGACTGCTCGGCCCCATGCTGTCTTCTCCCTGTCTTCACACCATGCCTCGAGCTGCTGAGCACGGCCTCCCTTTCTCGCTGTGCTTGAATGAATCCTCTGAAACTATCAACTGAAGTAAATCCCCCTCCTCTAAGTTCTCTCTACCAGGTGTTCTTCAAGGAATGCAAAAACGAACAAATCCATCCAAAGCCACATATTTAGAGTATACTGGAATCGAAATAATAGGTGGGCTTTCCCAGCCTCCTAGGAGAGCTTTTCACCTTTGGCAACTCCCAGCGATTTCAGAGCGTCTGAACAATCACTTCTTTCTTTTCAGAAATATTTGACCGAAGCTCAGCAATAGTAAGATGTTATTAGATCGAACTGGTGATACTTAACCAAGTTTCAGTGTTGTCCATATCCAAGTCAGTGATGCGAACCACTGGCTGAGCCCGGTGAGAAACACAGCCACTACCTGAACTGAAACCGCATTAACCCTGTGAGGGAATGAAGTCTTAAAAAAAATTATTCTTTCTAATCACAGTTTATTCCTGTAGCCCCTCCCCCAGCCCCACTCAATCCCATCTCCCTTCCTCTTCTTTGCCCATGCCCCCTCCCCAAGTCCACTGATAGGGGAGGTCCTCCTCCCCTTCCATCTGACCCTAGCCATCAGGTCTCATCAGGACTGGCTTCTCTGTCTTCCTCTGTGGCCTGGTAAGGGTGCTCTCCCTTCAGAGGGAGGTGATCAAAGAGCCAGCCCATGAGTTCATGTCAGAGACCATCGCTGTTCCTATTATTGGGGAGCCCTCTGGGACACTGAGCTAGAGTGGAGCCTTCTAACGGCTGTTATTTCCACTGTCGCAGCTTTTGGTGCCAGCCGGGGATGTCAGCCAAGCAGTACCCCATCTTTGTGCACTTGCCACTCTACAGTGTTTTTCTTTCGAGTTGCTTCACATAGCATTTGTGACCTTTGAAATCACTCTGATTTTCTTTATTGGTATCACTAAAAAGTACATTAATCTGTATTCTATACAGTGGGGGTGAAGATTTATTTTAATGATAAATTGTATTTTTAATTTATTGATATTCCTCTAATTTTTCCCTAATATATTCTTTTTTCTCCCTAAATTTTCTAACTTGTTCAGCTTTCTTATAATTATTTTGCTTATTCTCTTTCTATAAAATCTCTATGGCCTTGTTGTATACTTGAGTGTCTTTTGGATATATGCCTAGGAATGGTATAGCTGGATCTTGAGGAAGCGCTATTCCTAATTGTCTGAGAAAGCACCAGATTGATTTCCAAAGAGGTTGTACAAGTTTACAAAAGACACTCAAGTATACAACAAGGACATCTGCTCAACCATGTTTGTAGTATCTTTATTCGTAATAGCCAGAAGCTGGAAACAGCCCAGATGCCCCTCAGTTGAGGAATGGATACAGAAATTGCGGTATATCTACACAATGGAACAATACTCAGCAATAAAAAAAACAAGGAATCATGAAATTTGCAGGTAAATGGTGGGAACTGAAAAAGATCATCCTGAGTGAGGTATCCCAGAAGCAGAAAGACAGAGTATGTACTCACTCATAAGTGGATATTAGACACATAATATAGGATAAACATACTAAAATCTGTATACCTAAGGAAGCTAATCAAGAAGGAGGACTCTGGCTAAGATGCTCAGTCCCCATTCAGAAAGGCAAAGAGGATGGACATCGGAGGAGGGAGAAACAGAACAGAAAACAGGACAGGAGCCTACCACAGAGGGCCTCTGAAAGGCTCTACCCTGCAGGGTATTGAGGCAGATTCTGAGACTCATAGTCAAACTTTGGGCAGAGTGTAGAGAATCTTATGAAAAAAGTGGGAGATAGTAAGACCTGAAGAGGACAGAAGCTCCACAAGGAGAGCAACAGATCCAAAAAGTCTGGGCACAGTGGTCTTTTCTGAGACTGATACTCCAGCCAAGGGCCACTCATGGAGATGGCCTGGAACCCCTGCTCGGAGGAAGCCCATGGCAGTTCAATGTCCAAGTGTGTTCATAGTGATGGGGACAGAGACTGTCTATGACAGGAACTGATTGGCCTGCTCTTTGATCACCTCCCTCTGAGGGGGGAACAACCTTACTAGGCCACAGAGGAAGACAATGCAGCCACTCCTGATGAGACCTGATAGACTAGGATCAGAGGGAAGGGAAGGAAGATCTCCCTTATCAGTGGACTGGGAGAGGGGCACAGGTGGGAAGCAGGAGGGAAGGGAAGATTGGGAAGGGAGAAGGGACGGAGCTACAGGGGGAATACAAAGTGAATAAACTGTAATTAAAAAAATAAAAATAATAAAATTTAAAAAATCTCTATGGCTAAACATTAAAAATCTCTATGGCTAGTCATATTAAATGAAATTCTTATGTTAAATAAAACATTAAATAACTGCATGTATACATTTTTAGAGTTATGTATTACATATTTACATATGAATTTATATATTACCTGACATATAGGAAGATGGCTTTCTGATAAACCAGAACACTAAGGAGATTTGGCTTGAAGGTAAATTCAAAGCACGTACTATTATTGCCTCATTTTTTAATGCTTTTCTCTTTAAAACATGAATGAGAGCACTAATATCAACCATGGAAATTTACTGTAAGGTTCATACTTCCTCACCTGTTTTATATGGAAACATATGTCTCACCACTAGCCTATAATTTTTTTTTTTGTATTATGGAGGCAACTGTACATAGAAACACTGAAGCAGCAGACACTCTATTTCTCAGGAGTTGCAACTCTTTTACATTGTCTCGTTTACTCTTTTACCTTGATATAAAGTATAGGGAGAAATCAATAGCATTTAGTGACCTTCTCACAGTATTCTTAAAGAAGTTAGACGTAAAGAGTGACTTAAGTTTTCTCAAAGTCTAATATTCAATAGGTTCCAAGATGGTGATGAAGACTGGGCTCCAAATGTTCAAATCTTTGGTAATTAGGTGAACTACAGCACTATGAAAGTCACTAGTGGATTTTATGAATTGTGAAAGAGTGGTATAAACAGACCCATTGAATATCATGTATGGATATACATATGAAACAAAAAAACTCTCAAAGGAAAAGCAAATAAAAAATATTTCAACTTTGAAGAGACATTATAAAATATTTATCATTGCAGAAACAAACAGTTTTCACAGATTTGAAAGTTCATTTGGAAGAAAATGCATGATGTACCTAAAAGATAGCATGGTGAATGTTGTTTGAACGGATGTGTGTGTGTGTGTGTGTGTGTGTGTGTGTGTGTGTGTGTGCATCTCCATGTGTCTTGAGGTGTGGTGCAGTTGCTGCTGTGGATATACATGTGGTGGATGCAGATGTGGAAATACATGTGTATGCAAATATGGGTACACGTGAGAGTGCTTGTGCATGTAGGGATGATGTTCTTCAGGTGTAAACTTCTTTTTTCTTATCCCTGCCCCTTCCCCTTTCCCTGCCCCTGTCCCTGCCCCTGTCCCTGCCCCTGTCCCCACTCTCCCTCCCTTATGTCTCTAGCTCTCTCTTTCTCTGTCTATGCCTACCCCTCTCTCTCAAAGACAGGGTGTCTTAGAGACCTAGAGCTAAACAGTGGGGGGCCAGATGGGCTAGGCTGTGAGTCACAGCCCTTTCTCCACCTCTGTCTTCCCAGTTGCCTGGGTTACAAGCGGTCCCTCCCATCCTGCCACAGGGATTCTGCTGTGGATTCTGGTGATGGAGTTCATCTCTCTGTGCTTGGAAGAAAAACACTTTAACAACTGACATGTCTTCTAAGTCTCTCATTTTGCTTATTCTGTACTATTTCCTCACAAATATTTCAACTTTGAGGGATCCATAATTATGCATTGAGAAATAAATTGTAGCACACAGAAACACTTTTAGGTAAAAGTAATAATCAAAAAGGCCCTAATAATAAAACTATGCATGAGAAAGCTTCAAAACATTGCAGAAGCACATTACTTGTAAGGTAATCATCAGTACACGCACGAAGCAAGCAATTTGTGTTCAAAGGAAGAAGGCACATTATTCAAATTTATTTCCCTTTAACTAAAAAATGCTGTTGCAAGTAAATTGGTGAACATATCTTTGCCTGACCTCAGAATGTAAAATTATCACATCTTGTGTTTATTCTTGCTGTGTGAAAAATCATAGTAAACCCCAAAATGTATTGTTTGAACTACAGTGTATTCTTGTAGAGCCACTACCGTGATGAGTTATCTCTTATGTGGTCACAGTGAAATGATGGTAAAATCAGGGCTTCTGTTATTCTAATGAAGATAGCAATAACATTCTATTGATTGCACTGGCATTCTACCAAACACAAAACAGCATTAAGTGACATAGATCTTGGTGGTCTATTTTTTAGAAGACACAAAGAGCCTTCAAACTATAATATGCTCAATGGACATTTAGAAAGATGGAGCAACAATAGTCCTCATGGGCCAACACAAAGTCAGCGCAGGCAGAGATGAGCTGTTCACATATTGCTAAGCTGTTGAAAGCCATTCTGGGCTACTGACAGTCAGCTTTGACCATGACATGACTTGCAGACTTAGAAGCAGAAATTCTCAGTAAACAGATTTTGTTTGGGTTTTGGTAAATTCATGAAAAAGACATTGGCACAGAGCACAAATCTAACAATCTTCCAATGTACGTAGTGATAATCTAGTTTTGCCTAGTAGGTAAGGTCAGCCATTAATGCAGCGGGTTTAATCGACATTATTTGATAATAAATTGAAGAGCTCGTAAAACTGATCTAAGGAGGCTGTTATCCAAATACCTACTTGATACAGACAAGGAAAGGTACAGATTAGACCAAATATCAACCATTTTGCTTTGCTTTCAAAGGTGTTTGCAAAACTATTAAAATGTCATTTACTCAGTGTCCCAGGATCTTTGGATTAGAAAGATTGCCGGGCTCAGGAACCCACAGGGGGAAAGGTTTGCATGGTCAGTGCTGCTTGTGTTTACTCAGAGGACTCCCACACCTTTATTTCCAAATTTCAATCTATCTTATGTTTATGAACCTAAACTCAGCAGTAAGTTCTTCTTCTATTTTAATAGAAGCCTGAAAGCATTCCTCCATGTTGACAAGTACTCTAATTCATTTGAAGATGTACAGAATTTTATTATCTAAATCTATTATTAGAACCCCTGTATTTTTCTTGATTTTTGCCTTAGATATAAAATGTTTATTGGGGAAACTTTCTGTATTTCTTTATGGAAAAAAAATGTTGAGGGCTTTACTACCTAGCCATCTTTAAAATATCTGTCAGTTAACTTTTTAAAACTTATTTTAAAATACACTGGAGGTTTTGCTGTTACTTGTATTGAGTCTAATAATTTCTTACATCATAAACATTACAACTTATTATACAAGGATATTAAAATATATTAATTTTAGATGTGTATGGTTGTTTTCTCTGCACGAATGTTTACATGCCGAGTGCATATCTCGTGCCCTCAGAGGCCAGAAGCATGTAATGGATAATATGCTACTGAAGTTACAGAGTGTTTGTGAGCCATGTAAAGCCTGAGAATTGGACCAGGATCTTTGGACGAGCAGTCTGTGCTGTTAACCACTGAGTCACCTCTCTGGTCTACTATAAAGATTTCTTTTTTAATGTACAGATGAATTGTAGGTATGCAAATACGGTCTCAGGCTTGGGCTGATTGGCCTTCCATAGGAGATCCACCTCAAATTTTATGAATCTTGGGTATACTCTCAAATCACCCCATGCTTTCTATCTCACATCTGTGACAGGGAAATTATTGTAATAACTACAGTATAAAACTGTGTCTGTATTAAATGTCCAAGCCAATGTAAATACATTATCAATGTTTTTGTCATCTAGGAAAATTTTGTGGTCCTTTATGTTCTTGGCATGATGTTCTGGCTTGGTATGCATGGGCCCAAAAATAGCAGAGCCAAGGAGCATGGGTAAAACCTTTAAGACTGCAAGCATGAATAAACCTTCTCTCCCTTATTTACTTAGGTATTTGTCATAGTCACTAAACCTAAAACTAATCACATTGCACGGTCCATGACTGCCTGCTGCAACATGAGCCTTGGGTATTTCTCTGTCGTGCTACTCTTTCTTCTTCCCTTTCAAGGCTTATTGTAGTATCTTGTTCTTGTAGTATCTTGTAGGGGGGTTGTTTAAATGAGCGCTCAGGCCCTTGGAAGTCAGAGATGTCAGGTGTTCCTGGGACTGGAGTGACAGAGGTTGTTGAGATGCCTGGTGTGGGTGTTGGGAACTTGCAGTCCTCCACAGGAGATGGTCTTAGCCACTGTTTGTACTTCACTTTGCTCTACTATTTGAGCTCCAGTTCTCCTCTGCATCCTGAAAAGTAATTAGGTGGCACACCAGGTGCTTGTTGTTTTGTTTTTGCATAAAAATTAAATTCTGTATTTTCTCATTTCTTCCTTTCCATGAAGATGATACATTTCCACAAAGTGAAGGGAACAGGAGGGTCATACTCGGGGTTAAAAAAAAAAAGATGGTGCATCAGACAAACAGAACACATGTCAATAGTTAGATAGATAGATAGATAGATAGATAGATAGGTAGTTCAGCTGTGCACTTCTCTTGCTGATCTTGAGGAAGAATAGACTTCAGTTCTTAGCTCCGATACCTCATGTCCATAACCACCACTAATGACTGTTCCAGGGTATTTAACACCCTTCTCTGGACTTCAGGCATGCATATACCACTCCCACATATGCACATAATTAACAATAAAATAAATCTTAATAGAAACATATGCTATTACCCTTTGAATACCAAATGACTTTGGGATACATTGGTATAAAAGCTACACATGTGTGTCTACTACAACCGGGTTCCAGAACAGAGTCTGACTTTTCCAAATTCTTTGTAAGTTTTCAGTATGAGGTTGTGACACATTAGTGCGATTAATTTTCTAGACAAGTGTGTCTCCATCCCAGCATGGGTAGCAAACATATGATGGCCGTTGAAAAATAACTCAAATGTGAAGGTACTCAGAGCTAGGAAGGGATACAGTTTATACTAATGTATTCTTCTTAAGTGAAAAATGTTGCAGTTGGATTTGCTGTCAATAACAAAATGTTGCGTTCGTTAAATAACTCAGTATTTATCAATTTCTTTCCAAACTAACTTCCATTATTTTATCTTTATAACACCTTTATGAGGTAAGTAGAGGACTTTATTACACCTTTATGAGGTAAGTAGAGGAGATATAAAATTAGAACTATCTGGGTAAGGAAAGTCAGGCTGGAGAAGCTGGTCCAGACATCTGTCCGTGGTTACATACAGTGATTGTCAGTGGCAGGAAAAGCTGGACCAGAGGTCTGTCCAAGGTTATATAAAGTAGTTATATGTAGTGCTTGTCAGTTCTGGGCCCAGAATTTCAGATCTGGCTGCCAGACTTAGATTCGATACTCCCTTCATTTTAAACCCGAAGACAGACTTTGTTTCTAGGATGGGAAGTGGCACCTGCTTTCTGTGCCAGATTTAATAAACTGCAAAAGCACGCTTGAGATGAATTCTGAAGGGTACGCGAGTTATCCAGAGGGCCAGTCTATAAATAAACTTCATTATTTCAGGTAGAGTGACCAAATATATAAAGATCCAGTTAATGAAACCTGTACTCATTCAGAGACTCTGAGCTAGTCCTTGCTGTTAATGAAAAATGTTGTATAATTTTAGGATCTCTCTCCGTGCCTCCATCTCTTGTGGAAAGACCTCTTCTGGTTCTGCCAGGCTCCATCGGGCCTCACCACGGCTCCCCACAGCAGGTTTGCTACCATCTTGTCAGACCTCTGGATCAATTATCTTCTGATACTGCCAAGCTAACCTGATGGTGCTCCCCAGTGACCTGTCTTTCTAGAAGTTTGTTCTGGATGATTGGAGAAAGGCATCATTATGCCCGGGACTGACTGTGAGGATTTCTGGTTCTCTAACAAAAGCATATGCAAGATGAATAATCATGTTCAGTAATGAGCTTGAAACTTTGCTATTTTTAAAAGATTTTGTTTAAAAGATTTCTGTTTACATTTAGAAATTTATGACTGTTTTCTCCATTATTAAAATTTGTACTATAATTGTTGAAATACCTAAGCCTAATTTTGCTTTTTGCTAAATTTTGTGAACTGTCTTAAGTACTTTCTCATTTTCATCTGTTGTATTTGAAATTCTTAAAATAACATACTTTTTTATATTTTACAAATGAGACAAACAAAGCTAAGAACTATGATGTAACTTGATAAAATCATAGGATCATAAAGAAATGAGAATTTGCATGCTCACCTTTGAAAGTGACTGGAAATGTGTGCTCTTTATTAGAGCCCTTTATGTCACAGCTGCTTAACTTTGAAGCTAAAATGGGAAAAACAGACAGGAAATAATCTGCATATAAATGACAGACCAACAACACTTTCCATAAACATAGTCATCCCAGAATGACAAAAAAGAAAGTGAAAGAAAGTCAGTCAATATGTGTCCCAGGCTCATGTGAACAAGTTATGTCAGGTACTTTATATTCAAATATTTCATTCTTTAAAAGTATTTTATCAAAGGGGGATTGTGGCTCTCTTTCTAGCATGGGGATCCCAGAGACTAAAGACAGGGCGTGAGCTTTGGTGGCAGATAACTTTACCCACTGAGGCATCTCATCTGCCTTCTTTAGATGATAAGCCCACTTTCTTGTAATTACTTTTGCTTCATAGTCTATTTTTAAACAATTTATTTATTTATTTATTTATTACAGTTTATTCACTTTGTATCCCAGCTGTAGCCCCCTCCTTCATCCCCTCCCAATCCCACCTTCCCTCTTCTCCACCCATGACCCTCCCAAAGTCCACTGATAGGAGAGGTCCTCCTCCCTTTCCATCTGATCCTAGTCTATCAGGACTGGCTGCATTGTCTTCCTCTGTGTCCTGATAAGGCTGCTCCTACCTCAGGGGGAGGTGATCAAACAGCCAGCCACAGAGTTCATGCCAGAAACAGTCCCTGTTCTCATTACTAGGGAACCCACTTGGAGACTGAGCTACCATGAGCTACATCTGTGCAAGGATTCTAGGTTATCTCCATGCATGGTACTGGGTTGGAGTATCAGTCTCAGAAAAGACCTCTGTGCCCAGATTTTTTGGTTTGTTTCATATTCTGAGGCAAGAGGCATTTGAGAAATCATGTGACTCAGGGAATGGTACAGACTGTCACATGGGTACAACTGCCACACCCAGACCCTGGATTGAAATTTGTATAGAAAGGAAACCACAGAAGTTAGAGATGCCTGGTGACTTTTGGTCGGGTGTGGTGGTGCTGTCCTGTTAGGGGCCGCTGATCTAGCTACTTTTGATTTACAGAGCTTTGTCTAACAGAAGCTTATATGTGTGGTACATTGGCTGGTCCTCATTCATTGACTGCTCCTGACATAATCTGCTGAATGTGAGGATGTCCTCCTTCAGAAAACTGTTTCCAAGAGCTGTGATGATTCAGATTACATAGCCCTTGTGCCAAGACAGAAAACACAGGTTGATTATCTGATTATCTGAGATAATTCACCAATATTTTAATCTTAACAAGCAAAACATTACCAAGAAAGTTCAAATGGCCATAAAATTCCATAATCTTTCCTCCCAAATTGAGCATATTGATTGTCTGGACATTGAGAAATAAATAAAACATTTAATAAAAGCACACTCAAAACAAGGTATGGATTTTGAACTCACTCCATTACCTTTAATGATTTCTTTAATAAACTAATATGGATTATTCAAATATTTACTTTTTTGGAAAATTTGTAGTGTCTTGTCTAGAATGACTATTAAAGGTGTGGCTATTTTTGTTTTGCTCCTTGACAGAGCTGTAAGAACAAATAAAGCCTCTTTGTTTTCATGCCCCTTCTGTTGGAAATGACTCTCTTCTAAGCTTTATCATTTGAACAATATCATTCAAGTTCAATAAACAATTTTGGAACTGAAGTCAGAAGCTCCCTGAAATCAGAGTCCAACACACATGGGAATGTTGGCTTCACTTTGTCTTCAAACTTTCTTTGTGCCTTAATTAAAGAGTAGGGTCATGGCAAAGAGAGCACTAAGGGAAAATGGGGGAGGGTATTCTTTCAGCATTGTTGGCTTTTGTTCTGTGACTTATCCTATAAGCCATTTTCCATGTGTTTATTAAATCAAGCAAAACATTGTTTTGCACATTTCCTAGTCCTTCTGGAATCAAATCAATTCAAAAATAGGTGAAGAAGGGAAGTGTGCAAATCACAATTTACATTGAGAAATTGATTCCTTTCCCCGAGTGAAACCATGTTCCCTGTCAGATTGCAGGAACATCAAAGCCACTGTGAACAAGAAGGATGAAAACAGGATTTAACGACAGAAATTGAACTCTGCCTACAATGTATCAGATGTTACTGTGGGGTAAATAGTCTCCCTAGAGACCAACTTAATATATTGATTATTGTTCACTGTCCTGTGGAATAAATACATACATGTATATTTATATGTAGGAATGTATACATGTATTACTGTAGAGTCTGTCACAGATTTCTGAAGCAAATAAAAAGTCATTTTAAAGTAGTTCTGTTCTGTTGTTTGACTTGAATATTTCACAATAAAAGTTCCCAGACAGTGTTGTAGTCTCTTTGATTTTAGTCAAGCCCATCGCCCTGTATCTTTTCTGTCCCTGCAGTATTGAGAGAATTCTGGGCTTCCTCAGCCCTACACTCTGTTGATTTGACCCAGTGAAGTGTGGCTGATCTAGGCTCCTAATATAGATCAGACATTTATATTCTTTTTTTTTTTAAAGAAAATCTAAGCATGAATGCTTAACATGCTAAATCTTCTTGTAGAAGTTTGAAAAACTTTAGAATTCTGTAATATATCTATGTAATGTCATGTGAATGATTCAAAGATTTTATGTTTCGGATAAGGTTTTTAAATCAGTAGCTGATTCTTTTCTTTCTATTTTTTTTCGGAAGGGAGTATTTCATGAGGTACAACAGAAGAGCCAAAAGTAAATAACAGTGCTTAGAATTCATATAACAGTTTGCTGGATAATCTACAATAAAAATACAAAGATTACCTAATTAAGTGTCTTTTGAATAAGAAAAATACACATATAATACAAAAATTTATGTTCTATTTTTCAGTTGCTGTTTTCAGGAGTTTGCACACATAAAATATGTGAAAGATTTTTTTGAGAACTAAGTTGGCATATGAAAACGTCATGAAAGAATAATTTTAATCATAACCCAGGTATAATCATATGCCATTTAGTTTTGTTTGTTTTACAAGGACTTGGAATTATTAGGGACCATCGTGTGTGATTCTGAAGACTGCTATATATATTTTCTGTTTCTCCCAGATGCACCTTTCACCTTGGTCTGTGTCTCTGAGAGTTACTGTGTGGTGTAACTCAGTGGGTTTTCCTGACATCTGGTTTTCTACTTTTCTTTTTTTTTTTAATGCCAAAAAGTACAGCAGCAAGATGAAAGGGAAATAGCATGAATTCACCTGGCTTCCACGTTGAGTCTTTGCTCGGAGCTGGTTGCATCTCTTCCTGGGTACCAGCTTCTGTCAGACTGTCTTGCCCTTACAGCACTTCTGGCCCTTCCCTGTTGGAGCCTTTTCATTCTGTGGATTGGTATACCTGGTAAGAGCATCCAGTGTCCAGACTGAGAGCACTAGCACCTACCATGTGCTTTCCTGTATCCTGCCTTTCATAAGCAGCCCGATCCGCAGGCTATTCATTAGTTATAGAATCCGAATGGCTCATATGTTTCCTTTCAATACTTGGATTGGTATGCATGGAAAATGATAAAATAAATCCAAGCCTCCTGCAATTGCAAATATCCTTGATTCTAGTAAGTCAGCATACTTGAAATATCTAAAGAAAGAAATGTATTACTCATGGAGAGATAGCATGCATGGAGGGACAGATGTTTCCTATGCTGTTCCAGGGACCATGGAGACCTGCATCTCTCCCATCACATCACAGATAAGGAAGAGTTGACCAGAGGCCACTGTGGATTTTAAACACTAGGTGCTCCTTGGTTCACTAAATATCTTCAGGCATCCACATGAGTCAACACTGGGAGGAATAAAAACATAGTATAAGCTTTGGACATTTTCTCCTTATCTCAGAGTGTTGCATTCTTGGCACGTTCTGCCTGAGAAGGAAGAAGCAAGAAGGGGGTGCGGCATTGGTCTGCGTATTCCACGGACAGTCCCTTTTGAGCAGTTTTTGTCATTTTAAATTTCACCATTCTTGAACTCTATGAAAAAGCCTGTTGGGATTCTTTTTCCTTCATCTACGTGCTGTCCCTTTCAGAATGAATGGCCTCTTCTGAAACAAGAATACCATTTTGCCTTAGTTCTTTCCTGGTGGCTAAATGCCCAACTGAAAATAATTCTGCCAAAACTCTTACATGCCATTTTCCTTTCTTACACTCTTCATCAAAATTAGATTTACCTACTAGTACTGTCTTATCCCAGTGCTTAAAACTGAATGCAAAAAGCATTCTCATTGAGAGAACTAGATGTATCATTACAGGTAAGTCTATTTATCAAATAATAGATAAGAGACCATGAAAGAGGAGAATGTGAACAAACAAACAAACAAACAAAAGACAGTAACCAGAAAAGTCACATTGTCTGCCAAATGTCCCAAGAAGAAGGCTAACAGTGCCTTCTTTTTAGGCACTTTGACAATAACTTTCTAAGGCCACAACTGTATCCACTCTACTTCATCCTTCCTCTGGCTACTATTCCATACCACAGCGCACAGCACACAGCTCACAACCTCTGACGGCTGTCTTTGCTTTCAAAATAAATTGAAAAATTTTGGGTGCCATATGGAAGTACTCAAAGTCAAGGACACCAGCCAATCCAGGATCAGTTTTCATCCCATCAGATGAGCATTATAAGGTTTGTTCCTTATTGGATGGCCAGCATTCCATTGCAGGCCCAGCTCGCTTTGATTCCTGTCTTGCCCAGTGCTGTCATTTCCAGCTGGTAGAAGAAAGATATTCTCACCAAGATCCAGATCAAATGCCAATTTTCTCACCAAATCATTCCTACTCCATTGAATGTTCATTCATTACTGAAGGTTACCATTTACCAGTCTCAGAAGTGTGGCTATATACCTTCCCAATTAGAGTGTAACCTCTAAGGTGAAGAGATCAAATGCATTCCGACTTATAGCTCAGTGGGGTCTAGCATAGGGCCTTCTTGGTACATGTATTTTGAGATCAGTAAATATTTCTGAAAGGAAATGGCTTCTAGAGCTGTAATTAAACTTGGTGTGACCTTCCTTTGGAAGGAGGCAGGAAGTGAGTTATACAGCATGCAGGGTATTAGAAAATTAGGTAAATTTGAAGTTTTAACCTTCACAGTCTTAATTTAAGTTTAAAAGCACTTTTTGTTTCTATATCTGGAGAAGCTTGTGTTTGGTTTTCATTCCTTTTCTTGCTAAGTAGAATTATTCTCTAAACCTGCCAAAGATGAGTTAGGTGAGGTTATCTTTTTTATACCTTTTGAATTTGTATTTTGCTTTTAAAAAGATAAAGGTTCAAAAGTTTGCTGCCTGATTTCTGAAATAATTATTATGTTAAGCAAAATCTAAAAAAAATGAATGTGTAACATACAAATATTCACAATTCACAAATGAAAAGATCCACTTTGTTGCAATTATTAAATTTTGAAAATACTAAAGGTTTTTTAAAAAAACACATCTAAGGGTGTTCTTTTTCAAAAAATAATTCTCCAAAGGTACCTATGGATTTATTGAAATATTTATGATAAAACGAAACCCAGAGGCTTTATGTTGGTGGCATCAGAAAAAGGTTGTGTGATAGGCAAGGTCTGATTCTTGGGGTGAATTATTAAAAATATATTCTTCTGTACAGATCAAGAATTGAGAGATCAAGCAGCACAGTTCAAAAGTTGAAAGAGATTAGATAAAAGATGGGTGTGCAGGAAAGCCCAAGGAAGAGATGAAACAGCTGTGGGCATGGATCCTCTGCCATGATCTGTGTGTGCATGAGGACTTACATTTTCAAAGAGACCGTCTGTGTGCACAGTTAGCGCCAAGTATTAAATATGCAATTATTCCATTAAAATCAATATAACACTTCTTTAATACTATCACTCTATTGACAAAAATAAGTTTTGACTAATTTGAGCATTTATAAAGCCCTCACTCCTTATTGCATTTGATCCAAATAAAATTCTCATGAAGAAGATGCTGCAATCCCACTATCTCACAAAAGATGAACTAGAGAAGACAGGGAATCTTGTAAATGTTCTTCCTATGATTAAATGTGAAGTGTATCACTTTCACTTTTATATTAAATATTTGGAAACTGGCTACTTGCTTTGTCTGTAGAGAAAATGGACTTATTTTCTGCTGGACCTAGCAGAAGATCTCTTTACTGTCTGGTGTTGAAATTTAAATGAAAATATGTTGCCATAAGGTCATGTGTTTGAATGCTTGGTCCCCAGTTGATGGCAGTGTTTGGAGAGCTTACGGGATTTAGGAGGTGTTTCTGGAAAAAGTGTATCACTGGAGCTGGCCTTCGAAATTTGGTGTCCCGGCCCCTCCCGCTGCTCTTTCTCTTGTTCCCTGTCTCTGTGTTTTCTATGTGTGAATGACATGTGATCAACAGCTTCCTGCTCTTGCCTCCAGCTGCCGTCACTTCCCAACCATGATTGGTGTGTAACGCTCAGAAACTATAAACCAATGCAAACTCTTTCTTCTCTCACTTGCTCTTGGTCACGGTCATTTATCATAGCAACAGAAACCAGACCGACACATCTGGCTTCCAAATGACTGGTGCTCTGACAAAGGGAATGCTTGAGGTCATCTGGGGTCTTCTAGATGTGTCTGTGTGTCCACAGTCTTCAAACGTCTGTGTCTTCGCACTTTGTAGGGCAGGTGATGACGGAGTAAAAGGCAACAGAAGCTCCAGCAGTGTGCCAGTGAATTGGTACCAAAAACATTGGCAGGTCAAGTACTTTGTCCTGAGGTACCAACTTCTTCGTGCAAGGGGTAGGGCTGAGAAATTGTGGGCCTGAGACCCAGGGAAGGAATCCTGATCCTCTGTTGAGGAAGCTTCCCTCAGCTTCTGACTCATCCGTTCTTGTGGTCTGCGAAGATTTAGGCTGAGGGAATTCCTCTGGGTGGCCAGTTTACTTTGTGCTTACAAACACTGGTTTTATAAGACTTTATCACTCTCTCCTGCTGCTCATTAAGACACCTATGCCTTTCTTGCCATGGTCCCCAGGCACTGAGCTATTACTGTTTAGGATTGTATGAAGTTCACTGCATGAGCAAACTTCTTTTCTGCAGTAGCATTTCCTATGCTCTGTCCTTGGCTGAAGAGGGTATTTACACTGAGATCCTGAAATACTCCTTACTTGTTTGGTAAATAACATGTCTTCTGGGAGAAACTATGCAACATAACTGGTAGGAAACATTTCCAGACTTATAGATCAAACAGTCTTATCATGTTCATTTTTCTGAGCCTTGTGACCACTTTCTTCAGCATCTTGTTCACACCAGTACCTACTTTGTTTTCCATGGCACATTACCTTCTCCATGTTTTCTAGCACCATTCTGTCAGAGTTCCACGCTACCTCGTAGGTGTCTTAAAAAGGCATTATATTTTAAATCAAGAGTGGAAACTTCCATTTTGATGAGTGTATCTTGTCTAACTGTGTATTCTGCAATGTCTCCTGTGAATATTTAGCTTCATATCTTGGCTTTAACAGACAATTCTTGACTAGTCTTTTTTTCTCCTTAGTAGCTGTGTATCAGCTTATTTTTAATCTAATAGTCTGTTGATCAGTTAGATTATACACCTTGTCTTGCAGGACATAATTTATAACATCTCGTGATGGTTAGATTGATAGGGGAAAGACACCATTTCTGGATGGTGCAGACGATTCTAGGATTAAAATATGTAACGTGCTCATCCAGATGGTTTCTTCTCAAATTCCTCTCCTCAGTGCAATTCTTGATCTTCACATTATGGTTAGAGTTGGAATTCAGCCTTCTATAGTGTGCAGGGGGGCTTATACTTAGGCTATGGTCACAATCCTTTTTACCCTTTTATTTCCAAGATATGAGAATGGTTTCATTTACTGTTTATGGCAATTCTTGGAGAGACAGTAAACTGTGAGTCCTCAAGAGCAAACATTCTTAGCTAGCAGAATAATGGCACTGTTTGACAATTGATAAATTTTGACTGGTCAGTCTCTACCAAAAGAGAAGGATTCTTTGGTTACAAGGTTGGGCATTGTTTCATGTTATGTATTGATGAGAAAGGACAAAATGGAAGAAGAGCTGCATATAGATTCAGCTTTTCAAACAAACAATCGGCTGGCAATTGTCTGGTAGAAAAGAAAGGGGCCAAGAATAATTTTTTAAGAGTAAAATTCCAGTGGCCAGTAATGTTTTCAGGAAAATATAGAAGAGCTGAAAAGTTTTTGTTAACTGAGGAAATTTCCATGGTACTCCCGCTATGTGCTATATTAAAAAGTAGGAAGTGATGTTTCTAGAGAAAGGAGATAAACTTGACAGGCATTGGAGAGGAAAAAGCTTGGTGATGACAATTGTTTATGGAAGCAGCCTGCCTTATTTCTCTAGTTCTTCTCAGCTGACTCAGCTTAACAAGGGAATTGTATATTGGCTTAAATCAGAGTTTAAATTTGTTCAGAGTTTAATGACTATGAAGAGAAGTGAGATGTCACATGTTTCTTAGAGACTCATGAAATTACAGAATGGAAAGACACATGCAGACTGACATCTAAGTGATTGTAACCATGATTTCATTAAGAAAAAGTTACATATGCTAATTAGAAATAGATGTTTTTTTGAAAACATTATTTGGGCATAAACTTTAAAGTACATGGTGATGTGAGAAAGGTAATCACCGCAGATGCTGACGTCAGCACATCTTCTTGGCACATAATCAAAACACACTGCCTTCTGCTCTTATGGTCAACCTTTAGTAGTATTCAAGATCACAAATAGATCAGGTTGCCATACAAGAAACTGGTCAACTTCTGATGCTCTCTCTCACCTTGGTTAGTAGTTCCCCCTTTAAGTGACTTTTCAGTGACTTTTGGCAGCTCTTCCTGTGCAGTCCTTTCCCATCACAGTTTGCTCTAAGATTTCATCTATCCATATGGATTCAAGTATACCTATATGGTAATGATTCTCAGATTTTTTCTCCAGTCATTTCCTATGAACTCCAGACTCATATATCTAATTAGATCATTCATACGTACATGTGGTTGTTTTATCTTTTTTTTTCAACTTCTTCACAATTGAATTCATCATCTTCCCATGATCCTGGTCTGCTTTAATACTTTCCTATAGAATTAGGTCATACACAGTGATAGTCAGATGCTTCATCTTCATGTAAAACACATTCCGTGAAACTCACCATCATTGTATAGACCTGACTGTTTCTATTTTCTTACTCCATGCAATGGTGTTACACTCAGTAAGTTCTGTGACACAGACCCTTAGAGTCAGTGTAACCCTCACTCTCCCATGTTACTGTCCATTTAATCAACAGTTTAATTTAGAATGTCTCATCTTACTTATAAATGTTTACATTTTTCCATATCTCCCACCACCAGTATAGCAGGGTTTTTATGGAAACCTGCAAGAATCCCTTAAATGGCTTCCTCTTTTTTTTTTCTTCTTACTTACATCAATCTGTTTTTTTTCCTGTTTTTTTTTGTTTGTTTTTATTTCATTTTTTAAATTGTGTCTCACCTCTGTTTGAAAACTTTCATAACCTCTCGTTATTTTGAGAACTAAGCAATACCAGAGGGGTCTAATTGTCTGGTTTGTGCCTTTCTGGTCATCGTCTTAACTTATCTTATGCTTTATGTAGTTTTAGTTGCTGTGAACAAGGCTTACTTTTATTTGATCAATATTGTTTACTTTTCCCATCCTTTTTGAGGCTGAATTTTATTCCACCTTCCCCTCTTATCTTTGCTAAATTTCATGTTTTGTGCTTGAAGTCCACATAGTTAGGTGGAACTGAGCCTTTACCCTGCACTTGATGTGTTGCTTGAGTTGAAGTCATGTTTTTCCCAGCTATAAACATGTAAGGTTATCTGCTCATGGACACTTTCACAGTCCAATTTAGTAATTAATTGTTTAATATTCGTCTCCCTGTTTGTCTCACAGTTTGATAACAACAGGACCACAGATGTTTTATATTTGTATTTTCTCATATTTGTATATTCTGCATTTTAGAGACTACATCCTCTTTAATAGTAACAAGTACAAACTGAAAAGTAAGTGAATAAATAAATAAATCATCTCATGCTCAAATGAGTGACCTGAGCCAAGTACACAGTGTAGGTAGTTTACCTGTCAGTGTGCCAGTATTTCTGTGCTTATCTTTTGTGAACCAGCATGGGAGAGGACTTTAATGTAGAGTCTCACTTAAAGCTGCACACTCATCAAACACTTTTCACAGCACTTCGACGAGTTATGAGTTTCTGCGTTGACTACTGTCCCATGTAAAGAGAACTTATCTGGACAAGTTTGAGAGCAGCACAGCTCTATTCAAACAAATACAAATGTTTTGAAGGCAGTTTCATAACTATCCAGTTAGAAAATTTCTCCGTATCTAATTATTAAGTTTCTCACTAGTTTCTGTGATCTCTCAAGGTTTGACCTTTGACTGGGTTTGCAGTACCAGATATGAACTCTTTCTTGTGGAGCGGGCCTTACATAAGACCAGAAAGTTTGGTTGCCTCCACTGCAGTCATGCCTCTACTGGAACACTGAGCTCATCTTGCTTGGAAAGTGAGAATTATAGCATGGAGGTTTACACTGATGGCAGGTCTTCCCCTATGGCCCACATACACCTACAGCATTGTGAAGAGTGTCCAACAGGGGCCAAGTTTTCAGGTCAGTCCCAGGTTGGTTTCTCTATGTTCTGCAGACAAAGTCTGTTGAGTCTTACCATCTAGTTCTAGTGGGCAATGAAACAATGACAGTAGACTGTGTTGCCATGCAGACTCTGAGGATTACCTCACGAAAAACTCAGAAAGGTAGCTCACACTTGACACACATTTTTACTTAATAAGCCACATCTTCTGAGGGACACTGCATACCCCCAAAGCATACCTATATTCAAGTTCCTTTTTAAAAAATAATTTTCAATTAGTCTACAACTTATTGGTTTTCCATAAGGCTTTCCATGCATCTCAGTTTTGGTTAACTCTGTTAGCCTATCCTTTTCTCTGGCTTCCAGATCTCTGCTCAGATAATTCAGAGAATAGTCACCTGCAAAGACTCTGAATAAAAAAGTAAATTGGCAAATTTGACAGTGTCTATAAAAAAAACCTTTAAGTCCATAATTCTACTTCTTGGAATCTCTCTTAAAAATTAAAAACCCATAGGAACATGAATAGAAAGGTTGTTATTAATATTATATTACTGAAGACCTAAAAATCTACCTACAGTTTTCAGCAAGGGACTGGTATAACATCTTAGTTTATATTCATGTTTGGTGAAGTACGCCTCAGTTATTAGACAGGAATAAGGTGCACATCAACAAGCTTGTAAGCTTCAATTCAACATAGACTTTTTCTTTTTCCCTGATGTACCATTGGAAAACCTAAAATTGCCTTGAACATTGGGTCTATTTAGGTGAATAGATTTAATAGTTATCATGAAAAGTTATCTGAAAACATGTGAAGTAAAAATAAATTAAATTCTGTAATAATTCATGGGAAAACATCTAATTCATGTTCAATGAAATAAATGCATAAATAACCAGAATGCTACCCTTTAAGCTGCCTCCAAAAGTTCCCTCTGAGGGTTGGCATTAAGGCAAGAACAGTCATACTTCATGGCTTAGTTAGCTATTGCTTGCCTCTTTTGGAACAAGTAGGTATTCATGCATCATTTAAAAATCATCACGATTCATTTGAAAAATCATTTGAAATTATAAAGTGGGGCATTTATATTTTGAGCAGGGAATAGCAACATTAGCTAAAATTGTATGCTGATCACGATCCAGCCACTTTTTAAATAATTTGCCTGTATTAACTCACCTATTTCAGGCTCTTTTAATGCCCATGAGAGGGGAACCATTACAGTTTTGTAGATAAGGACATCAGGGACACAGTGATTATTTGAAGTCATGAAGTTGCATGATGGTTAATTCACAAGACAAACCCAGGCATTCGAGCTCTAGGTCCTGTACTTTTGACCACCACTAGTGTCTTGTTTGGCTGCAGTCATTATATCAAGCCAATAACAACTTGATTGGAATACTGAAAGTGAAAATGGGGCAACATATTTATTAAGGATGATAACAAATCTAGAAATTAAATATTGTAATATTTAAATTTATATTCAGCAGAGAATTGGGATTAATGGAATTTTCATGCATGCTGACTTGTGTGTGTGTGTGTTGTGTTGTGTTGTGTTGTGTGTGTGCTTGAGGAGATTGGAGTGTAGACTCTCTAGCAGAAAGTTAATGAGAGTATGTAAGATAGCAGGGGTCTCAAAAGGAAGAAAATATCCCCAAACCCCATACTGGAAACAAAGAATGCAATGCTGGACAGGCAGAAGTCATCGTGTTGATAGATAATGGCATCGAAAATGAATAAATTGTATACTTGGCATAATTTTGCTAATAACAAGTAGTAGGATATATCCTCAGAAGAGCTGAAGTCCTCAAGTTATATACAGGACCCGATTCATGGTCATCAAGTCATCTACAAGGCCTGGTCCCTCTAACAGCGCACACACCAGAGCACACTCACACAGTTTTGATGTGTGCACTGCTCATTCATTTGCGAGAAATTTCTCTTTTCTACCTGAACTGATAGTTTCCTGTAATTTATTTTTGTTTACCTTAAATCTACTTACCAGTTCTTGGGGAGAGACCCCAGGCCCCTGTGCCTGTTAAACCAGTGTGTTCACTGTGCACCATGTCTCCCTGGTGGGTTCTAGGCAGGCACTCAACCACTGAGCTGTATCTCCGGTTTTAAGGGAAAACCAGAGCGACTTCTTCCTTATGATTTTCCTTGAATGATCCCAAGAAACAACAACAACAACAAAAAATGTTGCTTTTAATTAATTAATTAATTAATTAATTAATTTTTTGCCACTCCTTGCTCCTGTGGTCATTTTGTACAATACTACATAGCCCAGTCATTAGTTAATGCCAATAGATATTTACCTAAATAAACATAATAACTTCTTAAAAATTTAGAGTTTCCTCTTATTGATTCTTGTTTGCTAATGACTATCACAATATCCAGCCAAAGAGGTGCTAATGAAATAGCAACTGAATAAAAGAATGGGTGTATTTTAATGTATTAATATAATTGTTACCTTATTAAAATAATGATTATGTCTTCCGAATTTGATGGTAGAATAAAACGTTGAAGTTTACTGAATACTTTATGGTGGCCATTCTAAATCATGCATACATGTGGCACACACACCTACATGCACACAATATCTCTATTCACGTTTAACCCAGGTAATATGAGAGCTTTACAGTCACACACACACACACACAAAAGGTTTGGAATGGAAAGGCCGGCTTGACCAATGTCAAACAAACATTAACTGTAAGAGCTGGGTTTTAATGTCAGGTTTGTTTTCCATACAGGGTTTGATTTCACTGAGTGAAAATAAGAAGCAATGATTAAAATA
This sequence comes from Pachyuromys duprasi, assembly GCA_028658305.1. Lineage (NCBI taxonomy): Eukaryota > Metazoa > Chordata > Mammalia > Rodentia > Muridae > Pachyuromys > Pachyuromys duprasi. The sequence continues at coordinate 10,935,162 of CM053744.1, read as the reverse complement.
AGCAAAAGCAAGTTAAATATAAGAATGGTCTACTGATGAAAGAAATGTGATTTCTACCACAGCTCTCACAAAACAGTGTAACGACTACTATATCACGTTCCGGCACAAATATCCTTGCCAATATTTCTAAACAAACCTGAGAATAAACCAATGGCTTGTTTCAGCAATACCATCATCTTCCCAGTATTTACACAGAATGCTCCACAGATTTTGTTCATTTCACTGTTTGCTCTGTTATTTTATCCTGAAACTTGCCTTTATTTTGTCTAAGCGTAGATGTAGTGCTGAAAGGGCTCCAGGCATCTTATTTCCAGATTGGGAAGGAAGAAACAATGCCTAGGATCCAGCCAGGAGACAGAAGACATTAAATCCATTTATTAACCATTGCCTTTCTGTCTGGAAAAATGTACACTAAGAGTCAGTCATTTGAAGCCAAGAAGTTCCAGACAGCTTTCTGTGTCTAAATTGTCAGTGATTTTGTAGGAGAAAACATTCTTCCGAAGAGCTGACTGGAAGAAATTCCTTTTAAAGAGCAGTGACAGCCAAGAACAGATTGTCTTCCTCATTGACATTTTATATTTCCATAACTATTGTAGCTGAATGATGATCAGGATGAAGAAAAAATTATGCATTGCATCCCATCTTTCATCATCTTCTGAGGTACTCAGGGATACATTTAGGAGTTGGCTGTTACACATCTTCTTAGTGATGGCTAAAGCACAGTGCATCCTGAGGAATAGAGTGTTTTTCTTTAACAACCACAGAGCAAATGAGAGCTGCATCAAGATGACTCCTCCACAATTTTTCTGGGAAAGAAGGTGTGGCCTTCATTTATTTCCATAAAATTGATAGCAAACATCATGTCATGACCCTCTATTTCACAAATAAATACTGTGCTCATTTATCTATTTATTGCCAAGAAAACATTGACATTCTGTTTACTGACAAGGTATTGGTTGACTTGGTACAATAATAAAATAAATTGATCCTGATCATTTTGTAAAGCATTAAATATTTAGAAGGTGTTTTTTTCTGGTGAGTTGAAAGAAAGGAAGAAACCAAGAAAGAATAAAGGCAGAACAGAAGTGAGAAAGGAAGAAGGAAAGAAGGAAGGAAGGAAGAAAAGAGGTGAGGTATTAGAATAAATTTTGCCTTGGACATTATTACTTTGAAAGTAATCCAAATATTTTATTTATATTGGAAGAGTTCATGGAGGAACAGTTAACTGTGACTAGAATTCAAAGCAACACTCTAGAAAAGAGCTATTCCCTTTGGTCAGAGGCTATTGTGTCAGCAATTGTACCAAGTCAATCAAAAAGAAGAATGGGAGAGAGAAGCAGCCATGAGAAGGGAGCTGTCAGGCTGAGTGACTAGGCAGCAAGATAAAATTTGAGATGTTCGATGTCAAAAGATAAACACCCACTTTTTGTCTGACTGCTGAAAAAAATAAATGTAACAATGTGAAAATCTTATGGGAAAGTCATTATTGAGTAATATAAAAAAAGACTAAATTAATTCTGTCTAAAATTGAAAACAACACAAGAAAGTGTCTACTAGCATTGCACAGTGCTGTGAACGTGTAGAGGAATACTAAGATTAATTTCAGAATTGCTATGTGCTTGTGTTGCCTTTTTCTTTTTGACAACTTTGTTAAGTGACTTATAAAACCCAGTAGTTCTGTTTTAGTTACAAAAAAAATGTGGTTTAGATGAATTATTTGACCTTCAAGAAAAACGTTTTAGGAATTGGAACTCAGAACATTTTTCCCTCTGCAGATTTGAAGAATCAGACTGACAGCAACCGGAAGCTTTAATTGGTTTGCTTTGACTCTTATTTCTGTGGCTAATTACTGCTAGGTTTCTTCTGAACTGATTCCAGTTGCCTCTTGCCATGTCTGAAGTAGTTAGACACCATGCTAGTAAGAAATAGGGCTGCTTGAGACAAAGAATGATAAAAAGAGTTCAGAAGAGTGAAAATTTCCTGTAGCTCGTGTCTGCTTTCATTTCCATTTGTATCTTTGCTTGAAGTTCACTTTCTATTCCTTTGCCTATGGATCGCTTGGGCCTGTATTGTGAAAATTTTAAATGGGGTTTTCATTACTTTTTCTTCTCGGTAGATTTCAATGTCAAAAAATGTTTTATTACTTATTCTCAACCTTTGCATCTCACACACAAAATAATCTTCATGACTTATTGTTACTTTGTAACAGGTCTGATGTAGGTAGACACAGTTGCTCTGAGCTCATGATTCTCCTGGCCATGCCACATCCACATGACAGAACTTCACAAGACTCTCCATTCTCACTGTCTTTCCACCCTCTTTTCCATGACATTCCCTGGGTGTTGAGGACAGGTTGTATAAATTATATAGCTATATAAAAATGTCAGAAACTGAATTGAACAATATCTTCTTGGGGCTTGTTTGAGCCTCCTGGCTCAGTCTTGCTCCTTTTGGAATACTGAGTGAACTTGTAGCTGGGTTTCCTGGACATTCCGTGTTACATGTAAATAGCTTACTCTTTTAATTTCACCTGTTTGCTCAAAGTAGCGCCTGGAATGCATTTTCATCCAGTTCCTGTTTCTAGTGTTTCAGTGTTTTGGTATGTTTATGGAGACATTTTGAAAGGTCTTTATAGTCTCCCCTTTTCTCCACATTGTTGTTCATTCTATCACGCACTCTTAGAGGTTTTTCTCAAATCAAAGTGTTACTGCTGCTATCTCATTACTCTGATTGAGGTCTCTGGGAAAACAGAACATGTCAATCAGAGTTTTGTCAACGGCAAGAAAAAGAAAGTGAAAAAAAAAACAAATCTCTAAGATACGTAGTCACTGTTTTGAGAATTGTAAGTACATTGTGAAGGTTTCTTTGGCAGGATAGAAGCTTAGGAACGAATGCTAGCATTTCAAGTGGGCATTATAGTCACCTTTGGAATTCTCTGTGGACTCCAGTTCATCACTTGCATTTATTGTTTTAGTCAGTTTAAAGTGGAAATCAGTTAAGTATCTTGAAAACGTATTTCTTAGAACAATGCAGTTTTTACTTTAACTTTTGAGCACTGTGTAGTATTAAATCTCTATTACTTATATGCTATTAAATATTTATGTATGAAATTATACAAATTCATTAGCTATGGTAAATTCACCACTGTAATTAAATGCAAGCTATGTGCTATCTTTAACATATAAGCTATTCCCTCTAAGAAATCTATACTCTGCCCTAATCACAGTGTGTTATCCTTAGGGTCCTGGGAATGAAGACTATTTGATTTTGGCCTCTAACAAAATATTTATTCTTTATGTTCCCAGTTTCTTCTTTTATGAAATGAGATTAAATTAGATTACACTCAAAGCTTTTCAGATATCTGAAATCTTGATGACGTTGCAATCCTTTCCTGATTTAAAAAAAATTCCTGATGAAATATGTTTTGCTGCATCTTGAATTATATAAAAGAATGCACAAGACATTTATGGTTTGTGAGGCTAGAGAGCAAGTCAAGAACCTACCAGATTTTTTTTTCTTTTGTGCTATATCATTTTAAGTCACTGTTTGGTATTGTATTGACAAATTTGCTTGCTTTACTTTGCACACACCAAGCCATGATTCTTTAAACTTTACAAAGACATCCAAGTGCATAGCACAAAACTATGATTAACCAAATAATTTCACCAAATTATTTTGTCTTTGCTCTGAAAACTCATGTTAGCTGCTCTTGATTAGAAATGGAGATAAAATTAATTGCCCGGGTTTTGATGGGGATTTCACAAGCTTAGCAGATTTTATTAGCTAATCCAAACAATGTCTGTGTGAGGCAGTTTGTGTCTTCTCTTTGCCTGCCCCACCCCTAACCATCTGAACTGGAGACAATGAGCAGTATATTAACAAGAAAACAGTAGACCACAGGACCTGACATTCTTTCTTCCATGGAGGCCACATTCTTCATAGCTTGGCTTGTGTCCTAGTAATAAGGAGAAAGCCCATACTCATCATAAACTGCCTGCCTGGCTTTGACTACAACCAAGAACATCTTCCAGCTAAGAGTCTTGTAGTGGAGTGAGAGTACTTTACCATGTTTCTGACAGGCTCTTCTGCAGGACCAGCTCACAGTCAGCATGTGCACAGATGTAGAAGTCTGCTGATGTGAAATCTCTGAACACTGTAACAGATCAGACCGAAAGCAACAGCATGAAGGCAGTGATTCAGGTCTGCAGAAAGAGGAGAGGTGGAAGCCTATGACAGTGAGAAAAACTATGTTTGCATAGTCAGATGCCACAGACTTCAGCGTCAGCGCCTGAGAAGGACTACGGCACAGCTTTTGCTCCGAACGCTCCACCAAATGATTCTTCTGGCTGCCTTCCCAGCATCCCTGGGTATCACAATCCTCAAATGAAGGTTCGGTTGCATTCTTTTGAACTGATAACTGCCAATATCAAAGAAGCAACGGCAGCAACAAAACTACTGTGATGCCAGATATCACAACTGCTGTATTAGGAAAGAAATCACGGAATGTAGTTTAGAACAATATTAACATGTCCAAGTAGTAGACTCAGGCATTCACCAGTTTTTCCTAAGTAATGAGGAAATTTGGGAAGAAATACTGTTCTTTATGTGGGTTCTGATTTGAAAGAAAAAGAAGTACATAAAATATTATGATACAATGGCAATATTTTAAATGATTTACTTATTTTAAGAAAATGTATATTAAAATAGAAATGCAAAGACATTAACGAAAGAAGTTAGCGACATTTTTTCACATTTTAAAACCTTGTTGTTGTTACGGTTTTGGTTTCTACATATGTGTACGCACAGGCCACAGTGTCCATGTGGAGGTCAGAGGACAACTTGAGGGAATCAGTTTCCCTCCTTTCACAAAGCAGGTTTCAGGATAGAATTCCAGTTGTTCGCCTTGGTGACAAGCGCAGTTCCGCACTTAGTCACCTCAGTGCCCTTCTCACTGTCTTTTTCAATGTGCAATTAAAGAGGTTGGAGATGTGTTGAGCTGTAAAGAGCACTTGATGCTTATGTGGAGAAGCGCATTTGGTGCCCACAACTCACATGGTGACTCAGAATCACCCCTAACTCCCTCTCCTGACATCCACAGCACCCTGTGTGCAGGCGAAACAACTATACACATAAAATATAAAATAGTGCATGGAAGAAACTTTAAACTTCTGTTGAAATATACAAAACACATCAAGAAGTACAAGAATTCTAATAAGGTTACACTGTTTCTTTTAAAAAGTCCAAGGTAGGAATCTCATGTCAAAGATATGTGAAGATGGTCTATTTTAATATATAAGAAGATTATTGATGGTATACAAAATGTTTCTCAATTTCTATGTCATGATGGTGTGTGTGTGTACACATGTCTAGATGTGTGGAAGATGGGAGTTCTTTGTTTGGGGTCTTCTTCCATAGCTCTCCGTCATATTCTTTGAAACAAGGTGTCTTGGTGAACCTGAAGATCAATAACTAAGCCAGATTCTCCGATTAGGATAGACTAGGAGTCTGCCTGCTGTTGCCCCTGACACTTAGACCAATACTTTTATCTACTGAGCCATCTTTTTGGCCCCCATGATTCTGGATTTGGAGAGATCCTAAGAAGCATGGAGAGCTTCAAAGAACACATTTTTTTTTTAATTTTTGAGATTTATTTAATTTTTTATGTATATGAGTGTCTTGCTTGCATGCATGTCTAGGTACGACATATGTCCAGTGCCTATGGAGGCCAAAAAAGGGAATTGGATCCCCTGGAACTGGAGTTACAGGTGACAGTGAGCCAACAAGTAAGTGTTGGGAATTGAACCCAGATCCTCCAGAAGAGAAGTCACTGCTCTCAAACACAGGTCTATCTCTCTGGCCCTAGAATACACTATTGTTGAATATTTCTCTATCAGAGGCTAATTAGCTGCTTTTTCCATTTTAAAAACTTTCTCTGATCCACCTCAATACACATATAACTAGGTTACTCAACACATTATTTATTGCTCTACTTCACCATTTTAGACGTATTATAAAAGGTTCTGATTCTTTTAAAAATATAGTTTACAAAGTAGTTTCTATTTCTACTTTGGGATGTTTCAATTTATACTGCAGCAGGCCAGCAAAACAGTCGTGTAATGAACTCTAGTTGTGCCAGCTTAGTTTTAAATAAAATACACACAAGCTGGGCAGTGGTGGCACATGCCTTTGATCCTGGCACTTGGGAGGCACAGGCAGGTAGATGTCTGAGTTCAAGGCCAGCCTGGTCTACAGAGTGAGTTCCATGACAGCCAGGGCTATACAGAGAAAAACTGTCTCAGAAAATTAGTAAAATTAATTAATTAAATTACAATAGCCTTACTTATAGAATAACTGTGTGAAACTGTAGTAGCAGTTCTTTTACCCATGACTCAGATATAACTGGCATTCATTAGAAAAATTTGAGTGGCATTTCAGCACTTACTCTATCCCTAATTCAATATTCCTATAGTCATCTGTTAACTACTTATCTCCTCCACAGCAGCCCTGTGCTTTTCCAAGATAAGGACCATGCCTCTCTCTCCCTCATTCATTTCATGTCAAACCTGAAACCTTAAATACCCACCCTGATACATTACTAGACTCTCTATAAACACTTTTTAAGTAGCTGACTGAATGAGTGAATGAACCCGTGATGCTTGCCCGGCCCCAGGCCAAGGCTGTGAATGGAAGAAGTGTTTCAGTAAGCACCTCTTCCCTTCTCCTTTACATCTGTGCTTAGATTAAGATTCCTGTGATCATTAAACTGGGTAATTGACTTTACTCAGTAAGATTTCAGAGTTGGGTGTATTTTAAAAGAGAAATAAAGAATGAAGTCTGAAAAGCTTCCTTAGTATTCCATTGTGTAGATGTACCACAACTTCTGTATCTATTCCTCAGTTGAGGGGCATCTGGATTGTTTCCAGATTTTGGCTATTACAAATAAAGCTGCTATGAACATGGTTGAGCTAATGTCCTTGTTGTATACTTCAGCATGTTTGGGATATATGCCTAGGAGTAGTATAGCTGGATCTTTTTTTTTTTAAGTGAACTATTGTTTTTAAAATTTATTTATTTTGTGTATATGAATGCTCTATTTTCACACACACCAGAAGATGAAATCAGATTCTGTTACAGATGGTCGTGAGCCACCATTTGGTTTCTGGGAATTGAACTCAGGACCTCTGGAGAAGCAGTCAGTGCTCTTAACTGCTGAGCCCTATAGCTGGATCTTGAGGAAGCACGATTCCTAATTTCTGAGAAAGCACCAGATTGATTTCCAAAGTGGTGGTACAAGTTTACATTCCCACAGCAATGGAGGAGGGTTCCCCTTTCTCCACAACCTCTCCATCATGTGATCTCACTTGAGTTTTTGATCTTAACCATTCTGATGGGTATAAGGTGAAATCTCAGGGTCATTATTATTTGCATTTCCTTGATGACTATAGTTGGTGAACATTTCTTTAAGTGTTTCTCTGCCATTCAGTGTTCCCCTATTGAGAATTTTCTGTTTAGCTCTGTTCCCCATTTTTTAAAAATGGGATTACTTGATTTTTTGCTATATAACTTCTTGAGTTCTTTATATATTCTGGATATTAGCCGTCTGTCAGATGTAGGGTTGATGAAGATCCTTTTCCAGTCTGTAGGCTGTCCTTTTGTTCTGATGACAGCATCCTTTGCTTTACAGAAGTTTTCAGTTTCATGAGGTCCCATTTATTGAATGTTGATCTTAGAGCCTGTGCTGTTGGTGTTTTGTTCAGGAAATTGTCTCCTGTGCCAATGAGTTCAGGCTCTTCCCCATTTTTTTCTTCAAAGAGGTTCAGTGTATCTGGCTTTATGTTGAGGTATTTGATTCACTAGGGCTGCTTTAGTTTTGTTCAGGATGATAAATATGGATCTATTTGCATTTTTCTACATGTAGACATCTAGTTAGACCAGCACCATTTGTTGAAGATGCTGCCTTTTTTCTGTTGTTTGGTTTTGGCTTCTTTGTAAAAAATCAAGTATCCATAGGTCTGTGGGTTTATTTCTGGATCTTTTATTTGATTCCAGTGATCCACCATTCTGTTTCTATGCCAGTACCATGCAGTTTTTCTTACTAACACAATGGAATATTACTCAGCAATTAAAAACAAGGAAATCATGAAATTTGCAGGCAAATGGTGAGAATTAGAAAAGATCATCCTGAGTGAGGTATCCCAGAAGCAGAAAAATACACATGGTGTGTTTTTATAAGCAGATTTTATAAGTGGATATTAGACATATAATATAAGATAAACATACTAAAATCTGTACACCTAAAGAAGCTAAGCAAGGAGGAGGACCCTGGGTAAGATGAGTAATCTTCATGCAGAAAGGCAAAGGGGATGGACATCGGAAGAGGCAGGAAACAGGGAATAGGACAGGAGCCTACCATGGAGGGCCTCTGAAAGACTTTACCCAGCAGGGTATCTGATGCTGAGACTCATAATCAAACTTTAGGCAGAGTGCAGGGAATCAGGAATACCTGGAGGGGACAGGAGCTCCATAAGGAGAGCAACAGATCAAAAAATTTGGGGCACAGGGGCATGAAAATTGCTTAGAAACCCTAGAACCCCTGTACAGATGTAATCCATGGAAGGTCAGTCTCCAAGTGATTTCCCTAGTAATGGGAACAGAGAGTGTCTCTGACAGGAAAGCATTGGCCTGCTCTTTGATCACCTCCTCTTCCCCTTGATGGGGGAGCAGCCTTACCAGGCCATAGAGGGAGACAATGCAGCCAATCCTGATGAGACCTGATAGGTTAGGGTCAGAGGAAAAGGGGGAGAACCTCCCCTATCTGTGGACTTGGGGAGGGGCATGGGAGGAGATGAGGGAGGGAGCATGGGTTTGGGTGGGGCTGAGGGAGGCAGCTACAGCAAGGATACAAAGTGAATAAACTGTAATTTATAAAAATATAAATAAATTTTTTAAAAAGTGAAAAAAAGAAAAAAAAGGTATGTGCAATGGCTTTTGGAAATTAAAAAGAAATGACCTATTATCCCAGACTTATTAACTCGAGTCATTGTCCTGAGTATTCTAACGCAAACGAAATGGCATTTACTTTAGAAGAAATTGCTCCGGATCTGCAATCTAAAGAGGCGAGAAATGGAACAGACTTTCTTTATACTGTGTTTGGGATGTGGTTAAATTATTTTAGGATGTTCAGCAGTGTAGCACAAATTCAAATCCTGTGGGCAAAGCTAAACAAGCAATGTTAGGCAGCTTAGCCACTTAATCTTTCCGTGTTCAGTCTGTTGGGTCTGTGCTGTGAAACGGACCCCGTGGCTTTCATGTGGAAAATGAGAATGCTCTGTTACAGCTGATGTGGGAATAAAGAAGTAAATACAAGGAAACCCTTTCCAGCTCTTAATATCAACTGCACTAAGTAAGTGTAACTAACTGCATTAAGTTAGATTTATCTGGGCTTTACCAAATACTATTTTCATATACCCACTTTGCAGACAGGGAAAGCATGGGAAGTTAAATGAGCCAGTGGATAACTATGTTACTTATTAATGGATTGATTTTCATTAGTCTGCATTAAGAGAATCCCCCAGGGACATTTATAACAACTGAAAAAATGCCCAAGACTTATTGATCCTGATCATTAGTCATTAACTTATCAATAAGTCGAATTTTAATAGAAACTTTTTACATTTCCAGTTACCTAGTAAGTGAAATATTTCAGGCTAGTTTTACCAAAACAATGAATTTGAAGGAGATTTCTTATTACATCTTATTTCCCTCCTTGTGGCTGACATAAACGATTAAGCTGCTGCATGAAGATGCTATTGGTGTTCAGGGATAATGTTGAATGCAATATATTTGGGATGTGTAAATAATACTTTGATTTCAACTCCCTTTGAGTAGATTCCGGACCCCATCAACATGCACGATGAAAGTAGCTTTATTTACTTAGAGATGAAAGGGTTTCTTCCTGGGTCCCTCTGTAACTGCTGCACTCTGACTAGCAGCCTTACCTACGCTCTCCAGTTGGAGATTAGACTTTTGGACCATTTTCAAGGATACAGAGGAGCTTCCTTTCTAAGTGTCTAAGGCTTTCAAGCACAAATCTCAATTGTAAGCTTCAACACACTTGAATCCTGATTACCTTTTCGGTCCTTAATTACCCCAGAATCAGGTTAGAAGCAAGTGGTGCATTGACAGCAAAACTCAGCGGGGTGACAGTCAGTGCAAGATCTGAATTACTTCACATGTTAGAAACACCCCACTCTCATGCAAAACAAACAAACAAACCAAAAGCCACACAAAATAGTTTATCTCTCCAACATTGTACATATGCCCTGGGGTGCATGAGAAGGAGAGGGGGAAGGTGGAGAAGGGGAGTGAGGGGGCAACTGGGAGGAGTGGAGGGAGCAGGCTACAATCAGGTTACCAAAATGATTAAGTAAATAAATGGAAAAAGAACTTTTTATTAATTCTTTGTGAGTTTCCCATCATGCACCCCAGGTCTGCTCATTTCCTTGTCTCCTTATATTTGGCCAGTTCTTTTGTAACATTCCTCCCAAAATATAAGACACACACACACGCACACACAAAAGAACAAAACAAAGTATGGAAAAACACCTCATTGTGGAAGCTATAGTGTGTCACAGTGTGTAGTAACCCTCTGTCCACACATCTTCACTTGCAACTGTTCATTGCAATGAGTCATTGGTCTGATTCAAGGTCTCTGGCTTCTCTGACACCATCGATATTCAATCCTCACTGGAATTCCTTCTGGTTATCCTGTTGTTGTCCTGTGTCATGAAGATCCTGAAACTTTGCATCAGAAGATAGGCCCCTTCACACATCCCAACCATTCACAGATGGTTTAGACTTTAGGTGGGCCAACTCAGAGCACTGGATCTGCGCCTGGGTAGTATCTGAACTGGTCAGCAAACTGGCTTCCCTTAATTTCACCACCAGGGAAAGCTCTCCAGAGCTGCTCTGTCTAGGCCACCCAATGCCACCATCGGGAGGAGGCAGGGCCAGTTTTCAGAGACCATCCCCAGAGTAGAGTACAAGATCAGTAATAAAGTGTTGATTGAATGATAAAGTAAATGCAGGTAAAATGTTTTTTCCACCCACAAATCAGATTATCCTTGTCAAAATCACACAGTATAGAAATCTGATTTTGAGAATATATTTTAAAAGTTACAATCAGGAACAGAAGTTTTATTCCCAAATGGAACTTAAAAAACAAAGCAAAACAAAATACAAAAGACATCTTTTTGTTTTTATATTACTATGGAATATTGATATACGTTCTCTTCTCAAAGAATGCTTATTAATGCAGATGAAGGTGGGTGACAACTTGTATTTATTAGCATTTGTAACACACTTTTGCTTATTTTTGCTCTTCATGGATGCATTTCCATATGCGGTGATTCACCATTGTCAGTCACTATAGTGTGCAATGGATTTTAGGTACAATGAATTTTAGAGTCTATGACAGTCCATTTAAACATAGTAAAACTCCCACCACAAGTCTGACTACTTCTTTCCAGAGAGTGTGGAGGCCCGGAGCAGTCTGGTGGAAGCCTATGATTTCAGATTTCAGTTGCTCTTTTCTTTTTTTTTTTTTTCCACTCATGGAGATTCCACTTATATACCTACTCATTGCCATGTCCTTTATATGTTGACTGGCAAACACAGTGTTTTAGGTGTTTCCATACATTTGAAGTCATTAAAAAAATGATGTTTCTGCAAATCATTGTTTTACTAAAAAAATGATAAAATAATGTTTGAATTATATGGGGCATTTGTGTATGTTGTCTGTAGTTTATGTAAAAATGCTGGAGATTATTTTGTTATTTAGAGTACTTGATTTTAAAACTTGACACAAAGCTTCAGTAACAAACGCGGTGAGTGGGCAAAAAAAAAAAGTGCATCAGTGCTATTGATGGAGGTCAGAATAATCGCCACGGTTATTGTCAATTGAAAATTTGCCCAAAAAGTCAGGTCATTACAGGATAAATTATAAAAGATAGATATAACTAAGCTAACATTCATCAAAATGAGTTAACTCTTTATCTTTTAGAGACAAGCTCACAGAGGCACACTGGTTGTAATCTCAGCACCCAGAAAGCTGAGGCAGAAAATCCAGAAGTTGGAGGCCAGCTTGACCTACAGAGGCAGCCTGAAAAAAGAGAGAAATAGAGAGAGGGGGAAAGAGATAAAAGAAAAAAAGAAAAGGCTAAAAAGATAAATTCAGCAATTCAGCAAAGCAAGAAAATTTAAAACAAGTGTAGGCTGAGGGAAAATAACTGTGAAGTGTGTATCTGATAAAAGACTTTTTTCATACTATAAAAAAATTTAACTCAATAATAAAAGACAGATGATCTAATAAAAAAGTGAAAAAAGACTGTATCCTGCAATAAAAATATTTTAAAACTCAATAATAAAAGATGGGTTAACCTAATACAAACAAGCAGAATATTTGAAAAGATGTTTATCAGAAATGTAGGGACTGCAAATCACCAAAAGAAATGGCCCTTAACATCATCATTAATCAAATTATAATTAAAACCACAATTCAGGGCCACTTCATACCTACCAGTGTGTCTCAAATAAAGACTGCCAATGCCAAGTGCTGGCAAGGTACACAAGATGTGAAATACTCACATATCACTGCTGGTAATACAGAGTTGTATATACATTTCAGAAGGTATTCTTTTGAGGTTCGTCCCACCATCTCCATGTGGCTCAAAGCTATTCCAACACAGAGTTCTGACCTTCAATCCTCACTGGAGCTTTAAGAAGCTGGGTAGAAACCCAGAATCCAAACACTAATCAGCTGATGAATGACATATATGCTACAGTCAATGAAATGTCACACAACACTGAAAACGATCCTAACAAGACATGAGGTAGGTCAGAGGCAAAGCAGTACATTGCCAACGAAACTAACTATGGAATGTTAAAACTGTGTCCATTTTAATGTGGAGAAAATTATTTTACTAGTATTGTCGCTTTATAATAATGTATAGTCTACCTAATCTGTGGACATTCTGTTTCAACAATTGTTTTTATGTTTGTTTCTTTGATTGGTGTCTATTGGCTTGTGTGCCAGTGTCTTTTTATTGTATATCTTTTAGTTTAATGCCTTCTTCACCATAATCTCTCATGAAAGTCTTCTTTTATCAAATGTCCTAGTTTTTTAAAAAATAGCTTTGGATTATATTAGTATTTAGCTAAAGAAAAATTTAAAACAAGTTTTAAAAAGGATGACAGAAACCATTAACAATGTAAGTGAGATCTGATACAACCTTGCTCATAGCCACTCTGTGAGTGTTGGGCAGTGTGTGTGAGTTCAGGCACCACTAAGATGAGCACGTAAGTGATGGAGACATGGGAGAGAAAGAGATTCAGAACAATGAAGAGAGGTTAACCAGAATGCTCAAGGGTAGTAAGGAACACCCTGATATGAATAGCCTGAGTTGCCACCTGAGGACATGTCTGGGTCCATGGCTCTACAGCAGCAGGGCCTGTGTCAGTGCCCATGGCCCAAGTTACCCCTAATGACCAAGCATACATCCCTGCTCTAGGCTGCTGCCGGCGGCCATGTTGATGTCCCTGGACTGTGCGGAGCTGGCCCTACCCCTCACTGGCTACAGCTCTCCAGGGAGTAGCAACACCCATTGCCAGCTTCAGTCTCCACTCTCACTCAGGAATGTGGACCCTGTGCCTCACCTGGGCAGCGCAGTGGAGCTGGCTCTGGTGTTGGAGGTATGGGTTAGGCTGCCCTGGGGGCATGTGGGATCTGGCCCTGCCCCTCACCTCAGATGCATGGATGAGCTGGCCCTGAGAATGTGAGTATAGAAGAGCTGGCCTCACTTCCCCACTTTGGCAGGGGGGGAGAGTTGGCCTTACTCCTCATAGGCAGGAGCACTTGAGAGAGTGTCTCCCCACCTCACCTGGGCAGTGCCGTAGAGCTGGGCCTGGTGAGATGGGAATGGAAGAGCTGGTCCCCAAGGGAAAGTTGGCTGGCTGACCAACTCAGCAACCATCTGGGCCCAGATCCAGGGTTTTGAGTTGGCCCACGCAAACATCTACCCCATCCATGAACTGTCAGAACCCGAACCAAAGCTGCAGTATCTCCATAGCACACATAGCATCAACAGGATGTTTGAGAGGAGTCCGTCCGGGTGAGAATCTAGTACTGATAGTGTAAAAAAGCCAGAGGCATCCAACCAGGCCAGACTCACTGCAATAAAAATTTCCAAATAAAGCTGTTTGTGCAAAAGACTATATACTGTGTGACACACTACACCATCCCTAGCAAGATTTTTGTTGTTGCTGCAGCTATTTATTTACTTCTTGTTTTCTCTGCAGGGGAGGCTGCAAGGGCAGAGGATAGACATCAAGACAGAGGGAGGTGAGTGGGATTGGGATGCATGATGTGAAATTCACAACAAGTTAATAAAAAGAGGTTTAAAAAAGAATCTAAGCGATTTATCAAATGAAAATTCTGGTAAAGTCAATCAGTTAATACCATATCATATTTTCTCCATTTTTCTGAGTATTTGAGTGGGGGGTATCTTAGATAACCTCTGAACTTGCATATAGAAATTACATGGTTGTAAATTTCAATAGTATGCTTTTATGTAATGCTTGCATCACATATGTATATACGTCACATACACTCTCAATAGTTTCTGTGTGTTCATTGAACTGTAGATTAGGAATGTTCAAGAAAACGAGTCTGTTTATGTTGAACACATGAAAACTGTTTTTCCTTGTCATTATTCCCTAAGATATACAATATAACAACTATGTACTTAACACATAAATTGCTTTTAGTACTGGAAGTAGTCTAGCTATGACTTAAAGTTCATGAGATACACATGCATTACATGTGTAAACAGCATCATTATATAGGAGTGGTCATAGACTTAGTATTTTAAGGAGTCTGGGATCAGTTTCCCATTGGTATCTAGGTCTGACTGTACTTTTTTAAAAATTTATTTATTTTTATATCAATCACAGGTTAGGTACTTTGAATCCCAGGCGTAGCCCCCTGCCTCATTCCCTCCTACCTCCCACTCCCTCCCTCATCTCCCTCCTCCCCGTCCCCTCCAAATCCACCAACAGGGG
>CM053744.1:10895617-10910886 GCA_028658305.1 Pachyuromys duprasi | reverse complement strand
AGGCTCTAAGAGCAACAACCATTAAAGGGGACCTCATGAAACTAAAAAGCTTCTGTAAAGCAAAGGACACTGTCATCAAAACAAAACAAATGCCTACAGATTGGGAAAGAATCTTCACCAACCCTCTATCTGACAGACGGCTAATATCCAGTATATATAAAGAACTACAGAAGTTGAAAAGCAACAAATCAAGTAATCCAATTAAAAAATGGGGAACAGAGCTAAACAGAGAACTCTAGATGGAGGAATATTGAATGGCAGAGAAGCACTTAAAGAAATGCTCAGCATCATTAGCCATCGGGGAAATGCAAACCAAAATGACCCTGAGATTTCACCTTATGCCGATCAGAATGGCCAAGATCAAAAACTCAAGTGACAACACATGCTGGAGAGGTTGTGGAGAAAGGGGAACCCTCCTCCATTGCTGGCGGGAATGCAAACTTGTACAACCACTCTGGAAATCAATTTAGCGCTTTCTCAGACAATTAGAAATAGTGATTCCTCAAGATCCAGCTATACTACTCCTAGGCATATATCCAAAAGAGGCTCAAGTACACAATAAGGACATTTGCTCAACCATGTTTGTAGCAGCTTTATTTGTAATACGCAGAAGATGGAAACAACCCAGATGCCCCTTAACTGAGGAATGGATACAGAAATTTTGGTACATCTACACAATGGAATATTATTCAGCAATAAAAAACAAGGATATCTTCCCTAGGTGTATAGATTTTATCGTGTCCATCCTATCCTATAGGTCTATATAAGTAAGTATATACCAAGTGTTTCTTTCTGCTTTTGGGATACCTCACTCAGGATGATTGTTTCCAGGTCCTACCATTTGCCTGTGAATTTCATGATTTCCTCGTTTTTAATTGCTGAGTAGTATTCCATTGTGTAAAAGTACCATAATTTCTGTAACCATTCCTCGACTGAGGGACATCTGGGTTGTTTCCATGTTCTGGCTGTTACAAACAAGAAGGAGGACCCAGGGTGGGATGATCAATCATCAGTTAGATGGACAACTGTGGTGGACATTGAATGTAACAGAAAACAAGCAACAGGACAGGAGCCTACCATAGAGGACCTCTGAAAGACTCTAACTAACAATGAATCAAAGCTGATATTAAGACTCACAACCCAGCCATCGCCAGAGTGCCGGGAATCATATGAAAAAAGGGGGAGTTAGTAAGATTTGGCAAGGACAAGAGCTCCACAAAGACCAAATAGATCAGGGCAAAGGGGTCTTCTATGAGACTGTTTCTCTAACCAAAGACCATGTATGGATACAAACTATAACCCCTCCTCAAATGTGGCCCATGGTAGCTCAGTTCCCAACTGGGTACCCTAGTAAGGGGAACAAGGACTATTTCTGTCATGAACTCAATGGTTGGCTTGTCGAATGCGCCCGCCACCCCCCCCCCCCTGAGGGAGCAGCCTAACTAGATTCCAGAAGAGGACATTGCAGCCAGCCTTGAAGAGACAAGATAAGCTAGGGTCAGATGGAAGAGGGTGAGGTTGTCCCCTATTAGTGGACTTAGGGGGGGCAGGGAGAAGATGAGAGAGGGATGGGGAGAGTGGGAGGGAATGCTGGAGGGGGCTACGGCTGGGATACAAAATATTTAACCTGTGATTAATATAAAAATAAATAAACTACTTAAAAATAAAATAAACAAGGATATCATGAAATTTGCAGGTAAATGGTGGGAACAGGAAAGAATCATCCTGAGTGAGCTATCCCAGAAGCAGAAAGACACACACCGTATATACTCACTCATATAGACATATAATATAGGATGAACCTACTAAAATCTGTACACCTAAAGAAAGTAATCAAGAGGGAGGATTCTGGATAAAATGCTCAATTCCCAGCCAGAAAGGCAAAGCAGATGGACATCAGAAGAAGAAGAAAACAGGAAACAAGTTAGGAGCCTGTCACAGAGGGCTTCTGAAAGGCTCTGCCCTGCAGAATATCAAAGCAGATGCTGAGACTTTTGGCCAACTGTTGGGCAGAGTGCATGGAATCTTATGAAAGATGTGGGAAATAATAAGATCTGGAGAGGACAGGAGCTCCACAAGGAGAGCAACAGAACACAAAAATCTGATCACAGGGGTCTTTCCTAAGACTGATACTCCAACCAAGTACCATGCATGGAGAAAATCTAAAACCCCTGCACAGATGTAGCCCATGGCAGTTCAGTTTCCAAGTGGGTTCCATAGTTATGGAACAGGGACTGCCTATGACATGAACCAATTGGCCTGCTCTTTGATCACCTCACCCTGACGGGGGAGCAGCCTTACCAGGTCACAGAGGAAGACAATGCAGCCCTTCCTGATGAGAACTGATAGACTAGAATCAGAAGGAAGGAGACTAAGTCCTCCCCTATCAGTGGACGCGGGGAGGGGCAGGTGTGGAGAAGGGGGAGGGAAGGTGGGATTGGGAGGGGAGGAGGTAGGGGTTTATGGGGGGATTCACAGTGAATAAAGTATAATTAATAATAATAAAAAGATTTAGTTCTGATACCAAGAAAGTCATTCTTGTTATTATAAGGAATGTTTAGAAAGAAAGTAAAGCTAAATGAGACTTCTTCCCAGAGTTAGCATAAAGGACTTTGTACCTTAATTTATAAACAGCCTCAATATCAATACAAACATTATGTGTGGTTGTTATGATTATCTTTTAAATATTAATAGTTCTAGCATGGAAGGGCAGTGCTGAAAGTTATATAACTGCTGGCCATTTACCAAGCTCCAGCTGCCAAAATGAAAATATGCCCTTTCCTCAAAAAGCATAATAAATACGTCCAGAATTATTACTATTATTTTAGCAATAAACTTCTTTGTGTGGGATTTAAAAGACATGAATCTCTTCCGATTATATTTTCTGTTGGGGTGACATGTATCATTGATAGCTCAAAGATTCCAAGGAGAAGCACAGCATAAATCTAATATACTGAAATATTACTTTGCAACATTAATCTACCATAAAAATTATAGTAATAGTAGCCAAAACAAAAGGTTATTCACTGTAAATGTTTCAGCCTAGTTAAATTTTAGGTACATAAGCTGTTTCCAAACTGTGGAAGTCCAGCTGGCCTGTAACATTTATTCCAGCTCCATGGAGGGTTGAGGAGATGGCTCAGTTGGTAAAGCTTGAGCACCCAAGTCCGGATTCATGTCAATGCTGGTTAGCAGTGAGGTGGGGTTGGGAGACAGATGGGTTCCCAGAGCCCTCTGGAGACCCCGTGTAGCAGCCTAGCCAATAGGTGGTCTCTGAGTTTGGAGCAAAAAACGTTATCTCAAAAAGTAAGGTGGCCGGCGATGTAGGAAGACATCTGAGGTGGGCCTCTAGCATTCCTGCAAGTGAGAACAGCCCACACACAAACATTATGTACACATACAAACATGCACTATGCACGAAACACACACACACACAGGAACATTCATGCACATGCACACACACACTAACAGACACTATTTTTTTTGTTTCAAAAACTGAATCTTATTTCTTAGCAGGGCCTGCAGACTTGGAGTTTGAAAGTTTCAGTTCTATGAGGAGACTCATTCTCCGCATAGCTTATAGGAGACCTGGGAGTGTCAGACAATTTAAAATCAAAATGAAAGGATCCGTAAGATCCCTCTGCGGAGACAAGACAGGAGCAGGAGCTTCACTGGGCTTCTTCCTATAAATACATCAGGATTGTCTGGAGTGCTGAAAGAGAGTCTTAGAGTTCATAACACTCTCTCTGACAGAATGGATGTTTTTTTCTCAAATAATCATGGAGTTTTAAAAGCGAAAGTACTGATTCATCACAGTGTTTATGAGGGAGAAATTAAATGCATGGAAATTGAGTAAGGAAGAAGGATGCAAAGATGGCTGGTGACATCTGTGCACATAGTTGAATTGGCTTGAGGCTTGAAAAAAGACGTGTAAGGCTGGGCACATACTATAAACTAAAGAAAAAAGCAGCAACTTTCTTTGTAAAAATAAAAATATAGTGAGTCCATAAAGCAGAGATAATGGAACATTGTCATATGCTTAATCAAGCCAAAAGAAGTAAAACAATGAAAGGGGAAGCAATAATTGACAAGAAAAGTTGAAATAAACATTTGAATGCAAGACATAAATCCAGTGTCAAATGAACAGTCACTGTCTACATACACAATACTTAAAACAAGCAATTTCCACACATGGTAAAATAACCCAATGCATAAGCTTCTATGAAACATGTATACATGCCTATCGTTAAACATGAATGATAGGACATGTTTTCTCTCTTCTCCTTTTTTCCCCTCCCTTTTCCTCCCCTCCTTTCTCTCCTTTCCTCTCCTCTCTCTTCTCCTCTCCTTTTCCTCCTCCAGCCCTCTGGGAGAAGAACTCCAAATTTTGAAACTTCAGACTCCGGGATATGCACAAGTGAGAAACCATGGACTCTCGTGTCTTTGTCCTTAGACATGTGTCTGCAACATTGGTTTGTCTGGCTCTGACCCATCTTGACATGGACTTTGACAAACTTGTGGTTCTTTCACTGTGAGACTCTATTATGGGACTTCTCTGTTTCTGAGATCATGTGTGTCAATTCTTCCAAGGTATTCCCTTTTATGTATCATGATCTCTCCTTGGGAAATCCTACTGTAACTCTCAATGCTGTTGGTAAACACTCTGTGTCTTATCCCCACAATGGAATACTATTCAGGAATTTAAAATAGTAACTATCATGTCATTAAAAAGTATGAGGAAACTGCGGTATATATTACTAACAGAAATAAGCAACATAGTATTCTACTAGTCATTGGTATATAGAATCAGAATGTGTGTGTGAGAGACAAAGAGACAGAGAAACAGAGAGACTTGAAACATATTTCAATTTACCATAAACTACACCTATGACCACAAATTCTTAAAGCTATAACATAACCAAAATACTTACAACACAGTGATGTTGCCCCAATTATATTGTAGTAATTCATCACTTAAGTGTTTATAGTAATGCTTTAAAAACAAATGTTCCATGCTATCAAGCCTACAAATGTATAGAATGGTTATGCATAGCACATAATGTATGGTGCTGATAGTAAACTGATAATGCTCTTACTAATTTATGCATTTATATACTGTAGCTCTGACTATCAATTTACAACATATTCGTTTTACTTATAAAAGGTTTGAATTAAAGCAGTTTGACATGTTATTCTGGCATCAGACTCATATGTTTGATGTTTATGGTGTCCTCTTGATCATTTTAAGTGGCCAAATTAAGTGACTGAAAAATAAGTTCACATAAGTACAATATGATGTTCAAACAATGACATAATTGCCTGATGACATTTTTCAGGATGAGAGTAAGTGATTATGTAGACTTATACATATAAATATTAGATGAGTAATTGACAGTGTTGGAAACTAATGGTTCCCTCACCTGCTGTGCATAAGCTGCAGAACTTCTAGCAAGTTTGTGGGCCTAAATCATGTCCAGGGTCCTGAGAACTGAGGTAGCCAATGGTATAAGTCTTGTCCTGGATCCAGAATGCCACAAAACAGGAGAGTTAATGGCCCAGGTTTATAGGAATGTCAAAATTAATCAAGCTGAATATTAAAACTGTGACACTGTAAAGTGTGCATTGCATCACCAATTTTGATGCACAAAGCATATACGTGAACAAATAGCTCAATAAATAATTAACCAGTAAACAATTGGTTGACTTAGGTATCTCAAAACCAGAATGGCAACTGACTTATGGCGTATTACCTGGAACAGTGTGCAAAATTCTGAATCAACAGGCTGTGAACAGATATCAGCAGCGTCGTGGTTACTTCTTCATAAATCTTTTTCTTAGTGGTTGCAGACACACTTGATGCAAATTTAACCTGAAGTAATCAAATTAAAGAACAAAGTATGGGGGACTGAAGAGACAGTGCAGAGGTTGGGAGACCTCATTACTCTTGCAGAAGATGTGGACTCATTTACCAGCACACACAAGGTGGATCACAACCTTTTATTACTACAGTGTCTGGTACTACAGTGTCTACAACCCTCTGTTAGCCTCTGCAGGAACATACATGCATCTAAGAACTCATTCATATACATAAAATAAAGCTAAATAAATCTTTAAAAAGATAAGAAAAAGAAAATGTTACACTGCCTTTTAGTCAGAAACATCAGTACATCCATTCAGATTACCTTCGGGTACTTGTTAAGTACATATTCTATACCAAGCACAGACACACTTATTAGTTGTTCTTAGGAATTCATAATTTATATTGTGAACAAAAATATAAAGCAATTCAACAAACAAATCTTAACAGAGTTACATCATCTGGATAAACTGTTTATGACAGGTTTTTGCATATCTTAAAAGGTCCAATATTCAGTATTATTTTTTGACCTCTGTTGAGTAAGTGCATGGTAAATTAAGCATGCATGATGTTTGCCAAAATATAATTGTGAAATACCTTGTTGGAAATTCTGATAAATTATGTATGTATGAATGTATGTATATATACCATAGCTGCTATGAGTTCATATATTTATAGCTATCATGGTCACAATATATTGTGTGGGTGGGTGTTTTAAGTTTTTGACATGTGAATTGCTTTATAAATTTTGCTATTGATGGCTTGAAAAATGTTTCTTTTAATTTATAGAGAATTTCATACATGTTTTTAATGAATTATCGTCATCTTTATACCTTATACCCTTGATGTACTTCCCATTATATTCTTCTCACAATTTCTTGTTTTCTCCCATTTTTTTCAATCTACAATGTCCAGTTAGTGCTAATCATGTGAACACTGGTGTGCAGCCATGCACAGGTGCATGGAAAACCTAGCAGTGGCCACACTCTCCATTCACAGCTGGTACCATCAATACCACCTTATTTACAGATGGGACACTGTGCTCCTCCCACATCCATGCTGAACTTTTATTGGCTTGATTATGAGCAGGTCTTATACAGGTGACCACAGATTGTATCTTTTCATTAGCACAACAGGCTTGCTCTATCTAAAAGGTAGCATTTCATAGTTTCTAACCGTAATTTTTTCTTCTCATTCAAAAGAGAAATCTAGGCTGTGTTTTCTCTTTTCTTTCAGCCTTTCTTAATGATGTGCCATGCCGCTTGAAGACTTTATAATACATTTGCTATATTTGACTAATACAAGAGGGTATGTGTTCTTGTGAATTATTGCATTTGGTATAACAAGTTACTTTGGTCTATTGTGATCAAACTTAAAAGATCCAACATGTTGGGGAAACAGTCCAGTGCATTTGCAAAACAAATGAACAGGGAATTTAAATACTGACTGTGATTGGAATTGACCGTAAAGTCATCAGATTGCATCTACACATTGATTCAAGAATAGTAATGGTGACACACTATACATTATAAAACTGATTTCCCAGGGATCTTTTCAGGCTTTGTATCTTGTATAAATCTTCAGCAATATTACTGGAAGGTGAAATGTTTCAGGTTTTCCAGTTGAGAACCCAGGTGCGTGCATTTCCAAAGATTCATGACAGCATTTGTAAGATGGACCCTTAGGTATGAACAAGAAACCATTTCTTAGGTATTAGCTAACATCTGAAAATAAAGGGAGCAACTGTCATTTTAACTGATGGGATCATCTGTGATAACATTCCCCCCGAGGTCATTCAGACGCCACAAATCATGTAAGGCGTACATCTCTCTAGTAAATTCTTTGTGTCATAATAGAAATCTTGGAGCTGAAAATCTTTGCCATTGCCAGGTGAGTGTACAGAAAATGAATGCTTCCAACTTGCCTCATCTGCTCACATACAATGGACATTGTCTGCTCTGACTGCCAAGGCTGTTGTATGTTTGCTAAGATTTTTTTATTATATCTTTGGGCGTGTTTTATATGTCTTAATGTCAAGTGTAATCGTGAATTCCTAGATCTAGAGGAAATAACTCACGTATCGCCCTTTATGAATGTTACCCTTTATGAGGACATTAGCTATCTCAACTTTATGACTATGTGCTGCTTTATCTCCAGACACTTCACATTATTTTCTAAAAGACAAGGTCTTTTGCATTATCATACAACTCAATTATCAATGCAAGAAATTGACATTAATATAGCTCTAGTGTTAAATCTACAGCTTTTATTCACATTGTGCAAATAGTCTGAATGATGTCCTTCACAGCAAAGTGATTCTTCTGCGAATTCATCATTACAGCTTGCATCACATGATACAGCTAATTTCCATGTCTCTTTAATCTGGACCACGTCTTAAACCCTCCTTTGTGTTTCACAATCCTGGAGCGTCTAAAGCTTACAGCTCATTTGTTTTATAAAATGTCTTTCAGTTTGGCCTTGTCTGGTATTTTCTCATAATTAGATTCAGGATATGCATTTTTGGCAGAAACACAATGAAAATGATATTATGTCTTTCTCTTGGCAGAATCCAAGGAGACATATGGCACCTAGTTATCCTATTATTAGTGATGTTAACTTCGGTCACTTGGTTAAAATGCTCCAGACCAGGTTTTCTCCACCACAAAGCCACTGTTTATGGCTGTGTTCCTAGCAGTCCCCTGGGGGCAGAACCCTTGTGACTGGGTAAACTCCCTTTAGACATCCTTGTTTCATTTACTAGTTAGCATTCTTTAATGATTTTTTCTGAGTCAATCATTATGAGAGTGCTTGTTAAGGAATAATGTTAAAATGTCTTCATGTCTTAAATATACCTGGTAGTGTCTTACTTTAAGGAAGAGCTGACCTTTGCCCTTCTATTTAATTATTTATATCTTTCTGCTCTTCTGCATTTCTGTTTTATCTTGTGTCATAGAATTCACCAACATTTTCTGTTCTTTTTTGAAATGACACACGGGTCTGTTTATTAATAGCCTCGTCAAGTTGACTTACGTATCCTTCTGTTGGAAGTTTATCATTTCATGGAATAGTCACTTATTTTCTGTTACATAATGATGCTCAAAACTGAAATTCAATATCTTAGCTTCCTGGAACCAGCCCTGAAATTAAGGGTTCTAAGGGCAAGTCTC
Source organism: Pachyuromys duprasi (assembly GCA_028658305.1). NCBI lineage: Eukaryota > Metazoa > Chordata > Mammalia > Rodentia > Muridae > Pachyuromys > Pachyuromys duprasi. Next base: position 10,901,862 of record CM053744.1, on the reverse strand, counting down.
CCTTCTTTAGAAGATTGTTAGTATCAAAACCAAACCTTGACTAAGTTTAAGAATTTCAGAGCTCTTTAAGAGATATCTTGTGGATTAGCAGGACAGATAGTATTCCTGAATATGTCACGTAGAAGACTTGTCCTCTTACTTTCAGGGGCTTTTTTTTTTCAATGCTTGTGGCCAGCTCCTAAAGACAGCTCCAGGCAGAGCTGAGAGAAATCCACCCTAACCTGTCTCTTTGCATCTAAAGATCAACATGGTAGCCCTTTGGAAAGCGAACCGTTTGATGCTTTGGAGTTTTTTTTTTCTAGCCAAGGTTAAGGCACTCTATGAGAAATACTTCTAGGCAAGTCAACTATTCACAGGAAAGAAGAAATTTGCTCCTAGGTAAGAGAAAGGGAGTAAGATGTATAGAGGACTGGCAGATTGAGCAGAGATTGCTCCAAATTGGTGTAAATTCTCAGGAGACAGAAGCTCCTCAGCTACCCCTGAAGGTAGTAGAGAAGATAATGAACACGCTTATGATTTGGCCAAATATAAACAGGTAGAAAAAAATTACGGGTGCCAGAGTGCATGCATTGCCTGACAGAAAGGTCCAGATCACCTCCATAAGAAATTAGAAAAGGCAAAGATGGGTTATGTTGGACTCTAATGTATGGGTGCTTGTTTGCAGCTCAGTTATACGAGATTGACAGTAGACTGGAAACAAGTGGTCCAACAGAAAAAGGGCCATCCCAATTTCTGTCTGTGAATATTATTTATTCCTCTATTGGTTTTAAGTGAAATAGTCAATACACAAGGTCAATCAAAGAGTGAGACAGATGGAGAGGAAGAGTGAGACCCAGTTTAGAAAAGCAGTCCTACAAATGGTTTTAATCTTGGAATTATTCAATAAGGGAACTGAAATTTCTATGCAAAATATCTAAAATTTACTACAAAATGTGGACATCATATGTGAGGTAACAAAGAACTAAAATAAAGCTCTGGATACATGTGATAACATTGTTTTCCATCTATCAAAACAGGCTGGATGAGTTGGGCCAGTAGTAAAGTATTTAACGCACAAGCACAGAGGCCTGAGTTTGTTCCCCAGAACCTACATTCAAAAACCAAAGGCAATGACTCTTGTAATCTCAGCATCCAGGAGGGGTAGATGGGTAGGTTCCAGAGTCTCCCTAAGCATCTAACTAGCCATGTAGTAAGCTCCTAGTGAAAGTGAGAAGACATTGGTTCAAAAGAACAAGGAAGGGAGTGCCAAGGAAGACATCTGAGGGTAACCTCTGGCCTCCACAATATGCATGAGAACATACTTATGCATGCATGCCCAGACACACACACACACACAGACACACACACACACACACAGAGAAGGATGTGGTCAGAGTGAAGATGTGAAGATGCTGTCAGGTTTCAGTCACTGAATGAAAGACAAAAGCAGAGAGACAAAAACATGAGAGACAAAACCAAAGGGTTAAGACAAAGAATATACTTGGAAATGTAGACTGGGTTAAAACAACAGTGTTGATAACAGAGTAAAGCACAGCACTTGGGATAACTATAAGATGATCAAAATACTTCTGGTTGGAGTTCCAGAAGGAGAAAAACAGGGGCAATGTGGTGGGGAGTATTTGGATATTGAATGTCTCAGAACTTACTAACTAACCCTAATGGAAAATGCAGTTTCAAACCTTATAGAGCCATCTTGAAACACCACAGAGGCTGAAGACAAAGAGACAGCATGAAGTAGAAGACAAGAAGTGACATTTTGAAAGTGATAATGGAAAAAATTAAGACAGTGTAAAATATGAATTCCATATACTGTGAAAACATCCTTCAAAATGAAAGTACAAGGAAGCTAATTCCAAATAAGAAAAAAAAAGACTAAAGTTTTTAATTGACCTTCCATTTCATAAATATTAGCTATAATTCTTCTGAGGAAAATGTGTATTGCCACAAGAGAACTTAGATCTGATGATGATATAGAAGAACACTAGACAGAGAATGTCAGAGCTCATTACAGACAGTGTAGTCTGGTTTATGCAGCCCTTCATGGCCTCTGCTTTAGTTACCCTTACGTTTTTTATGCAAGTTGCTCCAGTTTAACACATCTCACAGTATAAACACACTCAGTTAGCTGCTTCTCACCCTCATGCCTGGCCTGAAGAAACCCTTGGCCATTTAACAGATACGACATATGTATCTGGAAAGAGCTGGCACACAGGGCTTTTCCACTTGGAATTCTCTATGGAGTCCAGCTCTGGGTTTTAATGAGGTCTGGGTTTGACTGGCCACTGAATAATTAGAGATGGTGTTGAGATGATGAGAAGGGAAACACACTTTTCCTTCTGTACACTTCAGTTGCATCTAACCCCAAATGAACTCTGCCCTTTGACCCAAACATCAGAGGGGATAAAATGGTTCCCAAGTGAGCATAGCCCAAATTCCTGGTCAAAGGTTATGCACATCCGGTAAATCACTATGCTTTATTTGCTGCTGTTTCTACATTACATAGAAATGGAAGTGTATGCTAATGTCTCATCTATTTGTGAAGGTGTTCAGATTATATCATTCGATTTAGCCTGTGCTAACATAAAAATGTAAGTTTTATTCTAAGTGCTATCAGTACTGTAGAGACTTAACCAAATCAATTCAATGCAGGAGAAAAAAGATAGAATCCTGATAAATTAACAATTAATCCAAAAAATATTACAGTGAGATGGAGAATAAAAAACTGATTGGAGCTTGCGGAAAAGGAAAATCAAGAAGTCATCTTAAACAGAACATATTAGTTGACACAATAAAAACAACTTGAATTCTCATTTGGAGGTTGAGAGAAGTGAAGGACCTGCCCAAATTAGACCTATCCAGACCCTGTTCATAAGAATCAGAAGTAGAGGCTCATAATAAATGTCTTGTCCAACATGTCACATAAAGTAAATGTCATAACAGTTCCAAAATTTCTAGTCTAAAATATTTATGGAAAAGAAAAGGCTAACAACCAATAAGCCGATTTTGATCTTAAAAAGTTTAGAATAAAATATAAACAATATCCCAAGCAAACAGAAGGAGGAACGTCACAAAACAGAAGACAAAACATGGAATGTAAAATGTGATTCTTGATAAGAAAATGTAAAGCTACAAGGTAAATTAAAGGGAAGGAGAAAGACCAAAATAGAGAACATTAGAGTTGTCGCAGGAGAAGAAGTGTGAACAGTCTTCGGGAATTCATTTAAGGAGGCAGGTTGGCTATTTTCTTGACCATTATAAATGACTATACTGATACTAGAAGATAAGGAAAACCTTACAGGCCTAGTGAGCTTATACATTGAACTATTACTTACATTTGAAGTTCCACAATAAAACAAATTTATTAAAGTCATCATACTTTCCCAATTTATTATTATAACAAGGATAAAGAAATTTTTGTATTTAATATGGATCCTATGAGTAGTCCCTTAAAAGTAATACTGACAGTGAGTGGCATGCACTCTGAAGCCCAAGGGTGTGAGGTTATCCTTGCATTGTATGAGACCAAGTTCTCATTCAGATAAGATGAAGTCCTACATAATCTGCTAAAAGCCCAGTTCATTTTCTTCGACTGTTTTCAGCTCTAAAATGGAATGTTACATCTTCTTCTACACACTAGATGAAAACATCTGAGGAAAAAATAACTACCCATTCTTAGGTAAGTATTGCGACTCACAGAAGATGCTGGAGGAAACAGGAAACAGGTAAGGAAAAGAAGTTACTTTAAATTAATTACATTTCAAAAATTCTCCTCATACTTATGCATTTTTATTCTTTGACTAACTGAAAGTAAAAATAAATCACTGGAAAAGTAAAACCTAGCTTTGGTCAGTATGAATGTACCTATTTTTTTCCTGGATCATTTTCAATTTCTGTCTCTGCTTTCTTCCCATCTTCTCCCTATTCCTCATCCTTCTGAGTAGCTGCAACAGCTTCCATCAGTAAAAAGTATTGGTAAATTGGTTGATGAGAGCAGGCCTTAGGCAAGGAGCAGAGGGACTCAGAGGAGCCTCACAGCCATACGAGGAGCTGTTTTATTGCCTAATACTTTGCCTGTTAAAATATTCCCAAATGCATATGGGGACAATAATTTGCAAGACTGTTTTAATTAATTAATCTTTGTTTGGATTCTTTAAAAAAATATGTCTTTTGTTTTAAAAGCCTGGGGGCACTAGCAGGTTGTTAAAAAAATAAAACCCATTAATTAAATATTCTAAACAACCAACAGCAACATTGGTAAAATGGGGAGAGAGAAATTACGCTTTCAGGAAAACACAGCACCCAGTAGACTAGCTACCTGGTGCATTAAGATGCTTGCTTAAAATTCAACACCGGACACAGGCACAGGTGCTAGGGGGGAGCCCTGCAATGATGTTAGATTTCTGAGCTATTCAGCAACTCTTCAAGTCCTAAGTACCCCGAATGCTCACATGCCACTGTTTTGACAGAGAGACAGAGACCCTGAATTAACCTCATAAAGATATTCCTGGTTCTTCCTGACAGGGGTAGATTTGACACCTTGTGGTTCACAGTTATATGCTTTGTGAGCGTTTTCAAGTTATAAACTTTTCCCAACAAGCTGAAGCAGCCTGTTTTCAGATACATATCAACGGTCTCAGTAATATTTGCTTTTTGGAGTCCAGCGTGTGGCTAATATACCATGATGAGATGAATGTGCAAGAGTACAATATGCTTGCTTCTGTTTTGTGTCCTGTTCGGGCTGACAGAAAAGGACAAGTGATGCTTTGTCATACTTGCTTTAGACATAGGCTCCCCTCTCTTTCATTCTTACGCAGTGTCCCTCCATGTCTTACCTTCCAATACAAAGAGAATAAGGAAGGAGGAAACAATGGACTTTGATATGTAGTTTTATTTTATTACACGCCAGGAACCATGCTACTTTCCCTTTCTTGTCTCATTCAGTTCTTAAAATTAAAATATGGTCTACGTGTTCTTTTTTTCCAGGATTCATTTTCTCTTTAATCGTGTGCTTGTCCACATACGTGTCTACTTGTGACTGTGTGAAGGTGCACACGTATAAGATGCAGTAAGAAGCTGTGAGATTCCCTGAGTCTGGAGTTACGTGAAGTTGTGCGCTGCCTCAAATGAGTGCTGGGAAACAAACTCTGGTCCTCTGAAACATCAGCATCTGTTCTTTACAGTGGAGCCATCTCTTTGTCCCCACATGAGTTCTTATCAATAAAATAAAGTAAGGGCTTTTCACTTCTCAATACCACCATAGGTGACAAACTGCTCGATGGGAAATCTAGATTATTTACCGGGAGATTTTATATCCTAAGCAAAATATTTAAATAGACCATTTTATTCCCCATCTATTATGTGTCATCATTTATGATTTCCAGCCAGTTTTACAGGTCACCGAGTCTCACTTGGACTATCACAAGGCATAGTCAAACTACCACCAGTCTGTTTGTCAAGCTGATTTCCCCCTCTGACTGTAGCCTATGAGCAGCTTGAGAAGCCACCCACAACTCTACCCACAGTCAATGTCAGCAGAAGACACACCTTTTCTCTCTCCTAATATATTTGGCCTGAACTATATGGCATGCCAGTTATACACATGTATGATGTTTCCAAAGAATACACAATACAAAGTGGCCAATAATCCAATATATATTTTGCTTCAGAATTTTAATTACTTTTGCAATAAGATATATAACAGTTTAATCTCTAGACAGACTCTCACAGACTTCTGTAGCCTGACTTTATTTTAGGGAATCAAAATGCAGGGCATTTGACTCTATGTTTAAGACTATGTTTGGCGCTGAAGGACACTACAAATTCATTCAGACCAGCTAAAGGAAAAAGTTCTGTTCCCCAAAACATAACCTTACTTTATGTAACTTGGTGCCAAATTAGACTTTCATATTTCAAACACTGAAATTGTTACCTGATTATCAATATATCAACCTACAATTTACCAAATAAAGCTAGCCCTAATCTGTCTAATTATGTAATATATGAATTTGATACAACATAAATTTAATAAAAACAAATGTGTGAAGGTGTTGGAACCCTAGTAAAAAGTAGTTGTGAACCATATAGGTGCTGGGAATTGAACTTGGGCCCCTGCAAGAACAGTAAATGACTTTCTTGCTGAACCATCAGTCTAGCCCCCAGTAGGTTTTTATAGTTAGGAATTATTTTTTTAATTTTTTTCTTCATAGTTTATTTAGTATATACCCCTACTGAAGTCCCCTCTCTCA
>CM053744.1:10866089-10895517 GCA_028658305.1 Pachyuromys duprasi | reverse complement strand
TAGTAAAAAGTAGTTGTGAACCATATAGGTGCTGGGAATTGAACTTGGGCCCCTGCAAGAACAGTAAATGACTTTCTTGCTGAACCATCAGTCTAGCCCCCAGTAGGTTTTTATAGTTAGGAATTATTTTTTTAATTTTTTTCTTCATAGTTTATTTAGTATATACCCCTACTGAAGTCCCCTCTCTCACCCCCCCCCCCAGATCCACCCTCCTTCTCTGTTCCCCTCATTGACTTTCCCTAGTCCACTGAAAGGGGGGGAGTTCTCTACCATTGCCATCTGTTCATAGTGTGTTAAGTCTCATCAGGACTGCCTGGATCCTCCTTCTCCATGGATTGCCAAGGCTGCAGCACTAGAGATGAGTAATCAAAGAGCAGGCAACCGAGTTCATGATCTCTCCAGCCATCCCCAGTATTTTTAAACCACCAGAAACTTATTTTATTTGAGACAGTGTTTCACATAGTACAGGCTGCCATCCAACTAATTGTGCAGCAAACTTGGTTTTTCTGCTTCTACCTCCCAAGTGCTAAGATTCCTGGCCCTGGGCCACAGTATCTGACTTGAAAGTTGTTTTTTTGTTTTGTTTTGTTTTGTTTTGTTTTTAATGGCTAACTACACATCACAATTACAAAAAGACTATGAATTCCTCACTAACCTGCAAAGCTAATGATAAATACCAATAATAATTTTATGAGTGGTTTTGTTTCTAAATCTTATTTTCTCTATGTAAGTTTCATTGTGAAGATAATTCTGAATGCTTTCCTTTGTCCATATTTTTTTCCAGCGAGTCTTCTTAAATGCATTTAGCAGTCTATCACAAGATAGCTTCTGACCTCAAAACGCAGTGTCATCAACAATAACGGATGTTTTCTCAAAAGTTCTGTAGTCAAGAATCCATACCAGGAATCTGTATGACTCTGCATCTCTCATGAGGCTGTAGTTGACATTAAAGCCAAGACTGCAGTCATTTGGCAACTTCCTCGGGCAAGAAGATCTGCTCCCAGGATGGCCGACTGACAGGGCCATTGGCAGGAAACCTTGCTTCCTCATGCTGGTTGGCAGGAGGTCTCCACTCCTCCCTGTGTGGGCCTCTAAGGCTGCTTAGGAGTCCTCATGGCAAGACATCTGGCTTTCAGGCTTCCATCAGAGAGGATCAAGAGAGAAAGAGAGAGACAGAGAGAGACTGGAAGTCACTGTTGCCAGCAGGACACAACCCAAAAGTCAGACTTTATCATTTGAGCCTTGTCCTTCTGGTTAGAAAACTCACCCCTCTTCCACATGGGACCAGTCCACAAAAGAGTTGACTATCCTGACACAGAGATAGTGATTACCTAGAAGGCTGGGAAGCTGCCTACCACACTTTTATTAGCATTTAAAACATAATTTAATGTGCTGCTAGTAAGGACTGTTTTTCTTTTCCAGGAAATGGCTTCTGCAGCCCACAGCTCAAATCTCAGATAGGTGAACACATGGCATTTTCAGGTGAAGAAACCCCATATCATACCAGTAGATGTTTCCCCCCAAAGCACTCTGAAACTTTCTTCATAACTGTCTGCACTCCAGTTCCTCCCATTATTTCCCAGAACCTCTGCTTTATCCTCCAAGCACATTGCTGAGAAGGGCCACCAAAGAGGAAATGAGGTGTTCTTATCCTTACAGCATGGTGCATGCCAATACACCCTTGGTCATTACTTAGGACACATACGCGCGCGCGCGCACACACACACACACACACACACACACACACATAAAGAGGCCACGAGAGACAAAGACAGAGACAGAGAGAAAGATGGCCCCATTTCCCTTCCCTTCCCAATCTGACCTCATCAAAAACAAAAGGAATAAATTAAAAAGGAAGAATGTCTAAGTGAATAAAAACAAACATCTGTATGTAGGTGTCATCTTGACATATTCAGCAAAATTATAAATAATATCCAAATATTATGTGTCAACATGAATTGGCACTTGTTCTTGGGAAAAGGAAAATATCATTCTGCTACTTTAAAATCTCAGATGAAGACGTGAAAAAAATATCAGAGAAAGTGAATGTATAAAGATCGTGGTGAGGAAAGCCCCCCCCCCCTTAAATCCATTCCTTATCACTTGTTTCCCACCACACCACTGGGCAACCCCTGTGTACATAGAATCAGAAACAGGTATCATGATATCAGTTTCAATCCATTTCACAATCCTGCATTGGTCAGAAAGAAAACATGAATATTTGCATTTATTCTTGCAGAGAGGCCTAATGGGGAAGAAAATGGGACTCATCATAGATTACAACTGTGGATTTGGGAAAGGTATCTAGTTTGAGATAGGCTTCAATTAGGCATCAGTACAGAGTAAAGTGTTAATTCCTTCAACCAGGGCCTCAGAAAGATAATCTTTGAGGTCTTAAATCATCATTTCCTATGATTTCCCTTATGTTTGTAACCTATGCTCTCTGTTATTAAATGTTGATGTATTTGGTACTCTTCTGTTACTGTAATAAGACACCATGACCAAAAGAACCTTGAAGAAGAAAGTGTTTATTTTAAATCACTATTCCAGAGCGGTAGTCTGTGATGGTGAGTAAGGCTTAGCATAGTGGCAGGAGCAGAAAGCAGGGAAATCACATTTCATCAGCACAGGAAGCAGAGAGATGTGGAAGAGTCTGGGTTGTAAACCTCCAAAGCTTGCCCCAGATGGCATCCATCTTATAAGAGGCTGAACCTCCTACAGTTTTCATAACCCCCTCAATAGCACTGCCTGCTGAGGAGCCAGCGCCCATGATCGGCCTATGCAGAACATTTCTCAGTCAAATCACCAAAAGTGATGTCAGGCATATCAGAGTAGATTTTAGGGCTCATGCAAGGGCCTTCACACTGGGAATCACAAAGAATCCAGAAGGCCTGAGCCACTGAGAAAGTAGAGGCAAATTGTGAACCTTGAACGGTAGCACTCTGCCGTTTTCTGCATCTGATTTCTTCTTCTGCTTCTGCTTCTGCTTCTGCTTCTTCTTCTTCTTCTTCTTCTTCTTCTTCTTCTTCTTCTTTTCATGGAACTTTCAAAATGCTATTCATCTGAAAGAGGTTATGTGGAGACATCAGCGATAATAAGTAATATAATACTCTTAACAGTGCTGTAATTGCTTTATATACATAATATCATTTAGTATGCCAAAGCTCCATGATTTTTATTCACATTGCACAGGTGGAAAACTCAAAGTATAAAAACATTAAATTGTCCATCACTAATAAACCTAGCAAAGAGTAAGTTTAGGTTTCTAAAGATCAAAGAATTTGGATCCAGACTGAAGGTTTTAAGTTCCCTTGAATACTACACTCCAGTAACAGAGAACAGAAGAAACATGTAGAGTCCGTGAGACTAAATTTATGAGAGGAGAGGCAAATTGCTTATGGTGAGCAAATATTAAATATCTTATAATCAAGCCTAGAAAGGCAGCACATATACAGAATCCCAGAACTATTGAAGCTGAGGCCAGAAGATGGCGAATTCCAGCCCATTCTGAAATAAGACAACAACGCTAGTTCCATGCTAGCTTGGGCTACAGAATGAAGTGGTTTCAAAAAGTATAAGTAAGCATTCTTTCCTTCCTATATGTAGAAAAAGTTTAAGAAATACTTTGGGGGGAAATTAAACATTTTCAGCCAGTACTGTTACACAAGGACTTCTGGAGTGTAGATGTTCTTGGCTGTAGACCCCACCACCCTTCCTACCTACGTATTCCCAAACAGAGTAACACCAGAGGGTTTGCTCCAGAATGAAATAAACCAAAAATAGTTCACTTGTTTTGCATCCTTCTGCATGAAGTCACTTGTTGGAGGATGAATGGCTTTTTGTTTTTTGTCCAGGCACCGGACGGAAACCCCAGTAGTGACAGTACTTGGATTTGTCTTCCTCCAGAATCTCAACTTTCAAATGAGAGCAAATATACACATCATTACATTTAAGAGACTACAGATGTCTTATCAGTGTCAAAAACAGAAGCTAAAAGCTCATAAAATGCTAATGATCGTAACTTTCTCACATGCCCTAGTTCCCTACAAAGTTCCTTTTTGATAACTCCACATAGTGTTCTCCTCCCTCTCCCTTCTTAATCTCCATCTCTCAGTATGAACTTGGAGCAAATAACATAAATCTATAAAAAGATACCAGGCATTCTCTTCCAAATATAATGCTTAGATAATAATGTGATTGTTGAGCTACATAGCATGCTCTGCTCGTTAGCAGTGAGCTCAGATGTGAATGTGCCTCTGTCGGGCTCCTTGCTGGCCCAATGTCTGCTTTCCAGCTGCAATGCCTGAAGCCTGCTGGCCATGTGCTGCCGAGCGGAGTCCACTCTATGCGCCCCATTACCTTCTATTCTTTGCTTCCAATAGCAATCTTTGCAGCCATTCCTTAAACCAGGCAGAGAGAATTATTTTCTCTAACTTTGTGGCTGTGGGCACTTCTGTAGTTATTAGCCTTGGTTTGTTTAGGTGGATAAATACAGCCTTGTATGCCAAGGCTTTGATACATATTGAGAGGTCTTAGGCCTTGGAATTTATACACATACTAGTTGTGCCTTTGTTTGAGCAAAGTTAATTTTCTATTGGAAAACTTTAATATAGCTAATGGTATATAATTGACTCTGAATCAAGGGAAGGCCATGAGATGATATTTTTGTTGACTCTTAACCATAAGACTTTCCTTTGTATATTGTTATATTCTATGATATACACAAAGTTGGAAATCCACACTTAACCTTTGGAAGTATTACTTTCTACAGGTGACATCTTAGGGCAAAAATGATGAGATCTTTGTTCAGTCTAGGTGACGGAATAAACCACCCATTGTCAAAAAATAAAACCCTTTTAAAAAATTTTGGCCTGGTTTTATGCAGGATTGATGATAAAATAATCACTCCAGTTACTTTGAAAAGCTACAAAAATGGGTACCTGAGTAAGGGGAGCAGGGTCTGTCTCCATCATGAACTAAGTTGACTGCTCTTTGATCACTTTCCCCTGGCAATACAGCCTTGCCAGACCACAGAGGAAGAGGATCCAGGCAGTCCTGATGAGACTTGATAAGCTATGGGCAGAGGAGGAGAATTCCCCCTTTCAGTGGACTAGGGGAAGGGGATAAGGGGGGAAAGGGAGGGAGGAGATGAGGGAGGGGTTACAATCAGGATATAAAATGAACAAATTGTAAAAATTAAGAAAATTTTAAAAATGTAAAAAAATATAATTATATTTTTATGGCAAGATTTGAGTGCAGATTTCTACTGTATTCTGTTATATTTAAAATGCATGGTTTAGACTTTGTTGCTTTTTTGTTTTAGAAACAACTTACCACATAATGCCTTAAAATATTTTATGTAGCTTTGTTACATGGTTCCAAAAGATCAGTTGTGACCAGGATAAAAATACAATATTACATGAATAAGTGATTCTTGCTGTATGGAAGTTAAGTTCTTCGTTTTGACTCTAAGATCAGGAAAACAGCATGGGCGAGGGACCAGCAACTGACATTCCCTACTGAAGCCTGCTCTAAAGGGAATTCAGTTGACTTAAATGTCTGGGTATTCAACTAAAGTGAGCAGTCCCCAGAGGTCACACATAGCCGGGAGAGGGACATTATCTATAGCTGGATTCCACTGACAGTGACTTCAGATGCTGATAGAATCAGTACAGCGCTCTGCGCTCTCTGTCCTTGCTGTCCTTCCATCATGTCTGTGCCCTTCTTGTTCTGACTGGACAAATGAGTACATCCTTTGTGTATCTATGCTTTATCCTTAAGGACTTAGTGTGCTTCCTTCCTGGAGCTGTACAAGGCCGAGCAGTGTTTGTTTGGTCATTGCCCAATCTTATGTGATGGGCACATAGCTATAGGTGTGAGAAATACAGTGTGTGTGGATGAATTTTTATCTGAATATTTGTTTATTACAACTGGTGCATATGTTTGGTGGTATTGTGTTTGGATGCAGCTGGTCTTACTTTAGAAACTTACATAAGCCAAGTGTGGTGGCACACACTTGTGATCTGAGCACTCAGGGAGGCAGAAGCAGGCAGACTCTTTGAGTTCTAGGCCAGCCTGGTCTCCAATGTGAGTCCAGAATAGCCAAGACTGCACAGTGAAACCATGTTTCGGAAACAAAACAAACAAAACAACCAAACAAAACAAACCCCACAAAGAAACAAACAAACCCAGAAACCCACATAGATGTAGGCTAAGTCAGCAGAATCCACTGTGTTACTGGACCTTCCTAGAAGCAGATCCTCTAGTTACTTTAGGGTTGTCAAACAGTGCATCTTGATCACACACTCAGGCGCAATCTTTGAACAGAACCAGCCTGCTAAGCTAGGGACTCCTGACTCACGAAGATTTTTGAGGACACATTATTATCATAAGTCAACTGAGTTTTAATATAATCTGTTGTGCCTTAATAGATAAATGCATGAGTGGGTATCAACGTTAATTTAACAAGCATTGGAGCACCACAGCCCAGAATCATTTTCCTTCTGTGAACTGCATGTTGAAAACAAGTGAGGGAAGGCTCTCATCCATTTACCATGGGGTTATGTGTCTGGTGGCCCCTTACTCCATGACCCCTCACTGCACATTCAAATCTTCCCTCTGTGTGCCAGCGCTGGACTATATCATCAATACTACATAACAGACTCCACTTATGTCACTTCTGGAGCAAGTTAGGCAGATGCTCCAGTTCATATTTCAATCTCTCCAAATGTTTTAATGCCACGCCCTTTGGGGAAAGCAAGTGTCCTCTGAAGAACTGCTTTACTTAGAATACACATAGTAGCCTGTGGCTAAGAGCCACACATGTGACTAAGGCTACCATTCTCTGGTCCATGGCAGTGTTCACAGGTCCACTCAGAAACTCCAATGGGCACCTCTAGCACAGCCTGAATAGGCCCTGTGTCAGAGAAAGAGACACTATGTGGCCCATGACCAGCCCCTCCACCCCCAACCTGAGAAACTGTGTAATAATAGATACTAGTTTCAGCTGCTGAGTTTAGCACATTTTATTAAAGAGAAATAGATAACTGGTGGGCTTGCGCTGCCTATGCTGTAATACAAGGATAATAGCAAAGACATGGGAAGAGGGTTTGGTTCCTTGGATGTGGGAGCTGTCAAGACTGTTTTTCGATCCACTAGCTAAAAGAAGTTTAGGGTGATAATGGGCACAAAAAAGAGAGAGTTTGCAGGTCTAGCTTTTTTTAAATGTCCCACAGTAGCATGAAAACACAATAGTTGCTCAGTTATTCTCCATAGTTTCACTTCTGTTTAGGACATTATTGTCCTAGTTTCAGTTCTGTTTGCTGTGCTTAAATACACTGACCAAAACAACAACAACAACAGCATATGCAAAAGGATTTATTCAACTCACAATTCTACCTTGCAGGCCATCATAGTGGGGAAGTCAAAAGGGCCAGGCATGATGAATGTACAATCAAGAGCAGATAGAAATGTGTCCTCTTAGCTAGCTTTCTCCATTCCCCTCTCTTCTGTGTTTCAGGACCCAAACCAAGAGAAAGGTGCCTACACTGGGCTGTGTGTTCCTCCATCACTCAGGGTAATAGAGACAACCTCCCTCAGATGTGGCCACTGGCAAATTGTGTTGAGTTGATAGAGAAAATTCACCATCAAGACATGACAATTCAGTTTTGTCTAACCCCAACCACTTTTGTGCTAGAATTTTATTTTCTGATCTTGAATATGAAAAAGCAAGTCTCTATTCCTTGGCAACTTTAAGGTCATACAAGTATCAGGTGGCTGATATGAGAACTTGAATTCAATTCTATTCCATCTTGAAAGATCCGTTCTTCAACTCATTTATCCTCCGATTCCTGTTAGGGTTTTCTAAGCCACAGTATATTCCTATCCTGTTTGGAGCTATCTTTCTTTCTCAAACAATAGCAGTATACTCTTATAATCCAGAAACCTCTTGCCAGGTAGGCATTACTTCTACAAATAAGTATATGGAAAGAGCTTTCTTTGAGTGCAAATATCAATGCCGGTAAAGGAATGGTTTTAAGAATTCATCTCATTCCTCAGACTGTCCCCAAAGAATACCTCCCAGCTACATACTTATTTTTATTTCTTCAAATAAAAGACTCTCAAGCCTCTGTTAACAGGTTTATCAGGAGAATTACTTCCTTTTCTAAATCATCCACTCCACCCCTCCCTCCCATTAGCCGGAATAATGAAACATTGCCCAGGTGCCCTTTTTGTGAAGATAAATTTGAAGGACGAAAAAAGCTGAGCTTGTAAATGTATCTGTATCTGGGACTATTTAGATGAGACGTTGCAAAGAAGTCATGCCCTCCCGTCACAGATTTAGGGAGATGTTCGAAATGCCAGGAGACTGATGATCAGCATGGAATTAGACAATGAGACCAAGAGTGAGCTTTCCTGGTGGATATGGGTGTGGTTTGTCGGTGAGTGATCTCCTGGAAGGGATGTAGATTTTAATAAAGTGGGTCATCTTAAGGGACAGAGATTAAGCATGTCTCCTATCTCATTAGATTTTTCTGGAACTTCTACCTCTATTGGAAGCAGATCTTTGGCAGGGACCTAGACATGCTTAAGTTAAAAGAGATGTGAGCATAAAGAGATGCCCTGTATCAAGTTTATGAGAGACTGCTTCAGATTCTTCTTAAAGTGCACATATTACTTCATGATGAAACACATACACACATGCATTTCTCATTCTTCTCTCTTTTCCTCTCTGAAATTTGGAAATACTTGGCTCTACTCTCTCAATGTATACAAAGAAGAGACCCTCACAAATTACTAACACCTGGAGTTAATTCTCCCTTGGCTATGATCAAATAGGAATCGTTACTCTGAATAGTGAAATAGATCAGACCTCTCCTGCCTGACTCCAATATTTACTTGGTATTAACCTATTTTCCTTAATTTCAGTGTCTAGGAATTAGATACTTAGAATATCAAGACAGTTTTGCCTCTAAAAGCAAATGTGGCCTGTTTTCAATTTTTTTCTCGATAGTAGATAATGGGTTCCTATAGCCTTGAACTTTAACACTGACAGAGGCACATGTAAATAGATAAAGGCAATGGTCTGGGAATTCACTAGAGTAATATTCCTGTGTCTAGGAGTTGTAATCATCCCTTCCTTGTGGTTTAACAATTCCCAATGTCATTAAAACATTCTCAGCTGTTAACAAACCAAACGACACCTGCCACCTTACTTTTGGTTGTGGTCCAAAACTCACCCAAAGAATTTTTTTGAGTCAGTATTTATTTGAGTTTGCTACAAAAATTAGCACCGCTGAAGTAATCACAACATAAAATTGACTCAAAAGTCAAGCATCCTGATATCTCAAGGTAACATACTTGGGGTAATTCTCAGGAAAAAAAATCCTGCCCAATGTGAGGAAATGAAAATTAGTTCAAGGACTCAGGACTGTTAAGGAGTATGGCAGATATGACTGCTGAGGTCACTTGGAGTGACATACAAACAGAAATGATGACGCCAGCAGCTTAGGGTGGGGTGATAATGCTGCCACATTGCTACTATTAATAACTCAGATGCAAGCTAATCTCTCATCACTAAAATTTTCTGCAAATTTTCCAGGACATTTTAACTGCTCCTCAACATACCTAAAATGAGATTTGCTCACATTCAAAAGCAGCCCTGCCTATAAGTTCTGACAAAGATGTAGACCCCTGAAGTCCATGTTTCCAACCAGTCTCTAGCCTTAGCTGTAGGCCTACAACTGGCCTCCACTTTCACCTTGCAGACTGGGTAAATTTTCTTCTCATTGGGGGAACTGTCATGACAGGATTAAAAAAATCAGTACTGTCTACCATGATACTATAAAACCAAAGTTTGTCTTTTTCTATTATAGATTAATATATATTCTCACTCTTGACTTATACCATAGTATTATCAGTCCATATGTATGAATCTCTCCAATAACTATAAGCTTCTTTGTATGTTAGTCATCCTTATAGCCTTCCTTCCAAGGAACAGAGAGCCATTAGCATGATAACCAATTAATCAGCTTTATAATTGTGAAGCAGTTATACATCCTAGTTGTAGAAATCACTGTAAACAGTACAGGCTTAAAGTAGAGAACAAAACCAGAAAACACGTAAGAAGCCAGGATGTAGCTCATCAGCCCGATACATGCCTAGCATGCAAAAAGCACTCAGTCTCCACCCTATTACCGTGGATGGTACTGCAGTAACAGGATGGAAAAGACTGAGATAGGAGGGTCAGAAGTGCAATTATCCATGGCTACATAGTAGGCTTGAAAACAGCCTGGATATAGACAATCTATCTCAATACAAAAACAAAGACACGCAAACTGTATGAGTGCCTGGGAACTTCTTATTTTTGTTGTAAGACTTTATGACCAAGATATCTGCAACTTTAGTCAAGCTGAACATATTATTTATTTAAAAAATTGGTCATTTGGAAGTAGTACATAGGTATATGACAGACATATTGGCAATAGACGTATTGGCAATAGACATATTGGCATAGTCTGAGTAGTATGGTAAGCACTTTACCATCACTAAGTATCCTGTCAAGGCCAAAGGGACGACCCTATATCAATTTTTAAAATAGACACTGAGAGACACAGAGTGGGCGAATAACATCCTGAGTTCACATAGACAGTCAGTGGAGGACACATGACTATATCTTAGAGTATATAAACTGACTCACCTTTCCCTATTAACTGGAAGTAAAACAGACATGGAACACAATGGTCTTCCATCTTCCTCCCTAGCTTCTTGGTTGTAAAGTGGCTGGTAGTCACCTCCTGCCACTTTCACTTAGAAAGCTTATAAGGCAGAGCAAGAAAAAGGAAAAAAATACCATTTACTATTGCTGATTTTCTTTTTCATAAAATTATTTTTAAAACTTATTATTTCTCTGTTGTTCTAGGGAAGAATTCTGGTTTCGGGCAGAGGAAAACTTAGAAAAAATTTTCTCATTGAAGATGGTTTAGTAAGGGTAACAAAACCAAGGTGTGTGTGTGATCTATATGTACATATATATATATATTATATATCTCACATATATCCTTATGTGCATATCAGAATTTATTAAGTAAGATGTAAAATAGTAACAACAAACAAATCACAGAGAAGTTGAAACTCAGTATTACTCAATCCTGGAGGCTGAGTACATTAACGATTAGAACACTTCCATAATAGCTCTCATTGGAGCCCCACAAGGAGCTCTTACTTAGTCCACATGGCTGGTGCCGCTGTAGTCACAGGCTTGCACCAGAAGCAATAAAAAACCTTGCCTTCATTTCCTGACCTGACCTCCCTCATTGGTGACAGGAAAGTTGTAAGAGGAAATAAACACTTTTCTCCCCAAGTTGCGTTTGGGAATGGTATTTTATCACATGAATAGAAAACCACAAACAGACACCTAAAGGAATTCAGTTTCCCTGTCCAATTAAAGAAAAAAAATCTGTAATTATTTTTGTTCTTGCACCTTAAAATGTTCTATAGTTACAGGATATATGGAATATTAGATAAATGACATTATTTCAAGGAATGGAACCTAGGATGAAGGTCCATCTTTATGAGCCAACAGTTTTTTAGTCTCTCTCTCTCTCTTTCTCTCTCTCTCTCTTTCCATTCTCTCTCCCATCCATGTGTATTTGCATGTGTGATAGAAAAAGAGTTAGAAGAGAAGAGATGAGGAGAGAGAGAGAATAATTACCACCATCACCAAAAATCTGATACTCTGGGCTGCTACAGAGCCTATGGCTCTAGATTGAGGATGAATGGGTAGGGTTGTATTTTCAGTATGTCCTTATGGTTTGTAAGGTGAGTGAAAGTTAAGCATTAGATCCATTTGGTTGGCTCTCAGTGTTTTATGAAGCTCGAGCTACATAGCACATTCTTTGGAGAGCATTTGCTTTGTGTTCCAGAATCAATATCCCCAATGTACTAAAGGTGGAGGAAGCATTGCATGAGGTATTCTTGGAGAGATGATCCAGTTTTCACAAAGTCACATTAGGGGCAGAACTTGCAGCACATGCTTCCATTTTACAGTACTCGGCATGCACCGTAGGTCTCCATATTTACAGGAAGAAGGTTGCTGTCGATGTAGTGCCAGGAAATCTTCCCCAGGCTAGAGAAACAAAGGCAGGCTTTTAAAAACTAACTTAAGATTTTCAGTCAGATTCAACACACTACTTTAAAAATAATTGATAGCATTCACCCTTTAAAAGTGTTTTAGGCTGAGTAAAAGAATAATGATCTGTGACTTATTAATATAAATTGTTCTATCAAAACAGGTTTAAAAACTGAACTACTACACAGATTATGAGAATATCTGTATTCTCTATTTCTACAAATATTTATTGAATAGAATGCATTTCAGTCGAGTAGATATTTTATAATCATTGCCTCTCTCTCTGGTCTGAATATATATATATATATATATATATATATATATACATATATATGACATATATCTATGTATATCAACAATAAAATAATTTATTTTATTTTCTCACATAATCATTTTATAGAGATTTTATCTTTAGTATATGGGTAAGAGAACTAGTATTGCATAAGCTTGCTTAACTTTTTCATAGTATTGTTGGGGCAGGCATTTCAATACTACAGATAACATATTAATTTCCATTTCATTTATACACAGAAGTTATATATCTCCCAAACTAGTCCTTTGAACCAAGCCCCACAGTAAAACTTGTTCAATTTATTGTACTTTCATAGAACTGCTTTTCTCAATGAACTTACTCTCTGGTCACTGATCACCATTAAGCTTTAAAACTTCACACTTGAATTTCTTGACTTTCTTTAGCCTGAGAAATTTGGTTATTATGTTCATTTTCAAGGAGAGATTTTCATTCCTACTCAGTATCTCAGAGCACTAGAGAACAGAGTCAGTGTGATGGTGAATAGGATTCTGTTCATCATTATGTTGGCATTTAGAAGTCAGAGCCTTGTGTCTTTCCTTTAATAACATGCATGCAAATTCTACCATTTCCTGCCACAGGGAAGACAGAGCTGAAATGATCTCTTCTCATTTAACCTGGCTTCTTGGGGTTCCCAGGTCCAAAGCTCAGCCTAATAAGGCAGTAATTAACTTTACATCAGACTCCTTTCTGCACTCCACAAGGCAGTCAGCAAGTTCTATTGATTTTTTTCTGTACCACCTTTTTCAGGGCTTTATTCTCCATATAACATTTTTGGGGATTCATAAAGGTGCCAGAATTTTCTTTCTGTTCTATCAGACCTTATTTTTCCCCCAAATGATGTTCAGAAGATGATAATCATAACTGGCCACAGTTTCTGAGGACTTGCCAGCATTTTTTAGGAGGAATGTGATCATCTATGCTAGAATCAGTTCCACATGTCTCAGCTCTGAAACTGCAGGGAATATGTGCCAACCACCCGCCCCTCCCCCCCCATGCCTTATCCTAATATCCAGTGAGCCTGGGAGGCTGAAGACAAATTTGTTATAGATGCAGGCACTATGATACATCAGAGCAATTTCTCAGCCCCTTCATCACACTCACTCAGAGTTATCATACGGATAGCCAGGACAGCTGTTTTATGTTCCACCCTGAGCAGATTTTGAGGATGCTCTGTCTTTGACATTGGGATACCCCAGGAGCAATTTGGGAGGTGTAGGCAGTTCATTGACAGGTAATAATTTTAATCCTATAACCATATCATTAATTCTTACGAAGTTCAATTTTCAGGGCTCTGGTCTGATCTTTAAGGAAATAAGATGAATAATGTTATCTATTTGTTTAATCTACAGACACACCCCATACACTCTCAGGGCCTAGCGCCTATTATAGTAGTATACTTGTCTTCCTTGCGTGCTCTGACATGGAGGAACACAGTCATCACTCAATTCTCCCTTTTCAGGAGGCACATAAAAACGACTAAACTACATTGAAAAAAAAATGACATACTCTGTGAGACAAATTTCATCTGTAACACAATAAATTTTTTCAGGGTCATATCATGCACTTCTATTAATAATAATAAGATTTGTGATTTCATCAGAGCACTCATAATCTTTCATCTTAGTTCTTCAAAAAAAGAACTGAGTGTGTCAAAGTTGGCACACTATGGTTTCCTAACATATTCCAGTTTGAATTCCTTCACTGCTCTTTGCCATGCTGATATCACACCCACTCCAGGCATCTCAAAGTGCTTCTCTGCCCCTGTATGAGGGTATTTAAAAACGCAAAAAAATGACAAATATTTTTTTTAAAAAAACCAATTTTTCCAAATAGGTCATAAACTCATTTGGTAGTTTCTGTCTGATTTAAATTAACACCTTTACATAGTCCCTCCTTTGCCATATGGACTGTGTGCATGCTTTTGATGTTACGGATTGAATCACAAGATGCTGCGGAAATGAATACCCCTCAGAACTAAAGAAAAAGCAAAGAAGAAGCATATTTGTGCTAAAAGAGAATGACTGCCAAGGTGACATTCTCTGCTGGGCCTTCTGGGAAGTAGGTGTGGCTGGAATTCCCCTAGGAGGGGATTTTAGTGTTAGTCTTGGTTCTGGTGACTGTTTTTGAATACTTTTCCTCCCTTGGTCAAAGCTCACAAAGAAGTTCTTTCTTGGCCAGGAAAGATGCAAGCAAAATATTTTCTGTGTATTGAATGTAACTTGAGATGAAGCAGGATACAAATTGTAGCTGGTGGGGGCAGGATTACTTAGAGACTAATGGTTGGAAGCTGAGAGTATGGTAGTGGTTGTTGGAGTGGGAAATGAGCTATATATAGTTACTTTTCTGTTGCTATGATAAAATACTTTGGCCAAAAGCAAGTTAGGGGAAAAAGGGTTGATTTGGCTTTACAGTTTCGAAGGGCTTCAGACCATCAGGTCGGGCAAGGGTAGCAGCATGAGACTGACATCAGCCTTAAAAGGAGGTGAAGTGATCACCAACCTACAGGAAGCAGGGGCAGAGAAAACAGGAAATGAGGCAGACTATAAAATCCTGCCCTCTCTTTACCCCCAGGGATGTACATCAATAAGCATTCACCTGCTAAGGTTTCATAATCTTAAACAAAACAAAACAAAACAAAAAACATTCCCACTGGAGAACAAGTATTTAAGCACATGAACCTGTTGAGGACATTTCCTACTTAAGCTATAACAGAGATTAAAGGGAATGAAAAATGAAATGGTTTCGTAGGCTGGAAACTTAGGCAAAGTTTAAATGTCTTAATAGAATGTGTGCTTCTACATGTGTTCTATATGGTACAGTTTGTTTGGCATTAACCCTGGTTGAGCCAAGGAACTACACATTACGAAGTTTACAAGATGATTAAATCCATCCAAAGGATGATTTGATTGCTTTACTTGACAAATTCTATCACACAAAGCAATAACTCAGTCATAATGATTTATCATAATCTCTAAGAGAATACATCTGAAGAAATTGCATACCTACACCAAATTTCTTCCCTCTCCCACCATTCATCCCTCCCACCCTTCCTCCCTTTGTCCCTTCCTCCCCACTCCACTTTTCCTCCCTCCTTTCCTTCCCTCCCTTCTTTCTTTCTTTCCTCCTCCATCATTTGCTCCTTCCCCACTCTCTCTCCTTCCTCCCTCCTTCCCCACTCTATCTCCCTTTCCTCTCTCTCTCCCTCCGTTTCTCCTTTCCCACTCATCTCCCTTACCTCCCTCCTCCATCTCTCCTTTTTCCCTCCTTCACCCTCTGCCCCTCCCTTCCTCCCCACGCTGAATCCCCTTATTCTTTCCCTTTTTCTCTTCTCCCTTTCTTCCTTCTTTCTTCCCTCCCTCTCTACTCCATCTTCCCTTCCTTCCTTTCTTCCCCTCTCTGGTCTTTCCTTTTGATTTTTTTTTGGCAATTTCTTATGTTTATATAATATATTCTTGTCATACTCATCCTCCTATTTTCTTATCTCTCATCCTTTAACCTCCTTTCTCCCAAATCCCCAACCTGCTTTCATGTCTCTTTGCTTTATTTTTGGTTTTGCTTTGGGAGCTAGCTACTGGATTTAACCAGGCTCATTAGTGTGGATCTGTGTGTGAAGCTATTCATTTGAGTATGAGTAACTTAACATTGGCTATATCACTAAAGACAATGGCTTCTCTCTGCCAGAAGTCACCAACTGCCACTAGCTTCATGGACAGGGTCCCATGAGCCCTCTCCATTTATGACTGATGACAAATAATAATTATGAAATTGGATTGGAAACCTATGATCTCTCCCACTAGGCAAATCTCCAGTGGAAACCAATAGGGTGTCAGATCACCTGTGTGCAGACTCAAAACATAACACTGCATCAGTCAAGCCCTGTTGACATCAGGCCCAGGTACCATGGACTAACATGTTCATCTCACAATAAGGTGATGTCATCAAAGGAGCACAGTGACTCAACACTATCTCATTGGCACTTCAGACAGGCACTGCCATGAGGGGTATTGGAGATTTACTTTTCTAAGACTTGATTTGGATGCCATCCAAATGGTACAAAGATGTTACTAGGAAGCTTCTCATATTTGAGATCTGGATTTATATTGATCATTTTGTTTTTCTCTTTGTAGCAATCACACCTATCTCCAGATTAACTCAAAATTTGGCTCAGAAGTGATTCTCATTCACTTACTGTCTACATCCCATGGGCAAACTGTTCTGGAATAAGCATGTGCTTGTTTCAGAAGGCATGGGAAGATAAGCAGAGGAGGCACAGGGGTGCCACTTTCCTCCAAGGATTGCAACTTGAGAGGATCATATGGCTAAACCACAGCTCAGTAGAAGTTAGTCTTTTTTCTGAGAAGATAATGTTTTGAAGAGTTTGATACCCTGGGTGGAAGTGATTCTTGGGTATCAGTAGTATAAATTGATAGAATGTTTGGAGAACTCCCTGAAAGGACAGTTTCTGTAGGGTAAAAGAAAATTTTATTCATGTTTTCTCTAGTTTTTTAGTTCAATGGTTCATGTATAATGTGAGAAATATCAAAGTCAGTGATATTTATCTTCAAACTATTTGCACAAAGGTTATTGCTAAATTCAGCACCAGGGATAGATGCCTGGGCAGGTAAGGGCAATGCTGACTCCCGTGATCTACCCCAAGCACTCTGCTCCCTGTGTCAGTTCCTCTCACCTGTACAGTGATTAAAAGTTTTCATTGGCGAATGTAAATGGGTACTTTGAAGATTGGCACTATCCCTTTCTGGTTTATATTTTTCTTTTTAGACTAAATTTGTCTCTCTTTTTCTTTTTTCTTTTAATTTTTATTAATTATACTTTATTCACTTTGTATCCCCCATAAAGCCCTCCCTCCTCCCCTCCCAATCCCACCTTCCCTCCCCCTTCTCCACGAATGCCCCTCCCCAAGTCCACTGATAGGGAGGTCTTCCTCTCCTTCCTTCTGATCTTAGTCTATCATCTCTATTCAGGAGTGGCTGCATTGTCTTCCCCTGTAGCCTGGTAAGGCTGCTCCCCCATCAGGATGAGGTGATCAAAGAGCAGGTCAATCAGTTCATGTCAGAGGCAGTCCCTGTTCCCATTACTATGGAACCCACTTGGACCCTGAATTGCCATGGGCTACATCTGTGCAGGGGTTTTAGGTTATCTCCATACATGGTCCTTAGTTGGAGTATCGGTCTTGGGAAAGACCCCTGTGCTCAGATTTTTGTGTTCTGTTGCTCTCCTTGTGGAGCTCCTGTCCTCTCCAGATCTTATTATTTCCCACATCTTTTATAAGATTCCATGCACTCTGCCCAACAGTTGGCCATAAGTCTCAGCATCTGCTTTGATAGTCTGTAGGGCAGAGCCTTTCAGAGGCCCTCTGTGGCAGGCTCCTAACTTGTTTCCTGTTTTCTCCTTCTTCTGATATCCATCCTCTTTGCCTTTCGGGATGGAGATTGAATATTTTAGCCAGAGTCCTCCCTCCTGATTCGTTTCTTTAAGTATGCAGATTTTAGCAGGTTTATCCTATATTATATGTCTATATGAGTGAGTATATACCATGTGTGTCTTTCTGCTTCTGGGATAGCTCATTCTTTATTCAAATGTTTTTTTTAATTCACTTTACATCCTGATCATAGCACCCTCCCTACTCTCTTCCAAATCCCCCTCCCTCTCTCTTTCCCCTCTCACGCCACCCCTACTCCTACTATGATGGACTTTACTTCATTTTTGTTGTTGTTGTTTTGTTTTTAATATTGAGGAGTAAACCCAGGTCTTGACAATCTAGGCTGACGCTGTCCCTCCTGACTGCATCCCAGGCTTATATTTTATTCAGTTTTGTTTTACTGCATTGAATCCTGGGACCATGATGACCACAGAAAAAATCTAGGAGCATTTAGCATCATAATTGCAAAACAGAATCAGTGGACAGCGATTGTGACTAGATGGATATCTTCCTATCAGATCCAAAAGGATCTGAAGAAGCACAAGTAAATCAGTGGGAAAGCGAAGACAATAAAAACTGAGTGAAGACATTCTTTCGACGATGGTCCTGGAACTCAGGAGAGATTCCATGAGCAGCAGAAGTGGATTTTGTAGAGATGAAGGGTGAATACAAACAAAATAAACCATGGGTATAGGAAGGCCACTTTAACGGAAGTAGAGCAAGCCAGGATAGGCACATATTCCCTCAGAGCCTTTTGCACACAGCACCTTTTACCCCAGTATATTCACCCTTTTCCTAATCCACATCTCAAAGGAAAATCTATTTGAAGCCAAAGTCCAGATTATTTTATTCATGCAAAGCATCCAGTGCAAAATATTTCCCACCAGAGTCAATTGAAACTTGAACTTTCCATTTGCAGACTAAAAAGGCCTTGAGGTCATGCTTGACTCCTTCTTATATAGTCATTTTTTTCCTGCAATATTCTATATCAAAATAGCACCGAGGTTTCTCACTGCCCCCATTTCTAGAATCTAATCACTTCTTAACACTTCAGCTGCTACTGATCTGGCTGGAACCACCCACCCCAAGTACTGTAAGAACTTTCTAAATGATACCCTTGCCTCTTAAAGACAAACTAGGCAGAGTTTTATTTTTAAATAGAAAACTAGATCAGGTTATAATTCCCACTTTCCAAAAGCTCAAATTTTATTCCAAGCAAACTTCCACTTCTTTATGATGCCTTACAAACCCATTAACTTTCCTTCATCCAATTATTTTATTTCCTCTTGTGTTTGTGATACATAGGCATTCTGTAGGGATGTGTGCATTAGCGTGTGTACAAATTTGCTTGCATACCTATGTGAGTAAATGTAAAGGTTACAGGTTAAGTTGGTTCAGGTATCTTCCTTCCTCTATCATCAGTTCCCCCTCATTATTTTTTAAACAGTGAGACTCTCACTGAGCCCAGGGCCCATCAGTTTGGATAGGTTGCCTGGCCAGTGAGCTTCCTTGATCTGCCTGTCACCACCTGCCGCAGTACCAAGGTTCCAGATGTGAGCCACCACACCTAGCTTTGTAACTGAGGGTCCAAAGAGCCTGCCCGATAGGCTTCTTCTGGACTGAGCTATCTCCCCTTCTCCCTGGCCCTGCTGTTCTAGGAGCCAGTTTTAGTTCATTTTACTTATGTTTATTGTCAGGAATAATTCATGGGTTAGAGATAGAACAGAAGGTAGTGAACCAAATACTGAAGCCTTCAAAAAGTAGGACAGTTAGTAACCAAAGTGTTGTGCTGACAAATAACAACAATGGTGACTGATCATGTTTGATAGCTTATTTCTCAGGACCAATCATGGAAAGTGGACACTGCTGCTACTGAAGTTTACCGAAGTGTCCAAACAGATACAAACCAGTGACAAAAAGAAGGAGCTGAGGATGAGCAAAAAGATGAATGAGGTCACAATGCAAAGAAAGTTTAGTGACAGTCGTTCATCAGTACCTGCTACTAGGTGACTCTACTTTGCTGTCTCATGCAGACAAGAAGCAGCCATTTTACACCAACTTACTGCTTTCTCTCATGCTTTCCATAATGAGTGTTTTATTTTCTTCTCCTTTTGCAACACACACACACACACACACACACACACACACACACACACACCCCTCCTAATTTACCCCCAAGACCTTAGAAGGCAGGACCTTTTACTTCCTTGTGCCTCTTTATTACCTAATCCATGCTAATGCTCCCAATCAATTGTTTTACTAATAGCAATTCTTTTACTACCCCAGGGGAAAACTTAAGAAAATTACCTTGTAAATCTTCAATTTCCTTCGTTTAATGGTGCCTACATTTTTAAGCATTCCATAAAACAATTTTAAATTCCTTGCAGCGTAACAGCTGCATAGTAAGACTGAATGTTTTGCTCCTGCCTCTTCTGTGTTATACCTAATAAGCAGTAGGTGAACATCACAGTGACCGAATAGAAAACAGGAAAGCACAAATGATGGGTAGAACAGAGATGGGTGGAAGCAGAAGTCGCCTCTGCGTGCAGTTCTTGTTTTATTAAATAGGAAGCTTAATGTGAGAACAGGAAGTGGATTATAACACCTTTTATTATTTACAGAACTACTGTAGTGATGTTTTCTGTGTTGGGAGATTTTTAACTTTTGTTTCACTGTGACGTTCCAACAGTTGCAGCCTATAAAGTAAACTGGCAGTAGATGAACGAGGGTGCAAACACAAAAGTACTAATGTACAGAAAACAAGAGCTGTATAAATTCAGAGAATCAAACAGTGCTAAAGTGTTGGAGCATTCACAGCTACACACACACAGAGACACACGCTCACACACATACACTCACTCTCTTTGGAGCTTACATATACTTCAGAAAACTTATGGGGCTTTTACCAGAAATTATACTCTGATGGGAGGAAGAGGACAGACTAGGTTTGGTTTTATTATAAAATCTGCCAGAGGAGCTGGAAAGATGGTTCCATGCATAAGAGTACTCGGTCTTGCAGAGGACCCAAATTCAATCCCTAGCTTACACACGGCCACTCACAACCAGTAGCAACTCCAGTTCCATAGGCTTCAATGCTCTTTTTTTTAATACTAATCAAGTACATTGGTACGCTCACATAAAGACGGACAAAACATTCATATATTTTAATTAAAAAACAAACGAACAAAAAGTCTTAAAATAATAATCAGGAAGCCAGCTGTTAGCCTCTATCTGGGTAGGTGTGAAGACAGAGCCCTAATATTGCACCACATCTGCTCTCTCTCCTCTTTCTCTTAGTGTGTGTGTGTGTGTGTGTGTGTGTGTGTGTGCAAAGAGAGTATCATGTTATAGCCTAGGCTGCCCTTGAACTTGTCCTGTCTTTCCTTTGAAGTACGGGTATAAATCATATATTGGTATGGTTTGAATCCCTATGGTTGTCTCTCCAGTCCTCTTCCTGTGGAGAAAATCCTCCCAGGCTGCTAAGAGCCTGACATATCAGACAAAGCAGGCTTGTGGCACTCGCTGTCCACTAGGACTACGTTCCCTCTTACAACAGGACAGATTTTCTGGGAGAATTCTTTCATTCATCCCTTCTGAATAGTTTCAAGGGAATATGTCACCAAAGAAGTATATTTGAGGGAGATCAGTTCTGACTGTGTGGCCCTGACGGATTGCTGCTTGTAGGTTGGAGGACATCTTTTGAATAAACTGCTCTACTGCATTATTTAGAATTTCAGCTTAGCACAAGCTTCCCTCTCACCTGACCCATGCTGATATCCATGCAAAGTGAGTATATTCCACAAACCTTCTGCCTCTTCCTGTGAACCAACAGGTAAGTGCAGCTCGGTTCCAGGATGGAGCCCACAAGGCAGGGTAGCAGCCTGAGTGCTCTAAAGCTCTGAGGTTCTCTCCAGGCAGCAGCTCAGGCTGACTAACGTGAGAAATCCATTATAATAACACGCTTTCTGAGGAAAGGGGATTACAGGTAATTTTCTTTTATTCCCTAGTAACAAGGTTTTAATACAGTGCTGAGACAGTAGTTGAAAATCAAATACCTCATTGAATTAAAGCGAAAAGCAGATGGATCGGCTCATTCCTTTCTCAAGGCTTTGGGAACGTGGAAGTTGGAGATTCTTCCAGCTTTTTCAACATCAGATTTTCTTCCATATTTAGACTGCACATCCCCCCCCCCCCAAGGCCTGATTCAACATGAAGAGTTGCAAATTCCACGAGATTCATGTTAATAGGCTTTTGATAAAGGAACACTTGAACATGACCGGGTACTCTGAGAAGCAGATCCCAGAAGCAGGCCTGTTTGTGTGTAACGTGCATTCACAATCACAAATTTATCACATATATCAGCAAAGTTCTCATTCTGTGGGGCAGAAAAAAACACTTAGAAAACCCGAAGCAAAGGGAGGACTGTGGAATTTTGGGCTCTGGGGTCTTGGTTCAGCCCGAAAAGATGTAGCTAGTCTTTCGGAAGAGGGATGCTCAGTACCCAGTGGCCATGTCTGGCAGCTCACAACAACCTGAAATTCTGGTTCCAGTGCATCCAACATCCTCTTCTGGACTCAGAGGACATGCCCCACCCCCCATGCCCCACGCACTCCTGGATGCATGCATACGTACATTTGCATTCGATGAGTTTTTTCAGCACACAGAAGGCCGTCAATACGCATGTGTTGAAGATGCAGTAGGAATCTGGGCATGTGCATTCTGTTAAAGAATAGAGCATACCTGGAGAGCAAATTTTACTCCCTTCAAAATCTTATATATATGTCTTATATATAGGCTTCAATATTGTGTTCAAAATTTCAGATATAGCACAAAGTGGAATGTTGATATATTAACCCCTGATCATAAATTTCTAATGGAGAAACTAACTGAAAATTAAGTAGAGTGCTGTTAGCTGTCGCTCAGCTAACGCATATTTACAATGAATAGCTGATTAGTACCATGCTGTGATGAAAGAGGAGTGGACAGCCTATTTCATCCCTTCCTAAGGACTCTCACTCTGCTGAATCATTTTGAAGCTCATCTTTGAACTATACCTGACTTTGCTGAGTGAGTGAAAAGCTTAAAAGATCCTGTTTTCATAGGAATTGCTCATCTGTTGTTACAAAATCAACATACAATCCTTCACAGGTGTTGCGGAAATAACACAAAAGTGAATATAGCATGTTATATCAGGTTATATCTAAGAAAAGAAAATAGAGGTTAAAAAGACAGGTCTTCAAAGTCAAGCTAATCAGGGTGAACAGTGTCACCCACCTGCAGAGAACACAGGCCATGCTTGACATCATGTAGATAAAAATTGCGATTACACTGGAAATCAACAGTATGGCTATAGAGTGTGTGTGATATACAGCTATGAAGACATACTTCACTATTGATAAAACCAAAATAAAGGCTCCTGGATGCTAAATTTCTCACACATTTCTAATGGATACAAATGAGGAGAAAGGCTCATCACAATGTGTAGGCAAACTGCCTTTCCTTTTTCTTGTGAGTTTCAGGGGGGGAGGTTGTGGAGGGAAGGCAATCAAAATTGACAGGTGACTGAAGTGGTACTATAGCCAGAGAGTGTCGTGGAAGAGGAAAAGGTCTTCAGTGGGCATTCACTATCACCAACCATGCCAGGATGGCAATGCAGGGTGTAGTTGGACAAATATGTACTGTTTTTTCCTGTTAAAAGCAGTGTTAATAATGGCTGACTTCAGGCACGTGACAGTTCAGCAAAAGGTGCTATGTACAAGGATTTGCAAATTGCATTCATTCTCTTATGATACATGCAGGCATACATTAAAACTTCGCTAAACTTGTCTCTCAAGCAAGATAATACATATTACTACTAATGTTCACACTCATCATTTTCCTTAGGCACTGGGGTTGGGTCAACAGCTGGGGGTTGTCTTTAATCTACCAGATACTACAACAAACTCTAAATCACAGTCTTCAGAATCATTTTATCAGCTTTTCAAACAAGAGTGTAAACATGAGCTGTCATCTGTCAGAACAGCTTTCAGTGATCAAGGCTTTGCCGTTGATCAAAATTAAGCCATTAAGCACAATTATGATAAAGGGGAATGTATAATGAAAAGGCTCCTGACTGTCCTGGAGCTGTAATGGTATTTCCCTGGAGGACAGAGGAGTCCTCTTCCTGACATCTCCAGATCTCTGCAGTTCTACACTATTAGATACTGAAATCCCTGGGCTGGACATTGGGATGATACTCTGATAGAAGTGGCAAAAAATCATAAACAGAATAGATGTGAAATAAATCAACACATCTATCTTCTCAAAAGAAATTAAGGAAGTCCTCAGTAGATAGTCTTTAATCTGTAGTGATTTATGCAAAAGGAAGACAATATGTGTACAGGGAGACACAGAGCAGGAGTCAAGCGGAGACTCTGCACCATTCCACCTTTCCCACTCGCCTACCTCAGCCTTAGATTATCATAAAACCGAGCCGCTGGAGAGGCAGACCAAATAATACAAACTCACCAACATTCTGACACCTCACAACTGGAGTGTGTCAGATCCAAAGGCAAGGCAGCACGTGACATATTTGTCTAGATCACATAGAATGGAGTAAAGGCCTCAATCTTCTCCATCAAACTTTAAAATAACCGTGAGTTTGCAGAGTCAGGGTCTACTCACAATGCCATACCTGCCATGAAAACAGCTGATTTCCTGCTTAACTCAAATATCACATGGAGACAAAGTAAGCAGTCAGGAAACCATGCAATGATCAACCCTCAATACTCAATAATCTGCTTCTGCCTATAACTCTCTATCTTTGTTTCATTGCATTTCTCAAATATTCTCTATTATTATTTATTTTATTGTAAGTGAGTACGTTTGTGGGTGTATACATGTAGTATAAATCACATGTGTGCGCATGAGCATATGTGCCCACCCACACATGCACAGAGGTCAGGAAGCACCTTCCTCTATCACTGTCCACCTTTTCATCAGAGACAAAGTCTGTCACTGAACTTTGAGCTAGGCTGAATGTCAGCACACCCCATCAGTCTCCTGTCTCTAACCCTACTTCAATGCTGGGCTGGCATGTTAGCCCAGACATGCTCATCTTTTTTAAGTGAGTTCGGGGGATGGAACACAGTTTCTCATGCTTGTCCAACAAGTCCTCATACTCAATGAGCTATCTCCCCAACCGATGAATATTCTTTGTGGTTGTTGATGTGATGGAAAGCTAATAGAACATTAATCATTCAGTCATTTGCCAAATGTGTTGAATGTCCATTCCTTCATTTGACATCAGAAATATAAAGACACCAAAACACATTTACTAGCCTCATGTGATATTTTGGCTGAGATGTGAACCCTCAGCTCTTAGCTTCCAGCCACCATATTTTCTTTCCACAATGCTTCATTGCTGTGATGGTAATGGATTCTTATTTCCTTGGAGCAAGCTCCCCCCACCAACAATCAAGCAAACAAAAAACCTCTTTATTCCTCAAATTGCTTCACTCGTGGTGTGGTGTTTTCTATTCTTTCTTCAAGTCTCTGAAGAAAGAAACAGAAGATATCAGAAGATGGAAAGATCTCCTATGTTCATGGCTTGGCAGGATTAACAGAAAAAATGACCATCTTACCAAAAGCAATCTACAGATTCAATGCAATTCCTATCAAATTACCAACACAATTCTTTACAGACCTTGAAAGAAAAAATTCTCAACTTTATATGGAATAACAAGAAAACCAGAATAGCTATAAAAAATCCTTTACAATAAAAGATCTTCTGAAGATATCTCCGTCTCTGATCTCAAGCTGTACTATAGAGCAACAGTAATAAAAAAAAATGCATGGTACTGGCATAGAAACAGACTGGTGAATCAGTGGAATCTAGTAAAAGACCCAGAAATAAACCACACACATATGGACACCTGATTTTTGACAAAGATGCCAAAACCATACAAAGGAAACATAGAGCATCTTCAATAATTGGTGCTGGTCTAACTGGATATCTACAGGTAGAAAAATGCAAATAGATCCATACTTATCATCCTGCACAAACCTAAAGTCCAAGTGGATCAAAGACCTCAACATATAACCAGAAACACTAAACTTGTTAGAAGAAAAAGTGGAGAAGAGCCCTGAACTCATTGGCACAGGAGACAGCTTCCTGAACAAAACACCAACAGCACAGGCTCATGAAACTGAAAATTTCTGTAAAGCAAAGGACACTGTTGTCAGAACAAAGTGACAGCCTGTGGATTGGGAAAGGACCTTCACCAACAGAGGGCTAATATCAAGAATATATAAAGAACTAAAGAAGTTAAATAACAACAACAAACCAAGAAATCCAATGAAAAAATGGGGAATAGAGTTAAACAGAATTCTCAGTAGAGGAATACTGAATGGCAGAAAAACACTTAAAGAAATGCTCAATGCCCTTAGTCATCAGGGAAATGCAAATCAAAACAACCCTGACCTTCACCTTACAACTATCATAATGGCTAAGATGAAAGACTCAAGTGACAACCCATGCAGGAAAGGAACTGGAGAAAGGGGAACCCTCCTTCATTGCTTGTGGGAATGTAAACTTGTACAACCACTTTGGAAATCAATCTGGCTCTTTGTTTGACAATTAGGAATAGTGCTACCTCAAGATCCAGCTATACCACTCCTAGGCATGTATCCAAAATATGCTCAAATATACAACAAAGACATTTGATCAACCCTGTTCATAACAGTTTTATTCATAATAACCAGAATCTGGAAACAACCTGGATGTCCCTCAACTGAGAAATGGATACAGAAGTTGCGGTACATTTACCCAATGGAATACTACTCAGCAATTAAAAACAAGGAAATCATGAAATTGGCAGGCAAAAATGGTAGGAATTGGAAATGATCTTCCTTAGTGAGGTATCCCAGCAGCAGAAAGTTACACATGGTATATACTCACTTATCAGTGGATATTAGACATATAATATAGGATAATCACACTAAAATCAGTACACCTGAAGAAGCTAATCAAAAAGGAGGACCCAGTGTCAGATGATCAATCCTCATATAGAAAGGAAAACAGGGTAGACATCAGAAGAGGGAGAAAAAAGGGAACAGGACAGGAGCCTACCACAGAGGGCCTCTGAAAGACTCTACACAACAGAGAATGGAAGCAGATGCTGAGACTCATAGCCAAACTTTGGGCAGAGTGCAGGGAATCTTGTAAAAGAAGGGGGGAATAGAAAGAGCTGGAGGGGACAGGAGCTCTACAAGGAGAGCAACAGAACCAAAATATCTGGATCCAGGGGCCTTTTCTGATATTGATAC
Source organism: Pachyuromys duprasi (assembly GCA_028658305.1). NCBI lineage: Eukaryota > Metazoa > Chordata > Mammalia > Rodentia > Muridae > Pachyuromys > Pachyuromys duprasi. Next base: position 10,868,328 of record CM053744.1, on the reverse strand, counting down.
TCCAACCAAGGACCATGCATGGAGATAAACTAGTGCCCTGGCACAGATTTAGCCTATGGCATCTCAGTGTCTGCGTGGGTTTCCCTAGTAAGGGGAGCAGGGGCTGTCTCTGACATGAGCTCAGTGGCTGGCTCTTTGATCACCTTTCTCTGAGGGGTGGGGCACCCTTAATAGGCTGCAGAGGAAGAGATGCAGCCAGTCCTGATGAGACCTGATAGGCTAGGGTCAGATAGAAGGAGAGGAGGTCCTTCCCTATCAGTGGACTTGGGGAGAGGCATTGGAGAAGAAGAGGGAGGGAGGATTGGAATTGGGATGAAATTCAGGAAGGACTACAGCTGGGAGACAAAGTGAATAAATTGTGATATAAATAAATAGATGGATGGATGGATGGATGGATGAATGAATGGATGGATGAAAAGAAAAACCCTCTTCATTCTTTAAGTTGCTTCAGGCCTGGTGCTTTCTCTCAGCAAGAAACACATAACTAAAATAGAAGTGAGGTATTGCTGTGGCAGACCTCTCTGTGTGCTAGTTTTGTAGTTAGTGCAGGACTTTGTAACTTTAGACTTTAAGAATGGTTGAATACTGTAAGAAGAGCTTAATGGGCCATCCTAGTAGGAGCTTGGAAGACAGTAGTGCTGAGAGAAGCCTGGCTTAAAAGGTTTCAAGCAAAACAAAGCAGGGCTCCACTGCTGGGTAAAAACATGTGTCTAAACCAGTTCTACTCTTTGAATAATGCTATGGAAGAAAATATAGGCCTCCATGTGTGTAAGTGGCAGGTGCTTTTCACCTTGTGTGTTCTCCTGATCACAGACCTGCTGCCCCGGGCCTACTGTTCATGATTGTCTTTCTTTGTTCATCTTTTAGGCTTGACCTGATAATCAAGACTTGTTTTTCTGTGATATAGAAATTGGTTTGTTGGTTCAGTCACTATCAGCTTATGATATCTGTTGAGCATGCGGTAAGCAGCATTGCTGTGATGCCTCAAAAGCCACTGAAAGGCTGAAAGATGCTGCAAAGGCCACTAGTTCATTTGTGTTGAGGGGAAAGAGATGTGTGTAATATAAGTATGAGTTATAAAGAACCCACCACAAAAATCTAGGTGCACCAGGAATCCCACCGCATCCATCAGAAGCTTGTAGGTGCTTTGCATGCTCCAACCAGTACCAGTATATAAATGTCTTCCAATGGTGGTCTTCCTTCAGATCATTCCTCACAGACTGTATAATTCAGAGTTCATTCGGTGTATGAAAATCACACCCATATTTCAAACATGGAATATATAAATCGAAGAGTATTAAATTGGTAAAAGGGGATTCACTACTAAAGAGAATCAAAGAATGTCTTTCAAAACTACAGGCAGAGTAGAGTCTTGGAATATCCCTATCATCAGAGCTGACAGAGAGAGAGAGAGAGAGAGAGAGAGAGAGAGAGAGAGAGAGAGAGAGAGAGAGAGAGAGAGAGAGAGAGAGAGAGAGAGAGAGAGAGAGAGAGAGAATAGAAGGAAGGAGCAAACTTGGAAGTGGGCTCCTCTGGCAGAAAGGGGCTGCATCTGCTTCGATCTCCTGCTGGGTGGAGTCTCTCGGAGGACATCTATGGCAGGCTCCCTCCCATCCTCTTCCCTCTCTTCAACCATTTCCAGTGTCTATTCTATTTGCCCTTCTGAATGAGAATTAAGCATCCTCCCTAGGATCTGCCTTGCTGCTTAGCTTCTTTAGGTCTGTGGATTGTAGTATGGTTACCCTGTATTATGTGGCTAATATCCATTATAAGTAAGTCTATTCCACTCCTGTTTCTCTGGTTCTGAGTTCCTTCCCTCAGGATGACATTTCCTAGTTCCATCCCAGAGAGGACAGGAGCTCTATAAGGACCAAGAGCAGAAAGTATCTCCATAAGAAGACTAACAGAGCCAACAAATCTAGGCCCAGGGGGACCCGCAGAGACTGATGCACCAGTCAAGGACCATGAATGGAAAGGACCTAAACGCCTTGCTCAGTTGTAGCCGAGTCCCCTAAGTCTCTTTGTGGGAGACTAGTCAGGGAAGCAGGGCCTATCTCTGACATGGAATCTGTTGCCTACTCTTGGATCACAGACCTCTGGTGGAGGCAGGGTCTGGGAGAGGGGACTTGTTAGGCCCCAGAGGAAGAGGATAAAGGCATTCCTAATGAGACTTGATAGACTGGGGTCAGATGGTAGAGAAGGAGGGCTTCCCCTTTCTTTTTTTTTGTTTTTTTTTTTT
>CM053744.1:10849413-10865589 GCA_028658305.1 Pachyuromys duprasi | reverse complement strand
TTATATAAGTGAGTATATACCATATGTTTCTTTCTGCTTTTGGGATACCTCACTCAGTATGATCGTTTCCAGGTCCCACCATTTGCCTGCGAATTTCATGATTTCCTCCTTTTTAATTGCTGAATAGTATTCCATTGTGTAAAAGTACCACAATTTCTGTATCCATTCCTCCACTGAGGGACATCTGGGTTGTTTCCAGGTTCTGGCTATTACAAATAAAGCAGGGCTTCCCCTTTCTAAGGAGTAGAGGAGGGGAATAGTGGGGAGAGGGGAATAGGGCAGGACCGGGAGGAGATGAGGGAGGGCGCTACAATCAGAATGTAAAGTGAATAAATTATAAAAAAATAAATTTAATTTAAAAAAGAAAAACAGTGTGGAGAGAACTAGCCTGTTGAGTGGCCAGGCCTGCCAACTGGGGCCATGATGAGGCCCCAGCAAGAGCTATCACTGAAGGCAATGTCTGAGTCCACAGACACACTGAAGCAGGGGTTGGTGTCAATGTCTGTGTTCATACTACTATCAGAGAACAGGGGACATCCTTGATTTCTTTGCTGTGTGATCTTTACAAGGATAATCTGAATTGTGGGTAAAAAATTTTTTGCATTTACTTTATTGTTAAATGGCCAATTTTTTGCTGGTCTTGTACTCTACTCCAGGAAGGCACTATTAAGAGCTTGACCTGACTCCTCCCCATGGTGACATTGGTTGGCCTAGTAGAGCAGTTCTGGAGAGCTCGCCCTGGTGTGTGGATAAGAGAAGCCAGTGGGCCAACCAGTTCAGCTGCCAACCAGGCCCAGAGCCAGGGCTCTGAGTTGGCCCACCCCAAAATCAATATCATTTTTGAACAATTGGAACACATGAAACAGTCATTGCTGCTGTTGTCAAGCTTCCAAATCTCCATGACACAAGGCAACAACAGGATAATGAGGAGTCCCAATGAGCATCCACTATTGATGGTGTCATATAAGCCCGAGATCTCTAACCAGACCAATGACTCATTGCAATGAACATTTGCAAGAGAAGATGTGTGGATAGAGAGATATACTGTAGGACCCACTGTGACATATTACGGATTGTTTTTTGTGTTGTTTTGTGTGTGTGCGTGCGCGCACGTGCGTGTGTGTCTGTGTGTGTTTATTGGGTGGGGGAGGTTGCAAGGGTGAATAAGAAGAGATGGGGGGGTGAGTGGGACTGGGCTGCACTATGTGAAACAAAGAATCAGTAAAAAGTTTTTAAAAAAGTAACTGAAAGTTTAATTATTTTTTTTGGTACCTTCTATATGCAAATCATTATGTAAAGACTTAAAAAATAAAATATGAAAGTACATTTCTCATTGTGTATGATAAATTTGCATGAAACTATCAAACCGAACACAAACACTGATGTGTTGTAATCAGTTAATGTGCACACATTATTTCGCTGCCTACTATAAGACACACAACTGATGACAGTCGCAAACCACGAAAGCGTAGAGTTGACCTGGAGGTCTAGGAGGGTCTCTTTAAGCTGGGATTTGAATCACACGCTCTTAAAACAAGGAATTTTGTTCAGAAGCTATATATAGAGACATCAATAAGAAGGCCAAGCCTAGAAAATACGAACAAGGAATTCCAGCAAAGTGGAGCAAGTGTTTATCAGATTCAGCCTGATTGCTTCAATAGCCTTCACTTAATTTCCCCATCTTCTTTTCCTCTCTTTTGTTCACATTAAGATTGTTTAATATTTGCACACTAGTTTTCAAGGGTTCAATTGCTCAACCCCTTCAATGCTTTCAAACCATGGTAAACTGAGTTGGAAATCAATGAATGTCTCTTTTCCAAATGTCCTTGGAAATCTTACACTCTTCAGTATGTCATCTCATCACTCTCTGGTACCCAACCCTTCAAGATTTTCTCATGTGCCATCATTCAAATCGTATCCACCTACCACCAGGGATACTGTGCAAACCTATGGAAGACATGCTATTTTTTTCCAAGCTCTTCATAGAAGATAAGTTTTCCATGCAGATGGTTTTCATCTCCGAAAGAATGAAGTTTCTTTAGTCAGGCACGGATGGAAATGGTAAGTGGTAAGAAGTGTTCTTAAATTCCATGGTGGGGGCTAACTTGTTTTTCAAAAACTGAAAATAAGTTATAGTAATATAATATGGGTGCAGAATATAAGCTGTCCAGTGTCAGAGCTTTATCAAAAAATAGAATAAAGTATTCAGTGAGCTGAATATTTCCTATTTAGGAAAAATACGATGACAAAGCCCATATACAAATCAAACAGAACAACAGTAACCACAAAATTGTATTTTGTGTCAGAGAAATAGATGTGCACTCTAGAGCTTATTTCAGATAACTCTAGAAGTGAACAGCCACCTCCCCACACCCCTTCTTAACCTTCGGGGTTTCCTCATGAAACTTCATAGAGAACAACTCTGAAAGATTTATTATCTATCTAGAGCTGTGAGATTACTTATAACTCTCTACTCTTCCCGGACTTCAGTGAATAGTAAATTTGCAGTTGGCATCTATGCTTGTGCTTCAGGAGCAATAAATCAACGACCCTCCAAATCCCCCATTTCAGTTTTTATAATGATCGAATGTTGGCAGTCTCTAAGAAGAACGTTTTTATTATCCAAGTGAAAAGTTTATTATGAATATTGAAATGCAATTTGGGTTCCAGATGTGCACACAGAAACGGAGGCGGGGAATGAGGTAGTATGGAAGCCTGTGATCTGGCGCTCACTTCACAATTCATTCTTTAGAGCTGCCTGTCTGTCAGATCCAAGGAAGGCAGATTCCTGTGCTGGGGAGCTCTCCTTTTGAAAGGAGGACTGTCAGAGCACAGCGGAGTCATGCGACTGTGTTCTCTGATGACTTGTTGTGGATGAAACATGCTAGATACCTTGTGCTTTCTTTTCTTTCCAGAGAGTTGGCTCTATTGAAGTGCTCCTGATTCTTCTTTAAAATATGTCAAACTGGCATTTTATTGATGTAGGTAGTAGTATGCTATAATAACACTTTTGATGTGATTTTATACTATAGCAGGGTTTGAGGAGAGAATTCCTCATCTAAGAACTTTGTCCCTGCCTTTGTCTCCTTTCTTCTCCTTCTTTAAAAATGGACAATTTAATATGGATTCTTTTGGCATATAACAGAATAGCACATTTAAGTTACCCATGAAGTAACCTTCCTAAGCCTTGAGCTGATTAGCCTAAGTAACTTTTCGATGTGACATGAGAAAGCCCTAGCCACTCATTTGAAACAAAATATAACAACCCTGAAATGATAAGCAAAGAAATCATAGCATTTCTACTTTGGCCTGTGGGATAATTATTCACACTCTTAGTTTTACTTATTAGGACTTATTAAGAACTAGAAATGTTATAAAATGTAAATTATACATTAACGTCAATTATAGTGAATAATTCCCTCCATGATTATTGGAAATATCTCTTTTTCCCAGCCATCTGGAAGGTTAAACTCTTCTGTGTTAAAAGGCCATAATTAAATTATTTAAGCTCAACTGATTTGTAAAAAAGCTTTAGGTATATAGTGGAGTGGAAATTTTCCCTGATCAAACTGTATGTTCACAGAGATGGGAACACATCAAAGTATTAATACTTAACTGTTTAACAATCACCTGAAAAGATCCGGCTTTAGAAGTACATGCACAGACATTTATTGTCTCCTGGACTGGCATCACACAAGTGAAATCGGCTTTTTATGCCTTTGCTTTTCACCGGGGACACCTTTGACTATGAAGACCATTTGTCACGGTCGCCATTGTCTGGCACTTTAGAGCTCCCACTACCAACTGGAGCAGCAGGATCCTCGGGTTTCGAAGAAGAAACGGTTCCAAAAACCATTTTACAAAGGACCGGAGCCATTTAAAATTCTTTGTATCTTGACTTGTTCTATATTAGTAACAATGTCACGGCACTATTGCCGTGTGCTCTGAATACATACTTATTAAGGGGCAGGCAAGACAGTAGAAGCCAGGACCCTGAAGGTTGGCCTTCTTTTGATTCTTCTGCCAAAGGGCTGAGACTGAAAGTCAAGAGAGTGGCTTTAACTGAGCCTGCCTGCACAGCATCTCACATCGGTGGGCTAACTGAGTCTGGGGGACAGGCTGGGGAGAACAGGCTGGGACCAGAATGCAGTATTCTTCTAAAGGTGCTTCTTCCTGCAACAAGGATACCTGGACTTTCCACAATTATGCAATTATCAAACTTTGAGTTGCAATAACTTCTCAGAGGCATTTCTACATTACCAGAATCTAATGTTTTTATTTTATGTGTAGAAGTGTTTGCTTGCATATACTTGTATATAAGTGCACTACCTGTGCATAGTGCCCAAGAAAGACAGAAGAAGGCATAAGATCTGTGGGTGTTGGGCACTGAATCTGAGTCATCTTCAGGAGCAGTAGGCACTCTGAATGTCTGAGCCATCTTTCTACTCCCAGAATAAAACTGGTTTCCAGCTGGAGGAACTGTGGGTCTTCTTTAGACTTTTGCAAGCTGTATTACTGATACCCCTTCACCCTCCTGGGAAACTCAACTTGAGATTTAGGATGGTGCTATCTTTGATCATGGGGCATCACTGTCTGAAGTCAACAGAAAGACACGTTTTTTTCCACTTGAGAAAACAGAGCTACAAACTAGATAAGGGCTTAGAAGGCTTTGCATCTTCTCAGTATTATCTGACATGTTTCAAAAGCTGAAATTTCTTGATAAATAAAATTTGTATCCAAAGTTTTGCAATCTGTACCTGTTATATCATAGTTCAGGCCGTTGCTTTATTTCTGTTCTGCACATACAGGTAGTGATCATCCTGATTAGAAAGGTATTACTTACAGATTTCCTCTTTCTTCTAGTATGGACATTATTGACAGTTACAATAGCAGTCACTCAATGTACCACTCTATAATAAAAAATTAAATTATTTTGTACTACCTTGGTTACTCTATTATGTTTTCTTAATAGATCCTAGAATCATAAAAAATTGCTTATGATCATATTTTAAATAAAAGTATGTGTGATTATTAACTTATTTTATGTTTTGCCTTTTGACTCTAGATTTTAGGATGCCAGAAAATACATCAACATTTTTCATCTGTGTGGATAGCATCATTTTATATGTACAAGGAAGACAATAAATATTTTTATTAAAAATGGAAAATTAAGGTAACATTCTGTGGTAGGCTCCTGTCCTGTTTCCTGTTTTCTCCTTCTTCTAATGTTCATCCCGATTATCTTTCTAATCATCTTGCCCAGGGTCCTCCTTCTTGCTTAGCTTCTTTAGGTTTACAGGTTTTAGTATATTCATCCTACATAATATGTCTAATATCCACTTATAGGTGAATATATACCGTGTGTGTCTTTCTGCTTCTGGGATACCTCATTCAGGATGATCATTTCTAGTTCCCACCATTTGCCTGCATATTTCATGATTTGCTTGTTTTTGATTGCTGAGTAGTATTCCATTGTGTAAATGTACCACAATTTCTGTGTCCATTCCTCAATTGAGGGACATCTGACTATTACAAATAAAGCTGCAAAGAACAAAAAAGTGGAAAATGAAAACTGAAAACTCTCATTCTCCATGCTATAGCAGCTTTAAGATGAAATAGAGGAAAAGGGAACTTGAGAACTTTGTTCTTGGTCATTTTGTGAGCTTTTGCGTATTACTGATATAAGCACTTAGGTAATTTGATAACATTACTACCTTTCTTTTGAAATAACCAGCATAATCTTGCGGTTTAATGCCATACTCCTAGAGGGTGATCTTTCCTCTGCCAAGGTCCAAAAATGAGGTGGATGCTAAAATCATTAGGGTTGCGATGACAAACAGGACACCACTTAGAAACCTAGACACTTGAGACAAAGGGCTATCCATATTCCAATCCTGGCCAGTTATCTTAGTCCTCTTCTCAGCTTTTCACATGGTAGAGTGCAGTGGACAGGAGAGTTGGTACATAAGATTGTTGTAAGAATAAATATGGATAACATAGCCAAGTATCCATTGTGGTGATTGCTGCAGAGTAAATGCCAGCTGAATATTTGTAGCGATTATTGTAATTCCAATAGTATTTTCAAAACAATTTGACTATCAAAAATCTACCAAAATGAGATAATCACTGAGTTTAGTAAACAATAAAGTTTTGTAAATTCACTGACATCGTTGAGACATGTTTCCACTTGATACTGCAATCAGACTCCGCCAAGGACTCTAGGTTTTCCTGTGTTCAGATAGGGCTGCTTGATCTCGCCTGCCTCCAGCACCATGAAGCCTGAAGTTTCCTGGCTGATTCAGTGCAGCTAACAAACTGTCAATGATCACAGCACTGAAGACCCACGTGGCGTCAATTCGGACCCCCACTGTGCTCCTTGTGCTCTTGTCCCATTTTTATTCTCCATATTATTATGTGCTTGGCTAAGGGCTCATTGTTTTCCCCACACCATCATCTCTTGACATCTTAAGAACTGTGCGGTGACTCACCTGATGCTGGTCCCAGTGCTTCCCTCGTGCTGCCAATGACAATACCCTCGACTCCACCTCACACACCCAGTGCCTTAGTCAAACATGAGAACCTGCCATCGCGGATAAATGCCCCACTGGAGTTTAAATGCCAACATTCTGCCATCCTACATTATGACTGCCAACTCAAATTTTTCTCATATACATATATAACTGTATTCACACCTTGGCCACGTAGTCTGTGGTTCCCAATACTGTGACTTTCTGATATTCTTGCCATATTCTTACATCTATCATACATTAGCCTATGTCCCAAGCACTTCTGATTTCTCTCATATACTTCTACAATTAAAATTGCTTAGGCTGCTCACTCTTATATGATAAAAATAAGATTTCATATTTCAGGCAGAAAAATTATAGTAGCAGTAAAAAGGAAATGGTCTCATCCTCTACCAGCTCTGTTCTTAGCCCATAGTCTTGTGCTTTATTTTATTGTTCTTCATAATAAAGGAACTTCCATGCTCTCATACAATGCACCCTTCAACTCTAGCCCTTCTTCCTTAAGATTTTGTTTCTGGGAAGGTGAGTCGAGGGCATAGCAGAGGCTCAAGTACACAATAAGGACATTTGCTCAACCATGATTGTAGCAGCTTTATTTGTAATAATCAGAACCTGGAAACAACCCAGATGCCCCTCAACTGAGGAATGGATACAGAAATTGTGGTACATCTACACAATGGAATATTACTCAGCAATAAAAAAACAAGGAAATCATTAAATTTGCAGGTAAATGGTGGGAACTGGAAAACGTCATCCTGAGTGAGCTATCCTAGAAGCAGAAAGACACACACGGTATATACTCACTCATATAGACATATAATATAAGATAAACGTACTAAAATCTGTACACCTAAAGAAACTAATCAAGAGGGAGGACTCTGGCTAAAATGCTCAATCCCCATCCAGAAAGGTAAAGAGGATAGACATCAGAAGAAGGAGAAAACAGGGAATAAGGTAGGAGTTTGCCACAGAGGGTATCTGAAAGGCTCTGCCCCGCAGACTATCAAAGCAGATGCTGAGACTTATGGCCAACCTTTGGGGAGAGTGTAGGGAATCTTATGAAAGAAGTGGGAAATAGTAAGATCTGGAGAGGACAGGAGCTCCCCAAGGAGAGCAATAGAACCAAAAAATCTGAGCACAGGGGTCTTTCCTGAAACTGATACTCCAACCAAGTACCATGCATGGAGAAAATCTAGAACCCCTGCACAGATGTAGCCCATGGCAGTTCAGTGTCCAGGTGGGTTCCATAGTAATGGGAACAGGGACGGCCTCTGACATGAATTGATTGGCTTGCTCTTTGATCACCTCCCCCTGAGGTGGGAGCAGCCTTACTAGGCTACAGAGGAAGACAATGCAGCCACTCCTGATGAGACCTGATAAACTATGATCAGAAGGAAGGAAAAGAAGACTTACTCCATCAGTGGGCTTGGGGAGGGGCAGGAGAAGAGGGATGAAGGGAGGGGCTGAGAGGGAGCTACAGGGGTGATACAAAGTGAATAAAGTGTAATTAATAAAAAAAATTAAAAAAATAATTTGCTTCTGCAATGAGTTCTTTTCTCTTTCACTATCTACTTCCTGGTCTCGTAGAACATTTGTAAAAGTGAAACACAGACACAGGAAGAGAGAAGACAAAGGAGGAGGGGAAAGGAAAGGAGCGAGAAAGGAGGGCTGGAGGGAGGAAATGCCCCCTCCCATCACACTTGCCAGTGACCCTTTATAACAGAGCGCCTGAGAGACCGAGTCATGCTCACTGTGCGATTGCTCACTTCTTACTTCCCCTTATTGTCTCACCAATAAGGTTTTGTCACCACATCATGACGGAGCTTCTTTTTTAATAAAATCAACAACAAATTCATATTATGCCAAACCCAACGATCAGTTTTATTCCCTTAACACATTCCGTTCCTTAGTGGTCGCTGCACATAAGTCTTTTATTGGTTCCCATCCACTTGATTCCCAAGATTCTAACTCTATTGGTTTCCCATTCTGCATTAATTGTATCACATTAGTATTTCCTATATTTTCTTGTTACGTTACTTGAACTAAGCCACTCCCTTTCTCTCTCCCTGTGAATACATCTAAAGCCAACCCTGGCTGCCCTTTAGAGTTTTGAACACAGTGTAATTTTATGCAATTTGAACTCTCTATCACCATCACTGAACTTTACATCTGAAAATGTATTCACATTATCTGTAAACAGAATTTGAGATTGTTGCTCATTATCACACTCAGAACTGATTATCCCATCTCTTCCCTATCTAAACAAATAGCACAACCGCACATTCAGTTGCTTAGGCAAAAATCTTAAGCAGTGTCTTTGATTTTTTTATTTGCATTAATGTTTTTTATCTATTCATTCAGCAAGTTTCGTAGGTTTCTTCATTGAAATATATGGGAATCCAATCAACTCAACATCTCTACTGCCAGCAGCCTAGCTCAAACAGTAACTATCTCTTTCCTGGGATGATTATTAGGTGGATGTATTAGATAACTATTAGATAACCTATTAGTCTTCTAATTGTTCTTCCTATTTCATTCATAGCACATACCTATCTTACCCACTAAGCAGAGACACATTACAACAGAAAACAATGACCATGAAAATGTCCTGTTCTGAGTTCCTGTCTCCGTCACTCATCAACTGAAAGGCCTTCAAAGGCTTCCCATCACACAGTGACTAGCACAGGAAATCTTCAGCATTGATCCTGAAAGTCCCGCATTCCAAGTGATTCCTAATGATTTCCATGCTGCTAGTTGCCCCACAGAAACCACACGGGTATTGCTGATGCATCTTAATGGGCTAAGCCTCGCCCCACACCCAAAGGTTTATGCTTCTTCTTCTGACCTACGGAGCTTGTTCTTACCAGATCGTCAAGTGACTTGGTCCTTCTTTTCATCGTCTCAGCCACACTACCTAAACACCATCTTTGGAAGAAGAGATTTCAAGTATCTCCTGCATTCCCAATCCTGAACAATTACCTTATTCTGAGCTTCTTTTATAGTACTCAGCATTGTTACAGTAGGCGCCATCCATGCATGCAGGCACAAAAACATGTATCCCTGCCTCCTCCCCCACCCCAACCCCCAGGTATCTTTCTAATGGATTTCTTCCAACAAATTCTTGAAGGAGACTGTGTGTGATCAGTGCAGTAAATTGGTGGTCTAGGATAATTCCTGACACATTTTAGATACTGGTTAAATAATTGTTAACCAAGACTGTTTTTATCAGGGATAAAAACAAATTATATTTCTTTTTAGTTTTGTTGAGCCATACAGTTGACTGAAACAAAATGGATTTCAGAGTAAAATTGTGATTCAATGTAGAGAAGCTATTCTCATTGGATATTTGGATAGGTTCTTGTTGGTGTTTTTTAGAAAAGTTAAAAGAGATAATCTTATTCCATCAGCTTTCTATCCTTTGGAACCTTAAGTGGTTCAAAAGCACTGATTTTATCCCCATACCTACCAAAGCTAAGAATGTGTAGGGAGGAAGTGTCTGGGCTCAGAAATTTCTTGTATTTCTTCTTCTTTCCTTGGTTTAAGTTCTAAAGTTATCATAGGAGGAACCCTTGGGAGTTGAATCAACACCCAAATTGCTTGAGCACCAACTTGAATGAAACTTCTTGGCCATGACCCAAATGGTGAAGCCATCTACTACTAATAGGCAAAAAGTAACATTCTCAGTTTTTACACATGATTTTGTGTTTTTCTTTCTTTCTCTTTGTTGATCGGTTGATTTCCTTATGAATACAACAGATGCACAAAAAAAGCAAAGGACAATTAGCTGGACAAATTTTCTCCTACCACCACATGGGGCCCAGAAAGCACACCCAATTCATCATGCTTAGAGGCCAAGGCCTGTGTCCACTGAGCCATCTCACCAACTCACACTTTCCTGAGCAGACTCCCCAATACTCCCTACCTAGTCACTAGTTGAGGATATTTCCCTGTTTACTAGTACATAAATAAATGTCTCATTTCACACAAAATGGCTTCTGAATGGCTTTTAAAAGGCCTGTAAAAAACTATGTGACATGATGTGCTGTTTCAATGGAAGGTTTTACCTAATTCAGGTCAGAGGAAAATATGTATAGGTATAATATTAGAATGAACTTGAAAAGTTCATATACATAAAGTTGTGCTGTCTACAGATGAACGAGGAAATACAAGCAAATAGTCTGTTCCTTTCACTCAGACAGTATAAAGAATACTATTGTAGCAGATGATAGATGTGGACTTCACAGCCTACAATAAAAAAGGATCCTATATTTGCTTCTTGTCTTTTATTTTTAGGTAATTTTTTCAAGACTTTGGGACTTGTTATTTTTCAAGGTTAACGTATTCAAACTAAGCTCCCCATGCAGGATCTGATTTATCGAAGTACACGCAGCCTCTTACTGGGTGGAATTGCTCAAGCTCTTCTTGTGTACATCCTCAAAGCAAGTGTGGTGAAGCAGAGCAAAGCCGGTGTCTCTTTTGTGAATGTGAGTGCTACCTCTCCTGGCAGAACACTTAGTTTCCAAGATGAATGTGCGGATGATGCAGCAGGGAGCACATTTAAGCTTTTCGCCCTCCTACAAAATAACTGAACCACACTGTGATGTTAACTCATATCTACAGCTTCTTTAACCAAGGCTTTGTAGTAGATTGCCTGTAAATGCTTTTCAGTATCCCATGTGTCAAAGTGGGAACATAATAGTTGCTCATTATTAATGAATTAGATTAATTGTACAACTGCAGGGTACCACCCAGATACAGAAATTGTACGTTATTAAAATTGTTTTTATTAAAAGTCAGTGTGCTTATGATATGCCTTTTAAAAGTTTAAAATTTAAGGCTTGAAATTAAGACATATTTCAAAATGTGATGTCTATAGAAATTATCCAACTGTCAGGATGTAATGAGATGTTGAATGAGAAGTGTTCCTCTATTTGACCGCTTGGTCCACCACTGGCTACTGGAGAAGACTGTGCACCCTAACTGCAAGAGTACATCACTGCAAGTGGACTTTGGAGGGTTTCAGTTTCCCTTACTTCATGTTCCACACGTGTGTGTGTGTGTCTGTGTGTGCGCGCGCGCGCGCGCACATGAGCACTTCTAGTGTCCCAGCAAAATGTTTTGTTTCAATTCATCACTAAGTTTTCAGAGTAACAAACTTTCTGCATGAGGAATTCAAACCAGGGCCTTTCATATGCTAAACAAACAGTACAACTGAACTGTTCTCCAAACACTTGGTGTATTGTTTTGCTTTGTTTTAATTTTAAGACAAGCTCTAAGTTGCTTATACTAGCCAGGACTTGTTCTTTAGCCCCAGGCAGGGTGTGAATCTGCAATCATTTGTCCCCCACCTCCTGAGTAGCTGTACGTACAGGTCTGTGCCACCTGTCTATGCTAGACTACAGAATCCTTCGCTTTAAACTAATGGCATGCTTAACGTTGCTTATTACTTATGCTAAATAATGCAATCCATTCTCTGAGATTGTCAGACATTAGCAGCATACTTGCTCTGTCTTTTTCGACTGACAGATATAGAAAGTGCTATTAGAAGCAGAAAGCTATAGTAAACCAACCAAGTCTGTGATATAGGTTCAGAAGCAGGTATTTAACAAATTATCAATGTACAGTATCTGTGTACTATGCCCTACAATATGAATTTTCAGTTATAATTTTGGCATGTTTGAACTCCTGCTTCTTCTGAAAAGATTCTGTTGCTGTAACATGAACTTGTTAGTTTTTTAAACATTTCTACACTTTCTGGTCTCTGCCTTTAGATCTCCATCTGAACACCATCCTTAAATAAACTCTACTGCTGAAACTCTCACATGAAGTCAAAGCCTCATAGTTTTATTTACTCTTAGTGGTGTGAACACCCTCTTTCTGTTATTTGTTAGTTGTTTTTCGTTTTGCAATGTGTAAAATAATGAGTTTAATTGCAATACGTTCTCATCTATATCATGGCAATTTACTCTATGGTGCTTTGATCTCAAACAGCACAGGCTTATCTTGCAGTCCTGCAGGTCAGAGACCCCGGTAACCTCAGCTTTTCCTGTAGGATTTAATATAGTCAATTTGAAGGCAAGGAGATCCACATTCCCCTCATGTAAATTGTTTGCAGGAATCAGCCTGAGATGCTATCTTTATCCTTCCCTCTCTCTGTCTGGTCCTCTTACTCCTGCCAGATAACTCCCTACTCCTGCTTTCACGCCATATATATATATATATATATATAATATAGTATATTGATAGTTATAGATTAATGAATGTATAGAGTCTGCATATGAAAGGGAAAATTATATTTTTTAATTCTTCTTTCTTTCCTATAAAAATTTGTAATTCAGGACTGGAGAGATGGCTCCAAGGATAAGAGCACTGACTGTTCTTCCAAAGGTTCTGAGTTCAATTCCCAGCAACCACATGGTGGCTCACAACCATCTATAGAGAGAGCTGGTGTTCTCTTCTGGTGTCTAGACACACACACAGGCAAAACACTTACAAATAGAAAATAAAAAATATGAAACTTTTTTTAAATTTGTAACTCTTCTTTCTTTTTATCAGAATATAACTATTTTTTAACTGAGTGCACAATTTGAAAAGCTCCCTGCTGAGTACTGAGGAAAATAAGTGCTGAGAAGATGGGTCACTATCTTTTTTGTTCTTACTCTCATTAGGTATTTGTTTCTCCCTTAACATCCCCCCTCTAGAACACTCATTCTTAATTTCTTTCTTTCCTTAACTTGTAAAATTAAAACATGGTTACATCATTTCCCTCTATTGTATCTACTTTCCTCTGCTTCCCGATGCTCTTTTCTTTTTTCTCACAAATTCCTGGCCTCTTGGCCTCTTCTTTGTTTCCTGTTATTTACACACACACACACACACACACACACACTCCCATGGGCACACATGCACATACATGTACACACACACACAGCCCTTTGTCTAGGGGCAGAGCCTGTGACATTTTTCCTCACAAACGAATGTGTCTATTGCTGTTGCCCTTGTAGAAGACTTGCTTTTAATGATCTAAACTCAACAAACATTCAGTTACCAATCTACAACAATAAAACCCAGAAATAGTTACTGGAATACTTGGGAACCCCCAATTCCAAACTCATATCATGATAATTCGTCATTTAAAAATAACCTACTCCACCACTTTTTCTTTATTTTCTTTTAAAAATATTTTTCTTGTATGTTGGACCTCATTAAGACTAGGTTTCCATATGCTCCTATAAGAGATCAAAAAGTGTATATAGAAGAAATGTATGGCTGTCTAAATATTTACCTAGTAAGGTTTTAGAAAAATATAAAATTGGCATTTTCTTTGTTTTTTTAAGTACTCATGAATTTATAAAAATAATTTTTGCATAAATGATGAGGGAAAATATTTGAGCACACTCACATCATTGATCAATAGCAGCTCTTCCTGTTCCTGGGAAGGCTCAGGAGAAAAATGACCTGTAGTGTATAAAGAAGCGCGGAAGGTGCCTCATCATTCCTGAAATAGTTCAAACACTAACGTTGCTTTCAAAGCACTAAGGATGGACAGATTAGAATAGTCCCTGCGGTCTCTTCTTGGAAGATCTGAGCTCAGTTATGCAACATGGCTCAGGATCAGCTTTGGAGCATGAGTTGCTCTCCTACTTTGGTCTTTTCACTGCATGTGACAGTGTCTTGCCAACAAGAGCCCCTCTGTCTGTGCTCAGCCCCATTGTCAGTGCAGTCTCTGCACACTGGCTCCAGATCTCTCATATTTGTTTGAATCTCTGGTTACACCTTTCCTTGTCTTGGTTATCTAGAGCCACTCAGGGTCTGGTCTGTTGCTTGAGTAAGTGGTTTCCTCCTTGAGGAAGCTGTTGTGGACAACATCTTCCCCTCAGAACTCAGCAGGGAGCTCTTAAAATTGTGTACTTAGTTAAAAAAAAATAAAGTGATATTCCAAAGTACAAAGAGTATTCTAAGAACATACATGACCTATTTAGCATATATGCAAAGCACCTACACTATTAGGTACAACACTTACATTTTGTGCTGTTTTTCCATTACGGCTGGAAGCTGCGGTCTAAACAACACGGCCGCTGTCATTTCACAGTCCTGAAGGTGTTTCACCCTACTGGACTCGGCTGCTTCCTCTTCCTTAGGGTTTAATACAGTCGGAGTCAGCAAGGCAGCCCATTCTCATTTGGAGGTCTGGAAGGAAATGCCACACTCAAGCTCTGCCAAGCTGTGGGAAGGAATCCGTTCCTTGCTGTTGTCAGCCTCAGGTCCTAGTTCACACTGGCTGTCAGCTGAAGCTCCTCTCAGCTCCTTAAAGCCACCGGCATTTATTGTCTTGTGACCCCCAACATCTCCAGCCCATTAAGCATGAGTTTTGTGTATAACTCGAATCCCTTGGGTTTTGTTTTCCAGGGCATGTCATCTGTCTCCAGCTAGACAAAATTCTCTGCATTTAGGTGTTCATGTGCTTAGACAAGGCCTGCCTGAGGAATCCAAAATATTTTTTAATCTAATTGTTCTTTAGTAATGTAAAGTTTACAATGTTTTAATTGTTCCTTAGTAATATAAAATTTCAAATTTTCTTATTTACACAAAGTTCCTTTTGGTAGAATGAAGGCTATGCATAGGTTTGGGGTCTTTAAGCACAGACACAGTAGGCCTTTTACCTATAGGTCTTTTGTCACATATTCATATTCAACTTCTACTACCCACTTAATTTTTGCCTCTTTTAGCTTTAAGAATTCCTGCAATCCTTTATCATTCCTAGAGCTATATAGTCTGTTATGTTAGTCAATGTTCTCCAGAGATTTAAAATCAATAGATGAGACATTGTATGAAGATAATGGATAGAGACAGAGACAGACAGACGCAAGTAGATTTGTTACGCAATTATGGAGGCCTGAAAGTTTCCTAAAAGCCTACCTGCCTGCTTGAGAACATCGGATGCCAATAGCATGGCTTAATGCAGGTTAAAAGTCTTAGAAACGAAGAATTTCAATAATGAGGCTGAAGGTCCATAAACCTGATTGTGAAATTTGGAATTGCAGAGTTCATGGACATCCAGCCCAGAGTTCAAAAACAGAGCATGTTCCCAGATCTGGGATACAGATAGAACTTGCATATTCTGTGCCACACTGTTGTATTTGGACCTTGAGCATACTGGACGGTGCCTACTGCACTTGGGCTGTGGACCTGCACCTGTCAGTCTGCTGGCCTGTATGCCAGTTTTTAGAATGCTTGTCATAAATCCCTGCAGTAAAAGTGTTGTTGGTTCTCTAATATTAATTTATGCAGCCGCACTGATGTTAAAAGTTAACCATGACGGTAATGTTGAGTTAGGAAATTGGCAAAGTGTGAGCACAGAGGTAGATCTTACACCCGGCTTGCCTGGCTGGATTATAACATGCCCTCTTTTTGCCCATGCCTGGGATCATGCCCTGGCACTGCCCTGTCTCACCTGGATTTGAACAGTTTATTACATTCAGGCACAATTTGTCTTTCCTTTCCAAAGACATAATGAGATTTTTTTATTAATTTATTTATTTTTATATCAATCAGAGGTTAGGTACTTTGCATCCCAGGCATAGCCTCCTCCCTCATTCCCTCCCACCCTCCCACTCCCTCCCTCATCTCCCTCCTCCCCGCCCCCTCC
>CM053744.1:10828202-10848913 GCA_028658305.1 Pachyuromys duprasi | reverse complement strand
TACCACAATTTCTGTATCCATTCCTCAACTGAGGGACATCTTGGTTGTTTCCAGGTTCTGGCTATTACAAATAAAGCAGCTACGAACATAGTTGAGCAAATGTCCTTGTTGTGTACTTGAGCATCTTTTGGGTATATGCCTAAGAGACATAATGAGATTTTGATAGTTCTTTTTATCTTCCTAATTTTTGTTCTGTAAAAGCCTTGCCACACTGTAGCTGGGTTTTTGGGCTACTTTATTGAGTTATTTTATCTACTACCTTTCTTCTCCACCCAATCCCTTCCAACACTAGGTAGGAGAGAAAGGAGGATCGAGGAGAAAGGAGAAGTAGATCTCTTTAGACAATTTCCTGCTGATGAGGGATGTGGCGCTCCTTGGGACAAGGTTGATCTTCATCCACAGCATACCCAGTTTCTCCTATTTATCTTTTCTCCTACTTACCTCCTTGGACAGAGCCACTTGGCAAACGGCTACAAGCTACAACAGCAAGGAGAGCAGCACCTCTTTTGAGACTCCCTGGCCCCTCTCAGGGCTCTGGAATTTATGAGTCCCCCGATTTCAAAACATAAATTATCTTCAGCTGGCAAAAATCATGCCCCTGCCAGAGCATTCGACACATTATAGTTAGCTGCTGTGGGTAACCTGAAGCAGCCCCATATTCTATGCCCAGGATTAAAACAAGAACATATTCACATAATATAACTGGGTTTTTAAAGAAACTATGATTCTCACTACACCTCATCACGATAAAGAATATGTTCACTTCGTGTTTAATTAACTCTGAGCTTATAACATGTCTTCTTCACCTTAGCAGCTTCAAAAACACCTTTTCAGTACTTATAGAAATATCATTTCTCATTCACTTCCTAGAATCGGGATGAGTGGTTTAAAATGTGTGAGTCCCAGTGGGTTTAAGTATCATTTGTCTCTTTAGGTAATATATATATATATATATTAATACTGTGTGTGTGATGTGTTCTCATAGGGTTTACCAAAAGCCAACCATGTGTACTTAAACCAAAACTTCAAAATTTCTTCCACTTTAAAAATAGACAACTATGTCTTAAAAATATTAACATTTTGAAACTAAAGGGATAGGTGCCAAAACACTTGTGTTTAAAATAAAAACTATAATCTTAAGCTGTGGTGTGTGAGTCTGTGTGTGAGTGTGTGTCTGTGTGTGTGTGAATGTGTATGTGAGTGCAAGTCATGCATATACAGGTTTATGTGGAGGCCAGGTGTTGATAATAGGTTTCTTCCTCTGTCATTTTACACCATGTTTGCTGTAGGGTCATGGAAGCCAGGGTTCTTGGGTTTGCCTTTGCTTCCTAGCCATCAAGTTCCAGGCATCCCCTGGTCTCTGCCTCTCTAGTTTTGGGACCAGAGGCACACCGGGATGCCCAGAGTTTTGCACTGGTGCTGGGTATATAAGCTCCAGGTATCATTCTTGCCCAGCGGGCAATTTACTGAGACATTTCTCTGTCCCAACACTCTGTAGCTTGTGAAATTCACTTTTCTTCTTAGAGAGCTACAAAGATGGCAGGAGTGATGTAACTTAATGGGTGTTGAGAATACATGCTAAGATGTCACTGGGATCCACAACTTTAAGCAGCTTCAATTCTTTCTTAGTGTGCTCTGTTTCTTCTCAGCCATTCACACAGATTTTTTTTCCTTTTTTTTTTTTTTTTTTTTGCTGGTCTCCAAAGACTATTTCATTATCCAACCTTTTCAATGACTTTCCATAAAGGAATATAAGATGTGAACCTGGATTTTAATATGTACCATTTAAAGTAGTTATCAATGATACATGTTAGTCATTCGACCCAGTGCTCTGGGGAGATGGGTGAATGAATAATTACAGGTGACCTTCAGACAAGAAAAGATCTAATCTAATCCTGAAGGCTTCTAACTATGGAGGTTTTTGTCTGGTAGATGGGTAAGCACTGAGTCATTAGCATGACGTTTAAGGGATCATTTGGAATTTGAAGCTAAAATAAACCTATTTTTATTTGTCAGGATAATGGGCTAGTGTTCTTAAATGCAATGTTGAATTTTAGATTATTCTCTCCTTATTTCAAGACTTATCATTGAATGGGCCCATTTTCCTCTGGGAAAGGACAAAATTGTCAAAAGCATGAATTATTTTTGTAATGTCAGAAAAAAATGGATTTATACTTTCTTTTCCATGAGTAGGCCAGAAAATAATCAGTTTTAAGTAGCTCTGCCTGAATGAATTTTCTCTTTAATGAATCTGCTCAAGGTTGGGGAGATGGCTCCGTGACTAAAGCATTTACCCTGCAATTATGAAGATTGTGTCTAGAATATACAAAGAACCCAGAAAAAGTATCACAAATGCAAACAAGCCAGCTAAAAATGGGCTATTAATACCAACAGAAAGTTCCCAGAGGAAGAAATTCAAATCTTTAGTAGACACTTTAAAAAGTGTTCAACATGTGTATGTATATTCATGGTCAGTGCTGCTGCCTGAAGGCATGTTAATGTCCATTGACCAGGCTGCCCCTAGGGCATGTTGCTGTCCATGATCTATGTTTCCCTGGAGGACATGTAGATGTCTGTGGCCGGTCCTGCTACATAGGGCCGTGATGGGGTCTGTGGCCGGTGCTCTGGTAAAGGCACAGGTTGATGTCCGTGGTCTGTACTGCCACTGAGCTCAGGTTGAGGCCCCTGGTATGTGCTGACACAAGAAGCCATGTGGCTGTCCATGGTCAGTGCTTTCACCAGAAATCAAATAAAGATCCATGGTCTGTGCTCCCGCTGACTGTGAAGAACAAGGAGTCTTCCTTTGCAGTGGTGTCTGTGCCTGCAGACTCAGAAAGAGAGACATTCAAGGCTTCTGTGACTACCCTTACCCCACCTCACCCCCAAAAGTAACAGCCTAGACAGGAAGCTACTGAAGAGAACTCTTTAAAACTGTGGTAAAGATGCTGAAGTATGGCTGTCCACAACAGATGGCTCCTGCTGGGGGTAGGGGTTGGGAAGGACTCAGTTTTCTTTAAGGGACTGGCCACTGTGAGTTTGACCATATTAGAGTGAGTATATGGGCAACACAAATTGGACTCTCCCTCCTTTTTCATTTTCTTGTTTTGTGGGGTTTTCAAGGATGAGTGGGGCAACCTGGGAGGACTTGGAAGTGAGTGTGATTGGGGTGCATTATGTGAAATTCACAAATAATAACATATTATATTGACAAGATCGGGCACTTTCAGGTGGTATGGCTGTAGATAAAATATTATATTAAAAAAAGCGTTCAACATCCACAGCTACTAGAGATTCTATTACATCCCTGTCACAATAGCCATCAACAGGAATATAAGTAACAACAAATACAGGTATGGATGTGGAGAAAAAACCTTCTCATACTCTTTTGGTGGGAGTGAAAACTGGTGAAGTCACTTGGAAATCAGCATTGATGTTTCTTAAAAACAAACACAAAACAAATAAATAAAACTACCAGGTGACCCAGCTATACTACTTTTAGACATAAACCCAAAAGGATTTATATCCTACCTCAGAGATATGTGCACTGCCTGGATTACCGTGGTTCTATTCCCAATAGCGAGGAAGTGGAATTAGGGTAGATGTCCCTGAACATGGTAAATGGATAAGGGAAATGTGGTACACATACATATTTGAATTTCATTCCAGTAGAAAGAAAAATAAAAAAGTAGAATTTGCAGGTAAATAGATGAAACTGTAAATATTATACTGAGTGATATAAATCAAACACAGAAAGACATATTCAACATTGTACACATCATATTTGAATCTCAGCTTTAAATGTTTTGTTTTGTATATTTTACTTAGCATGTGTGCAGAAGTAAGAAAACTAGGAAGGGTGTCCATGTGATGTGAGAATCTGGGAGCTAAATAGTACAATGTATGGAAAATTAGAATGGTAACACTGAGGCTGAAAATATTCAAGCAGGAATGGAGGTGGAGATAGTGGGAGCAAGGGACAGGTGGGGTTAACCAAAATGAAGGATTTATTAAAAAGCCCATATGCAACCAAACTAAATATACATAGTACGAAAAGAGGGTAGAACATAAGTGATATAAAACATATATAGGGGTTAAAAGTTTAAGCTGGGATGAGTAGAAGAAGGAGAGGGATGGAGAACATATTAAACATAGCTAAGGATGTATGGGGAGACTTTATAAAAACTCATTAGATTGTAACAAAATTATTTTAAAAACTACATTTTAGGCATGCTGGTGACACATGCCTTTAATCTTGGTACTTGGTAAGCAGAGGCAGGTGGATCTTTGTGAAATTGAGGCCAGTCTGGCTACAGAGTAAGTTCCAGAAATATACAATAAAATCCTGTCTTAAAAAACCAAAATAAAACAAACAAACAAACAAAAAACTTTAAAAGCTAATTTGAATATAAGTACCATGAACAGATAGACAGTCCTTCTCCAGAATGCTGCCTGAGATTTGTCATTTATTCTTGGGTACAGAGGCTCCCCTCCTCTCTGGAAACTCACCACTGAACTCCCCAAACACAGCCAGTGAAGAGCCCCCCCCCCCCGCTCCCTCCTTGACTTCCTACCTTCAGGCCTAATGAGCCAGGGCCTGGACTTCACCAGGCCTGTGTTTCAGCTGGAAGCCAACCAGGCATGGGCTTTGGGCCAAGAGCTGTAACACTTTGGTATCATCACAGGCTTCCGGAACTCCCGAATTTCCAGTGTCTGATACCAGCAATCTCATTTAAAAGATGTAAGTTGTAACCCTCAGCGGAAAGCTCCCTCCATAACCTGGCCTAACCTAGTGCACGGGGCTTGCCCTAAAGCATTCTAGCCATTCCTGAGATTTGGGACATTTGATTTCATTCTCCATTCCAGAAGCTTCATTCCAGGCCCCCACCCAACATAGAACGACAGAGAGCGAAAGGCAACTAATGGCTCCTGAGAGACGAGAATTAGTCTGTTTCAGAGTTGACCCCTCAACTACGTGTCACGGTTCCAAGCTCTCAGCCCTAAACACACATACACTTAAGAACAACATCAGGTTGTATTTACACACATAAAATTCATATCTGAGTAACAATAATAACCAAAGAAGAGATTATGACCTTGAGAAGGAATGCAGAGGGACACAGGAAGAGGTGAAAGACAAGAGGGAGTGATGGGAATGACATAAATACAGTACTCATGTGTGAACTTATATTTAAGTCTAAAGAGAGCATCAAGTTGGGAGGGATGTGTTTTGAGTGATATCTGGTGGAGTGCAAGGGGAAAAGATGCGTGTGATCAAATATGCCATACATGTATGCATTTCTCAAAGAATAAATAAAATGGATTATTGAAATATAATTTTATAAACTAGTAGGCTGAGGCTTGGGAAGGTGACCCAGTAGACAAAGCGTTTGACAGGCAAGTGTGAATAACTGCGTTCAACTATTCAGAAACTATACAAAGTCAAGATACAGTAGTGGACCTCTCTATTCTCAGTCGGCCCAATTTCTAGAACACAAAGAATGGAAGAAAAAGTCCTTACCATCTCTCACATGAAGCCCTATACATGGGACAAGTATAAAATGCACATGATGCCACTTAAAACACTCTTCTTAATAGCCTCAGTCCTACAGTGAAGCAGTTAATCGTGAAGTCTCTGTGTGGGACAGTACAAACAAGCACTCATTCCATCTTACATTGTACTGGCAAATCACACAGGAGAAACAAAACAGCTTAGACAGGGGAGGAATTGATTGCTTACACCAAAGGCATGTGTACATATATTGTGGTTCTTATTTACAGAACACACAAAGAGAAAGGTGAGAAAAAGAAATACCTCTAACTTAATGTACGTTGCTCCTGTGTCCCACCCTATTAACATTACTTCTTCTTTCTTTGGAGCATATTCTCATTTCACTGTATGGTTTTCTTCAATTATCAAGATAACAAAGGTTCCCACAATGAGACCGTTTTGTTCTTTTCTCCCAGCCACATCTTTTACCCCTCTGTGCAGGAATCTAAACCAGGGCACAAAAGCCTTCGGGTGTACCAGGCAAGCAATCTGCCACCAGCCGCACCTGTCCTCACAGTCATTCTTCTTCATCATGCTAATTTTCTTTTTACTTGGAAATACGTTAAGTATGCATTGAAAGTACACAAATTAAATTACAGATATTTTCAAAGCTACTTATTTTTCTCACTTTTTCCTTTAGCATTTTCCACATTCTTTCAAACTCATGATAACTCCCTTTTAACGTTTGTTATTCTGCCCTTTAAAAATAACTATTAAAATGTCACTTTTAATAATGTCTTCTAGGACAAATGTTTTGTATTTTGAATGGTTTTAGCAGTTCTAAACAGTCCTTGGGCTTCAGCTTGCCTAGGTTGTGAAAGCTACATGGTACCAATTATATTCAGTATATAGCAAATCAATATAGTGTTGATCTCAAGTCCTTTATTGTAGTAACAGCTGTGTGGAACTAAAGTTCTCCAGAGAGGCCACATCTATATGAAGGATCCTGCAGATGGCTTGACCTTACCTGCCATGCAGTAGCATTGTGGAGAGATACAATGTTGAGGGTTGAGAACTAAAATTACCTTGGGTCTCCTAGGCTTGTTTTACAGTGTAAATTCACTCTTACCTTCTGAACGTGACCTAGCATGCTGGAGACTATTAGGGAAATCTCCTGGAATACATTGCTAAGCTTTGTAGACCTCTGACCTCCACCCTAAAGCAAATGATACCACGAGGTACCATCTGACACTCACAGAAAAGATTTTCCTTCCTTGCTCTCGCCTGCCTGCTGATGCCTCCACTGACGTATTGATTCATTACTATTTTTGTTCTGTGTCTGTGAAGGTTCACATAACCTCCTCCATAGCGGGACATGTCACTCAGGATAACTGGAATCCATATGCTCATGCCTCGATCGCTCATATTTAACTTAGAGTAAACTATTTTCTTTAAAACAGAATTATCATCTTACTTCAATTCCTGAAAGGAAGCTTCCATTTAAGAAATGACACTTTCAAACACATGGACAAGACTATGAGAATTGGATTTCTTTACTAGAAATTGCATCATTTATCAGAGGAAGGGAAACAATGCTCATGAGTCGCCTTTGAGAGTTTGTTTACTCTATTATGCAGAATTAAGAGTAACAGGTAGAACCATTACCATTTTTCCTGAAAGATGCTCACAAGTCTGCCTTCTTTAATCTATGGAAATTCTTGCCCATACATTGATGCATTCATTCATTTGCTCAACAAATATGTATTCAGATATTGTCATGTAGCTACTGTAGGGCATTGTGCTGGGCACTAAGACTTCACTCTGCTATGTAGGAGAATGAGAAGGGATACTGATGAAGATGTGAACATGTCTAAACCAAGTACGTAAAGTCTGGAAGAGCCTACATGGAATGCTGACCTTCAGCTGAATGCCAATGATTCAAGAAGGGTAGAGGAGAAGACTGAGATGCGGACATTCCAAAGCTGCTCAGTGACTCTGTCCCTCCATAGATCTGCTGCATCTTGAGTTCCAGCAGCCTCTTGTACAGGGTGAGGTTTTGAACCTGACTGAATCTGATAACAAAGCAACTGCTAAAACTTCTGAGCACTTTGGATTTGGCAAATGCCACTCAACAAATTTCTTATTTACTTGTTCTCCCACCCTTCCATGACTCAGGTACCATTTTCATGCCAGTTTCAGCGGGAACAAAGCAGGGGCCACAGAATCTGTATGAAGTCATTAGTAACTGGCAGAGATAAGAAAATACTGTTCACTTTTCCTTCTGGGAGCTCTTTCTAAGTAAAAGCCCTTGCAATGAAAATTCCAGAAAGAAAGAAAACAGCTCAAACAATATTAAAAAAATGACATATATCCATGTTGAATTTGGGGGAGCGGTATATTTGTTCAAAAGCTCTTCTTAATGCACTTGTGCTTAGTTTCCATGGAATCCACGAGCCTTTGGAGAGCATAGAGTACTCTCCTGAGGTCAGATGTTTAGACCCATTCAGAGTTCAGACATGGAAGTTAGGGCAAAGGGCAAAATGAGTAAAGGGAGGGTGGGTGACACACATGGCCCAGACATTCAGCACAGAAAACCTGTGACCATAAATGATTTCTGAAGGTACCTTTTGAGTTGGCTGGGTGTTTCTTGAATCAACCAGGTGTTCATGTGCAAAGCCATGAATTCGTTTCACTGGGCAGTGTTTGCCTTGTGTGCACTCACTATGCCTCCTGTCTTCCACATCTTGGTGGTACCTACACAGATAAACACAGCTAACCTCAATGCTGAAGGCAAATGAACTTCTAGATGCTACTGCTTTCTTCTCTCATGGCCATTCTTCTCACTCTTAGTTGTGGACACTGAGCATCCTTTCACATACTTCATATTACTTCCAAAATAATAATAATAATAATAAAATCTTTGCAAAGCACTTTTAATACACAATGGGACCATTGAATTTTCTGACCCTCCATTCAAAGGGGCATGTGCTGTGAATGAGAAAATGTTCACCGCTTAGCTAATGGGTCCATTAGAGCTGTGTTTAATAACTTTTGAAAATAAATCTGCTTTGATATTTTTGGCATATTTGCACCTATTTTTAAAATGTTTTGAGTAAGACATAAATGGGAAATTTGTAGATATGTTAATGAATGCCTGCGTTCTTAAAGTAAATTATATCCATTTCTGAGGAAAAAATTCTTCACTGTGTCAGATTCTAATTGCTAATATAACTGAGATTAATCAGGAAATTATCTAAGTGATGCCAACACCTTTGCTCTGCAGAAAATATGAAAGCAAGTTGTGTGAGGCTATTATCATTATTTATTATAGTTGTGTGTTTGGTGTGGGAATACGTTTGTATGTGAATTTGCGGGGATCAGAGAACAACTTGTGGTTAATCAGTTTTGTTCTTCCACTGTGTGTGGAATCCAGCATCAGACTCAGATCATTAGATGTGGCAGCAAGTGTCTTCATCAGCTGAGCCATTTCACTATCTGGAGAAACAATTCTTTATTTATCTGGATAAACGAAAGCATGTGGTTCTATTTTAAACATAGTTGAAATAAGAAAGATTTCAGAACACATTAAATATATTAAAATCTATTAATACTTAGATTTCAATTCAATGTAAATATAAGACTTTGTGGGACCATTAAAATTGCACTAATAAAAAGGGTATCTTTTTCTTAGTATGGCATTTCAGGAGGAAATTTAAAGAAAATTATTTCAGGAAGATGCAGAAAGAAGACAATATAATGTAGAGGTTTTGGTGGTATTCATTGGGAATTTTAATACATAATGTGATACGCATACCTTCAATATGCTGAAAGTTTTTGTTGTATATGTTCAAGTTTTATAATATATAATTTACATGACCTCCTTCTCTCTGTCTCTCTCTGTCTCTCTCTGTCTCTCTCTGTCTCTCTCTGTGTCTCTCTCTGTCCCTCTGTCTCTGTATATGTTTCTGTACTGATGTTTAAACTTACAGCCTCCCACAAACTAGGCAAGTTGCTACAGCTTAAGTCTTTCTACTTTTTAGTTTAGGTTTTTGTTACATTGATTTAGGTTTTTGGAGAGTGGGAAGCATGTGTGTAGAGGTCAGAGGACACCTTTTGGTGTCTTTTTTTTTCTTTCAACACTATATGGGTCTTGCCACTCTAACTCAGGTCATCAGCCTTTTGTTCCAAGGATTTTCACATGCTTTTAGTTTTTGATGCAGGGTCTCTCTAAGTCTTCTAGGCTGGCCTTGAACTCTTCTGTAGCCCAGGCTGGCTTTCAGCTTGTGATTCTCATGCTTAAGCTTCCTAATCACTAGGATAACAGGCCTGGCTGGCCTTTCTTCCCCTCGCCTAAAATTCCAGTTAAGGAAGGCATGAATTCTGCCTCTTCTATTAAAGTGAGCCAGTTGGTGTTGGAAATTAGACGTTTGCTGCTCCAGCTTCCACATGGCATGACCACAGAATCTCTCTCTGTTGTTCAGTGGCAGGCTCATTCTCCAAAAGGCTAACTTTTTTAAAAGCAATTAAAGGGAAAATGAACATTTTTCTATATCTGCTATTCTCATTTTTTTCTTTTTTTCTCTATCAACCTCTCTATTGACCTCAGACTCATTCTTCCTTCTACTTTGTATGCAAAATTTATCCAGTAATTTCCACAAGAAAACAAGTCACCAGGAAGATGATTGTTGCCTCTTACAGGATATTTGGAGGATTTCATGCCATCAGTTTGGTCTTTGACAACCAAGTGTGGGTCATATGGATGGAGACCTCACACCAGAGGTATCTAGAGTGTCAGGACATCGTAACACATTGTTTCCAGAGAAACTGAACCAACATTTGCCTAAAGTCACTTAAAATAATATGGGGAAACTAATAATTCTGGAGGACTAAAGGTGTTCTCGATGAGCCTGGCACACTAAGCTTATTAATAGATTTCAACCATCATTCATGGACCATGGAATGGTTAAGTTTTATTAAGTGGTACTTCAGTTGGGCCACAGATTTTTAAAATCATGACCGCTTGAATGAACATCTAGTGTTTTCTTCCTTCAATAATATTCACAATATTATTTAAAGGCTGAGATACTCAAACAACAAAGATGCCTTTTATTCAGATAAAATGACCTCTGGGGTTGGAGTTCAGTAAAGCGTGTCCCTTCTACAAATCCTGACAGTGCTTTGGGCCTGAAGACATGCAGACATTTGACCCCAGAGCATCCTAGAAGCTTCGTACCAGGCAGAGTGCTTGCCTTCCTCAGTAATTGGCACTTAGAGTAATAATTGCATCAATCATACTGTCAAGAAACATAGCATTAGACCTAATGGGAAGAAAGTAACTTATTAAGAAAAATTTTCTTTTAATAATGTTAATCTTCTATATTAAGCCCTGTGCGTATCAACAGAAACAGCTAATTATATCTGAGGGATGAAAACCTCTCAACCCCATGGTTCTTTTCACTTTAGTCACGTGGTTGTGAGGCTCACTGTCTGGGGAGTCAACAACTAACTGCTGATGATTTATTTTGAAATGCAACTTCTTTTTTAAAGAATATGTAGTTTAAATAAAAAGTGATAGGTTTTAAAGAAGGGGTTAAAAAGAAAGGAGAAAGAATGGAAGAAGGTGGTGGAAATTTAGGGGTAGTATAGGGGAGAGGAAGGGAGGATGAAGGAGAGAGGGCAAAAAAGAAGAGAGGATCTTAGGAATTTCAGCTATAAAGAAAATGTGAGCATGTTTAAGAAAACAAAGGAATCATTTTACACATGTTCAAGTGTCTCACACAGTAAAAATCATATATGCACTTGTCTTCTAAGGATAGCTAGGAACAGGAAACAAATATCATCTAGAATCTTTTGTTATATCTTTCTATGGTGGGAAATAAGACTGCAAATGTCTCCTGGATTTAAAATTGAACTTTCAAGGAGATTCCTAGACTCTCTTCTTCTGCTAATGCCTCAGATCCCAAGGAAGGGACCTATTAGTCCAGAGTTAGTGTGATGTCACCTCAGTGGTGAGAGAGGTTAGGCAGCAGTAGACATAGTATTCAACTCAGACTGGCTGTCTGCATTACCTTTCATCCTGTTAGAACTTTGGTCATTGTTAAGTTGGTCATAAAAATTTTCATCAAGTTCACATGCTAGAAGAAATAGAGAATGAGTACCAGAGCGCTAGCTCTATAGTGGTCAATAGTTGACCTGTTTATTACAGATCCATACTGCTATCATCTACTGAGCAACATCTGTTTGTTGCACAGTGTTCCAGGTGGAAGAGACATACTAAGAAATCAACAAAATAGTTTAAATTCACAGAAAACTGGCCTTATTTCTATAAGAAAGTCAATTGGAAATATGATGGTTCCCTTCGTGTTCACCCTCACTCCCAGAGAATTTGAATTATCCATAGACTTTTAAAGTGCATAGCTAAAATCACTCTTTATATGTTTAATCTGAGTGCCATAAAAGATTGGGTTTATTGCTCTTCATAGCTGGCTAAATGCTGAGTGTCTATCAGAAGATCCAGATTTTCATCTGCATTGTGTTAACCCCCTTTCCCCTTGACATCTGTCTTGCTTTTCAGATCAGTCTAGCAATTCTTCAAAAGCACTGTCTATTCTCAGTTTGGTCAATAGCAACCCTGGAGCCTGGTCTGAAGGGGCTCTCTGAGACTCTGTAAACCTGATCCTGTGTTTCAGGAGGTCATGAATACCAGGCCTCTGAGAAGTCCCTAACTGTGTCCTAGGGATTTTAACAAAGCTTCCTGTGGGAAGTGAAGCAGGGCCTGGGGAACATTCAGCAAGTGGTGGAGTAGAATGTCAGTCATGAGGTCAGATGTCTGGTTTTAATCCCCAAGAAAAGAGGATAAGTCCTTAGTTCTGGTGACAAACAGGCTAACAGGCCTGATGACACCAGGGAATGCAAGGCCCTGTATACTGTCCTGGAACTAGCAGAACTGGGCAGAGCTGCACACAGCACTCTGTCATTCAAAAGAATGGAGATGGGATGTCCCAGTTCAGCCAGGAGGGACCAGATGATAAGCATGTGTGAAATAATTCTATTTAGTTTTCCACACAGGACAAATGGATTTTCTATTTGAAATTGTCATCCATTAAACCAAAGTCCAGCAAGAGAAAAAATATAATTGCCCAACATAATTTTATGAACATTAAATATATTTGCAGAATTTTCCTAAAGGTAGTTTTAAGGAATGTTCAGTATAAGCAAAGTACTGACAGCTTTGCTAAATCAATTCTTTTTCAAAGTTACAGTGGATATAAAGTTGGAAATAATTTCTAAATCAAAATATGGAAGGGTAAAATATAAAAAGATATTGAAGAGATAAATGTCTTTGATTCACTTGAAATGGTCTCTGGCTCTTGTTATATGCTCGTGAACACACTTAAGTGGATTATTTCTTACATTTTGGTCAACCATAGTTTATGGTGTCGTAAGATGAAGCATGTAATGCATTAGACACTCAAGAGCTTTTAAACAGAAAGTGCTGGGACCTGGAGAGATGACTCAGCCTGAAAATATTTCCCAGCAAGCTTGAGAATCAGAGTTTAGATTTCTAGCACCTACATAAATACCAAGTAGGTGTGGTAGCCCTCCTGAAAACCCGGAATGTAGGAGAATCCAGAACATCTCTTGAGCACGTTTACTAGTGGGTTGAGGTGAGAGACACTGAGTCAATGTATGTGTTGAAGAGGAAGTGAGTCAGACACCTGATGTCAGCCTCACACTTCCAAGTGCACACAAACACCAACCTATACATTTGTGCACGCATGCATACTTACATTACATATATATGTATATGTGTGTGTGTATAATTTAAATACTACAATGAGAAAATTGGTTTTGATATGAATGACAGAATTTTTATCTGAATTCTGACATGCTTCAACACTACAGGCTGTCAATCTTCATGAGATAAAAGAACAGCAAAACCTCCTGTTTTGCATAGAAATATATAGGACACTCAACACATATTTAAATGAGTCACACTAAATTATGTAACAAGAATTAATATACACTACAATCTTCTTGGCCTGAATATCTGCATAAGGGTTGTATTTTGCATGTTGGCCAGTGTTCCTGATGCTCCCTGAAGGTGAATGGTTCATCGTCTACTATAACAATCACCAGCAGACCCCTCAAGTCTGTGCTTGGCTACACCTGATTTTCTTCATATTTGCTTAGAGCAAAATCCAGTAAAAGAAACACGGCTCTCATTGCATTAGAGACAAGGTTGTCACCATCCTTCTACTTCATATACAGTTGATATTAAAAATAGGGTTTTTCACAAGGTAAGCAACAGGGAAATTACATTTCCTGCATCCAGGTCCCTTCACAATTTCCAAGTGATGAAGCATCAAGAAGTTTCATTTTATGACAATGTGCTTACAGATATATTAAGGATAGACTGCTCCGCACTGTGAACGGGAATTGAGATTCAGTTGCTGCTTATCCGACAGTTTGTGTTTGCTCATGTTTGTCTCTTGGTGATTTGATGAAAATGACTCTGATATCTATTTGCTCTTTTTTGGTTTAAACTCCTACCTATTCACACACAAATTCATCTTTAGATGATATTTAAACTATCAAAAGGACACATTAATTAAATGTTAACAGATGAGTGTTCCAAAAAAAATGTCACTCAAGCAGATGATTTAGATAAGGACTCATTGTTTCCAATATGGGGAAGCCCCCACTGGGAAACAATTTAGCTCATACCAGTTCATCAAACCTACCTACCCACACATCATTCAACCTTTCTGCATTCCTATTCTGAAATTTAAATCCATGTGTTCTTCTCTGAGCTGTACTCTCCACTGCCTTGCACTTTTGATGGAGAAACATTACTGAGATACTACTTTTAGTATGTTTTTTTTTTTTTACAATTCTATTTTGTTGTAATTTTTTTATCACTTGCCAACACGTAACATACAGGAAATAGTTTGAGGACAAGTTTGCTAAAAATATAAAAGCCAAGGTTGCATACGTGGTAATCTTTAATTGGAAAATTTTCTGCTATAACTTTCTATTCAAAAATGTAGACAGAGATTTAAGAGTGCATTTTGAAGTTTATGATGTTTCTCAAGCCTGCTGAGAACTGTACTCAATTTCCCAGAGATTATGCAGACTTTACAGACACCAAGAATCTGTGTTTTCACTTTATCTTAGATTTAGGTTAGTTGACAGTGTTTCCATTAAAGAATCCCTTTTCTTAATTTACATGGTATTGGATCTACATAAGTATTCAAGAAAATGTCATCCAAGTAATAAGGTTTCCCCTTTAGTTTAAAATTACTCAAACTTTTTTCTTTTCACCACTTAATTTTTCTAGCCTCTGGAAAAAAATATCTAAAATACAAAAACAAAACAAACAAACAAACAAACAAAAAACTACCAACAAAATGTGTCAGCAAATGCGAAGACTTGTCCAATTTAGAATTCAAACTTTCGTTTGAAGGCTGGGCAGTTTACGCTGAGAGACTATTGTGTCTTACAGACTGACCTGGAGGGCTGATTACAAGAGGAGAGAGAGGCTGCAAGCCTTTCACAATGAGTGCACTTACAGTGCTTAGTCTATAAGCAGGTAGAATGGAAAGAGCTGGAAAGTTGACCCGAAAAAGGGGGGGGTAAGAAATGGGTCTCCCGTATTGCACAGCAGTGCTTTTCGGGGGGCACTGTTTATTCGACTTGGTGCTCATGGCCGGAGTTATGGCTTTCCTTTATAACTAGAAGCAAAATAATTAGCATCATGTGTTATTCTTTTTCTCTTGAACTAAACAGACTCGTGTTTATATATTTGCGCTTTGTACTCATTGTATAACTTTGGGCAAGTGAGCAAATCTCCTTAATGCTCACATTTCTCATTGGGAAATAGAAGCTAAGACTATTCACCTTGCAGGGATGTTGGAAGTAAGACAAGGAGAATATATTAAGTGCTGAGCACATCTGAAAGTCTAATGGAAAGTAACTGTGCCACTGATCCAGCTGCCGTGCGGATGGAGAGAGAGGGGGGACTGAGACTAGCCTGAGGTTGGCAACTTTGTCACAGCCTCTAACTGACAAAATGGAAATGATGATAGTGGCTAAGACTTGCTTGTGGTTCAAAGAATAGATGGAAAAAGATGTAGCCCTCGGGCCAAGGGTTACATGCAACCATGTCACCAATACATGCCCAGAGAGTTCAGAAAGGGGGAACTTGGAGGCCCCGGAAGCTGAGTTATGGCTGAGGGCATAGGCAGCCAAGGAGAAGGCTGGCTGGCCCTGAGAAGATGGAGTGAGAGTCAGCAGGAAACTCAAAGGCCAGCAGTGAGATCAAATTACTAGGGCCAGCAAGGCAGTGTGCTGTGGAGTCAGCAGTCCACTCCTTTCCCCTTCCATGAAAAACAGACTTTTGTAAAAGGGTGAAGATCATCTTACAAGGTCCCCTTCCACAAAGCTCCTGCCAGCCTCAGCAATCCCACGAGTCTCATCTTCATCCCAGGGTGCCGTGCACACTGTGTCTCTGTAGCTTCAAGCTTTACACTGTACATATTGTCTTGTACAGTCTTTATGAGTGTGACACCATTTTTAAAAATCTTGACTGAATTTATAAAGCAGTAAAACCAACCCAAAGCCAGTTACTCTGCATCTTGTAGAGTATCAGGAATAAAACACAGCTTAACACTTGTTATTGTGTGTGTTCACATGTATGTTCTATGACATATGTGTGGAGGAAAGGGGCCAGAGGATGCCTTGTGGGAGTTAGTTCTCTTCTGCTAACCTGTGAATCCTGGGGATGAAGCTTATATCCTTAAGGTAGCAAGTGTCCTTCCTGACTAAGCCATTTCATTAGCCCAAGAACACAATTTTGCTTCTTAATTTAATGCTTTTTAAAAGGAATTCCGTGGCCCTCTAATACAATATTCTGAAGCACTGCCCTTCACCATATCAAAAGATATTTATGACTCTGTAGTTGGTCACTTAAATTTTCTCTCTCTCTCTCTCTCTCTCTCTCTCTCTCTCTCTCTGTGTGTGTGTGTGTGTGTGTGTGTGTGTGTGTATAAACTGAGGTCTCCCTGTCTTCCTCAGCTAGAGCTTACATTAACTTCTTACGTCTTACATGAAGGCTAAATATGGTCTCATATAACAGGAGAAATTCATTTGCATTGTTACATGATTAATGAGTACCAAAGACTTAAGAGACTCAGATCTCGAAGTAAGAGCCACAGTTATAACCAGACAGCCTCCGGGATGGAGGAAAGGGAAAAGAGCTTGAGTGGGAAATGGACTCAGAACTGTCTACCCAAGGCTAGATTGCCATCACTGGGCTTCAGCAGTGCTTTGAAGCTTGAAGAGCCCTCAGCCGATTTAGGCCTGTGGCAAAGGCGGTGGTGGAGACCCTTCTGTTCGCTCTGTTTGCTCACGACGTATCTCCATGCTGTGAGAGTCCAAGCAAGAGTTACGGGTGTGCACCAGCACACCCAACTACGTTGCCATGAATTAAAATGGTTTGGTCGGTGACAGGCTTCCTTCTGCCACATGTTTGTTGAAATGCAGTTGTCAGCTCTCGATGGCCTGGCAAGGCCCTGCTTCCTCTCTGGCGTCCGGGGTTCTGAAGCAGGGCTCTTGCGATGGAATGATGCTTTCAAGGAGTGCATACTACCTACAGGAGGGTCTCACCTTCCTTTCCCTGCATCCACATCTACATGTCTGCTCTTGTTTTGGACCATAGCTTGAAACTGCACAAGGTCCTCATGAAGCAGGTAGCGGTACTGTTCTTTTGGCACTATAGAGCATGAAACTAAGTAGATCTCTTTCATTTAAGATTGTCCATTCTCATCTGTTCTGTGATAATGGCAGGAGATGGGCTGAAATAATTACTAATTACGTTTCCTTAAAGTTGTATTATTTCAAAGGCTGCACTCTACATTCACTGAGGTCTTGACCATGATAAAGCACAAATAACTTACCTTTAAGTCTGTAACAGAGAGTATGGCAAAGCACACAATACACTGATACCATATTTGACTCAATAATCTTTAAAAATTTGTGACTGAAAACATTTATGTAATGTTATATACCCATGTCCAAAGTGAATGTTAAGACTGTCAGTAAATTTACAAACCCATGTCACTTTCTAATTGAGATAAATCCGTCACAACCAAGGTCCTTTCCTTAATAAACCTTCCCCAAACTCAAGGGTGAGCACTCTCCTTTAGTTTTCTAAATGACTTTTTTTTTCCCAGAAATGGAATAAATATAAGCCTTAGCCTCTGAGTCAGTGCATGAAGCATATGTTCTTTGAAGTTGACTTTTTTGGTCACTATAGGCATTGTTCCCTCATTTTTATGTCCAAATAAAATCTCATTGTTGTCTCAAAATTTGCTTTGCATCCTCTTGGTGCTGTGATATAAATTGTTTCTAACTCAAAGTTATTAAAAATTGCTGCTAAAAATTCTTCTGTGTGATATTTAAAGAATGGAATTTAATTTGTTGCACATAAATATTTAGGCTTAAAACTCTGAGGTCATTTGATACATCTTTTCTGTATCTTTTAGAGAAACTGTGGAGATATTTTAGATTCCTGCCAGTGCTTGTGAGTGTTCAATGTTATATGTCTTGTCAACATTTGATGTTATTCATCCTTCAATTTTAGACATCCTAGTAGGTGTTTGGTTGTATTTCCCGGTAGGTTTTATCTGTATTTGCCTGTCAGCTAATGATGTTGAAGTCTTTTTGTGCTTTTGATGAATTGTATATCTTTCTTTAAATGCTTCTTTTCCCTTTTTAATGTTTCCTAGTATTGTAACCTCTTTATAAAAGAGTTATAGATTTATGTATCTTAGAAGCAAATCCTGTGTGCGTGTGTGTGAGTATATATGATATATTTAGCCTCACTCCATAATTTTCTTACTTATTTGAAAGCATTTAATAAGTTTTACACAGCAAAAACAAAATTTATCTCTTCTTTAGAATTATTTATTTTGTATGTTATATTTGCTAATTTCACATTGGAAGTAGCTTTCCTTATGACTTTGTTTCTAAAAGCTTTATAACTTTAGCTTTCTTTCATTTTGGCATGGATAAAATGTTACATTTGTCAATGTCTGCACTGATGCCCTATGGGAACTTATTTATACTGGCTCTTATCAGTTACTCATAGCTTCCCTGACATGACAACTACTGGACCCAGTTATCGCCTCTCACTTTTCTAGTACAGAAGGCAAATTTTTATAATACTGTGAAGGATATAGGATCTAGTCATAACCTCCAGGCAATGTGGTGTCTGTGTGCTGTGCCTGCCTGCCAGTGAGGTTTTCCTCCACTCCCTCCACTGCCACAGTGTTCACATGCTGATTCCGAACATATCAATTTGGGCGTTATATAGGGAGATATAACTGAACTATTGGAGACTGAGCTGGTCTGCTTAGAAAAGCCTGCAAGGGTGCACATTGCCTGAAAAGAACAGATTAACAGAACACATATAAAAATCAATAAGGAGAGATCCAAGATGGCTGCCACAAGAGGACACTGTGTCTGAGGAGTTGGACAGCAGAAACATCGCAGCGACCAGGAGACTGAACTCTGGGACCTAAAACACCAGCATTTGTGAATGCCAGGTTAGCAGAACTCCTATGGTGAGGAAATCAAGTGGGAAAATCCTAGGGACACCCAGTTATTCCCCAGAAAAAACTCCGGGTGACTGGCGGCGCACAGCTCTGATCTGAACCAGCAGCGCGCTGGGCACCCTCAGCCGCCATACCAGACTGAGTCACACAGTGTCCAGGCCAGACTGAGGAGGACCTGGATACCATTTTGACTGACCTGCACACTGCAGGCACACACTGCTCGGATCTGCCAGTAAGCACCTCAGTCCGTGTGTGAGTCCACAGGCCAGTCTGAGAAGAACCTGGGTTCTGTTTCAACCAGCAGGCATACAGCAGGTGCACACCGATCCTCCTCCCGCCCCCGCCGGAAACCACCTCAGTCCGTGTGTGTGTGTGTGTGTGTGTGTGTGTGTGTGTGTGTGTGTGTACACGGACCAGGCGGAGAGGGCGTAGGGAACCGTTTTGACCGACCTGCACACTGCAGGCACACACTGTTTGGGTCCGCCAGCAACCACCTCAGTCCCTGTGTGTGTGTGTTCAGGAGCCAATCTGAGAAGGACCCGGGCTCTGCTTCAACTGGCGGGCATAAGGCAGGCGCACACTGATCACCTCCGCCAAAACCACCTCAGACTGAGAGGGCCTAGGGGACCTTCTTGACCGGCCTGCACAATGCAGGCACACACTGCTCATGTCTGCCAGCAATATCCTCAGTCCCTGTGTGTGTGTCCATGGGCCAGACAGAGAAGGACCTGGGCACCATTTCAGACAGGCCTGCATAAAGTGGGTACACTCTGCTCGGCAACGCCTGCAACCAATCCAGACCCACTGTGTGTGCCCCAAATATCATCTCAGACCATGGTGCACAGTCCCTGGCCCAGAAGGGGGCGCCAAGTCTCCAGCTCAGGGGAGAGCCCTTAGCAGAAAGCCCAGGGCAGAGCACAGAACCCCCAGCTGACATCTCAAACCAGGACACTCAGCATCTAGCACAGAGTAAGGAGCCAAACCTCCAGACCAGAGGGGTGACCAGCCTGCAGTGCTCACAGCTTCTAGCACAGAGCACGAAGCCGGGCACACAGAGCCCACAACAGAGTTCAACTGAGACAACAACACACACTAACAAACCACTGGAACTCCCTGATCTTCTTGAAGAATACTCCTGACACAAGAGATAGACAGTCCCAGTCTGAAGTTCAGCCTTAAAGCACAAACAGCTCCTTGATTATATAAAAAAATGCCCAGAAATTGGCAAAAGAACTTACCCAACAAAAATCAGGACACCATGACCCCACCAGAAACACCCAAAAGCAGTGTAGATTTTAATTCAGTGGAGACACAGGAAAATTATGTTAAAGCTATGATTATGCAGATATTGGAGGAACAAAAAGAGAGACAAAAGAGGAAAAGAACAAGGCCCTCAAAGAAATGGAGAAGAATTTAACTGCCCACATAGAGGAACAATAAAAGATAAACAGAGAGGAAACAGACAAAATAGGAGACATAGTCAATCAGTTGAAGGAAACGGTACAAAGCATGAAAACGGAATTAGAAACTATAAAGAAGACACAGAGGGAGAAGAACCTGGAACTGGAGAACTTAGAGAAAAGATCAGGAACCACAAAAGTAAGCAT
>CM053744.1:10809674-10827702 GCA_028658305.1 Pachyuromys duprasi | reverse complement strand
TCCCTCCCTCATCTCCCTCCTCCCCGCCCCCTCCAAGTCCACCAACAGGGGAGGACCTCCTCCCCTTCCATCCAACCCCAGCTCATCCTGTCTCCTCAGGGCTGGCTGCAATGTCCTCCCCTGGGATCTAGCCAGTCTGTCACTCCCTGGCTTGTATGGGGGAGGGTCAAAGAGTCAGCCATCAAGTTCATGACTGAAATAGTCCCTGTTTCCCTCACTAGGGTCTTCAATGCTACACGGAGCTATCATGGGCCCAATCTGTGCAGGGGTTCCAAGCCACATCCACACATGGTCCTTGATTGTAGAAACCGTCTCATACAAGACCCCTGTGCCCTGCTCAGTTTGGTCTTTGTGGAGAAAAGCAACCATCTTGCAAGGGACCTAAAAATAAATACAAATAGCAACATTATTTTTGTAGCCCAGAAGCAGAAACAAAGTAAAAATTTCAGAAAAGGTGTGATATTGTGAGTTAGGCTGCATTTAAACTATTCCATTGATTGGATGCAGATAAAAACAATAAGAAGCCTGATCTCCTCAGAATGTGGAAGTTAAAAGCTTCTTGTGAGGATTGATAATCTCACTGTAATTCTCACTATACGAGCCAGTAAAATGGGCACTGTTGGCACTCTCTTATGAATGCCATAAAATTGTGTTTGAGAAGAAAATGAGTCACTATAGAGCCTTACCTTGTGAATGCTTTTTCTACACTGAAGAGAAAAATGCACAATTTATTTGTCAGTCTATTGGCTATTAGATATTATTTGCAGAAAATTTTCTCATATATATATTCATAAATAAGCATATTCTTACTCAACCAGATTCTCTTAACATTCTCTTCACATTCTTAAAGTTCCCATGTGTCCCAAACCCTCCTGAGCATTTGGAAGACCACAGTGAGTAAAATACTTTGCCTCATAAACTCACAGAATTTATATTCTAGTGGAAGAACAGAAAATATTGAAAGGATTGCAGCTAAAACTGCAAATTAGGTCTCTGGGATTGACCTCACTGAGAAACACGACCTTGAGTAAATATCTAGGGCCAGTGAGGAGCCAAACATTTGGCTATCTAGAGAGTACATGCTTAGATAGAAGAGGGAGTCCAATGCTTCTACAACAGACCCACCTGTGGAATTGGAGGAACTCTAAAATAACCATTGCTAAAGCAAACGTACAAAAAAAGGAATTAGTAGGAAATGAAGGCAAATGTACCAAATTATATTAGTCTTATAGGTTTCAGGCAGGCTGCAACATTACCTTCCAATTGAGAAACATTTAGGGAATAATAGATTAGTAGGAAAATGTGGCATTAGGTCCAAAATGGTTTGACCTGTGGGGACAGGTGAATTATGAGGGTGCAAGTGTTGAATGAGGAAGATGGCTTAGGAAGAAAGTGAACAGATCCAGGTGAGAAAATATAGGCATTAAAATCAAGATAATATTAACATTGTGTTATGGGTCCTTAGCTTTGTAACATATTTAAAGATGAAATGCACAGATATCCCGGTGGTCCTGACGTGGCAAGTGAGAAAATAAAGGAAGCATCAGACTCCAAACAAGGCTTCGGATGTTGGTGTCAGCATTTATCAGGAGAGAAACAACCATAGGGATAATTGGTCAGCAGAAAATACGATTTTATTTTTATCATATGTGATGTCTTAAGTTCAAAATGACTATAGTTTGCTTTAGGCCACTGGTTAAAAAAATATTAGCATGACCCCCAAAATACAGACTGCAAAAGCCAACACTGACAAGAGGGATTATCACAAAGTACAAAAGAAACAACATGGCCAGGAGATAAAAAGGGAGAAAATACTCCAAGCTCTTTATCCTCTATAGGATTAATATAAAAATATAGAAGAGTTAAGACAGCAGTGTAACAAAATATTGCTTCTATTTTTAGTACCTGGAGAAGCAGCATACCCCTTACAAATGGACAGGTAAACTGTGTCCATCTCTGGCCCTTTAATATTTCCCCATTAGTTCCAAATTTTTCTTCATTTTCACACATCTGGGTGATTTTGATTACACAAAGATAACTTTCAAAGTTTTGTCCCTCCTTAAGTCCTTTCTATTTTATTATCAATAAAGCAAAGATTTCACAGGTGTCAATCAAATACATATCACACATGGAAACAGTAAGATACAGGGTCTTATGGTATGAGGGTGTGGGATTATCTGCTGCGAACTCCCCTTCACCCAACACATGCACTTAATAGGCAACCTGAAATAACATCAACCTTGTCTTAAGCTGGTCCTTCAGTTATAGGGAATGTGTGACCACCTACAAGAAAACCATATAAGCTAAAAAGAGGTCTTATATTTTCTCTATATACTATTTCTTTGGCAAATTCAATAAAGTCATAGGCCATAATAGCTCAGAGTTTTATATACATATATATGAATCAAATAAAACAAATACTCGGCTATTTCCATGCCAAATCAATCCTGGGCAATTTAACTTTGGACTTTGAGTATTTCATAGATAATCTCTGATGACCAATGATTCATGGAATATAAATGACGCACTTCATACCTCCCTGGTCTTGCTACAGTCCTTTTCTGCAATTAGGTTTGGCTATTCCAGGCAATTCCCTGTGACAATTTTATTTGAAAGCTTAGACTGACAGAATACCTCATCTCGGCTCCCACACTTACTTTGGGGTTTAGGATACAGTGATTCCATTCACACTAAATATTCAAACCTGTCACTGTAAAATATGCCCGGGGTGGTTCTGCTTCTCTTCTGCTGTGGCTCAGAAGCCTTTCAAAGGCCCATCAGAGTGGAAGCACTCAAGCGAGTACATTTTAAAGTGACAGTTCTATATCTAAACTCTATGGTCTTAATGAAATCTTTATTCTAAAAAGTGAACTTTTAGCTCAGCAAGAGGCACTGTGGTCTCCTGCCTCTCTCTGTTTAATTATTTCCAAATCAAGTTCACAGGCACAGGAAACATTTTCAGGACTCAGGAGACCTGGCTGAACTCAGTAGT
This sequence comes from Pachyuromys duprasi, assembly GCA_028658305.1. Classification (NCBI taxonomy): domain Eukaryota; kingdom Metazoa; phylum Chordata; class Mammalia; order Rodentia; family Muridae; genus Pachyuromys; species Pachyuromys duprasi. Next base: position 10,824,710 of record CM053744.1, on the reverse strand, counting down.
CAGTGGCAGCAGGCACCTCTGAGAACATGGAAGGACTTTTTCGAGTATCTTGGTTTGCAGTTTTGAAGTGCTTCTTTGGGCTGTATTTATTACAGGGAAGGAGAGAGGCTTTAGCTTGTCAGTAGAAGTTTTCAAAGGCCCTTGACATTACTACACCATAAACAAAGTTCAGTGTGGAACCTGGTGGATATTTGTGCAGTTCATAGATGTGGGAATGCTGTAATTAACTTGGCAGCTTCTGATGGCTAAACACCATGGCCACTAGCAGCGAAAGGATGGCAGGTCAGTATCCTGATTCACTGCCAGACTCTCCTGGGCAATGCTTCATGATGCTTGGAGCAGGTCCAGGGAGCTAGTCCCTGAAGAAGTTTCCACGGATGATGCTTACCCCCAAATTAACCTCAATAATTTAAAGCTGTAGAAATGGAAATAGTTAATCCCAGAGATTTATTCTATTGTCTGAAGTTCTGCCCGTTTCTCAGTGCAATGTTTTTGCTCTTTGCATAAAAGTGGTCACATTTGTGAGCTTTAGAAGTGTGCAAATTCCCAGGTACCCTTTTGAGAGACAACTCAGTGTGGTAGTTGGAGCCATAAAGGTAACTCAACTATGTAAACAATTTAAGTCACTATAGTCAGACACTGTAAATCAGATAAATCACTGTCACAGTTTAGTCTTCTGAATTTATTGTCTAAGGCTCAGTAGTATATGAGTGCTAGGTTGTTTTGGGTGCTCACTTTTTGAAAGAAAGAAGCATGTTGAATCCCTGACACAGCAATAAGACCTTTCAATGCCTCATCTCTCCTGTGCTGTTCTTTATAATAATGTTCTAATAATACCAATATTGAACTTTTTCATTCTTTTATTGAGTGGTACTATCCATTGGAGGTTGGGTGTGAACAGTAGAGCAGAATGGATTTCACAAGTCAATTTTACCATGATCAAGTCACTTTTTATGCCTCAGTTTCTCCATCTATGAAATAGGTTTGTTGTTAGCATGTATAAAAGACACTTGGGGAAGCTTCTAGTACACAGTATGGTATCATGGATATGTTAATTTTTATTGTTCTTGGTTAAGGATCATCCAGTGATTTCCACAAGTTTACAGAGCAAAATGAGCCTGCATGGGTTGGAAGTAAATAAAGAAACTTCATATTCAAAGCTGTTTATGAATGGCCAGACACAGAATTCGATAAAAATTTAACTCACTAAACCTTTAGTGGTTTATCTGTTTGTCTCCGAATTCTGCTGTGGTGAACTAGTGTGACTATTTATTAAAATAGTTAACTATTTTAACTGTTAGCACTTTTGGCTACTGAGTCTAGAAAAACACAACTAAGAATAGCTCCATGTACCTACCCATAATAGTTTAAAAAAAAAACAAAAACGAGTCACTTTCCCTCAGTCCTGAAAACTCCTTCTCAGACTCATAATTTTGGGGGATGGTGAGATAAGCCTTTTGGAGGCTCATAGAGAATGGTGAGTGAAGTGTCAGTGACTCTTATGGTTCTTCGGAAGACCCTGATCCACTGCACACAGTGTTGATCTACTAGGGACTCCTAGCACACTAGTGAAGTCTCAAAATGGATCCAAGACGAGGCTGGTGACTGCTTCCCCCTTCTTTATGGAAGCCTCCTAAGGTGACCTTGCCTCCCATTTCCCTATAGTTGTACCAACCTGATTGATTATTATTGTGCTTGAGACTAGCATGGGGTCATCTGATTGAACCTTCAATCACTTCAAGGCCGCTACACTGGACAATAAAGTTAGATCTGCACCTTTGAGTCTGGTCTCCAAAGCCTGATTCCTGGGATACACTCACCTCCTTCCTTGGCCCTTAACCCCTGATCCTGATCCCCACAGCTGCTGCTGAAACAGGGAAGACAGGGACATCAGGGACCTCTGAATCATTGCAGGTGTGTGGACCTCTCTACTCAGGATAGGTTACTCAAAGTCTTAGCATAAAGGGAATCAGACAAAAAATTCTGAAAGGTATACTAGAGAGTAGGTGACTTTCTTTCTCAGGTGAAACACTTAATACTGTCTATGACTAGGTTCTTAAATTGTATCCTTGCTTGCTTGTATGGAAGCTCTGAGATGAGCAGGTTGCAATTCTTGCACAGAAGAAGAGATGGAGGACGAATTTCCACCATGTTTTTTTCCTATAGTTACTATTATCCTTAGTGGCCTTTGGGGATCTGCTATGATTTGACTTTCTATGACCTTGGTGGCATATTCTGAAGAGACAGAAAAAGCTGAGGAATCTGCTAGGCATGATTTGACCGCTGCTGGCTCCGTAGATAATGACCAGCAAAACCAAAACTAACTTCCCTGTATCCTGAGTGGAAGCAACTTGATGGAACTGAGACTGAAAGAAAATTATCAACATCAAACCTATGAGGCACAGCCACAAAGGGAACTGTGGCAGCTTCCTGTTCCCCTGGACATGTACATGGCTCAGTGTGGTAGAGAGAGCAGCCTCCTATGTAATCCTTGGGTGGCCTCCTCTAGTTCTCCTGTGACACCAGTGTTGTACCTGTATGAGGCCATGTTAAACCCTGAAAGGGATGACTATACTTCCACCCACGCTTTCTCTGTAACTCTCCAGCCTTAGCATGGTGACAATTCTCCTGAAACAGTTTGGGAGTCCTGTTCCCAGGAAATGCTACAAAAGTTTAGAAAAGCAGTTAGTGAGAACAAATTGCATTCATAATTAATTAGTTAAATGCTAGGTCTATGGCCACTACTGTAAATACACTCCAGGACTGGAAAAATATTATGCAAGCAATCTTATCTGGAGGGCAGTTTTATTTCCCCAATGGAAATCTGCATTCTATGATGAGGGAGAATGTTTCAGACAAGGAAAGTTGGCTTGAAATGATCTGATCCCTTCTGGGGCGCTCCAGCCAGATGGTCACAAAGGTGCATGTATGGGAGGGAACTACCATGGAGGCACAGAGAGTATTCACTCCAGTGCGGAGGAGAGGACAGGAGGATTGGATAACTGCCACTAGAGCCTTAGGTACTAATGTCAATCAGACAGAAAGCTTGGCAGCTACTCTAGCTATGCATTTGAAAACACAGGAAACTGGAGGTAAATGCATGGCAGGATATTGGACATGTGGAGGTCAGGGCCACTTTGTCCATCAATGTTCTAACAAGACATAAGACAAAACTAAAAACCATCCCCCATCAATCTGCCCAAAATGTAAAAAGGGATTTCAATGGGCTAAAGGTTGCCACTTCAAAACTACCAAAGATGGGCAGCCTTTAGACTTCCAGGAGGGCAACCCCCAGTCCTGCAATTAAAGGGGAAAACCCATGGGAATGTTATGGACAGTTCCCGTTAGTGCACATCAGGCCCACCCTTGTTTTTGATACTGAGGTAGAAAGGCTTTTTTAAAAAGAGAAGTTCCTACTTCTTGAAGTTGCTGCTCTCCCTGGGCTGCCTGTGAAGGGTGTTGCCTGACACAGTCTTGGAAAACATCTCGGCTGATCACATTGTGTGACAATGATGGTTATCAAGGGACAATTACACCCCTTATGATGGTAGAGCTTTCCAATAGCCACTGGGGAAGGGATATCTTAGAATATAAGGATGTAGTCATTACCCCAGACAATAAACCCTTTATAATTGCACTATATAAGATAAATTGCATTTGAAACAATCCCCTCAATTCTAAGGACGTCTGTTCCAACAGGATTCCAATTCTCCCTAAAAATGATATGGAATTCTCACAAACGCATGAGGGTGAATCAGCGAGCAATAAGAGGAGAGAAATACCAGGAACTGCTCAAATCTGTTCAAGAACAGTTTAGCTGTAATCAATATAGAGCTATGTACTAGTTCTTGAAATTCTATTTTTTGCTATAAAAAAGAAGTCATGAAAATTTAGATTCTTGTATACATGAGCATCTTTTGGATATATGAAGAGGGGTGGTATAGCTGGATCTTGAGGAAGCGCTATTCCTAATTGTCTGAGAAAGCACCAGATTGACTTCCAAAGTGGTTGTACAGGTTTACATTCCCACCAGCAAGGGAGAAGGGTTCCCCCTTTTCCACATCCTTTCCAGTATTGTCACTTGAGTTTTTTATCTTAGCCATTTTGATGGGTGTGAGGTGAAATCTCAGGGTCGTTTTGACTTTCATTTCTCTGATGACTAAGGAGTTGAAAATTTCTTTAAAGTGTTTCTCTGTCATTCAATATTCCTCTATTGAGAATTTTCTATTTAGCTCTGTATCACATTTTTTAACTGAATTTCTTGATTTGTTGCTTTTTAACTCCTTGAGTTCTTTGTATGTTCTGTATATTAGCCCTCTGTCAGATACAGGGTTAGTGAAGATCCTTTCCCAGTCTGTAGGCTGTCGTTTTGTTCTGACAACAGTGTCCTTTGATTTACAGAAGCTTTTTTCAGTTTCATGAGGTCCCCTTTATTGATTGTTGATCTTGGAGCCTGTGCTGTTGGTGACATTTGCTCAACCATGTTTGTAGCAGCTTTATTTTTATATTTTTTAAATAATTTATTTATTTGTTTCTATGTTCACTTGTGTTTTGCCTGCATGCATGTCTGTGTGAGGGGCTCTGAGCCCCTGGAACTGGAGTTACAGTCAGTTATGAGCTGCAGTATACTGAGACTTGAACCCCGGTCCTCTGGAAGAAAAGTCCTCTTAACCACAAAGCCATCTCTACAGCTCCTGTAGCGGCTTTATTTTAATAGCTAGAATATGGAAATAACCCAGATGTCCATCAACTGAGGAATGGATACAGAAATTGTGGTACATTTACCCAATGGAATGCTACTTAGCAATTAAAAACAAGGAAATCACGAAATTTGCAGGCAAATGGTGGGATCTAGAAAAGATCATCCTGAGTGAGGTATTCCAGGAGCAGAAAGACACACGTGGTATATACTCACTTACAAGTGGTTATTAGACATATAATATAGGATAAACATACTAAAATCTTTACACCTAAGGAAGCTAAGGAAGAAGGAGGACCCTGGGTAAGACAATCAATCCTCATTCAGAAAGACAAACAGGACTGACATTGGAAGAGGGAGAAAACAGGGAACAGGACAGGAGCCTACCACAGAGGGCCTCTGAAAGACTCTACCTAGCAGGGTATCAAAGCAGATGCTGAGACTCATAGCCAAACTTTGGGTAGAATGCAGGAAATCTTATGAAAGAAGGGGGAGATAGAAAGACCTGGAGGGGACAGGAGTTCCATAAAGAGAGCAACAGAACGAAAATTTCTGGCCACTGGGGTTTTTTTCTGAGACTGATACTCTAAGCAAGGACCATGCATGGAGATAACCTAGAACCCCTGCACAGTTATAGCCCATGGCAGTTCAGTCTCCAAGTGAGTTTCTTTGTAATGGTAACAAGGACTGCCTGTGACATGAACTTAGTGGCTGGCCCTTTGATCTCCTCCCCCTGACAGGGGAGCAGCTTTACCAGGCCACACAGACAGACAATGCAGCCACTCCTGATGAGATCTGATAGACTAGGGTCTTATGGAAAGAGAGGAGGACCTCCTCTATCAATGGACTAGGGGAGGGGCATGGGAGAAGGTGAGGATGGGCTGGTTGGATTGAGAGGGGATGAGGGAGGGGACTACAGCTGAGATACAAAACAAAGTGAATAAACTAATTAATAAAACATAAATAAATTTTTAAAAAGGAAATTTATATTCTTACAGACCTCAGATCTGTCCGTGCTACTACATAGGCAATGGGGGTTACCCAGGCTAGTGTCTCTGGTTTATCTGAAGTCCTTTGTGGATACTATATTGTCACCATAGATATTAAGGATTGTTTTTGCTCTATTCCTCTTCATCTGGAGGACAAAGATTTGCCTTCTGGGTACCCGTCATTAGAAATAAAACCAATAAGTAGATATCAATGGAAGGTGTTGTCACAGGGGATGAAAAATAGTCCCATTATTTGTCAGATTAATGTGTAAGAGTCTATTAAAATAGTGGCCAGTGACTGCTATGTGATCCATTGTATGGATATTTTAATTGGTCACCCTGAGAAACAAACCTTACAGCTTTCCAGGATCACCCCTTTACCATCAGTCTCCTGGCAGAATCCTATGGACAATATGTACAAGCATTTGCATATGTCTTTCTAGAAGGAACAGACAAGCTAGTTTGGGTTCCTAGTCAGGCCATAAAGCTGTTCACCTGCTTTGAGAGAGATGATGGAACCACTCTAGATGACTCTACAGAATCTATCCCTGAGTGAAGGAGAGGATGACAACCACCAATCCATGGTTCCAGAAACCAGACCATCAGGAGATAATGACTATCAATACCACTAGAGTGGATGTAGTTACCTTAATGATCTAGGACTTTTCTTTCAGGATGTACCTTCCAAAAGCACCACTTTATTTTCACCCAGTAGTTTCTTTGTTTATGCCATGGTAATTGTAATTTTACTTATATTTTTCTTGATACAGCTTAAAAACCATATACACCTCCAAAATCAGCACACCAAAGCTATCCAACTAAAGATTTTTAACTTTGAAATTTAAACAGAGGGGGAACCCTTGGGTAATACTGAAACAAACCTTTTGGAAGCCCATATGAAACGGGGAGTAAAGCATCAACAGCTCTAATGATCCTGATTCACTGCACACACTGTTGATCTGCTAAGGACTCTTAGCACACTAGTGAAGTCCATGGAAAACTCCTAAGGTGACCTCCCTATTTCCTTGTAGTTTGTACCAACCTGATTGATTGTTACTAGTGCTTAAGGCTGGGATGGGATGGTTTGATTGGCTCTTCAATTGTTTAAAGGCCTTTACACCTGATGATAAAGTTATATCTGCACCTTTGAGTCTGGTCTCCAGAGCCTGATTCCCGGGACTCTGCATGGGCTCTGTTGCCACTCAAACCCCTTTCTCTGGTTCCTGAGCCCCGTAAAGATAATATTAAACTTCAGATTTTTACCTAGTACATATCTCCAGCTTTCTTCCAGTGATATCTTTGAAATACCTGGAAAGTTGAAGGTGGCAGAGGCAGAGGCTAATATCACTCCTTCTTACAGTGATTGTGTGTGTGTGTGTGTGTGATAATTCACCAGTTATATATTCTTCTAGCTCATCTGGTCTACTTTGTGAATTATTGAAAAGTGACACAGCGGCCATGAGGCTTATGGCTGTAGTACTTCTCTGATATACTCAAAGTGACCTTAGTATCACAGCAAACAAAAACGACAGCATGGCTGGAGATATGGCTCAGTAGATAAAGCACTTGCCACTGTAAGCATGAGACCCTGAGATCACATTCCCCAGACCCACAGGAAACCGGGCACACTAGTGGGGTCTACAATCTCACACTCCTATGGCTAGATAAGAGGCAAAGACAGGAGATTTCCTTAGTACTCGCGAGACAGCTAGCCTGGAGTGCCCAACAGAAGACAACAAGAGACTGTGTCAACAAATAGGAGTTCAAGGTGTCCTCTGATCATCGCGCACATTTGACATACACATATGTGCACAGCCTTATTCACAAATGTGAATGTATGGATATAGTGGTTTGAGAAATTCTGGTCATATTTGTGTGGAGGTGCATCATCTCCTCCATCTAGAAACCTGGGAGAGACCTTGGGAGATGGTTCAGTGCATTCTACTTCTTGTCCCATTCAGCTTACATCCTGGGCCTTAGCATAGGAAAAATATAGACGCTCACTTAATTCTACATGCACACAGGGGACTCAACTAGATACTGCCATGAATTTTCACAAGTGACATCCATTACCTGTAGAATTATTTTTTTAAGCCAGAAAAGGCTCCTTTTACTCATCCAGGGGTGGTCTTTTGAACTGCAGTGCAACTTTATAATGTCACCAGCACCAGTAAAGCAAGCTGGCTAGGTGCAGAGTAACACAAGGAGCTTGCTGGAACCTTCTAGTCCAATGGGTGCCCTTGACACGAGCAGCCAAAGCTGCTGGGCAAGAGGAGCCAAACAGATCTCAGGATGAGCTAGGGGTGCCTGCTCCACCCAAAGCTCCAGTCTGTCCATTTTTCCCTGTCAAAGACAACAGTGTGCAAATCAAAACCCTTGAAAATATGCTCACAGAGAATCACAGAGCAGGCTCTGATTGCTGTGGCTCTTGACCAGAGAAGCATCATGGCCGTGCATGAAAGGTCAGGCAGCTTCCATCCTTCCAAATACCAGGGCATTGCCATCTGACTATGGTCTCTGTACTACCTCAGGGCCCTGCCATCCAGGCCTTCAGACAAGAGTCCCGTCTGCCACCTTCTTAAGAATCCAGCAGCCAGAAAGGGATGGCGAGGGTCCTCTGAGCCATCTGCTTCCCGAATCTTCAGGCGGACTTTCAGATTGGTCTTCCTCCATTCTGAGTACAGCTGGCAGTGGTATGGGAAAGAGATCAGTGTCCAGAACACATAGATGGTGAAGAGGGCAATGGTGAAGGCAATGAGCCCCACAGCCTCCAGCTGGCTGGGCAGACAGAGGTGGTCCTGAGCTCCTCGCAGGCACAGCCAGCTTGAGATGGTGGCCGGTGGTGTGATGAACACGACGCACACCATATCACAGCACAGTGTCCTGGGCCCTTCAGCCACTCTGTGAGTGTGACACAGAGTGTGACACAGCTCACAGTACCGGGTGTGGGGAGGAAGATAGCCATTTCTCCAGACAGCTCTTGTGCACAGCTCCCAGTGCCGGCATAGCCACATGGGACAGCAAGTTCTCCCCATTTGCTCCCTCATGGCAGATTCGGCAGAAGGGACAGTCACTTGGTGTGTCCAAAGCTCCGATGACAGTTGAGAGCAGCCGGCCATCCCTTGAAGTCACCTGTGCTACATAATGGGGCGGCCCCAGCCCTGTGGCTTCCACAACCTTGGAGAAGGCAGGGCTGCCAGAACAGTCACACAGGGAGCCGGGGAGGTGGCAACAGTCACCCGTCCTCATGGCCACAGAGAGCCTCGTGTCTTCAGGTCTTGAGGCCCATGGTCCCAGGAACCTGATCCACGGCCAGCCGGGTTGGGCGGCCGCGCAGGCCCCTCGGTTCTCCCTGGCCTGGGTCCCGCCCAGCCCGGCCTGTCAGCAGCTGCTTGCTCCGGCTCCTAGAATTACATTTTTATTGTGACCTACAAGAAGGGACACTGAAACCTCTTCTGTAGTCCGGGACAATGACAGACATCCTCATTATGGTGTGTTCTCAATTTCTGAGACTAAGATTAAACATTCCTTTGCTAGAGAATATGATTTTTTTTAAATCACAGACTGGAAAAGGTCACTTCAAATATTTCACATCTTCTATTTTAAGGTATTTGGTAGGCACACATGGGATTCTTAATGCATGCATACACATATATCTTAAGTTCATCTGTGTCTATCTCTCTATATGTATATGTACCCATTTTTGCTTCTTGAGGGGGAATCTTGTTACATGGTCTGCTGCCCCAACTATCTTCTAATTCCTAGGTTCAAGTTCTCCTCTGCCTCAGTTTCATAAGTAAGGAGGATTTCAGGTGCACATCTGTGAATCAAGTAACACATTGTTTTTTTTTTTTTAAGACAAGAGTTTATGCACCATTTTGTGGAGCTGATCTATCTAGGAAGACAAACATAAACAAATTAGTACAACTCAGTGTTGTATGTCATCAACTGTGCAGAAAGGGCAGGTGGAGCCCAGGTAAGCTTGTGGCACCTGACAAGCGCAGGAGAGACACTTTAATCTCATTATGGAAAGATGAGTAAACTTTACTCAATATGTGGGGGTGGCGATATTAAATCATTCATCCCATCTAGGACACCAGGTACCTCAGTAACACATAGCTCCTCTGTCAATCCAGGATACCGTTCTTCCATCAACACCTTCCCCTTCAGATCTTTGAAATGGATTTGATATGCTCTCAACCTTCTGCATTCTACTATGAGCACAGCTGACAGAAAGGTCCTTACAAAGTCTCATTCAAATTCATTGTGAAAGCATTCAGAATTTTCTAATAACTCACTTGATAAAATCAGAGAATGGATGCCACAAGATAAAAATCTAAAAACATTCACATAAAACAGTAATATTTCTTAATAAAATCAGAGCCCTGAAAGTAGTGTCCTAGGACCTGCAAAATCTCAACTCTTAACAGAAATTAAAACCTGACTAAAGAACTTTGGACATTGGTCCTAGCAGCACTGGCTGCCTTCCTGTGGTTGAGATACTTTAAACAATCTTCCTCCTAGGAGTGCTTAGTTTGTGTGGGGCACTCTTCCTACATAGTCATGCATACTATTTCCTTTCTGCATACAAATTGCATTTGCTGTCACTTTAAGCCCATCACTGGAGCATCTGTCACCAGAGTTCCTTCTGCACAGTCACTTGAACATTCACCACATAGAGCCACTAAAATGTGATCTCTTTGGTACCACTTTTTAAAACTTGGTTATTAATGTTAGAAACTGTATTCATGAGGTTTTCCCTAGCACTTAACTGTATAAAAAAAGGTGCAAAAGTTAAATTGGTGACATTTTATGAAAAAAAAACCCACAAAAACTGGTATATCTCAGGAACCATGCCCTTTCTCTCATATCCAGAGAGGACCCATTGGATGGTATAGAGATCTTTGGAATCTGCAAGTGGCACGGTTGTGGTTCCCACACCTCTGTGTGAACTACAACCGTGATGTGAATCCCATATATGTGAGCTGTAAAAAGAATGCCCTTCTTCAGCTAACTGGGGATGTAAAGATTTCTATTTCTATTTCTATAATGCTGGCCAACAGAGCCAGACTGGACCTGTTTGCTCCTGGTAAGGGCTGTTAGGACATTAACAAAGCCTGTGAAATTCAAATCATGGCTATGTACACACTTGAATGGAGAATGAAAAATTAAAAGTCACATGATAACATGGCTTTATAGAGAAGCAAGCTTGTTTTTGTTAATGTGGAGAAACATGAAAAGGAATTTACACATTTCAAGGATAACAGTCAAGCTCTAGAGTAAATCTATTACGTCCATGTGGAGATTTTCAAAGAAACCATGCACATGTGGTTGTAAGTTACAGTGCTAATTTTGTTTCGTGCGTATGTATGTGTGTGCGTTTTATGAAACATGCAAAATTAAAGTCTGAGAACAAAGTCCTCCTGTGAGGGTATTCTGCAGAGAAAAAAAAAAAGATGCCAAATAGACTGAAAAAATAAAAGTGAAACTCAAAGCCAAGCAAAGTCCAAGGTGCAATTCTAGGAAGATAAGATGTAAGGTGATCCTGTCATTTGAGGACTGTTATTTATTTAGGTTTTGAAAAGGTTCACTTGATTTCCTTAAAAAAAAGTAAGAAATACTCCAAAAGTTTTCTCATGATATTTTGTTGTTGTTGTTGTTCATTATTTAGAGGTCAATACTGAGTGACTGGGAAATCACAGTTCATGATTTCCTGCTTCATTTGGCAGATATTAAGCAAACAAGTAAATTTCTTATTATAAAAATGGTACAAAGTGTATGCAGCAAGTCTATTGTAAAGTGGGTAAGTGATTCCTACTTTTAGCTAACCACAAGCTGCAATAAACACCTGTGAGTTTCTTTCCATTTTTTGTCAAAATTCTCAATACAATTTTTTACTTTCTAGTAATATGAAATATTACTAGATAGAAGGAAATATACAAGGAAAACAGAACAATAAAACACCAAAATAATTTCATGTAGAAAGCATTGTATTGAGCATTTTTTTTGCTTTAAAAAACTTTAAAAATATTTTTAGAATAAAGTCACATCATGTATTTGTTAAGATTTGTTTATTTTTTTATTAATTATAGTGTTTTCACTTCTGTTCCAGCTGTAGCCCCTTCACTCATCCCCTCCCAATCCCACTGTCCCTCCCTCACCTCCTCCCATTCCCCTCTCCAAGTCCACTGAGATGGGAGGGCCTCCTCCCCTTCCCTCTGATCCTACCCTGTCAAATCACATCAGGACTGGCTGCATTGTCTTTATTTTCAATAGACTGGACATTTTAAGTGAAGAATTATGTCAAATTATTTTTTCAGTAGCACTATTAGGTTGATAACAGAATCTTATTTTTAGTGGCGGGAAGGCAGAATTAAGGAATGCTTAAGTGAGTTTTTTAAATGGCTATAAAGCTAAAAAAATAAAATGGGGAAAGAAATTTAAACATCTCTCATTAATATCTTTAAACTCTAATTTGTAGATAACATATTATGAAAAGGACATTTTTTGAAGTAAGCATTGATAATTTTCACTGAAGTTTTACTAATCAATTAATACCGAAAGAGTTCCTATTTTACTTCTCTGAACTCTCAGGGTAAGTAGAGTAGAGATAGAAAACAGTTGGACTGGATCAATTTTATTCCCTTATGAAGATGCCCTCCAGTCTAAGAAAATAGATAGAATAGGTTCTGAGGTTCTCTTCCTAAAACTAGCCATGGCCTAGTAATTGGAATCATAGCTAAGTACTGAGGACTGGTGAAGTCATGGATATTGGAGGAGAACCTACAATCTCCACTTTCTAAGACAGCACAATCCCCAACTACATCCTAAATATTTGTCCATATGGCTATGGATAAACATTCCTCACCCTTCTTCAAGGAAACTTCAATTTGTTGCCAATGGAGACCATTTCAGAAAAATCTCAACTGACCAAAAACCTAGTCCCAACTCTAAATCTACAACATGTGCACCTAAGGCTCAGGTATCATTGTGAAGAGCACAAACAGGCAGCAAGAGCCAGAGAAACAGGGATATTCTGTGAGACTGTATCTTCTAGGAAGGCCAGAAGATATGTCTATAAAGTCTCACTAGCATGAGCTGAACACAAACAACAACAGACATGCCAAAGTGGTCAGGAGACTGACCATGAGGCCTCAACTGTAAACAAGAATAAGGCTGCTAAGGAATGCTCAGACCTGGAAAATGCTTCTTAAGGAAAGAACCTACTCTTGGTTATCTAATATCAAATGATAAGCCCTGAAAACAAATGCAAACAAATAACATTATACACACTGAAGTAATATATAATTATATTTATATATTTAGAAATATATAAATAAACTTATATAGGCCCTGAAAGAGAAGGAAAAGAAAACATGAATTTGAAAGAGAGAAGTCAATGGAGATACGTGGGAAAGTTTGGAGGAAGAAAATTATATTAGATTACGAGCTCAAAAAAGTTATTATTATTTTTTTTAAAAAAAGAGGCTTGAGTTAGGACCTTCAAGAAGAAATTCAAGACATTTCATTCAAGCAACTTAAAGGATCACCTTAAAAGCCCTAGGAAAAAAAAGAAGCAGACACACCAGAAAGGAGTAGTCGGCTGGAAATACTCAAACTCAGGGCTGAAATCAATAAATTAGAAACTAATAAAATAATTCAAAGAATCAATGAAACCAAGAGCTGGTTCTTTGAGAAAATCAACAAGATAGACAAACCCTTAGCCAAACTAACTAAAGGCAGAGAGACACCATCCAAATCAACAATATCAGAAATGAAAAGGGGGACATAACTATAGACACTGAAGAAATCCAAACAATCATTAGGACTTACTTCAAAAGGTTATATGCCACAAAATTTGAAAATCTAAATGAAATGGACAATTTTCTTGATCGATCCCACTTACCAAAGCTGAATCAAGACAAGGTAAATCAATTAAATAGTCCTATATCCCCTAAGGAAATAGAAGTGGTCATCAAAAGTCTCCCATCCAAAAAAAGCCCAGGACCAGATAGTTTCAGCGGAGAATTCTACCAGACCTTCAAAGAGGAACGACCTCTAATTGTCTTCAAACAAAATAGAAACAGTTCTCTTCCATAAAATAGAAACAGAAGGAACACTACCAAACTCATTCTCTGAAGCCGCAGTCACCTTGGTACCTAAACCTCACAAAGACCCAACAAAGAAAGAGAATGTTAGGCCAATCTCCTTTATGAACATTGATGCAAAAATACTCAACAAAATACTTGCAAACCGAATACAAGAACACATCAAAGATATCATCCACTATGAGCAAGTAGGCTTCATCCTAGGTATGCAGGGGTGGTTCAATATATGGAAAGCCATCAATGTGATCCACCATATTGACAAACTGAAAGGAATAATGATCGTCTCCTTAGAGGTTGAAAAAGCATTTGACAAAATCCAACACCCATTCATGTTTAAAGTCTTGGAGAGATCAGGGATACAAGACACATACCTAAACATAGTAAAGGCAATATACAGCAAGCCTATAGCCAACATCAAACTAAACAGAGAGAAACTTAAAGTAACCCCACTGAAATCAGGGAGGAGGGAAGGCTGCCCACTCTCTCCATATCTCTTGAACATAGTTCTGGAAGTCCTTGCTAGAGCAATAAGACAATTGAAGAAGATCAAGGGGATAGAAATCAGAAAGGAAGAAGTCAAAATATCACTATTTGCAGAAGATATGATAGGATACCTGAGTGACTCCAAAACTTCTACTAGGGAACTCCTACAGTTGATAAACACCTTCAGCAGAGTGGCCAGATACAAAATTAACTAAAAAAAATCAGTAGCCCTCCTGTTACAAAAGACAAAAGGGCTGAGAAAGAAATTAGGGAAACAACACCCTTCATAATAGCCACAAAAGACATAAAATACCTTGGTATGACCCTAACCAAGGAAGTCAAAGAATTGTATGAAAAAATTCAAGTCTCTGAAGAAAGAATTAGAAGAAGATATCAAAAGATGGAAAGATCTCCCATGCTCATTGCTTGGCAGGATTAACATAGTAAAAATGTCCATCTTACCAAAAGCAATCTACAGATTCAATGCAATTCCCATTAAGTTACCAACACAATTCTTTACAGACCTAGAAAGAAAAATCCTCAACTTCATATGGAATAACAAGAAACCCAGAATTGCTAAAACAATCCTCTACAATAAAAGATCTTCTGGAGGTATCTCCATCCCTGATCTCAAGCTGTACTATAGAGCAACAGTAATAAAAACTGCATGGTGCTGTCATAGAAATAGGCTGGTGGATCAATGGAACTGAATAGAAAACCCAGAAATAAACCCACACACTATGGACACCTGATTTTG
>CM053744.1:10757933-10809174 GCA_028658305.1 Pachyuromys duprasi | reverse complement strand
GACATTGCAGCCAGCCCTGAGGAGACAGGATGAGCTGGGGTTGGATGGAAGGGGAGGAGGTCCTCCCCTGTTGGTGGACTTGGAGGGGGCGGGGAGGAGGGAGATGAGGGAGGGAGTGGGAGGGTGGGAGGAAATGAGGGAGGGGGCTACGCCTGGGATGCAAAGTACCTAACCTGTGATTGATATAAAAATAAATAAATAAATAAATAAATAAATGTATTGCAAACCAAAAATAAATAAATAAATAAATAAATAAATAAAATTTTAAAAAGAAAAAAGAAGAAAAGATGGTTGCTTCTGTTTGTTTTCATGCTGGGATTGATAGTATTCATCTAGAGTGTTTCTTCAAAATCTGAACCATTTTATGATAATACTGGAAATCATTCTAAATTTGCATATACAAGTAATGTTTTATTTAGAACAATATATATTTAAAATATTATATAGACATTCATGTTTTAAAAATCATCTTAGAATTTTCTCAGAAAGTGAAAAAAAAACCTTATTCTTACTATACTGCCCACCTGCATATGTATATTGCAGAATTATCATTAAGACTTTACACAATATTGTATTAATTACACTCAATGCTTCAGTAATACACTGTGATGATAATGGTTCCAGTTGAGGAAAATTGCATATATGGACCACATGTTGTAGATAAATGGATAAGAGAACGCTGCTGCACATTTTGAAATTTAGGGCAAACCCCACACAGGCTCAGCAGTAAAGAGCAATGTTGAGAGGTTTCACATGCTTTCGTTAAACTACTTTTCTCTTCATGATGGAGGGAAGCTGTGACATTTGAATAAAGTTTTACATTTTGAACAAGTAATAAAAATAAATTAAAGGTTACATTTCTGGAGTCGTGATTGATAACAAGCATTCAGTTTAACTGCACTTTATAGGTTAGGTAAGCAGTTTCAATTAAAAAGTGACCTATGCAAATATCCAGTCTTGAAAAGAAGTGAAAGTTAATCGCTTTTCTTTGCAACTACAAGAAACCTGATGGGATTTGTATTTCTAAAGAGTCAAGAAATTAGAAGGATGTATTTTGCAGAGCCATCATACCGAATGGGTTTGAGGATTTGTCTTCTTGGAGGCATGCTGGTGTTACGGCGAATAAAGTATTCCCTTGGATTTTGCAGCATCTTTAAAATATAGTTTATTACAATCAATTATATTGCAAGACACCACAGCTGGTCTCTGAGGAAGAGTTTGTGAAATACACCCTTCTGTCTACAGATCCTCCACAATTAACAATTCCTCCGGAGAATCACCTGGTTACTCAGTTGAGAGAGCTAGTGATGATCTGTTACCAGGATGGCTGAAGACGCCAGTGCCTTTTCCAGCACACACTTTCAGTTGCTTTTGCTTGTATGGTTATTCAACTGGACTTATATTGGCAATAACCATCCGTGGTATAAAACCATCCATAGTATAAAAAGTTTTCACACTGAGTTAAATACTCATTTCTATATAAATTATATGTCTAAAATAGATGAAAAAATATTGGTTTTTAAAAGTCTCTTATAATGCTCTTAGGCCTCCAAAATTTTTGCTTGTCACTCAAAGGTTTGCAGAATTTACATGTTAATTATGAATACTAATTTCCAAACATTTAACGAACTTTTTAAAGCTTTATTTGTAAGTTCAGTCAATACGTTTGGACAGTCTATGCAATTAGATTTCCCAAAGCATGAGTCTCTACCCCCAAATTCAAGTGACGGCACATGCCGGTGAAAGTGTAAACTTGTACAACCACTTTAGAAATCACTCTGATGCTTTTTCAGAAAATTGGGAATAGTTCAAGACCCAACTACACCACTCCTGGGCAAATATCCAAAAGATGCTCCACCATACTAAAAGGACACTTGCTCAACTATGTTCATAAGCAGCTTTATTCCTAACAGCCAGAAACTGGGAACAGCCTAGATGTCTCTCAACTGAAAAATGCATAAAGAAACTGTGGTACATTTACACAATAGAATACTATTCAGCTATTAAAAACAAGGACATCATGAAATTTGCAGGCAAATGGATGGAACTAGAAAAATATCGTCTTCTGTGAAGTAGCAGACCCAGAAAGACACACATGGTATGTACTCACTTATAGGGGATATTAACCATAAAGTACAGGAAAACCACCGTATAATCCACAGGTTCCAAAAAAGCTAATTAACAAGGACAGCCCAAAGAAGGATGCTTAAATCTCATTCAGAAGGGGGAATAAAACAGACATCTGAAATAGATGGAGGGAGGGAACTGGGTGAGAGAGGGAGTGAGAAGGGGAAAGGAGTGGGGGTCAGGTAGGAGTAGGGGGGAAGGGCAACTGGGGGAAGGGGAAGGCTCCAGGAAGTCTTTGGTGGTGACATTAACTGAGACTCCTAGCAGCAGGGGATATGGAGCCTGAAATGAGCACCTCCTGTAGCCAGGCAGGAGTGCCAGTGGAGGGGGTAGGGGACACCAACCTGCACACACACCCCTAGACCCAGACATTCAAAGACTGGCCCAACTTGAGTCTCATGCCATTTGAGAGAGCCCACCACTGAAATTAATAATATTATTCTGTTATTCTTGCAGATAGGAGGTTAACATAATTGTCACTTCAATGGTTTCACACAGCAGCTGATTAAAACAGATGCAGAGACCCACAGCCAAACCTTAGGTAGAACTTGAGGAATCTTACCAAGAGGGGGAGTAAGGATTGAAAGAGCCAGAGAGGTGAAGGACAACACAGGAAAACCTACAAAATCAACTAACCTTGACCCACAGGGGTCTGAACCCCCAACCAGACAGCATCCATGGGACGGTTCTGGGCACCCCACACTTATGTAACAGATCTAAAGCTTGGTCGTTATGTGGAATCTCTGACAGCAAGAGCAGGCGTTCCTCCAACTCTGCTACCTGCCTTTGGATCCCTTTCCCCTAACTGGAGAGCCTTGTCTAGCCCCAGTAGAAGAAGATGGGCCCAGTCCTATACAAGGTGGATTGGTACCTATGGGAAGTCTCCCCTTATCTGAGAAGAAAGGGAGGGGCACAAGGGAAAGACAGAGAGGTGGGAGGGAGGGACTGGGAGGAAGGGAGGGAAGGGGAGAGGGAGATACTGAGAGTTGAAGAGGGAGGGGAACTTCCTACAGAAATGTAAGTAAATAAATTAATCAATGAATGAAAACAGAATGAGGGAATAAATGTATGTTTGTCTATTAGCTGCTCTCATCAAAATTAGCTAAAATATTGAGGGAAACTTAAGAACGGCTTTTGTTACTCATGGTGTGAGAGTCCCCAAGTCTTCATGGCAGGGAGAACTTGGCTGAATTCACAGCTACTGAGAGGTGGGGGGGGGGGCAGAAAACAAAGCTCTAGAATGAAAGGCAGGCTCTCATTCACCCTCAAAGATGGCTCCATACTCTTCTAAGCACCACGTCCTCCAGTTCCCAGAACAGCTTCACCACCTGTCAGGAAAATGCTCAAAAGCAAGAGACTATAGGGGATGTTTCCCATTCAAACCATAACAGCTGGATACTTGCAGGTTCTCTTCAATAATGCATATGAAATATACTACATTTAAGAAACATTCTGTTAATTGCCAAGTTGAGAGTAATTCCTAAATTCCTTAGGTGTAACGTCCTTATTCACATGCTCCCTTAGTCCTCACATAATTTCTAAAATTGAATTCATCCAGCATCTAAAGAACCAGGCATTCGTTTTTATTGCTGTAACTACCAATCAGTTTACATAGTAGAAGGGTGTATTCACACCTAGAGTGGAAAAACAATGAACACATGCCAGTGAGCCTAAGGGGACACATATCGTTCTCATCACCTGCTCTTACCAGGTCTTTCCTCAGCATCACAGGACAGGCAAGAAGGAGATCAGTAAGTCAAGAACAGATTGCTGTAGTCCCTAAAAGAGGTGCTCACGTGGAATTAGCTTTTAAATGTTCCCATATTTATTATATGTTCCCATATATGATAATGGTAATTTCTCTAAATCCTTAGCCATGTGTTTCAAGAGT
Source organism: Pachyuromys duprasi (assembly GCA_028658305.1). Classification (NCBI taxonomy): domain Eukaryota; kingdom Metazoa; phylum Chordata; class Mammalia; order Rodentia; family Muridae; genus Pachyuromys; species Pachyuromys duprasi. Next base: position 10,805,156 of record CM053744.1, on the reverse strand, counting down.
GATTAAAAATAATAAATAAAAACGTCCATAAAGAATATAAAGAATAGTCGCAGTAAATGAACATTACAAACTCGAGAAAATCATTTCTTAATCTTAAAAACTAATAAAACCAGCTAGGTGAGGTGCATGCATGTAATCCCAACACTTAGGGAGGCAGAGACAGGCAGATTCCTGTGAGTTCAAGGCCAGCCTGGTCTACAAAGTCCAGGACAGCCAAGATACAGAGAAACCCTGTCTCAAAAAACCAAACAAACAAGCAAAAACAAAAAAAAAACCTAAAAAAGCCTTTTGAAATGACTTTTAATAGGTACAATTTTAATTGAACCTATTAAAAATCAAGTGCTATGTTCATGCATGCTATTCCTATTAGTATACAATATACACTCTTCTAAATTTAATTTTAAATATTCTATATCAAAGGTAATTGCATATCAATCACTAATTAATTAGATTTTTCTTCTTATGGTTTTATGATTTTTTTGTTTCTATTTTACTAATTTGAATGATTTTCTCCAGATTGACACTGGATTTGTGTATAATCTTTGTTAACCAAAAAACTAATATAAAAGATATCCTTATGCATATGCATTTCATATTTAATTTTTTTCCTTAGATTTATTTATTATTTATACAGTATTCTGCTTGTATGCCAGAAAAGGGCAGCAGATCTCATTATATATGGTGGTGAGTCACCATGTGGTTGTTGGAAATTGGACTCAGGACCTTTGGAAGAGCAACCAGTACCCTTAACCACTGAGCCATCTCTCCAGCCCTCATATTTAAATTTTATATAGCTATTTATGCCCCCTACAGCTCAAATATATATATATATGTATATATATATATATTCACATGTTTGTCTTCCTCTATAAATAAGGAAATTGAGGCTTAGTTAAGCTATGACACTTATTCACATGCATTTATTTAATACGGCAGAAACACTTCATCTGCTTCCACATTTTTCTCACTCAGAAAGAAAAACCTCTTGTATTGGAAAACCAAATAAAACTCAACCCAAAACACCATGAAAGCTTGATGGCTTCATGGTCACTAAAAGAATATATAATAGCATTGGTGATAGTATATAACATCCAAAATGTAGTAAGTAACTCACAGGTACTCTTAGGGTATCCAGAATTCCATGTGTGATTACAGAAGCCCAAATTAGTGCTGATAAATAATAAGCATACTTAATAAATATTGATCAGAGAGGGCATATATATATATATGATCAGAAATTACAAAAATATTAGGCTTCAGTGTAATGTTTGTGTTTGACATATTCATGTTGGAGAAGCAATTACTGGAAAGCACCATTCCTCCTGTTTAGAGTGTTCTACTCTCATTTAGAGTGCCTATGCTTTTCTCTGGGATGGTGTTTCTACAAATATTTCTAGGACCTAAGGTCTTCAAATAATCTGCTAATATGTTTCAGAGTATGATAGCTGTTGTTATTGGAACGTATTCTACATGAATAATTTAATTTCAGTAATTTACTGCTCTGGAATACAGAAAAAAATAATTTGATTACTTCAGCCTCCATTCATTAAACAGACACATTCCCGTCCCTGAAAGAACATCTGCTGTGTTTGGAAACACGGATGGCTCTCTGCTTTGACAACCACCGAGGATGCCGCATTCAAAGACTTGATGATCTGCTACCGAATTTAAAAGGGAAAATCACAAAAAAGTGCAAGCATGTTAGAGAAAGATGTCAAAATTTCCCAGAAGAGGTAGATGTGACTGAATAGTTTACATGTACTGTCATGCACCTAAATGCAAACGAGTAAACTCATGAATTGGAATGAAGACACACTTCTTTAAGGATGCAAATTAAAAGGGAAACATCAAAATAATGAAATCTGCCACTTCTTTTTTCTCCACAGAGAAAATTCTTTACCAGCTTGAAAACAGTGATGCGGGGGGGATAGGTATTTGATGTAGAAATGGGTATTGCAAACTCTCCAAGATATGTCAATTGGTATTTTAATAAGCTGTTATAAATAAATAAACAGTATAATTAGCCAAATTATTCTCATGTACTTAAATATTTGGCAAGTTAGAGCATATTGTGAAAATACGTTTTTTCAAAAACATTGTAGAAATAGTTTTCATTGTTTGATTATTTTTCATAGAATAAAATAAAGTCTTTGTCTGGATACACAAGTGTCAGAGGAAAGAGTGGTCATATCATTAGAATTATACATTTTTAAATTCCTAGAACAAGGACTCAAATTAGGCTTCAACCTTATTAAGAATCCTTAAAAATGAAAGGTTTTGTGTGTGTATTTGTATTATTGGAAGTTTAGAAGTAACAGGTATTGCAAGAAAGAAAAAAAACCAATAACATATAATTCCTGTCTTTAGTGACTGTCACTAATCTATATCTATCTATCTATCTATCTATCTATCTATCTATCTATCTATCTATCTATCCACACACATATACATATATGAACTCTAATGTTAATTCATTGGACTACTATGCATAGTTGTATACTGCGTATCAAGAATCATTTTACGAACAGAATAATTTTAACATATATTTAGCATGAATTATTTTATAATCATTAACATTTTCAGTGTGTGCGTACGTGTGTGTTGCATGCATGTGCATGAATGTGCATGCATGCGTGTTCTCTGGTGACCATGCGGAGGTCTGAGGACAAGCCAGAGTTAACGCTTTCTGTCTGTTGTTTAGGTTCTAGGGTTGAATTTCAGGTCTGCAGGTTTAGTCTCTGTTTTGCTCCACAAGAGGTTTTAGCCACGGAACCATCACACTGGCCCGTTATGAATCAATTTCCATGTCCTTCGGGACAAATTACTGGAAGGGATTTGGAAGGTGAAAACAGGAAAATGCGTGCAGAGCGTGGAGAGCGCGGAGCAGCCACCAGAGCCGGCCTTGTTGTTGTTTTGACCTATGTTTCTCGCAACCCTAAAGCGCTCACTTCTGTTCCTTCCTCACTCTGGAACAATTATTTCTTTGCCAGCAATTTTTATCCTAATGTCCATTAAGGAAACTCTCTACTTTGTATATTCTTTAGGTTATGGGATTGGAGAACCCTGCTGATAGAAATGTGACTGTTGCTGAGTGTGGGAACAGTCTAGAGCTCAAGTCTGCATTCTCATTTCTTTTCAAACTCAAGAAGCATTCATATAGTTTTGCTCTGGACCAAAATGGAATCGTTCATTCAGGTTTGCTTTGGGCCTGATACTAAAGATCAACAAGATGACCTTAAAAGAAAAAGGTTGTTTGAATTCTTACCTGTCTTCGTGGAGATTAATAATACTTGCAATAATCCTTCAGCTGCCTCTTGAAAGAATCTAATGATAGAATGCATTTTAAAGGCTTGATAAATAGTAAGCTCTCAATAAATGATAGTCCCTTTAATTTACTACATAAGAGGGAATTTGCAATATCAGCTAGAGTTATCCTTATTTAAGTGTAAGACCCAGAGAGAATCAACATGCTAAAAGACTCAATAGTGCCACCTGGCATTCGGAATTATTAAACGTTATCACAGTAAGCAGACATGCTATATAAATAAAACGTGGTCATCAATAAAGTAGAGAGCTCTTACTGTGGAGAAAATAATGCAAGCATGAGGAGCTTGTATAAGCAAAGCTTCTAGGGAGGGAGTAGTCATAAGGAAAGTGGGTGAGGCCAGATAGCCCAGTGAGTAAATTCACTTACTACCGCACCTAAAGATCTGAGTTCAATCCCTAGGACACATATTGTAGAAGGCAAAACCAGCTTCTTCAAGTCGTCCTTTGATCTCAACACTATGTAAGTAGATGTACACTTACATGCACATATATACACCCAAAATAAATAAATGCAGTATTTTTTTCAAGTAAGAAAAGAGCAGAGGTCTTCATAGAGTCATTACATCCTTGTGTGCTCATGACATGTCTGGAGAATAAATACACACTAAGAAATATTTCCCTTTATATATCAAGATGCTGTAAGTTATAATTTTCATTAATAATGAGTTTTCCCATGTACATCACCTCAATCTCTTTTTAAATAACTATTATATGAGGAAAATATCTGCTGGAACATTACAAAAGCAATCTTTAGCAAGAGTTGAAACACAGGACAAGTACATTAACTATCTGGAGAAAAGAGAAAAACCGAGCACGCGAACTAGACTTCCACCTTCTGAGGTGTCCAGTGCTCATTTGGGACCAGAAGAGATAAGAAGGCATTTATAACATCTGACAGTCTCTGCTTTGTGACACTCTGGGCATTTTGTGTGATAACTTACGTATCCATTAGAGCATCCTTATGGATTTGGTTTCAATATCTGTGCTTATGTGAGATGGCTACAACACAATGGAATGAAAGATGACTGCCACCATCAGCAGCACAGCTGCCTCGTGCTAGCTGGGCATTCAAGGTATTGGGAGCTTTGTAATGTTCTTACTGCACTGTTAGGACTGGTGGAGAGCTGGATCCCAGGACCCAGATGACTTTGGTATCTTCATTGTGGTTGGAAGATGTGAGGTAGGCAGGAGAAAAGCAGAGGTGAAGAGAAAAAAGAGAGGAGGGGAGAGGAGGAAAGAAATGGTAAGTGGGACAGCAAGATAGCTCTATGAGTAAAATCGGTTATTCAGCCATAATGGAGTAAAATTGTCATTGTAGGAAACTTACGCAAATGGTTATCTTCATGTTTGTGTTAACAGTTTACAATATTTACAAAAAAACCCAAATTGATATTTTAAAAATAACAACGCACAGGTATATCAAGGTATATCAATTACCTCGTGTAGTACACACAACAGAAGACACCCAGAGAGGATGTGGCAATTTTTAAAAGAAACTCATTTCTTCATCTTCCTCTTCTGATGCTCAAACTCTTTTTTGCATTTTCTAAAGTAATTTAATTTTTAACATAACTAATTGCAATGTCCATCTTTAAAGCCTGATTTAAATACTTGTAAGGTTGTGACTCGAAGGTCCATATCTAAATCCAGTTTCTTTTATGGCTCTCAGAGCACTAAGCCATTTCTAAAGTCTGGGTGTAACTGGGAGAAATGTGTAAGAATTGTGTCTCCAGCCAGGCGTGATAGCTCATGCCTAAAATCCTAATACTCAGGGAGGCAGAGGCGGGCAGATTGCTGTGAGTTCAAGACCAACCTGGTCTGCAGAGGACACCAGGACAGTCAAGGCTACACAGAAACAAACAAAAAGTGTTTTCTGGTAATCTCAGGAGTTATACTCAAAATGTCTTGCCATGACTGCCTATACATGAAATGAATAAGGACATCAGCAATAAACATGTCAAAGTGAGCAGGGGAAAGCTAGCCAGGACTCAACTCTACAGTAAGAACTACAGGCAACTAAAGAATGCTGAAGAACACACCAATGGGTTCTACAACACCCAGCTGACAGCCCTGAACATGGACATAAAGGGAACATTATACAGACTGAGCAGGTTGTATAAATAGGAAAGGTCTAAATAGGAGCGTTTGAGAACTGTAGAAATGACACGATTATATTACAGCTTCAAAAACAAAACTTCTTTAAAATATTAATGTTTCATGTCCTTAAAAAAAAAGCATCCTGCAATGGGTTTGGGGGAGCACGCTTTGAGTCTCAGAGCTTGGAAAGCCGAGACAGATGGATCTAAGTTTAACCAGGTCTACACAGTAAATTCTAGGCCACCCAGAGTTAGTAAAACTCCACCTTCAAAAACAACAACCACCACAACAAATAGTTTTTAAAATGTCTATAGAAACAAGTTTTTTTATAGAAGATTCAGTAATGTCAATAAAACATTTCATTTTGATAAATTTTACTAAAATAGGCTTGAAATTATTTAGATAAGAGTTTTAAGAAGAAACACAACTTTTTTCATTTACAAAACCATATGGCGTGAATAAAGCCCAAGCTTTGTCAATGCTCTTTATATAACACACATTTCTCATTCACTGTTAATATGTCATCTTTCTCTAAAATGGAGTGTTTACATATAACACAAATATTTTCTGGAAAATATGTACTTATAAGTCACTTATAAAATTTTTGTAAGACTTGAGTGAAAAAATACTCATCAACTATTTAAAAACTATTAATGAACATATTAAATTTTCATAAAAGTTGAGACAGTGTTTAAAACCCATTGCTGTACCAGTCACCAAATTTTCAAAATATTTAAGTATGTATGTAACTATTCTTTATGTTTCAGTAATTTACTGAATCCTGGATATCATGTCATCTATAAATATTTAAAGACGTGTATGTACTAGATAAACAAGGGAACCACAAAGCTCTCAGATTTAACACAACCAATGTCAATCATTTGAATGATTTGCTCTGTTGAGGATTATTTCACATAACATTTAGCCAGCTTTTAGTGTGCAATTTTAAACGGTATATTAAATTGACTTTAATCTTTACCAAAAAAAATTACAGAGAATTCTCGTACATCCTTTGGCTTTTTCCAGTGTGGACGTCTCCTGACAAGGGGGCACTTATGACAACTGAGCCTCATACTGGGCGGCATCCGTGGTAGTGTTCTCCAGGTTCCAGGCGTGCTCTCGCGGTCTTTTCCACACTGGAGGCTCAGCTTGCCCATGGCGTTTTAAACAGCCCAGCCCCAGCCAGGAAACTCTGCAGGCTCCTTGCCTTCCGCAGCTGCAGCAGTTTGATGAAAGCAAGACGGTTACCTTGTAGAATGTTGCCCTTTTTGAATTACCCTGATGTTTTCTGGTGATTTGACAGAACCGTGTAGACTTGGCTGAGGAATATTACCAGGACCGACTGTCACTGCCGGCTTGTCTTAATGGGGCTAAAGGATGCCAGCAAGTCTTATTACTCACGACCTTGACCGTTTGCTTCAGGTAGCATTTGCCAACTTCTACACTATAAAGTTACGATGATGATGAATTTTATTAAATGCATCTTTGGCACTTTGGAGATGACTTTTTCCTTTACTTTATTAAATGATGAATTATATTAATGGGTTTTCTAATGTTTAACCACCTTTGCATCTTTGGAATATACTTCACTGGGTCGTGATTCAGTGGCCCTTTTTAAGTACTTTACCATGAGGTAACTAGAGAATCTTTTTTGGTGCAATAGGTTTTCAAGCCAAATCGTATCTCATCAAGAAACCCCTGTACTATTATCTAGGACAGTTTAATCAGGAAATCCACTTAATAAAGCACTAAACAGACTGCAAGCATATGAGTAACACCCAGTCACACCACAACCCCTGTTTCTGTCACACTCTCTTCCTTCAAGTCCCCTGATGGTAAACACTATCACATCCATAGCCTGGATTAGCCAGGTGGAGGTCATTTTCCTGTTCAATACTAGTGATGCTTAACCCTGTCATATCCGTCTCCACGAACAGCTCTTATTGAACTTAGCCACTCAGCGTCTGCACCAAATAAGTCGTAATCCTTTATTATTTTCTAGGTCTCTTCTACCCAGAGGTGTAGTGGCAATCAAAAGTACCTCCCATCCATCACCTAGCTCATTGGCTCTTCCTTGCTCTGTAATTCACAGTACAATCATTGCTGCATTTGACAATTCTATACCCCAAATAAATGCAACTTCACAATGACTGTTTGTTTGTTTGTTTGTTTTGTTGTCCAAGTTTCCTCAGTAAATCATAGGATCCTCAGAACAGCAGGCTTGTGTATTCTTCATCATCTCACAGGCAGCTGATAGCATTATTGCACTTCATAAAAACTAGACATTTAATGAGTGTTAAGTGGAACAGAATCAAACCTGACACTTTGTAAAAGATTGTGCTTGATTTTATTTGATATGACACAGTTTTTATGAAACTACCAATTAACTGAGGGGGAAAAAGACCCCACAGATCAGAAATTTTTCTACCATTCTTTTCAATGAATGTTTGCCTTTAATTGACAAATTTAAAGCCTTCCTTTAGTAGGTTGTGTGCTCCGGAGAAAGCAAATCCCTTGACAGCCAAATTTCCTTTAATTTCACTGTGAGTCTGGAGAAATAAAAAAGCCCTTTATTTATGAACCTTACAAAACATTCTTATAACATCTGATGCACAAATATTGATCCAGGAAGGTGTTACCTCCTGTGGCGGCTACCCTGTGGGTTTCCACTTTGAATTGTCAAGGAAGGCTCACTGAGCTAGACGGGGAATGTCATGTCATCCGTCCTTTGCTGATTCTTAGCTGTGAATGTCATGCGTGTTTTTTAAGCCTACAATAACGTTGCAGAATCTAATGTCAGGAAAAATAGAAAAAGGCAGCATAGTTTAAAAACCTTCTTACCTGTCTTGAAAACAGATTATAACTGTTATTGACTTCCTTCTTTGAAAGTTTCATCCATGTACCTAGCACATTCTGAGTACTATAAACCCCACCAGCTCTAACATCCCAGTCCTTATTACTGCTCCCTAATCTCATTCTTCCCTCACATTCATTCGTTTTTGAGACTCCCTGGGTTTCTCATCTATGGCTAGTTCTCATCTGACCATGGGTGAAGAACTATCCCTTGGAACCTGTGGGGCATTTTTGTGTACACAACTGAGGACAATGATTGTTCCTTCCCTAAAAGCCATCAGTGACCATGTTTATCTGGGAGGAGCAGGGCTCTGTAAGCTTCGCCAATGATCCCCGAGTGTCAGAGGACATGGTGTAACTGTCCTGTTCAAAGGTGAGCCCTTAACTCAGCACCATGAATAGACCTGTGACTCTACCACATTTAAGTTCACTGCAGAGAAAAGTGTCTCTGGTTAAGTTTGGGGACAGCAATTGTGCAGGGGACGTAAACATAAATATTGGGAAGGCAAATAGCTCTGTGACAGCTAAGGAGCAGTAGTAAGTTCACCTTTAGGACCCAAGACCTTCTCAGCCAAGGGTTTTGACCAAGTTTATAGTACTAGGAGTGAACACCCTGTTGTAAAAGCAGGCTTCACATTCCAAGGGCCAGTTGTTTAATCCCATGGTGATTTTGCCACTATCAAACCATGTCTTGCTTGATAAGTTGTATTGTAGTTTCTAAAATTCAATGATAGGTAAATTTTAAAAACAAGTTAAAAGGAATATATCTGTGTGTCCAGATGTTACTGTTCCTGAAAACCAGGTTATAGATCAAAACCTGGAGAGCAGTTGTGAAATACCACCTTATGAACTGTTTGTCAGGGAGGTCACCAAAATAGTTCAGGCTCTTGCTGCTCATCTCAGTTGCCCACCAAAACTAATTGTTAAGACCCTGCACTTGAATATGTCATACAAACTAGGTCTAAAATTATAGAAAAATTAAGCTGAAATTGAACTGGAAGGTTCCTCCCTGAAGCCCAGCCACCAATGTTTCTGAAAAGCTTATTCAGGCTGTTAGCAGAGAAGGGCATAGGTAACTTTGAAAAGCATTTCTAATTAATAGAAAGCTATTTACTTAATTTATAAATTAAAAAATTTGAAAGTTAAACTAAGAATGGTTGTATTTCTTAATAAATGATTTTTTGAAGATTGGATAATCTATTATTTCTTTCTTGAAAATTGACATTTTATTTTTATAGTAATCATATTTAAAGCACAATGTTTACATTCAGAGCCAAGAACAGAGAAGGCCTGAGATTTATTTTCTTATCAATTGTCAATAGCTATTCCACAACCACTTGGCCTTTGGTCCTTTATAGCTGAATCCTCGTCAAGATTGACCAACTAAAACATTTTCAGATAAAAAGTATCTGAGAATTCTAAGACATTCAGAAAAATTTAAGAAACATCCTAATTATTTTTATGGAAAACTTAAATGGAATAGCTTCATGCAAGCATGAATTAATTTAATTCATTTATCTGAATCAATGAAATGTGAATTTTATAGATAATTTCAAAAAGTCTGATTTCATAGAACCATTAGTAAAGGAAATTGATTCAATAGTTTAACAGTAGCTAATACACAAGATTTCTTTTAATTATTAAAAAAATTAACCTAGTATGTCCTCTTTTAATCCAAATTAAAAGCCCTGGACAGTGTATGAAAACTCTAGACACCAAATGCTTATTCGTCTCGGGGTGGGGAAGGTGGGCCTGAAAGGAAAAGATCTGTTTTGAGAAAAGAGTCAATGGAAGATGAAATATAATGTTAATAATTAATATAAATAGATATCTATATTGTCATAGCTATATCTGCACCGAATCTACCTAGATATCACATCTAGGGCCTCTGAAAAACCCCAATCTACTTGTAAGGAAGTTAAAATTAAAGCTGCAAATAGAGTGGATTAGAGAGATAGCTCTGTGTTTGAAAGCACTTATTTCCCTTCAGAGGACTTTAGCTTACATCCCAGCACCATCATTGTGCCTCATAGCTTTGGGTAACTCCAGTTTCAGGGGATACAATACCCTTGCTGACATCCTTGGACCACGTGCATAAATAAACACATTGGAAACTGAATGGTAGCAAATATTAATACAGAGGGGTGGAATCGTGTTGATATCACAGCTCTATAGAAAAAGATGAACGTTATAGCCAAGTATCCTCAGAAACACTGGGATCAACCAAAGTCTTTCTAGACATCTGTTCTAACAACTTCCTCTTCAAGAAAAAAGATTCATGCATTTCTTTCTATATGTCTTAGTTAGGGTTTCTGGTACTATGGTAAAACACCATAACCAAAAGAAAAGTGGGGAGGAATAGGTTTTTTATTTCTGCTAACACTTCAACATCACAGTCATAAAAAATCTGAAATGAACCCAGATGATAACATGTGGCCTTACCATGAGTCAGAGAGTGGCCTCCAGTTTTACACAGTGTTGGGTATTGAACTTGAAAGGATTTGTGCACAGACAAACACTCTCTGACCTCATTATAAACTCCCCCTAGTCTATTATTTCTTGTTTCTTGGAATACTTCTTCTATTTTATCTTCCATATAATTTCTTTCTAGCTTTATCCTCTGTAGAATATGGTTGATCACCCTTGGGTAAGGAATTACCTTCCATAAGTGGAATCCCCAAGACTCATGACCACTCCATCATACTCTATGGAGTTTTATCAATAGCTGTTGTGTTGTGCTTTTCTATTCCCTCCTTGAATAGCCTTATCCTTGCACGGTCAAGAAGGTACTACAGCTTGAGACCACACACCTACACATACTTGATTTTTGACAAAGAAGCCCAAACCACCAAATGGAAAAAAGACAGCATCTTCAAAAAAAACGGTGCTGCTCTAACTGGATGGCTACATGTAGAAAAATGCAAATAGATCCATATTTATCACCCTGAACAAAACTAAAGTGCAAATGGATCAAAGACCTCATCATAAAACCAGATACACTAAACCTGTTAAAAGAAAAAGTAGGGAAGACCCTAGAACTCATTGGCACAGGATACAATTTCCTGAACAAAACACCAACAGCACAGGCTCTAAGAGCAACAATCAATAAATGGGACCACATGAAACTGAAAACAACACCCTATAGACTGGGAAAGGATCTTCACCAATCCTATATCTGACAGAGGGCTAATATCCAGAATATATAAATAACTCAAGAAGTTAAAAAGCAACAAATGAAGTAATCCAATTTAAAAATGGGGTACAAAGCTAAAAAGAGAATCCTCAATAGAGGAATATTGAATGGCAGAGACACACTTAAAGAAATGTTCACCATCCATAGTCATCAGGGAAATGTAAATCAAAACAACCCTGAGATTTCAACTTACCCCCATCAGAATAGCTATGATCAAAAACTCAAGTGACAAATACATGCTGGAGAGGATATGGAGAAAGGGAAACCCTCCTCCATTGCTGGTGGGAATGTAAACTTGTACAACCACCTTGGAAATTGATCTGGCGCTTTCTCAGATAATTAATAGTGCTTTCTAAAGATCAAGCTATACCACTCCTAGACATATATGCTAAATATGCTCAAGTACACAGCAAGGACATTTGCTCAATCATGTTTGTAGCAGCTTTATTCTTAATAGCCAGAATCTGGAAACAACTCAGATGCCCCTCAACTGAGGAATGGATACATAAATTGTGGTATATTTACACAATGGAATACTACTCAGCAATTAAAAACAAGGAAATCATGAAATTAGTAGGCAAATGGTGTGAACTAGAAAAGATCATCCTGAGTGAAGTATCCCAGAAGCAGAAAGACACACAGGGAATATACTCACTTATAAGTGGATATTAGACATACAGGGAATATACTCACTTATAAGTGGATTTTAGACATATTATATAGGATAAACATACTAAAATCTATATACTTAAAGAAGCTAAGCAAGAAGGAAGATCTCTGGATAAGATGATGATTCCTCACTCAGAATAGCAATTGGGATGGACATCAGGAGAGGGAGAAAACAGGGAAGAGGACAGGAACCTACCAGAGGGCCTCTGAAAGAATCTACTCAGCAGGGTAGCAAAGCAGATGCTCAGACTCATAGCCAAAATTTGAGCAGAGTGTAAGAAATTTTATAAAACTAGGGGGAGATAAAAAGACTTGGAGGGGACAGGAGCCCCACAAGGAGTGCAACAAAACCAAGAAATCTGGGCCCAGGGTTTTTTTCTGAGACTGATATTTCAACCAAGGACTATACATGGAGATAACTTAGAACCCATGCACAGATGTAGCCCATGGCAGCTCAGCATCTAAGTGTGGACCCTAGTAAAGAGAACAGAGACTGTCTCTGACATGAACTCAATGGCTGGCTCTTTGATCACCTCCTCTTGAGTGGGGAGCAGCCTTACCTGGTCACAGAGGAAGACAATGCAGCCAGTCTTGATGAGACCTGATAGGCTAGGGTCAGATGGAAGGAGAAGAGGACCTCCCATATCAGTGGACTTGAAGAGGGGCATGGGAGGAGATGAGGGTGCGGTTGGAAAGGAATGAGGGAGGGGGCTACAGCTGGGATACAAAGTGAATAAACTGTAATTAGTATGAAAAAAAAGAAGTTTCTATGTACAAATTGGATCACACAACTTACATGATCAGTAAACACCGTGTTACTAATGGGCCTGAAATGCCACTGCCCCCTAAATTTGTTGTAATGACCAAACAACAAAATATGGTTGGTCTATAAAGTCCCCTCACTTATTTGAACTCTCACAGGCATCTGCGGGTGGAACAATGGATTAAGAACAGAAATCTGATTTATCCCATGCTGTACAACTTGTTTTAGTTTCCCACATATTTTGGACAGAATTCTTCTTTGCCCTTGGGAATGCTGTACCCATGTGTTTGGCATTTTTCATACGCACACAGCATTATACTCTCAATATTTACCTTCATCTCAAAATGGCTCGAAGATGGAGCTTCCCATATTTTCCAGGGCTTGCTCATAACAGTCTTAGTCAATCATACATAATGAGGTTGCCATAAATGATTTAAGACTGTGTTAATTGTATTTTGGGATAGCAGATGAGGCTATGACATAGCTAAAGCCCAATGTTTTTTATATATCCATTTATCTATCTATCTATCTATCTATTTATTGGTTTTGAGCGTTAAAAATGTATTTTCAGAATTTTGCAAATTCAGTTATATGAATTGACGTCCATTCATTAGTCATCTAGAAACAAATGGTATGAACAGTCTGTTTGAGGTTTTTTGATCATTTTAGGGCTTACCTCTATGAATGACTAACATAGAGTGTGTATTGTTTTTGTTGTTGTTTTCAGTTAAAAGCAAACAAGCAAAAATTAAATCAAATAATATGTAAACATGTACCATTTCATGGTAGAATTATGTAAGATCAAAATCATTGCTAACATGATACAAAAGAAATGTTTTCTGATGTCAATGGCTGGCCAAGTACAGTTTATTTTATCTAGTAACATCAGCTTTATTAATTATCTACACAGTTTATCTACAGAATCTACACAATTTATAAGGCTCATGTTTCTTGACAAACTGTATTTTCTCCAGCTAAGGAGATCAAAAAGCATTGTGTGTGTGTATATATATATGTGTGTGTGTGTGTGTGTGTGTGTGTGTGTGTGTGTGTAAGAGTGGGAGGAAAGGTAGAGGGAGCTGGAGGGGTCAAGGACACCACAAGAAGACCTACAGAGTAAACTAACCTGGGCCCATGGTGGCTCACAGAGACTGAACCAACAACCAAAGAACATGCATGGGCTAGACCTAGCTCCCTACACATGTGTAGCAGATGTACAGTTTGGTCATCATGTGGGTTTCCTAACAACTGGAGTAGAAGCCGTCTCTGACTCTGTGTCCTGACTTTGGATCTGTTTCCCCTAGCTGGGCTGCCTTGTCAGACCTCAATGGGAGAGGATATATTTGGTCCAGGTGCGACTTGAGATACCAGGGTGGGTTGGTATCTTTGGGGGCCTCCCCTTCTCTAAGAAGAAGTTCAGGGGGAAATAGGAAGAAAGGAGTATGAGGGTGGGCCAGAAGGAGAGAGGGGGCTAGAATCAGGTTGGGAGTGAATAAATGAGGAAAAATAGTGTAGATAAAATGTTAGAAAATGATCATTGTTCTCTGCTTATAGGCAAATAGGCACCTCTTTTAGAATGGAATTTTATATTTACCAATGAAAACATAACATTAGACTGTAATCTTTTAAATGTTTTCAAAACAACTCAGTATAATCCTTGTAATGAGTTTAAGCATAATTCAATGGCATGTGTACTTTTAAAGGTAAGGTGTTTAAGATCATACACTAAATCAGCAACAACAAAAATGATTTTTTTAAGTAGGAAAAGCCAAAACAATCTTTTTTTTTTAATGAAATCTAAGTGGTCTGTGATGTCTTCAGATGAGCAAAAACTCTCTTTTCATGTGAGCGATTGGTGTTAATCATGTTCAAACTGCTAACAGTTTCCCATAACAGTTCTGCATTTAGCTGGTGCTGTCTTAGTGAATGTCTGATAATGAGCTAGTCAATAAGTTAAGCATAATAAGGAGTATAAATTTCAATATACATTTCAGTAAAAATCTTCAATATAAAAGAATCATTTAGATATCCTTCATAGATTTTCATAAGCCATGAAAAACAGCATAATTCCAAGATAATAAGATGGAAGTATTGCCAAAGTCATGCTGAAGGTGGATGTGTTATTTCTGGAAATTGATTATTACTCTGGAGCCAAATAGAGCTGGGATTTGTGTGTGTACACAGCATATCATGAACTGGAAATTTAGCCAATCTATAGTTTACTTGATTAGGCTAGACAACTAATCTAGAAAATGCAGGTTCTTTAGTGTCTCATTTAGCTTGACTGTCTGCTCTGATCCCATTATAGGAGAACTGCCAAGTCTGGGCTTCATCTGGGCTGAGACAGCCCTGAGAAAAAATGTATGGGAGTTATTTTGTTGTGAGTTTTTAATCTTTTAAGTTTTCTACTGAAACTTGTTTCATTAAAGTGGAAGAAACCTGTCAGAGCTGCCTCTGTTGTTTGCTTTATTTTCTTAGAACTGGTGATCTGCTTTATGTACAGGATCCCCCCATGACGGTTTATTGTGCTTTCTGAGCCGTACGTCTTTCTGGCCATGTTTTGAATCTATGATGACATTGTTTTGGTTAAATTTGACATCTAGTGTATGTTTTAGATTAGTTTGATTCTCATTTAAGGTAATATTTAATAATAGCCTGAGACTGTGAAAGTTTTTCCACCACTCATATGTAGAATATTTACTAGAGATGCCAAGTTATGCCACAAAAAAAATGCCATTATGCCTCCAGTATCTGCTAATTTGTTCTTTAAAAAGTGAATGTTTTGACTGGAGGCAGAATCTGTCCTTTTCCTTAGCAAAAAGCTATTTTAAATTTTTACCTTTGATCAAATTCATAAATACTTTAAAAATGGATCAAATTTTGTATGGTAATGCTATTCTCAGGAATATAAATGTGATGTTTCATTTTGTGACATTTTCTTCAGGAGTAGAACATTATGACACGACAACTAGAACTTTCTGGGTGTTTTTACTCCTTTAAACTCATTTGTTTTCTAGTGTTGAAAATTTGAAACGAAATTAAACTCTTCTGTTTTGAGTATGGTTTCTCTAGACATACATGCTGGCCTTTTAGAAGCTAGAAACTTATTAGTTATGACTATCAGAACTTTTAGTTGTTAGCATGTTTAAAATTAATAATAGTTTAAACAGTTATTTTTGCAGTCCTTTACTTTTAAGGAGAAAGTAAGCTACAATGGTGAGACTCTTCTGATGTGATTAATACAAAGTCACCCAAGAAAAATGGGTTTTGTGTGTTCTTAATAGCTTACAAATCTTAATGAGCCTTCTCAATAGCAAAGATTGATTCATTACACATAGTAAACAGGTGATAGCTCTAGAAAATTGTCCCAGAACTTGGAATTTGGAGGGAACTTCATGCGTGGTCTCTAGGTTTAATAAATGTTAAGCCAGTGGATAAAAGAAACTGCACAGAAATGTTTCTACATTTACAAAGCACAATCTAAACTCTCATAGGATGTTAGACCCTGCATTGAAGATTGAGGTTTGAAAATGGGTGAGGTCGAGTATAGTTTCTGCACTCACAGATCCAAGTCTAGTAGTTGTTGATGAATTCCTGGTGGAACAGCCTACCCTCATACTGTTTTACACTATCTATTGCCCCAAACGAGTTCACACTAGCTTTGGCTGGCCTTGATAGTCATGATGATAACTCTGAATTACTCTAATTCCAAATATTCTGTAAAACGTGAACTTGCCTCTAAGAGTAGGGGACAGTCCTGTCACAGTAAAGCCACTTGCTTTAGCCAGTGACTTACTCTGCACCCTGACCCTTCAGATAAGTGAGCTAATCAATAAAGAACTCAGAGAAAAAAATTCTCAGTTCACATACCAAAATAAACCCTGTCCTTTCCAGACAGTGATTATTTTGAAGGTGGCTCCATGGAATTTCCCATAATAGTCAAAGGACACTTACTAAGGTGTGGCCCTGTACCAAACACTGTGTATTGGGGGTGCCATAGTTCAGAGAAATAAGTGATTTCACTATGTTAGTACTTCTGAAGAATTTATTTCATTTTTAAATTTGTTTCCAATTCATTTCACTTTTTTCATTCTAGTTTTAATTTCTGTGAAGGGGTGAGCTCTTGTGTCTGAAGATTTTACAAACCCTTTTCTCTTCCCTGTACCTGTGCCAGAGAGAGTCTACTTCTCAGGCCTGGTAAAACAAAACAATCTGGATTTTGTGCTTCAGGTGACTCAAACCCAGCTTCACTAACCCTGATTTCAGATGTTAGCCTTAGCTTGGTACAACTTCATTTCTTTAACTCCAAAGCATGGATGTGGTGTTATGGTTGTAGTGCTTATGTCAAAATAGCACTTTGAGATTGTGAGTGATCAATGAGTATTGTGAGACCCTCCCATTAAGAGTGAGGCCTCCCTGCTGTCTGAAGTCTGCAGTGCTGTAAGGTGAATGTGTTCAGGTTGAGGGTCTGAGACTGCTACCCAGTTATGCAATATTAAGTGTTCAGGAGATGGTGATATAGCTGTTACTTTCTTTGGTGCAAAGTAGGTACTATGAATTTTCTGCACAAACAAATGAATAAATGAGTGTGGTCAGCTATGATCTTCAACAAAGCTCTATTGTTCTATATTGGCCATCAAATTAATTTCACTTAAGCTACAAAAGTAGCAAATAATATTGTACAGCATTATACATTTTCAATATAAATGGATATGTTTAATTTCACTATGTGGAGATGCAACAATGGTATTATGAAGACTGGCTAATATTTTTAGCCAATCAAAGGGGAACCTTCTCCAGATAATGCTCTGTAATGGAGAGTGAGAAGCATTTCCATTGCTTTGGCTTTTCTTTAAAACTCGTATTTCCTTCATCATCAACCTCTTCAAAGGGACAGCTAGGAAAAATCAATTGAGATTATTTTTTCTCTTGGCAGTTAGCAAGCCTGGACCACCCATCTCATAAAACTACCTGTTGGCAGAATGCCTGTTCTGGAGGCAACGTCAATTCAATGAGTTTTGGGGATAGGACCCACAATCCCAGATTGACAGGGGAAAGCCTGAGAAGTACCAATCTATGCTGGAAGAGGAGGACCTGAGAATCAATCCACACTTTATAATCCCACAGCACATACACTTAATAGTTATGACGATTGTACTTTATAACTCAGATGAGCAAACCAAGGGATTCTTGTTTCTAGGGAGGTTGATTCTAAAGACACCCCTCTGGGATATTGCTACAGGTAATAGCAGGCAGCTCATTACGAGACTGCACTGAATGAGTGTTATGATCAAATTTTCACCTTAGTGCTCACAGAATAATGACTGCAGAATCCAGGATGTGATGTTCACTTAAATTGTTTTGTTACACTAAATGCCAAGGGTGATAATGCCATCCATTTCTCAGACAGGAGTAAGCAGAAAAAGAAAATCTGCTTCAAATCCCAATGGATGACAGGTTACATTACCACTAAATATATTTATTATTCCATGTTGGACGAAGTTGTTTCCAGAAATGTTGAAAAGAAACAATTTTCCTCCTGACTTCAGTGGAGATGGTCATTATTTTTCTTGTTTTTAAAATACTAAGGAAAAGAAGAAAATTCACAAATTGCCCAAATAGCAGTGGAGGGTTTCATGTTTTCAGTAACTTAAGAGCCAAAGGAAAAATATAAAATCACCACACGGCACAGTCAATGTTACAGGAACATCAACGTCACCTTTAAATGTTCTAAAGTGGAACATAAGCGCAGTTCTGCTGCCAGACCACAGGTCCCCTGTGTTACCTGCAAACACGTTCACAGAGAGAGTTCCGCAGGACTGACTGGGGAAGAAATCAAAGTAAAGGAACTTCCTGACTAAGAACAAATGACAATTGGGTTATGAGACCAAGAATGAGGAATGATCGCCTGAACAGCACCTTTGACATTGTGGGAGATGAAATCATGCTAGGGTTGCTTCAAGATGTTGGTAAATTTTACTGAATTGATGCTTTTCTACAGCTCGGTTAATACATATGAGCTTGTAGCTCATCTAAACTGCCAGTATCCTGATATTCCAAATGACTTAAACGTCGCTCTGAAGAAGGCATTATCCAGTAAACAAATGAATAGAAAATAATTCAATGAATGTCTCTTATTTTATACTAAGACGATGTTTCAAGCCCTATTGTGTGGTACTGATGAGTTCTTTTCTTCGTGGAACATGCTTTGAATGTTTTGCTCTCTTAAGTGGCAGAAAAGACCTATCCTGGGTTTTTTGTTTTGTTTTGTTTCCGAAGTGTGCACATGTTGAACATCTGGATGCCATAGTATCAAAGCCAGTCAACACAGGAAGTCAATAGGCACTTTCTGCTTGTAACCAAAAGAGCGCCATGCTTGCTTTTTATCGAGCTGTGTCTAAACTGGGTGAAGAGAATCGGTCTCTGATCAATAAATAACAAATCAGCTGTTTCATAAATCAGGCCTGTCAAAGATGCACAGTGCCCAAGCAGGGGCTTTCCTCTCTGCTTGTGTGGGACCTGGTAGCATCTGGTTAATAAAAAAGAAAAAAAAAGGCTTCTTGTGCTTTTGACAGTTGTTTGGATATTCCGTTCAGCACTGCGCAAGCTTTACTAGCTGTTTAAACTTATTACCGCCTCCCCAGCCGCACACTTCTTCCTGCCTCAGACCTTAGAACAGGCTTTCTCAGCTCACAAAAAGAGGAGGAAACCAGAGTTGGAGAATTAGTACTCATCCGTGGTCACCAGCTGGCTGTTTAATTTCTCCTTAAGTTAGGTCTTTGCTACAATTATTATATTCCTTTTAACTGCACAGAGTTTCCACTTACCTCTGAAATTATTGATACAAATCAAAGGTAACAATTTGTCAGCCTATCCCATTTCTTCTTTTTAAGTTTGCTCACTAAAAGATAATTACTCTAAGAGCTGTCATTTCTACCCTTCTTTCAAGTCAGTGCAGTTAATTGTCAATATCAAGTTCACTGTGTGCAGACCAGTGGTGGCACATTCTCAAGGCCTTTGGAATATACCCTGACATCACAAAAAAGAAAAATAAATTGCTCTGCATAGGCTAACTTATAAAGTTTACATGCATGTAAGTAAGAGCTTGTGATGAACAGATCCAGACTGAGAAACTAAAGACTTCTAGGGGGAATGAAAGGGGTTCAGCAAAGGAAGAGGTCAAAGGTCAGATGTGACCCTAAAGTGTAAATCAGGCTACAGTGTGGTAGTGTCCCAGAAAAGGTTTGGAAAATGGAAAAGAAGAGGCAGGGGAGAAAAAAGAAACATATCTAATTTTATTTGAAGTATGTCTTTATGAAACCTAAATCTCTGTAAGTTAGTAATAAATTATTAAAAGAATGCAGTGGTTTAAAACAATAATGCTCAACTTGTCTATAAATTTTTTGTTGTAGCTATTACACTTTTGAAGATGAGTAGTATTTGATGAACCTTTTGATAAGCCTCATGTGCATAGCATCAAAACCCAAAAGGTTTTGGAGTCTCCACTGTTAGCGGCTGTATATGCCCTTTCTATCTCTTTAGAAGTGTCTTCTCATCCATCCTGGCCACACCAAAACACTGTCACCTCCAATGTTCAAATCATTTCCTTAAATGATGCTTCTGTTTCCAGACTCATGTGATTCTCTCAGCTTTTGTGTTTATGACATGAGCCGAGCTCTGTCTTGTTTGCTTTTGAGGCGGTCCTTAGTTAATGCACGTGTGATTTCAAGCTTACTTTCCTGTACGTTTTGTGTAAGTTGGAGATACACTCCCTCAGGAACACTGCAATGCCAGAGTGTGAATTGGTTTATGATGAGCGCTGATGTGGCGTTTGTAGTTTAGGCTGCTATTATGAAAAAATCTGGATATAATGAATAGTTTGTTTGGCTCTGTGGTTTCTGAGACAGTTAGTGCTTCCCTCATGTACTAGACCTTCCAAGTATTTGTGAATTAGAGTCATACTAACGAGTTATTTATAATCCATATTCAACACTAATTCAGTGACAGGGAATGAATTTGGTGGAGTGTGCTCCTACATGGCTAAGTTTCAATTATGAGTGGGTGATATGATTTTCCATGACTCAAGATGAGATCAGCCTTTTCCCTTTTGAAGTTACTACAAACATTTAAGTTTCATATTCAAACATTTTGGGGTCCAGAGTTGAGTGTGTGTTTTCTGGCTTTATTTAAATACCTTGCAAATACGCCAAAAGAGAACAGGCTCATTCCTGCCTCACAGCCTGCCAGCCTCCTCTTTCTCTCTAACATCTCGTTTAATTTCTCCCCCAAATCCTCCCTTACAATCCTTGCTACCTACATTTCAATCACAGCAATGCAGTTATACATGCAGTTAAACCACAACCTCAGCTCAAACTGCTAAGTCAGCAAGTTATTTAAACTTTTGCAGTCTTCCCTTCAAGTGCAAAGTTACAATACTCATCAAATCAACTTGTGTTGAGAGTTAAGCAAACTAATGCTTTTAAAGCATCCACACCTGAACCTGACAGGTTGTGTTGTGAGAGTGTTCGCTAAATGAATAAATAACATTGCATTTGGATTGGGAATTTACTCAAAGCCCTTTCTGTACTCATAAGTTAAGCTTTGGCAGAGTCGTCACGTGGCCTTACCCTACACAGTAAGTGATGAAGCATAATTCCACAAGATGACTGAAACTGTCATTCTCGCCATCGCTCCCTCACTGCAATATTTCTACTGCACACTAAAGAGCTGTTTCCTGAAGATGTGGGGAATCATCTTTGCTTGAGGGCTATATGCAACCTTTTCCATCAAAACATGCAGTTAGGTGTGATTAGCCTGCCTCTTTGTACTTCAGAGTTATAGTCCATGAATCTCAATCCACTCCGTGTCCTTTTGGAGTAGAGGCTCGGAAGGGCCTTGGGATTAAAGGCATCACTGTGTGGAATCTGACGGGCCGCTAATTGCACATGGCACAAGCTGCTTGTCTTTTTGGCTTCCTGGTGTGGGCATCATTGTGGTTGTCTTTTTTTTCTCTCTCTCTTGAATTTAAGCCATCTGTGGAGACAATATAGCACTACTATTTCCTTCTACTTATTGAATTCCTTGAGCTTAATTTACTCCTTATTAAATTTGGCTTCAGTCTCATTCACTCCATTCATTGACTTTTTATGTAATAAGTCGTTTTAAGCCAAATCATATTCACTGCATATAGATAATCAAAACTGATAGTTTCCCTCTTACAATTCAAAGAAAGTTTCAGTGTTTGTTTTGTTTTGTTTTAAATCTGGAAAACTTTGGAGTTCAAGCTAATCCCAAGGGCATTCACCGAGCAAATTTCATGCAAATGACTCATTGTGGGTACAAAAAGATGTACTTTCTTCATCCAGTTCAGTGTGCTGAGGGCCATTTTTCCTATTACTTACACTGATGCATTTTTACTGAGCTGCTATGTTGGATATAGTTTTATTCATCCAAGGACTGAAATTTCTCTCTCAATTGTCTGCTTAAAGTATGTCACAAAAAACGTCCAATAACTTAACTACCCAAATTATTATTTCATATATATCTAACAATTTTAAGGGCTTGAAAGATAGTGCAGGATTTAAGAGCACTTGATAATCTTACAGAAGACCTAGGTTCGGTTCCCAGAACCTCCTCAGCAGCTCACAAACTTCAGTTTCAGAAAATTGGATACTTTCTTCTGACCTCTGTGGGCACCTGCACATGGTATTCATACATATACTCAGGCATACATAAGTACACATAGAATAATATGTACATCTTTTTGAGATTTTAAAAAATTAAAACATTAATTTGTATGAATCTGCAAAAAATGTATATCATAATATCCTAGGCATTTCAGGCATGAAGTATTTCCTGTTTATAAAACTGAAACTTTCTAAGGAGTAAAAGGCTAAAGACCAATAATGCAATGCCATACCATAGGGTAGGCATAATGTCATGCCTTGGAAGTGTAAACTATGTGTTAGATTAGAACTACAAGTTGAAACAGAAGACTTAAAGATTTCTAAGTGTGCAGCCCTTTAAGATGTTTTTGGAGTGGGTGTGTAGTTTTAAGCATTGCAACTTTCTTTCCTGGTATTTCAATATTTTTGTACATCTCTCTTGCTGATTTTTCTCCATACTTGAAGTCTCTATTTTCACCTCATTTCCATTCTCTCTATAGAAACCTTTAAAATGTTTAATATTGCAAATATTATATATGAAGAGAGTGTATTTTGATTATAACCACTCCTTAAACACTTTCCTCAACTGCCTTTCAGATCCTGAAACCAGCCTCCTGTTGAATTTATGTATTTTTACTTTTTTTTAAAGGTTTGTTTTATTTTTAATTGTTTATATGTGTCTTTTGGTATAGGGATAGGTACACATAAATGCAAGTGATCACAGAATCCAGAAGAAGGTGTCAAAAACCCTGGAGATAGAGTTATAGATAAATGTCAGCTGCCAGATGTGGGTGCGGGAAATCAAAGTTCAGTCCTCTGTAAGAGAGGTGAGTGTTCTTACCTACTAGGCTATTTCTTCATCCGAGATCATCTTGTTCATGTCATGAGTCCAGTTAGTATTGACTCCATCAACTCTTACCAAAACTGTGATAAGAGTAAAGTACCAGAAACCACATCTCCAAAGAAGAGTGACTCTCCTATTTCACCAAAGAGAAAATGCACTAGCTTTCCAGAGAGAGTGAAAGCCTCAGGCACCCCTTCCCACCTGCTGAAATTTTGAGTAGCTTGATCTTCCACAGGTCCTGTGACAGCAGCACATATATTGTGATTTGATGTGTGCATCACCCATTTCATGTCTGGAAGACAGTATTCCACAGTTCTCCACTCATCATAAGGCTCTAACTTTCTTTCTGCTCCTTTTACAAGATGTTCTTTGAACCCTGAATGAAGGGAGGTTGATTTCTTTGACCCACTTTTTGCTGAGTGCTCAGTAACTATTCTCAGCACTTTGACCAGCTGTGGGTTTCTGTGTTAGCTATTGTTCATTGAAAAAAAAAATAAGCTTCGCTGACAAACAAATGGAAAATAATATAAATATTTGGAGGACAAATACCACCAGTATATTCTTCCCCGAGGGCCTATGAGCTCTCCAGTCATGGCTCTTTAACCATGTTTATGGTACCAGACATGAAATTCCTCCTGTGGAGCAAGCCTTGAATCCAATTATAAAATGGTTGATTACCCTATAACTCAGTTAAGAGAATATTGGCTTCTTGACAGTACTAAGTTCTCAGATCCAGGAAAATGGGATGAGATTTCTGAGTAGACTTGTTGGTTTCAACACTGTTTTGTACTTTTTACTGAACTCATTATAAATGCTACTGTAAATGATAATTTCCTTAATTGTTTATTGAAACTGTTCAGTGGAAGCATATACTATTGGTTGTATGTAATGATCTTATACCTTGCCTGTGCGGAACTTACTTTAGCTTAAAAGTCCATGGGTTGGTTGTCTTTGACTTTCTATATGAACTACAAGTTTTGGAAAGAAAGACAACTGTGTATCATCATAATCTGGATGCCTTGTATTGCTTGTAATTGCCTCAACTGGAACTTGTAGACTGATGTTAAACTGGACTAACAACGTCAGATGTGCTCATCTCGACCTCAAACCTAAAGGCAAAGCACCTATCAGTACCGAAGAGCCCAATGTCAAAGCCCAATGCTTCTTATATCTTTCATTAATTGGAGAATTTCCTTCTCTAGACAGATGAGGATTTTACTTAATAGAAGGCATTTGTTATTTTCAAATCCCTTTTCAGTACTCATAGAGACAAACAAATGAAGAGTTTAGATTATTTTCTTACCATCGCTGTAACAAATGCCTACGAACCTTTTCGGTAGAGACAATAGAAATTTTCCAGTTTTCACAACAACAGTGAAAAAAAAATGGTGTCAGGGAACTACACACCCTCCAAATGTACTAAGGAGGGAGGTTCCCCTGGCTTGGTTCATCTAGTTCCTGCAAACCCGGAGGCCCTATGCCTTGTAGCTATATAATTGCAATATCTGACTCTGTACACTTAGTTTATATTCTTACAACCTTTTTTGCTTCTCTATTCTATGACTTAATTCTTTCTCTTTGCTCTAATTCTTTCTCTTTATCCACAAGAACACTTCATAATGTGTTGACTGATGTTTAAATGTTAAAGTAACTTTCATAATTGCAACCCTAACATGAACCTCTGGATTTGATAGCTTTCATTCATATTTATTATATAAATTTTGTTGAGAAAATTTGTGTATTTGCTCCTGGAAAAATATTTGTGAATAGTCAAGATTTTTTTGTGTGATATAATTGTATGGTTTGGGTATAAAATACTGACCCAATGAGAAATGTTTTGACTGTTTTGTTGTTGTTTGTTTGTTTGTTTGATGTTTGATAGAATTCTTCAGTCAAGGATTTTTGGCCTTTTACTGCCTAGTTTGTTGGCTTATATTGCAGGCTGGGGTTGAATTAGGTACATGTCAGGCAAGAAATCTACACCTGAGCTACCTCTCTAGTTCTAGTCTGATTTGTTATTTGATTCTCTTTTTCTTCTTACTCGGTTTTGATGGGTCAACAAAGAAACGTTCAGTCTTTATTTGTTTTTCTCTCATCTAGGTTAATTCTTGCTTTAATATCAACTATTTTCTTCATCCTGAGATGTATTTTTTAAACAGTTTTTAAGGTGGAAGTTTACCTAATTAATATAAGAGATATCTATTTTAATATGTGATCACAGCTATGCTTTCATTAATAAGTACTAACTTAGTAACAGTCCATAAGTTTCATGTTTTCTTATTTTTTGTCAATATTTAAGTCAATATATTTTCAAATTTTAGTGATTTATTCTGTGACTTGATGGTTATTTAGGAAGCTATCACTTAATTTCTACCTCTCTGTGACTTCTTGAATTGTCCTATTATTGATTTCTTATTTAATTTTACTGTTTTTTAGAAAGAGGCACCTTGACAGATTTCACTCCTTTTTGGTTTGTGAAGGTGCTTTTATGTCAGACCACATAACCACTCTGAAACATTTTCCCATGTGCATTTGTGATAAACGTTCTCCTTGAGTTTAGAGTCAACAGTCAATTCTAAGTTCTGGGGGATGGTTACATCTTTCCTGAACTTCTGCCTAATTCTAAAGACTTTTGGAATTGGAAGGTGTGCGTCTTCAGTCATTTTCATTAAATCGTCTCTCTAGTGTAGTCAGTTCTCACTTGAAGCAATTTTCAGTCTGATTTTAACTGTATTTTTTATGGTTTATCTGTAGATTAACACATGCATATTAACATATTACTATGTGTATGTATGAGATGTTGTGAAGTATATTTTCAATTTGAGACATAGATGTCTTTTATTAAACCATAAACCTTAATCTTTCCTTTCTTGTTCTTCTAGAAAATCTTATATTAATGTTATTTAAATTTATTCTGCTCATAGATATTACATCTTGACTGCAGTTTCCACTCTCTCCTCCTTTTCCAGTCCCTCCCCTCTATCTCCTCTGTTTCCCAGATCCTCCACTCTTCCTCCACTATCTTCAGAAGAGGGCAGGCTTCCCAGAGGTATCAATCAAATATGTCATATCAAGTTGCAATAGGACTAGGCACCTCCCCTCATATTAAGACTGCTTCCACTCTTACTACTCCCAAAAGAACACCAAGCTACACAACCATAATATATGTGGTGGGCCTAGGTCAGACCCGAGCAAGCTACCTGATTGTTCAGTCTCCATGAGTCACTATGAGCAATGATTAGTTGATTTTGTAGGATTTCTTGCAGTGTGCTTGACTCCTCTTGGCTCCTGAAGCCCTTCTACCCCCTTATCAGCAGGATTCCCCAATCCCGCCTAATGTTCTGCTCTGGGTCTCTGGATCTGCTCCCATCAGTTGCAGGATGAAGCATCTCTGAAGACAATTATGCTAGGCTCTAGTCTACAAGATTGCAGAGTAGAGGGATCCCTTTCCTGTGATAGAAAATATTTCATCTCTTTTGTGACTAGTTTCAGCATCCAGCTCTATGGTTAGTGTCTCTATGTTATAGGTTTTTTCTAATATTGGTTTTTATCCTTTCTCTTAATTGGAAAGGCAAAGTCTATGTGTTTTATTCATTTTCTAAATCTGTTTTAATGGTATCTTTATTACACTTATATATTATATAACTTGTGCTGAGCTTCACGTCTTCAATGCTCCATTTGCTTTCCACACTTGAAGTGTCTGTTCTCTGCTTCTTACTTTGTGTTAACTAGGCATTGTCTAGTATATCACTTTACCTATATTTTCATAACTTCAGAATTTATTAATTTCTTAGATAGTTGATTAAGGACTAAATCGGCATCTTAAAACTTAGGACAATCTACTTTAAATCAGTACTGACTGCCAGTAGCAAGCAGAAGCTGTGTCTGTACCACTGTGCTGTAATATTACTATAAATTACAGATGCATATATTATAATCCTGTCAATATAGGTTTATAAATGTTGCTTTGCTGAACTTGATTTTCAAACACTAAGAAGAGAATTACAGACAAATCAAATGTATTTGTAGTGATATTCAGTCTACTGGAGCAGTTAGGTTTACTAGGCCCTTTATTTTCTTATGAGAATTTGCGATTTGGTGATTTTGCAATTCTGCCTACAGGACTCTGTGTCTGTGCTGCCAAGGATTTTTGCTACAGAGTTCCTGGCTGACAATTCATGTGTTTCATTGTGAATATATCAACCTTTTCCATTTGCCTACCTGTCTTCCTGTGAGAAATCAGCTGTTATTCTTATTGAATAGTCTTTTCCTTGCTTTTCTGCCTTTACTGTTTTCCAGCTTTGATAACAGCAGTCTCACCAAGATGCGCCAAACTACAAACGTCTTAGGTTTACACTATTCTAGATATTTTGAGTTTCTAAGGGTGTAATTTATAATTCAAAAATTTAAAATCTAACTTGTGAAACTGAATGCCTAGCTTTTTTAACTGATTGTGCATTCACCCTAGTGTGCCTATTTGTTCCTTCATAGTTCCTGTTTACTCCTGGGTATGCTATTTAAGGCTGATATTAAAATTCCTTCACATTTACTTTTCCCTTTGATCATATTTAATGTCTCTCTCCTCACAATTTCAGCACCTGGAGCCTGGGACAATTTGGAAACATTTCCTCTAGTGGATGGACTGTATTTCCTTGTTTACTTACTATCATCAAGGTTTCTGTAAAAACCTGAATAGTTGTTTTCTTTCACTGGGATTGAGAGTCAGACCCATGATATACTAAGTAAGCTCTCTGCCCCTGAGCACCACCCCCAGCCATGAAGCTTGAGTGTTTCAGGTATGAACTCTATCACATGATAAATATAGAAGTCACCATCCCTATCCCTAGGGGTTTGGTGATGTCACTGTTTGATGTCCATTACTCCCTTGGATTAAGTTTGTGTTTCCTGTAATATGTGACCAACACATCTCTCTGTGGAAATGGTCATGATCTGTAAGTTTATTGGCCATATTTCCCCAGCTGCCTTTCATTTTAGTTTGAAGAGTCTGCCTGGAGTCTAGTGTGGCACAGAGGGATAGCAAAATCTTGAGTTTGCTTCTGCATGTTGCGTTGGAAAAGTCTCCATCAGCCTAGAGACTGAGGCTGTTCTGTCCTCTGAGGCATGTGCATGTGCTCAGCTGTGCATATGTGCATGTCTTTTTGCTACCCTGGGACCACCAAAGCCTTTCAAAGCCCCACAGTCTTCTTGTATACTCTAGATCTTCCTTTAAATTTTTTATCCAGGATGCTGTTTACTACTGGTATTGCAGCCTTAGGCAGCTATACTGTTCAAGGCTTTTTGCGGATTTTTTTTTTTTTTTTTACAAACACTCTGGGGATAGGTCTTTTCCTGCAGAGGGAGAGCTCAGACAGATAGAATAATGACCTGATCCTAGGGGCAGGCTCTTCCAGGGAGCTAAGAGGTCAATAGTGCTTGTACTCTACAGATGGGCTATGCTCAGGCCTGGACCTGGTTTGCCCTTCCTGTATTTGCATAGCTTCTGCTTCCATAGATACTAGGATTTTAAGGCTGATGGTTGCAGGATCCTGCAGAGCTGAGGAGAAAGAAGGTAAAGGAAAAGGTTATAACCGTTAAGTTCAAACGATATAAACTCAATTGCTATTACGAAAGTTTTTAAAATTTTTATTAATTACACTTTATTCACTTTATATCCCCCCCTGTGGCTCCTTCTCTCTTTCCCTCCCAATCCCTCCCTCTCCCCCCTCCCCTTCTCCACACATGCCCCTCCCCAAGTCCACTGATAGGGGAAGTCTTCCTTCCAATCCTAGTCTATCAGGTCTCAGCAGGAGTGGCTGCATTGTCTTCCTCTGTGGCCTGGTAAGGCTGCTCCCCCCTAATGGGGAGGTGATCAAAGAGCAGGCCAGTCTTTTCCTGTCAGAGACAGTCCCTGTTCCCATTACTATGGAACCCACTTGGACACTGAACTGCCATGGGCTACATCTGTGCAGGGGTTGTAGGTTTTCTCCATGCGTGGAACTTGGCTGGAGTATCAGTCTCAGAAAAGACCCTGTGCCCAGATTTTTTTTTATTCTGTTGCTCTCCTTGTGGAGCTCCTGTCCTCTCCAGGTCTTACTATTTCTCCCTTCTTTCATTAAGATTCCCTGCACTCTGCACTTTGCAGGAATGCTTCTACTTTTCAGGTATTTTGCTAATTTTTAGAATTTCAAAAATTTACCCTTCACAGAATTTTTTTTCTTTGTGTGTGTGTGAATGATTTACAGACCTCATTTCACCATCACAGAAGTACTGTGTCATACTAAAGTTTTAAAAGCACTAAGTAGTTTTGTTTGTTTGCTTACTAAACTGGCCACACTTTGAACAGACTGCATTGAAAAGTGCCTGTTCAGAGGTGAACACTACAGACAGGCAGTAGGAGCATAGTCACAGCCTTTAGTGAGTGTTAGCATTCGTCTGACTAGTAAAAGTGCGATGAGCTATGCTGGGAGTGGTGGTGTGCCCTGTAATGCCAGCTACTCAAGATGTAAAGGATGCATGTAGTGAGAGTTTGGGTTTCTTTAAACACCGCGTTATGTCATGTGAATATTGTTTTCTTTTTATCCCAGGTATGAGATAAAACATTATTCACAGCATGTGATTATGCTTTGTCTCACGCACTAGCAGGGGCGTGATCTTTGCCAGCTGCAGAGAGTTTAAGTCTGGGGACTCTGGAGAGGGTATAAATGGAAGAATCTGAAAGAGCCTGTAGCGGTAGTGGCTGCTGCATTACTGGTTTGCTGGTTTGCTGGATATTCTGATAACAAAGACTAGACTTGTCTCAAAGAACTCTGCAGCTCTAATCAACAGGAAGTAGCCTATAAAGGTCTATGCCCCCTTCTCTTCTAATCTTCTTTCTCTCCTACCTAGTGTTGGAGGGTCGGGAAGGGATTAAGTGATTCTACTCTAAGGGTTGGAAGAGGGATAGAGTCATAAGAAGCCAAATAAAATAGATTTAAAAATATGCCAACAAGTGGTGGCCAGATGTGGCTAATGGGGAACTTGGTTTCTAATGCCGAAGAGGATATGGCAGGGAACAAAGGAACAGATACACTGTTTCAGGATGTCGGCAAAAGTTTATTGCTGCTGCTGCCACTGGATTTTCTCCCACTTTGCTGCAAGAGGGGATTTTCTATTTCTTCTGTGTCTTCTTCCTGTATTTCATTTCAAAAAAGGTTGGGAGAATGGCTGATCAATTAGAAAAGTTGCAAATGGAGGAGTATGAGAAACAGAGAAATAGATGAAATAGGAAAACCAGAAGCCTCACTCTATTATCTGTTTTTTTAAAGTGTTGCAGAATTGACTTTCCAACTAGAGAGTTTGCAGGTAGAGGTTGAAGCACTTGGAAAGTAAAAGGCACTAGAAACAGAAAAACAAACGGATTTATTACCTTTAAAAGTTATTGTATTTTTAGAGCAAAAAGACCAGACACCAATAAATACAAAGCAAGTATCCCAGATGTTCCAGCCTCAGAGACTTCCTCAGTTACTCTTTCCTCAAAATTTTCCATCCAGGTCAACTTCAAAATGGCTAACTCAAATGTCCTTGCCTCACAGACTGTTGCAGCCAGAACTTCATTTAAGCCCTGCACTTTCCTATCCCACAGAGACTAGACTGTGAAAGACACAGCTAGCTCTCCCAGGATTTGGCAATATCCCAAATTTCTTAGGGTCTCTTAAATATGCCTTCACCCCCACACAGCAGGAAGTAATTTAAAGAACATGACACCTTCATTCCCAAAAGGCAGGGTGGGTGGGATTTGGTCATTTGGTGAGCTATGGATGTTTGTTGTCATTTAGAGGGATTGGTTACAAGTTGTTATTAGTTGAGGGAGGATATTATTAGGGAGGATACAAAGTAAAGGAGGTTAGAAACAGGAATTTCTTTCTTTCTCTTTCTATCCGCTATCCTTCTTTCTCTCCTATCATTCTCTTCTATTTAGTGTTAGGGGAGAGGAGGAAACAGGATAATAAAATTATATTAAAAAGTGGGAATGTGGGCTGGAGAGGGGCTCAGAGGTTCAGAGTGCGAGCTGTTCTTCCAGAGAACCAGGATTCAATTCCCAGCACCCTCATGGCAGCTCACAACCGTCTGTGACTCTAGTTCCAGCTGGCTCAACACCTTCACACAGACATACATTCAGGCAAAATGTCAATGCACAGAAAGTAAAAATTAATATATTTTTAAAGGTTGGGATATAGGATGATATGATAATAGGTAGATTGTTGAATCTACTAGTCTCAAATATTTTACATTGGTGTGGACTATTGCATATTGATAGAAATTTAAGGTTATTTTGTTCAGCTCTTGTTTAATGTATTATACAATGCAACTCATTTAAAATGTCATGTCAAGTTCTAGTCCTTTAAAGCTACTAGTGTAAACGGTTTAGGATAATTATAAATGCAAGTTAGTAGTTAGCCACATGTAAATAACCTTACTTGTAGTCTTGTTAGGTACTAGTTTATCTAATTACAGAAAGAAGCTTTATTTAGTCTCCTGTATATGTTTTAAAAGTTAAGCAGAAAGTAAATTACTAGAAACAAGCAAATTTGTTTATTCAGATATACTGTAGATAGACAGATGGTCTTCAAACACTTCAGAGATCTACCGAATATGGCATTTAAGACAGAGAAACACATCTATGCAGCACCTCTGTCCACTTCAAAAAAGATGATGGGCATCGAAGAACCTCCATATGGAGTTTGCTTCAATTGTGGCAAACTAGCCACTGAGTAAAAACTGTTATTTATTTTTTTGGCTTTTAGGGACATTTTTACTTAGAAAATCACAACACTGGTACAAGTCTAACATATTTAACATTTGCTTGTTGAAATCAATTCATAATGTCAAAATTAATCATGTTTTACTTTTTCCTCACAAGAACACAAAAATGATGAAGGGGAACTTAAAACAGAAAAAAATGAAAAGGTAACACAACTTTTCTCTTATTAGTCTTTGGATGGTTATGGCAGAAGACTTTCTATCTTTTGTTTTTGTTTTTGTTTTTAGATGGAGACCTTGATCCAAAGTCTTGTTTGTTTCAAGTATCTGCTTGTGCCTCTCCCTCTGTCATATTGGCTTCCTCCATGGCCACCTCCTTTTGGTTCTTCAGGTTGAACTGCTGTAGGAATCACGTGGGAGAGGGTACCCCCTTTCCGTAGAAGAGGAAAGCCCTTGCAAGCCCCTGTTCTTGTCTGCCAAAACAATCACAGCCACTGGAGTAGAGATCACTTCTGCTACCTGAGTAACTGTCTCTACTTCCACTGTAACTATCACAGGAGCTGCTGTCATCGTCATAGCGACTGCTTCCTCCATAAAATGGCGCTGGCCCTGCATGTGCTACCATAACTCGTATGAATCTCTGTAGGATCCTTCTCTTGGATGATCTGAATAGTTACAATCCCAACCATAACCATGGCTATCACCGTAGCCTCTGGGCGGATAGTCATCATGGAAACTGGAAAGACTATTATCACAGTAAGTATAATACCTTAGTGGCTGTGCATAATCTCTGGTATCACGAGAGCTGGGTTAATCTCTGCTTGAGTAGCTGCCTTTTGTTGAATATCCCTTATCTCTTGGGGACAAATAAACATCTCTATGCGATGGCAGAGCTTCCCTTCATGATGGGCCTTGGTAGCTCACTTCCACATGACACTGGGGCTCTTCCTGCTATTCTGCTGTTGCTTCGAACTGGTCCTGAAAATGTCGATCTTTTAGGAGGGGTCCCCTGCTTCGAGGTGGTAGCCCTCTTTTTACTGGAAGTGGTCCCCTGGAAGGGCTCATGTAAAAGTTCATGGAATAACCACCATCATCCATGTACTCTCCATGTGAAGGGGGGGGGGCGGAGCTCGTTTCTCCACTTCCTCCTTGGAGACCTTTGGGAAGGCCCCTGTTTCTTGGAGGTGGAGGTAGGTGGTCCACGCCTGCCACTTTCAAATGCTGTTTTTTGGTAGCTTTCTCTACCTTGATGGCCTTTTTATCTAAGGACTTTCCATTCGCATCTCTAGCGCATCTTTAGCATCTGCTGGGCTTTGGAAAATAACAAAAGCAAATCCTCTTGATTTGTTGATTTCACTGTCTTTCATCAAAAGTATTTCTACTATTCCTCCATACTTGCCAAATACTGCCTCAAAGGCTTTCAACAAGCCAAGGCTAGCTTACACGATAGAAAGACCTCCTCTAACAAAATATACATGTATGTGTAGATTGTATACATGTATATGCTTGACAGAAGTACTAAATGGTGGCACAAGGTAACAGATACTGAGTTGGACATGCATGTGTGGATACACAAGCATGATGAAGCACATGTGCCCATGTCTAAGCTGGCCAATGTAGATACCAAAATAGTTTCCTTTATGACAACTTCTTCAGGCTGAAAGCCAACCACATTCTAACACATAGAGGATGACAAGTATCACAAAACAATAAGGGAGAATTATCACCTTGTGCTTATGTCTTGAATATTATAGCTCTACAAAGTCTTAAGAATAGATGTAGCTTCACAGGGAACTTTGTAACTGCAGGCATCTGGCACATTCTCCTTCTTTTCTATAGTCAGTCATTCCATTTCCCCTCACATAGCCACGGCTTCTGCTCTGTAACACAGCAGTCACTGGGCAGTCCAGAGAACACCGGGTGGTAAAGAAGCAATTTTCAATGGAAATCACAAAGGCATTTTGTTTCAGAATAAGGGAATTAGGTTTTGCCAAGCAGGCTGGAGTTCCAGCCTGATGCTATTATTCTTAGATATAACATTGGAATATTTTGCCAGGAGAAATATTCAAGACATAGGTATTAGTTATATCAAAATGATTTAAAACTACATTTCAACTCTATTGATCTTGCTGCAGCCTAATGGGCTGTATTCCTGGAATCATCCAGCCCTTTAGGCCGCTTACAAGCTTCCTTTCCACCAAAAGTCTATTTTTAAAGCAATTATTTCCTAAATAAAATACCATCTTGTAGAGTTCTTTTTTTCTTTCAATATTCAGGTAAGATATGCTTCCATATATACTTTGAAGGAGATAAAATCCCACTATAAAACACAAAATTCATAAAAAACTAATAGTTAAAACACACATGATTTTCAGCCTCTGTGGGTGAATTCTATGCTACCTCTGCTAAAATTAAGCATGTCTTCTTTGATTATAAATTTTGTCTTAATCACACCATAACTTACCATTAATGACATTTTCCATAACAGCATTTAGTTTTTTAGCCTTTAAGAACTCAAGTTTGTTGATTCATTTCTTGTATAGGGTGTAATTGTCTGGTGGCTTTGTATTATATCCTGGTGTATCTCTTCTAGGTCAAATCTAGCTGTCTCTCAAATAAGACCTTACATACACACACACACACACACACACATATATCTTTGAAAGTCATATTTATTAGTTTAACCGGTATTCAAACTTAAATAATCTTAAGGCTAAGGTATGTAAGAGTAGTCCTAAATAGCTTGGCAAAATTGGGATGCTTTTTATAAAATTGTGTTTGAATGGTTAAGAATAGATGTGGCAAGGCAAAAACAAAGAGCTACTGAGTTCCAAGGATTTTGTGAGACCCATAGAGGCTCTGATGGGTGAGACAACACCAGAAAAGGAGCACGCAGGGCCACAATAGCTCCAGAACAACTAAGAAAAACACGAGAAAGAAAGAAAAGAGAGAGAGGAAGGAAGGTAGCATCCACATACCCATGCATGCACTGACACACACAGGCACACAAGTAAGCAAGCAGGAAAGTCTTATGCAAAGATGCTTTTAAAATGTGCACAGATGTAGCCCATGGAACAGCATTACCAGGCCACAGAGGAAGACAATGCAGCCAGTCCTGATGAGACCTGAAAACTTAGGGTTAGATGGAAGGGGAACAGGCCTCCCCTATCAGTGGACTGGGGGAGGGGTATAAGAGGGGATGAGGAGAGGAGGGTGGGGTTGAGAGGGGCTAGGGAGGGGGCCACAGCTGGGATACAATGTGAATAAACTGTAATTAATAAAAGGACAATTTTTTAAAATGTGGACTTACCTAGTAATGAGGGATACAGAGCCTGAGGCCGCCATCTCCTTTAACCAGACAAGACTTCCAATGGAGGGATTGGGACACCAACCCAGGCACAAAGCCTTCTGCCTACAATTTGTCCTGCCTACAAGATGTGTTGAGTAAAGATAGTGTAGATAGTCTAGGAACAGCCAATCAATGACCAGTCTAGCTTGAGATATATGCCATGAAAGGGAACCCACCCTGGCATTGCACATTGTCTGGATAGCCCAGAGACCTAGGATAGAAGCAAATACAAATGGGGGGAAAACAAACAAAAAACAGACCCTCAATGAAATGATTTCTAATGTTATTCACCTACACTCACCCACTTGTCCTCAGAAAGGCTTCCTTCAGCAATAGATGGAAACAGATGTGGAGACCCACAGCTAAATAGTAGGCTGAAGAAGGGGAGCGTTGCAGGAGTCAGAGGGGTCAAGGACACAAGAACACAAGAAAACCCTCAGAATCAATTAACCTGGGGCCCACAGAGACCAAACTGCCAACCATGGAGCATGCTTTGACTGACCTATCCAGATGCCCTCTATACAGAGGTTACAGTTGTGTAGCTTGTTCTTTTTGTGGGAGTCCTTGTTAATGTCCCTGGTCCAAGTTACCCCTCACGGCTACACAGATGTCCTTGGCCTGAGCTGCTACCTAGGCCATGCTGCTGTCCATGAGCCTTGCAGTTGCTGAAGGCCAGGTAGATGTGAGTGGCCTGTGCAGCAGCCTGAGGCCATGTTGATGTATGCGGTTCGTGCTTTCACTGAGGGCCACATCTGGGTCAGTGGTTGTAGTGCAGCCACCATCTGTGTTGCTGTCCATGGTCTATGTTACCACCAAAAGGCCAGGCAGATGTCTGTGGTCTGTGCTGCAGCCTGAAGCCATGCTGATGTTCAGGGACCAAGGTGCCTCCAGGGCTATGTCTAGGTCTGTGGTCCCATTGCATCTGGGATGTTCTGTGCTGATGTTCCTGGTCCAGGATGCCATCGAAGGTGATGCAGATATCCTTGGTCTATGTGGCAGCCTGAATCCATATTGATGTCCTTGGGCCGTGATGCAGCTGGAGGCCATATTGATTTGAGTGGCCTACATTCACACCTGAGTCTGTGCTGTAGGCCAGGTTGGTGCTGTGACCAGAAACTGAGTCTAAATCCTTAATCCATGTTCCCTTTGACTATAAAAGGCAAGGAAGCTACTTTTGCTGTGATATTGATAACTGCAGACTCAATTGAGAGAGACATGGAAGGCTTCTGTGACAACCCCTTCTCCCACGTTGTGCCCCCAGCCCACCAAAAAATAACAGCCTAGACAGAAATCCATCAAAAAGAACTCCTAAAATTGTGATAAGGATGCTGAAGCAGCTTTCTACAACTGATGGCTTTTGGCAGGGGTTGGGTGGGGAAGGACTCGGGAGTTTCTTTCAGGGGCTGGCCACCGGGAGTTTGGCCATGCTCCAGCAGCACAAATTGGATGCGTTTTGTTTTGATTCACTTGTTTTCTTGTTTTATTTTCTGGGTTGTTTCTTTTTGGGGAGGGTGCTGGGGAGGTGGAGAGGAGGACCTGGGAGGACTGGTGAGTGACTGTGATCAGGGTTTATGATGTGAAATTCCTAAATAATGAAAATACTATGAAAAAAACTAAATAAAGCATAAAGAAGAAAGATAAATGAGGCTATGTGAGTCTTAGACGTCATAACACTACAGATAATTTCAAAGCTTCAATGTGGTCCAGGGAAATGGCTCAGCAGTTAAAACACTTGCTGTTCTTACAGAGAACCAGGCTTTGGCTCCCAGAACCCGCAACTGCCTGAAACTCCTGTTCCAGAAGATCCATCACCCTCTTCTGGCCTATGTGAGTACTGCAGTGCACAAGAGGGTCTGCAAACATGTATATAAAACACACATACAATAAAAAAATAAATGCATTTTTTAAAAGAAAAGAAGATTCAGGTGCTAAGCAAACAACTTCAACTAACTTGTGACCCCCATCTTGTAATCACACATCAGTTTCAAAGCCTTTCCCCAGGTTACTTATGTAGCAAAAGGGACATTGTTTACAGTGAAGACTTTTGACATTATTCTTGAGTTATACAGAGGGTTCTAGGTTCTGCTGATATGAACATCCTAGCTCATTAGATCTTGGTATGAACATCTGCTTTACACTATGGGTTTGGGTAACTTTTTTGTATTCGCAGTAGAATGCTAATAGCCCACACTCTGGCTTTATCAGTATGGCAAAAGTGTTTATTCCAGTTAGTCCAGATTTCATCTGAGAAATATCCATTTGAAAGGTAATTTTAGAATGACTCAATAAGCATAGCAACTGCTGCTGACAATTTCAAATTTGTTTAAGGAAGCCTCCCCCCCCCAAAAAAAAGGAAAAAAAGAAAGAAAGGAAAGAGAAAGAAAGACAGAAAGGAAGGAAGGAAGGAAAGAAGGAAGGAAGGAAGAAAAAGAAAAGGAAAAAGAAAAAGAAAAAGTAAGAGTGATGGTAGACCAGGGTTGAATCCATAGCAATATAATCTCAGAAGGCTTGGGTGCTGTGAAGGATTGTTCTCACCTTCCTCCTTTACTCCAGGCCTTTGTAGACTGTTTCCACATTTGCTGAGGGAGGCTTCGGCTTATAGTGTAGCTGGTTTGGAAAGCCCGTCATCCGACTCTCTGTAGGCCACTGAAGTCCAGAGAGCTGCACATGTCTTGCCTTGAACTCTGGATTCAGAGTGTGTCTCACAGGTGAGCGAGGTCAGAGTGCTGTTCTTAGCATTTAAGAGGTGACATTTCCAAATGCTTGAGAAGAAGGGTCACTTTCTATAAAGGGCTAATTTGTGCATTTGAAATTAAAATGTTCACATTTTAATGAGGAGTCATTTCTTTTCATGAAGATGTACAAGGAGAATAATAAGAAATTTAAAAGCCACCAAATCTCCTAAACTGGGGTTTCCCCATTTTCCCTGGCTGCACAAGGGCATTGGACAGGGCTTTACTAAGTGGTTAGGGCGTTTACAGAGCATTCTAAGTGGTTAGCTGTGTGGCACTCCATGCCACACTATCACTATCTGCCAAGTCAGTCTCTCTCTTTTCTTTAACTTTTATAGAATTTTTAAAACTTTATTTATTTATTACAGTTTAATCACTTTGTATCCCAGCTGTAGCCCCTCCCTCTTCCTCTCCTATAGTGCCATAGAAAAGAAAGACTCAAAATAACACCCAACAGCTGTATGTATTTAGAAATTTTTAGGTTGAATTCTATTTTTATTGGAAAATAGAATATAACTAAAAATTGCAGTTATCCTTAACTTTCTGAATGCTGCAGAAACAAGGAAGCTTGTGCTGCTTTTTATTTCTCTACAGTATTTCACACACCACAGGTTAGTTTTCACCAAGCAGCTCAAATCTTTATAAATATCTATCTTCACATCTCATTTCTTGTCCCTCTGTAGGAAGGTGGTGAAAGCAAAGCATTATTTAATGTCAAGCTTGCAGAGTGAGTTGGAGGACTCTATCTACAGTGATCCATATATTAACTCATCTCCTTGGTTATGGGACTCTTTTGTTACAGAGAAATCTATTTTAAAAATGGGTATTTGGTTGCTCATCTTTGAACTTTATTGACGTTTTGTTATCTGGGCTCACTCAAGTGATCACGCAAACAGCATTCATAAAGCAAGCTAAGGAGGCAGGAGAAGCATGAGGGGCCTATTGACATGAGAAGAGTGGAAAAAGTGTGCTGGTCATTGTCAAAGAACCAACAGTTTAAAACTAAAGTGTTGCTTGTTCTTCCTCCTCCTTCCACATTCTTCACAACTTCTGTTCCAAGATCTAAATATTGAGTACAGGCTAATCACGTCACAGCCAGCATGGCTGGCACCTGTGGCTATAATTCCTGTATTTAATGTTCTAGTTTGGGTCCACTCAAGCAGAACACCAATGTTCAGATATATTTGTTTTCACACAGTTGTTGAATTGTATTCATGGAATAGAACTTTAATTGAGTGTTCATAGAACATTTGACCCATCAGTGATATGTTAACCACATTTCCCTGGTGGCACACTTACCTTTCTTAGGGCTTGAATGTACACCCCAAAAGTGTAAACTAGAAACTTTGATCCCAAAGTATGGGTGTTAGAGTAGCTGCAGGAGTTCCCTTCAGAAATGAATTAAAACCATCCCCTCGTGAAGGGGGTATCTTCTGCAGGCCTGGCTTTCTTATACTAATGAGCTAGTTCCACCTGCACCATGGTACCTGTAATACAGCATGAGGGTCCTTGCCAGACCCAACTGCTGTGTTTCTGAACTTGCTGGCTGCAAGAATTATGAGAAAAATGAACTTCACATTTGTATAAAGTTTCTATTCTGGTGTGTTATCTATCAGCAATACTAAATGAGAATAAGATACTACACACCTTTGATTTCATATGTTTCTGGTACATTTCTGTTTTCTTTTTGTCTTTTCCTGTGGACTACTCAGAGGGGTTGACATGTAAATACCTGGAGCAGAAGGTGTTGAAGAGAAATTGTAAAGATCGCATGGCTTTCCCTGTTCTGCTAATGTGTTATTGTGTTTGGGTTATGGATACTCTGTCTCCATCTGTCGCAGTATTGGGTGGTAGTCTTGCATGATTCAAAGACTAGATTGAGTTTTGAAATTGAAATCCCTCTGCTGTTGTATTTGTAGCTCTCATCTTGTAGGCTGACATTTTTTATCTATTGCCCTTATCTAAATCTGGCTTCTTCAAAAAGCTGTACTGAGAAATTTGGTTTTGTGTTCATTTGTTCCCTGGTCATGTTTGTGTTTGGAGAAACTTTCGTGTTCTAGACAGTGAATATGGATGGAACACTGTTTTTCAGATTTTTACACCTGTTGATAACATAGAAGACCTAGAGGGGTCAGGACAAGGGATAGTCTCTGTACTTATTAGTTTAATCCAGTCTTCTACTGTATTTTTTTGTGAGAAAAAAGTTTACAAAGGAGCACAGTAAGAACAAAATAATTTCTTACTCATCAGACAAAGTCAAATCTGAAATTCCAGCATGACATAGAATATTATGAATGCTAGGACATTTTTTAATGGTTTAGTCACCCAACATATGGTATTTTATTAGTCTCCTTACTGCACACAACACAAGTTAATATTTTATAGTGTTCTAGTAAATGAGCGGGCAAGATTTCAAGGAATGGTGTGAGTGTGGGTACCCAAACATGTTCATTATCAAAATTGGAAATGTTACTGAACTTGCAGGATTTTACAGCAATGCATTCAGTGCAATCCACATCCCCTGTTAAATGGTGACCTAAGGAGATTTCCAGTTAACAAAAAGAATAAACACACTTGTTCTGCACATGCGTACTCTGTCTTAAATGGTGGCAGCTTACCTTGCTGCAGCAGAGCTGCTGCTATCACCTGCTCCTCGTTGGCCAACATATGATGTCACCATAAATGTGTTCCCCTTCATTGGAGGATAAATGCCATGGAACAAAGGTGTGTGGCAAAAGCGTTAGCTCTCAATATCATGTCACAAACTGCCTTACCGTCACAGCAGGAATTCTGTGGGTCGTTCTGGTCAGAATTATTACTTTTTTTTAAATCGAGCTCAGAACGTAACAGCTGGAGCCATAGGAGACTTCGAGAGGTTCTTAATAGTAGGTAAAGATCCAAACATGAAGTCACTCAAAACTGATCCCAATCAAGTTAAAGGAGATATTTTCAGTCTGGCGTCTGTGTGCAATTATGTCAACTCTCAGTTTCACTTGAGGGCATCGTTCTGATGACTGTGACTATATTGTTTTGTTTATTTGTTTACAGTTTATTCATTATGTATCCCGATTGAACCCCCCACACTCAACTCCTCCCAGTCCCACCCTCCCCCCCCTCTTCAACCTTATCCCCTTCTCCTAGTCCACTGAAAGGGGGTGTTCTCCTCCTCTGCCATCTGCACATAGCTTATCAAGTCTCATCAGGATTGCTTGCATCCTCTTCTATGGCCTGGCAAGGCTCAGCAGCATACCACCCTGATCTCATCTGATCTCCTAAGCTAAGCAGGGTCAGGCCTGGTTAGTATTTGGATGGGAGTCCTGTGACTATATTGTTAAGGTAAAAAGTTGAAACTCAGGGTAGTGTTGTAATTATGTGGTAGAATTTAGTTCAGGCTGCTAAGAATAGAAACCAAAGTTTAATATTTTACTTAAAAATACTTCAGGCTAAAGGTACAAAATCAGTTCTTTGCTTTCTTGCTAAATACTCAAATCTGATTCAAAGATACTACACATAGATACATTATGTATAAGCACAGTTTTCTATCACTGTAACGAGAATGCAAACAAGAGTTCTTTCACTTCTGCATTTGACTGTCGCCGAGTTTAAATATGTTCTCACATGTTTAGAGCAAGCTATTGTTAGTCCCAGTAACTCCTGGAGTGGCCTGCGATGAGAGTTGCAGTCATTTTGTCTGTTATTTCTTTGCGATGGCTATTACTCAAACGGAAACAGAGCTTCACTTTAGACCCTGATTTGATATGAAAAATGGAAGTTTATGTTATAGGATGCCAAAGCCAGCAGAGTCTTCCCAGTGTTCTCTCCTGCTCTTGATGCCTTGGGGTTTATTATGGTATTGCATTCTCAGGTCTATGTCTATCATCTAAGAGAAGTTGAAGAATTCGTAGTACCACTTCCAACCCTGAAGTGTGATCCTTACAAGAGCTTGAATTATCATCTGAAGAACATTGATTATATATTATAAGCCACATAGGAATGATGTGTTTACTTTTGATTTAATTTTGTTTTAATTCAGGCAATATTTTAGATC
This sequence comes from Pachyuromys duprasi, assembly GCA_028658305.1. Classification (NCBI taxonomy): domain Eukaryota; kingdom Metazoa; phylum Chordata; class Mammalia; order Rodentia; family Muridae; genus Pachyuromys; species Pachyuromys duprasi. Next base: position 10,762,877 of record CM053744.1, on the reverse strand, counting down.
TTTGGTATTTTTACATTTTCCCCTATGATTAGGAATGGTCCTTAACATTTCCTCTGTGTTTGCTAAGAAACATACATGTATTCTGATTTTTCATCTGACTGGAACTTTAAATATACTGAAGACTTATGCCTGTGGAGAAGGCGTTTTAGCAAGAGCATGGATGTGGGCATATTTCTTCTTTGTAGAACTTCTCACACCTAAAATGAATAGAGCAAGCACTGGGTAGACAGAGACATGGGCAGCATCAACAGTGTATTGCTTTCTCCTTTTCCACATTGGTTCCTTAACTGATCGCTCACCTCCAATTTAAGCAGTGGCTGAATCCTAGACATGGAAGAGGCACACACAAGGACTGACAGTAGAACCCACATTGTGTCCCACATAGCTTACCCAAGGGCCACATAATAGAGTCCATTCTCAAAAGCACTCTAAGTGGCCTAGAAAACACTTCTAGAAATACACGATGTGATCCATGACAAGAACTCTGTTAAATGGTACTTTCTTCATCTTGGTATGTTTCAGAAATCAATATTTTAAACACCTTTTAAATTGGCTCATGGAAGAGTCAATGGAAATTTCAAAATCTCTTTTCTTTTAATTAGTTTGTGGTGGTAATCACAAAGCAAGAAGTAAAAGAGCTTTAAGATCAGACATTTTGATTGAAAGAGTAAGCTCCACCCCCACACAGCTGACCAATCAGAAAATTCCCAGACTGTATGTACTGTCATCTTGATATTTATGGAGAAATCCTCAGTAATGTTATACACATGGCAAGTGGTGACAAAGAATAAGTGATATGAGCCACTTTGGCTTTGAATAGAAAATTAAGAATATTTAGATTACTAAGATGAAATCTAGTTAGAAAACCAGGAGGTGCTTGGGAGACATGCCAGATATTAAAATGAATATCTAAAATAAATACTTAGCTTTTATGGTGAAAGCTAAAAAAAAAAAAGTAAGGTCACAGATGAATCAGCAGTTCCAAGCAGCTGTGTGCCATCCAGAATGGGTGCTGGGCACAAGTGTTCTTGACTACTGGTCTATTTCTCCTGCCCCTGGTAGCAAGGCTGTTAAAACTCACTATAATAACAACCAATTCCATTAGAACATGAGCAAAACACATGCTCATCTATGTTTTATAGAGATTTAGCACATGAAGTCTCTCCTGTGAAGTAAGATCCTCACTATCAACCATGATGGCTAAAAATGTTTCTTCAGGGCAACTATTTTATTATTGCTAGAAACAATGTAGAAAACTAGATCACCACGTAAGTCTCCAGACAGTTAAAATATAGGGTGAACTTTCAACCATCTTGGCAGCATTTATAACATTAAAGATAAAACTATAATATAACAATTGTACTCCTGAACATTTACTCTGGAGACATGAAAACTTAAACCCGAACAAAAATCTCTGCACAAATGTTTATAGACTCCTAACAGAAGCGAAACCCTCGTGCTAGCCCAGATCTTCCTCTGGAAACTGTGAACGGGTAAACAAGCTGGACTATCATAGAATCCAGCTCAGCAATAATCACGAATGAACACGATTCAAACAACTGTCCAGATTAATTTTCAGAGAATGATGATACAGGAAAAAGCAGCCCTAAAAGGTTACAAGGTTTCAGTTACTGAGATTGTTACCACCACAGGTTAAGGAGAGGGTGGAAGTAGCTGTAGCAATAAAGAGGTGACATTAAAGAATTCTTGTGATCATAGAAATATTTGGTGCCCTGATTGTGTCAGGGCTAATATCCTGGACAAGATGCTGTCCTGTGTGGTGGTATAAGAAAAGGATTTCCATTGAAGTAAAATGCACAAATGGAGTAGGGACTTTCTCTGTTTGTATCTTAAAACTGCATGTGAATCTACAGTTATGGAACAATGAAAAGCTTAACTTTAAAAAAACAGGCATGGAATGGATACATTTTCTTCAGACTTGGTATTCACATTGCACGTCTGTGAGACAGGGAGTGTGCTAAACACACTGTATCAGTTAACGCACTGGGTCTTCAAAACAGTTCTGTGAGGCAGCTGTCTGTTATCCCTTCTCTGGACATGTGAACAATTGGGGCTCAAGCAACTTGTCTGAAGCCAATGAGTTATGTGAAGGGAATAGTTTTATTTCATTTTTAAGATGAAAAAGTAGAGAGAAAAATAGAACAACTTACCATCTGGGTTCAGTAAGCGTCAATTTGTGGCAAGTTTTGTTTTATTCAAATCCTTACACTCTCCCCATTTTTGGATTATGTTTCAGCAAATATTCCATGTACTATCTTTTAACTGTGGTTCAAAATCTATGCTTTGAGATAAGGAGTAATTTTTTTAAAACATAACCTTTTTAGCCTGACTGTATCTATAAAAAATAAACAATAATCCTTCCATATTATCAAATAAACTGAGAAGATGTTTTAACCAAGGCTTCATGATTCCACAGTGATGTTTTTAACCAACAAGCAAAATACAGATCTAGTATCTTCGCTAGATACTAGAACACCCTCAGCTAGAAAATGAGTGCCAAGATTAAGCAGAGAAAACAATAACACATTGCCTTATGCAGAAACAAGAAGAAGCTGTCTTCTTACAGACAGCTAGGATAGGGTGCTAAATAGAGCTGAGTCCTACATGGAGCCTTGACTTTTTATACAGCGTCACTGATGACTGTTTTCCTTACTGAGCTTCATGGTTTCAAAACTACTACCCTAGTTGTTCAGCCCTGGGGGCCCTGCAGAGACTGATACCGCAACCAAGGACAGTGAATGGGAGCTCATACCCTGGCTTAGATGTAGCCCATAGACTCAGTCTCCAAGTGGGTTCCCTAATAAGGGGAACAGGGACTGTCTCTGATATGAACTCAGTGGCTGGCTCTCTGATCACCTCCCCCTGAGGAGGGAGCAGCCTTGCCAAGTTACAGAGGAGGACAATGCATGCAGTCCTGATGAGACCTGATAGGCTAGGGTCAGAGGGAAGGCTAGGAGGACCTCCCCTATCAGTGGATTAGGCGAGGGGCATAGAGGGAGAAGAAAGAGGAAAGGTGGGATTGGGAGGAGACAAGGGAGGGGGACACAACCGGGATACAAATTGAATAAATTGTAATAAATGATAATAAAAAATTGAAAATAAAATAAAGGTCCTTAAAAAAACTAAAAACTACTACCCTTTCCAAATGATCTCTTTCAGAACTCTTTATAAGATCATTCTTATTCCATAGTCACTGATCTTAAAGTGTGTCACACAATATTTCATTTTCTTCTGATTTCATTCATCAATGAGCCCCATTTCTATATATGTTTAATAAGAAAACATGGAAAATGTCTGGTGTACTTGTGCAAGGAAAGAGACTGGTGTTTTAAATTTTTCCATTCTTCACATTTTGTTTCTTGTTGAAATTTATACATTGAGAAAGAGCGCTACATTCTGGAAATAAAGGTCCACTTATAACATTTTTCTATTAGAAAACAAAAGAAAAGAAACATGCGTCTGTCCACAATTCACAGTTATAGGACCTGATGCTCAGAAGGGTAAAAATACTTAAAAAATGCTGTAAGTGACAGAATCCAGTAGGTTTCAGACTTGGGGGAGTGAATGAGTTGTGCCAAACCCAGGGTTCCTGTATGCCAGGGAAGTGTTCCAACCCTCAGCAAAGCCCATATACTTAAAAAATATTGAAGGGAGGGGGGTAACCAGATTCAAGAGCAACACTAGAAACAATTAAAATAGAATTCCAAGGGGGAATTGGTAGTAAAGATTTAGATCTGGATTAATTGAGCAGCCTTATGTCTAGTTACTTCCTTTAGTCCAATAATAAATCTACAGTTCTGTTAAAGCCAAGCTACACACTGACCTATCTAGGTAGACTTTGTATAAAATGAAATTTTTATGTAGCTGAAAATCAGTCCAAAGGTGTGATTTGTGCAATGTACATGAACTTAAATTCATTTCTTAGTATTTACAACCCAGGAGTTTAGACAAAGAGGAGTGTTGCCAATCCATGTATCAAACTATGCAGGTAGTTGCCTTTTGGGGAATGTTCCAGCTGGGCAAATAAATGCCACATAACTGAGACTTCTTTTTCTAAGGAACTCGAGGTATATAATCCATCACTAATTGCTTTGATTATGACTTATCATACCTCTAATCTCCATGACCCTTCCCAAGTCCATTTCCAACTTAATGAGCCGTACTAGTAAAGTTTACACTGTCCTTTTGATAAGACTTACTAAAATGTCCTTATGAATTAAGATGTTTTTTGTTCAAGCTATGTTCCTTTCTACTATGTGAGGTTGAAGACTCAGCACCTTTATCTTAAACTTTGCCATCTATTTGCATAATTATGCTTTAAACCATGTTTATGTCTCTGGGCATTTAGAACTTTCAAATATTAAGGTTTCTTTTTTCTTTGTTAATTTCCTTTGCATTTGACTGCTAATATTATAAAGATCTAGAGTTCAATGCCTACTAGTTTAAGTGGTGAACAAAGCTAAAAATTAAAATTTTAATCTCATGCCTGAAACAACTAAAAAGAAGAAAAATATGTGAAGCAGGACTTAAGCAATTGTCATCAAGCATATCTTTTGCAACAGAGCTCTTCCTGTGAAATGGAGAAACGAATGACATGAATCCAATTATTTGCCAACTAACTTCCTGAAGAAAGTCTCCAGCCTGAGGTGGAAGAGGAGGGCAGTCAGGCAGGCTTCCTGCCGGTAGACAGAAGGGAGAGGAGAGCAGCAAAACCACAGAGCAGAGATTTCAGACGTGGCACCTGCACAGGGAAGCGCTCTTCAGGGCTACACTGTTCTGGAGAATTAGATTTTAAAAAGCAGTAAGAACAACTTCAGCTGCAACACACACACACACACACACACACCACACACACCACACACACACACACACACACACATACACACACACACACACACCACACATACACACACACACACACAC
>CM053744.1:10736836-10757433 GCA_028658305.1 Pachyuromys duprasi | reverse complement strand
CCTTCTGGGTTTCATAGTTTCTAATGAGAAGTCTGGTGTGAGTCTGATCGGTCTACCTTCATATGTTACTTGACCCTTTACCCTTGCTGCCTTTAATATTTTTTCTTTATTTTGTAGGTTTAGTGTTTTGCCTATGATGTGACGAGAGGTATTTCTTTTCTGGTCTAGTCTATTTGGTGTTCTGTAGGCTTCTTGTATATTGATGGACATTTCTTTTTTTAAGTTGGGAAAATTTTCTTCTATGATTTTCTTAAAAATATGTTCCAGTCCTTGGAGCCTGGAGTCCTCTTTTTAATCTATTCCAATTATTCTTAGGTTTCGTCTTTTGATGGCATCCTTAATTTCTTGGATGTTTTGTGTTTGGGACTTTTCTGATTTTCTTTTTTCCTTGAGTGAGGAATCCATTTCAGGCAGCATATCCTCAGCTCCCGAGATTCTCTCTTCCATCTCTTATATTCTATTGTTGATTCTTATCTTTGTGGTTCCTGATCTTTTCTCTAAGTTTTCAAATTCCAGGTTCTTCTCCCTTTGTGTCTTCTCTATAGATTCTAATTCTGTTTTCATGCTTTGTACCGTTTCCTTCAACTGATTGACTGTGTCTCCTATATTGTTTGTTTCCTCTCTGTTTATCTTTAATTGTTCCTCTATGTGGGCAGTTAAATTCTTCTCCATTTCTTTGAGGGCCTTGTTCATTTCCTCTTTTTGTCTCTCTTTTTGTTCCTCTAGTATCTGCATAATCAAAGCTTTAATATAATTTTCCTGTGTCTCTGCTGAATTAAAATCTCTACTGCTTTTGGGTGTGTCTGATGGGGCCATGGTGTCCTGATTTTTTTGGGTGAGTTCTTTCGCCAATTTTTGGGCATTTGTTTATATATAATCAAGGAGCTGTTTGTGCTTTAAGGCTGAAGTTCAGACTGGAACTGTCAATCTCTTGTGTCAGGAGTATTCTTCAAGAAGATCAGGGAGTTCCAGTGGTTTGTTAGTGTGTGTTGTTGTCTCAGTTGAACTCTGTTGTGGGCTCTGTGTGCCCAGCTTCGTGCTCTGTGCTAGAAGCTGTGAGCACTGCAGGCTGGTCACCCCTCTGGTCTGGAGGTTTAGGTTCTCAGTCTTTTGAGATGTCAGCTGGGCGCTCTGTGCTCCGCCCTGGGTTTGCTGCTAAGGGCTCTCCCCTGGACTGGAGACTGGCAGCCCCTTCTGGGTCAGGGCTGTGAACCACTGTCTGAGATGATATTTGGGGCACACAAAGTTGGTGTGGGTTGGTTGCAGTCATTGCCGAGCAGTGTGCACCTACTGTATGCAGGCCTGTCTGAAATGGAGGCTTTCTCTGTCTAGCCCGTGGACACACACATGAACTAAGGCGGTTGCTGGCGGCCCTGAACAGTGTGTGCCCACAGTGTGCAGTCTGGTCAAAACGGTTCCCCACTCCCTCTCAGTCTGAGGTGGTTCCAGCGGAGTCTATCGCTGTGTGCCTTCCATACACCGCAGGTTGAAGCAGAACCTGGACCTTCCCAGACTGGCCCACGGACTCACATGGACTGAAGTTTTTGCTGGCGGATCTGAGCAGTGTGCACCCGTAGTGTGCAGGTCAGTCAAAATGGTACCTGGGTCGTCCTCAGTCTGCCCCAGAGACTCTGAGATCCAGTCTGTATGACGGCTGCTGTCGCCCAGTGCAAGTGCTCGCTCAGAACAGAGCTGTGCACCGCCGGTCAACCGGAGATTTTTCCAGGGAATAACTGGGTGTCCCTAGTGTTTTCCCACTTGATTTTCTCACTGTAAGAGTTCCGCTCACCTGGCAATCACAAATGCTGGTGTTTTAGGTCCCAGAGTTCAGTCTCCTGGTCGCTGCATTGTTTCTGCTGACCTACACAGTGTCCACAGTCTCAGACACAGTGTCCTCTGGTGGCAGCCATCTTGGATCGATCCTTCTTCTAGTTCTTTACACATTTTATTTGTCTTCTCTATTATCCTCTTCATAAGCATAGATGTTAAGTCATCTTCTTGAACTTCAATTATGCTGTGGTATCCAGGGCTGCTTGCCCCTGGATAAGTGGATTCTGGAGATGCCATATTGCTCTGTCTTTTGTTGGTTGATTTTTTACACTGGCCTCTACCTATTGGATTATCTTAGGTGTTGGGTGTTAGTTTCTGATGGTTCCTGGAATCCTGTGTTGGAGAGAATCCCCTTGGCAGGAAGATGATTTTTCCTGAAGGAAGCCTCCTCAGCTTTTTTGGTATGGTCACTGAATGGCTGATGTTTTTCAGGAATTGCCACAGCACACCTTACACATACAGACCTTAGTGGTAGCTGTGATCCTTGTTAGTCAAGAGGGCTCTCCTCTCACTTGGCAAAGTCCTAGAAACAGCTGCCCTGCTTCTGGGTTTCTTGCTGTAAATTTAGTGAGCTGCTGTAACCTGGGTGCCCCGAGGTTTGGTCAGTTTAATTAGGGATAACTGGTTGTCCCTTGGAGCAGTGTCTAGGGGTTGATCTCAGGGATCCCAGGCTTCTGTAGGTCTGAGGTTGGGGCTCTGTGCCCTTGTACCCAAGCAGTAGTTAGTGGCAGGTGAGCTCTGCTCTGATGCGTGCAACTGAAGGCTAGAGTCAAGAGCCTGTGGATAAAGAGAAACTTTTCCAGAGCTAGGTGTCATGAAGTAGGGCCAGAAAACCACCGTGGGGTTTTCTTCCAACAGGAAGGTGCAGTCTGTGGTGTTTGCGGTGGTGCGTAAAGTGCGCAGGCACTGGCGGGTGGTGGATCCAAGCTGGTGCCTGGGCAGGAACCTGAGATGTTTTCTGGAAAACTTTCCCATGTGTGGTGGTGGAGATGGTGGTGGGGTCCGCTGAGTGCTCTAAGCTGTCTCCCTCCATGTGGGGTTTTCTCCCGACAGGGACTCCCAATCTCTGGTGCCCTGGGGTGCACGGCCCTGTCTGTGATGGAAAGTCACGCACGCGTGCAGCTGGTCTCTGGGCTGGTGGAGTACGCACCTGCTGTTCTGTGGGACCTTTTCCAGGGATACACTGAGTGATCTAAGTCAGTCCCCATTTGCTTCCTTCCCTGTGGGGTTTTCTCCCAACAGGGAAACCCAGTCTGATGCCCTGGGGCACACAGTTCTGTCTATGATGGAGAGTCAGGGGTGAAGCAGTCTCTGTGCTCGAGGCTGGAGCCCTGCTCAGGGCTGGCAGCGTGCTCCCACCGGCCTGGGGAACCTTTTCCAGGGAAAGGCTGGGTGACCTGAGGTCAGTCCCGTTTCCTATCTTCCCTGTGGGTTTTTCTCGTGACTGAGACTCCCAGTCTCTGGTGTTTTTGTGCCCACCGTTCACCCTGGGAAGATGATCAAGACACGCAGGCATGTGGCTCTGGTCTGGTGACAGAGTGCCTTTGAGACCCAGGATCTCTTCCAGGTTCTGGCTGGGTGATCTGAGAGTGGACCCGACTGTTTCCCACACCATAGAATTTCCTCTCACCTGGGAGACAGGATCGCTGTTGTTTTAGGCCCAGAGTTCAGTCTCTTGGTCGCTGTACCAACGTTGCTGTCCTGCTTCTCAGACACAGTGTCCTGGCACCGCCATCTTGGATAGCCCCCCCTCGCCTAAGTTTTTTTTAATTTATTTTATTTTCCTTTTCTTTTCTTTAATACTTTTTATTTTTTATATTAATCACAGGTTATTTACTTTGTATCTCAGCCCTAGCCCCCTCCCTTATTCCCTCCCAGTCCCATGTGCCCTCCGTCAACTCCTCTCTGCCCCTTTCCAAGTCCACTGATAGGGAAGGACCTCCTCCCCTTCCATCTGACCCTAGTTTATCAGGTATCTTCAGGACTGGCTGCAATGTCCTCCTCTGTAGCTTAGCAAGGCTGCTCCTCCCTCAGGGAGGGGGAGGTCAGAGAGCCAGCCATTGAATTCATGTCAGAAATAGTCCCTGTTCCCCTTACTAGGGAATCCACTTGGATACTGAGCTACTATGGGCTACATCCGAGCAGAAGTTCTAGGTTATATCCATACATAGTCCTAAATGGGACCTCATGAAACTAAAAAGCTTATGTAAAGCAAAGGACACAGTCATCAGAACAAAAGGACAACCTACAGACTGGGAAAGGATCTTCACCAACCCTATATCTGACAGAAGGCTTATATCCAGAATATATAAAGAATTAAAGAAGTTAAAAGGCAATAAATCAAGCAATCCAATTAAAAATGGCATAAGAAGCTAATTTTATTTTTTAAATATTAGTTACAATTTATTAAATTTGTATCCCAGCTATAGCCCACTCCCTCATTCCCTCCCAATTCCACCTTCCCTCTGTCATCTCTTCCCTGGCCCTTTCTAAGTCCACAGATAGGAGAGGTCTCCTCCCCTTCCATCTGACCCTAGCTTATCAGGTTTCTTCAGGACTGGCTGCAATGGAGCATATCTTTTTTTTTCCTTTTTTATTTTAATTTTTATTAATTATACTTTATTCACTTTGTATCCCCCCATAAACCCCTCCCTCCTCCCCTCCCAATCCCACCTTCCCTTCTCCTTCTCCATACATGCCCTTCCCCAAGTCCACTGATGGGGTGGTCTTCTTTTCCTTCCTTCTGATCCTAGTCTATTAGCTCTCATCAGGAGTGGCTGCATTGTCTTCTTCTGTGGTCTGGTAAGGCTGCTCCCCACTCAGGGGGAGGTGATCAAAAAGCAGGCCAATCAGTTCATATCAGAGGCAGTCCCTGTTCCCATTACTATGGAACCCACTTGGACACTTTACTGCCATGGGTTACATCTGTGCAGGGGTTCTAGGTTTTCTCCATGCATGGTACTTGGTTGGAGTATCTGTCTCAGGAAAGACCCTGTGCTCAGATTTTTGGTTCTGTTGCTCTCCTTGTGGAGTTCCTGTCCTCTCCCTATCTTACTATTTTCCATATCTTTTGTAAGATTCCATGCACTCTGCCCAACAATTGGCCATAAGTCTCAGCATCTGCTTTGATATTGTGCAGGGCAGAGCCTTTCAAAGGCCCTCTGTGACAGGCTCCTAACTTGTTTCCTGTTTTCTTCTTCTTCTGATGTCCATCTGCTTTGCCTTTCTGGCTGGGGATTGAGCACTTTAGCCAGAGTCCTCCCTCTTGATTAGTTTCTTTAGGTGTACAGGTTTTAGTGGGTTTATCCTATATTATATGGCTATATGAGTGAATATGTGCCGTGTATGTCTTTCTGCTTCTGGGATAGCTCACTCAGGATGATCCTTTTCAGTTCTCACCATTTACCTGAAAATTTCATGATATCCTTGTTTTTTTATTGCTGAGTAATATTCTGTTGTGTGGAGCTTATTTTAATAGAAGGTTGGCGTTTTACTTCGGTGGGCTGAGGAGACTGAAGAGAAATGTTTTTGTTAAAACTACAACCTATTTACTACCTCTGGATGCCTAAGCAGGCATCTGTAGCTTAAGTTTTGAGTTTTGTTTTATTTCTTCATCTTCTTTGTCTTCTTCTTCTCCTCCTTGTCCTTCGTCCTTCTCCTCCTACTCCTCTTCCTTCTCCATTTCCTTCTTTACCTCTTCCTTTTCTCCATGTTTTTCATCTTATATTTTAAAATTTATACACGAATCTTGATGCTACAACCTAAAACACTCTGACAGTCAGAAATACCTATAAACCTTTGTAAAGAAATATATCTCAGAGGTTTAGAGCACTGGCTCTTCTTCCAAAGGTCCTGAGTTCAATTTCCAGCAACCACCATCTATAGTGAGATCTATGTGCCCCTCTTATGGTTTACAGGAACACATGCAGGCAGAACGTTGTATAAATAATGAATATTTATTCATTTTATTCAATATTTATTCATTTTTTTTTAAAGATGATCATGAATTCAACTGTTTTGAAGTAAACCAAAGAAGAATTATCTTTGTAATTACAGGTAGCTGGGGCATGTTAGAGCTTCTGAGTTATGCTCCATCTACAGGAGCTGCATTTTGCAAGCTGACATTTCAACCACTTCATTTAGCTCATGTTTGATAGTGGCCTGTTGCATGCCAACACTTCTACTGAGCTTTACCAATATTTAAAGATGGATGGCTAACTTATTGAGAGTCTTCCTTGTTTTAAATCAATACATGCATGAAGCATACAATATGACCTTTAACATGAGTGTCAAAATCAGTGTCGGTAGGCAATTACCCCATTTTAAAACTTTTCCTTTCTAGAAGATTCTTCGGTGGAGTGATTATTTTTCTAGAGCACTTAAATAAGACGTAATTCAAAAAAGTCTGTGACTACATGTCGGTGAGAAAATATTATGACAAGTAATAAATCAAGGCATGTGGCCACTTGTGATGCATGAGCCCAGCCAACAAAATGTTTCATGAAAATCTTTTGAACCAATATGCCTGTCATAATTCCTCGGCCAAGCGTTGAATGAACAGTTCATCTAAACAGGACTGTCAGCTTCCCAAATGCAAATGACTCATAAAGTCACACATTGAAGGTCAACACTCTCAAAGTCCAGGGCTAAATTACCAGTGGGTGAGGTAGGGGTCCTCAGATGGAAACTGAGACTCCAGATCTAACCAGGTGACTGTGGTAAATCACGCTCAACATACAGCAGCAGACTGACTAATACATCTGAGGCATTAAAACAAATTAGGAATTGATATCCTACCATATTTCTTGAATTAAAAATAGAGTTATCTAAAAGTTTCTTCATCAGGAATCAGAGGGTCTTATCAATTCTGAACCAAATGTTATGATAATTATTTGTCCTGATTTGTAATTAGTGTCTATAGTATTTTCAATTTATTTTGCACAATTTTAAGTAAGTAAAAAAACTTTGTTCTTGGAATATAGCAAAGTAGAATCTCAGATTACCAAATGATGTCTACTTGAAAATAATGAATAATATTGCACATATATTCAAACAAGTTTAGAATATTATTTAATTTTATTAGAGTCAATAATTTTAAACAATTTGAAAATGTGTTTCTTTTAAGTCAATTCACTTTATTAGTGCTCCAACACTATTTTGAAAGTTATAACATTATTAATACTCATAGATTAATATAAAAAGACTTTTAAAATATATGTACACTAATATGATCAGAGGACACCAAAGTTGTTAGTAGATTTATAGAGAGATATATGTATATATAGAGAAACAGGTATGTATACACACACATATATACACATACCTATCTGAAAATATATGTAGTCAATACATATATAATAGTTGATATATGTGTACATATGCATAGCTGTGACTTGTAGAAACTACATGCTGTCTTCATATTTTCAAAGAGCCAATTCTGTTTGTTTAAATTTGCTAAAGTATACTTAAGTCAATCTAAGAATATGCAAAGATTTTCTTTAAATGAAATAAAAACATTTCTTCCTATTGCTATTTATGTAAGTTATGCAAGAAAAATAGTTTGTATATAAAATGCTTTTGTTTATATACATACAGAAGTTATTTTGAAATAACTTCAATGTGTAATCTACTTTTCATGTGAATAGATTAAGGACACTAGGCTATAGTCTCCATTTTAATTACAAAAGAGACATTGGGACAGAGATCACTGCCTTCCCAACATATCATAAACACACAGAATAGAAAATAAAATATTTAATTAACCCAATGGCATCATTCAAATTATTTTTGTTCCAGTTCAAATGAATTCAAATTAATGATATTAATTTGTATTTATTCCTTCTGCTGCAAGGGCGTGTGGTATGATATGACTGATTTGAAAAGGTAATATTACCATAGCTCTAAACCACAAGGAGCTGATGAATTCTAAGAGGCAGGGGAGGCTGCATGAGGCCTGGGTTATAAAAATGGTTTTCTTGGTGACATCTTTTCTCCTGTTTTTTTCATCATCCTAAGTAACTTATTAGCTCTGGTCATGCAGTATTTAGGGAAAATAGCGAACAACCAATTAACTGCTCACACCATAAAAGTACCGGCTGCGTGGCTCAGGGTTCCAAAAGAAATCAGGCATCTGTCCTAAAAAACAAAGGCAAGGCAGTGGTCCTAATGGAGCTTAGGAAGTGACACTCATGAAAACCAGGCAGTAGGCCTAATAGACTGAGGCAGCAGGCCTAATGGGAAGCAGGCAGCCGGCCTAAAGAGAGCAGTAGATTGCATGCTACTTCCTCTTTCTACTATAGTTTGAACTTTCTAAGTGAACCCACTCACAAGCATGCTTGTGATGTATTTGTCTGACCAGTGCAGAAAAAGGAAGTGCTGGTAGTAGAGTCCATACAGTAGATCTGCTTTATTGAATTGTGTGCATAGAGGAACGGGGCAGCCAGTAAGTCCTGTGCTGACCGTCCCAAGCAATGTCTACCAAATGGCACACAAACTGGAGATTATTACTGAGTTTCTAAGTTTATGGGGTTTTTTTCTACCTCATTCAAAGCCTTTTCCCCAGTTATTCATCCATTCTTTTATGAGAAAATATTAAATCTTTCACTAGGCATTTATGAATATTTTAATATAGTCATAGATATTTCCTTTTAATTAAAACAAGAATACAGGCTATAGCCTTTCCGATATTTGATGTTTAAAAAGAAACATTTATGTAATTTTTATGGATTTTAGGTCTAAGATACACAACACATAACAGAAATATGAGGTTTCTTCAGTTCTTTAAAAAAAAAAAACAATTTGAATAGTCACACAACCATCCCTTCATAGTCTGTATGACAATGGTTCCTTCTTTGTGGAATTGTCAGTGTAGTGGAAAGACAATGAATACACAAGAATGGAAAGTACTGTCAAGAAAGTAGACATTGTGGTAGAGAGTACTAAGCCTGTGAGATCATAATAACCCCCCCCTTTTGGGGGTCAGGGAAAGATGCATTAATGTGAGATGTCCTACAAGGCCAAGAGAGCAGAGCAATGACAGTCTTGATAGCCCGATCAGCATGCACACAGCAAGACAGTATGTGGAGCAAATGAAAAATTAAGGATCATTATGGGATATCTTCTCTCCATGTGTTACCTGGTGAAGGCTTTCCCTGTAGCCTTGATCTCTTGCAGGTAAGAACTCAATCTAGAAACAGACAATTTATATTGAAGTTTGTTTAGTAAAAACAAACAAAAGGGCAATTGGAGACAAATATTGAGAACTGCAGGACAGCAGTATAGTAGGTCTGTGTTTTTGTGAATTCTTCTGAGCTGGGTTACATGTCTATATGTTGTGGATAACACTTTTTCCCTTTCAAATCATGATAGACTCAATCTCCCCTTTACACTTTTCATGACTCTCTTGAGAAGCATGGGGGATAGATAATTCTTTCAAGAATGAAGACCTTTTACTCATGTGTTTGTGACAATTGAGAAAGTGTGCTAGCATGTTTTCAGATAGAGCAAGATGAAGTTATCCATTATTTTCACAGTATTCAATCCAAGGAAACATTTTTACTCCTAGTAGACACCACTACTGAGATACAATGGTAATGCCATTTGTTCCCTTGAGTCTAATGCCTTGTCCAACTATAGAGAACACAGCTTCCAAGATACAGCTCTGGTTTTATTTGTTTGTTTGTTTGTTTTGTTTTGTTATTTCTCTCACATCTAATTTGCTTACATGTGATAGTAGAGAAGGGATAAATAAGCATCTATGCTACCTGGACTTCTTGATTATACACTTAGCAATTCATAGTCAAGCTAAACATTTCTTCATGCTTTTACATTCTTTGTGCTTATAATGCAATGAATAATGTGATGACCTGTGAGACATCTACTGAATGAAGACTGACTAAATGCACTTTTAGGAATTTTCACTTAACCATATCATTTTATCATCATCATTTCATCAGCATAATTATTTTTATTTCTTAAGATAAGAACAACAAAGAATGGAAAGCCACTTTTGTTTTCAAACAATTGAAGTGTTTTCTATAGTCTTCATACACCCAAACATATTTTCAAAACAGTCTGAAGAGAAGCATGAATCATGAAAATGGGAACCAGGCCTACTGTGTAGCACTATGAAATTTAATCATTTAGTTTTAAGATCCTCATAGCTATGTCATTGTTCTAGCAATAGCATCAAAGATTATTGCCATAGGCAAACATGATACATACCAAACAATAATATGTACCGTAACTGAAATGTAAATACTGTGTCTTCAGAAAGTTATGGTTTTTTAATTATGCTGGTCATCTTAATTTTGCTTTCCTCATTTCTAAAATTATTATCAGAGAAAACTAACCTCAACAATTTGGGATGTGATTCTTTTTATTTCAAATTAAATTAGATGGGGGAAAAAACCCACAATAACACAGAATAATATGTCTGACATGCAGTTTCCCTTCAGGAGATATTGAGTTTTTAGATTTTACTAAGTCCCTTGGAAGCTTTAGGGTTCTTACGATGCCTGGAGTCAATTTTGAACAACTTTCCAATTTACTTTAGGGAATCTTAATTCAAATTCAACAAAACACTGAAAAAAGGAATGCTTTGGGGGCAATCTTGCTTCTCCAAGGGCTTCGCGATGAGAGTCCCAGATGAGGAGATGGAAGATGTAAATAACATACCCCTGAAACATTGCAATATGTTAAATGGCAATGATGTTAGAACACTGTTTTAAGCTTTATACATCTAATTGAGATGTTAAGACTCGGTCTAAACATGAAACAAAAGTCTGAGAGCCTTCATTAGTTAGTCACACAACTTAGGGCTTCTATTTTTCTGAAGAAAATTTTAACATTTTTGGTATTAACTATTCTCGTTAGGTTAAGCCATCAATGAGAACAAGAGCATTATGCATTATACTTACAACAATACTCTCTCCATTCAACCAGACATTCATTTAGGGCCACTATGTCAAGCATTATTCTAGACATTGATGACACAGTGGTGACAAGGATCAAAAGTGCCTGATCACCTTCTGCTGTTCCAACTGAAACTGGAACACAGATATACAATGTCCTCTTATGTTAGTAAACTCCTGTTGTATAGCTGTGCAAATGTTCTTGTATATTAAGGTACAATCAGCACTGTTTATTCAAGATCACATTGAGAGCCATTGGTTATGGCCAAGAATCTGTCCTGTTTTGTTGTTGTTGTTGTTGTTTCTTCCACAGAATTCTTTGCTAAAGAACAGGTTTATTTATCAATTCATTTACTTTAAAAGTTTTTTTTTAATCCGAGAAACAATTGTGTAGGAACAAGGTTATCGTGTTATTTAAATGTTGATTTCTGTACCCACCATATCTGGTTATAATCCTTGTTCTGAGAATCTCCTGTCTCAATGTTGTGTAACCATTGCTCCCCAATTGTCTGATGATATGCCAATAAAGCAGCTTACATCCAATTGTAGAACAGGAGAGAGAATAGGTCTGGTTTTCCTGCAGGCCAGGGGAGGGGAAGTTAGAGTGAGAAGTAAGGGACTCAGGCATGGGAGATGTTGGAGAGGTTAAGAGAGTTGCTGCAGGAAAGCTACAAAGTCCGAGTATCTCTGAGATATATGCTGCAGGAAACCAGATCAGTCTAGAGGGTTAAGGTTAAAATAAAAACTGCTCAGTTATTGTGGTTTGAAACTTATTATTAAACAAATAGAAAAGAGCCTCAATTATTTGTGTGATAACTGGGTTAAGAGAAAAACTGAGGAATAAACACAGCATTATAAAAATAGCCTTAACACAGTTGTTTGATTTCAAGTCACTATTCAGTTCGTAGAATGATTTGACTCCTGAAAACAGAAAGAAATGTAAACAAAAGAAGTTGTTTTCCTTTTCTCTATTATAATAAACTCAAGACTATCTTATTTGGTGAATTTAAATCTATTTCAGTCCTTTTGTCCTTTGATAGTCAACTATCTTTCATAGTCAAACATTTTGTAGTTGGCTTCTAAGACATTTGAAAATTTTTCAATTATGAAAAATTCTCGTTTCTAGCAGAATAAGACTTTAGGCTCATCTTGTAAAAATTCATTTTCTAATGTGGGGTGACTTGTCCAGGGTTCTGTGGACTCTGTTGGGGGTCTTGTTCAGAGTCTAAACTCCACTCAATGCATTTGTGCTTCTCAGTGAATACAGGTAGGAGCTCTGTCATTGTTGTTGTTATTTTAACCAATGAATCTTTGTCTTATGTCATCTTTTATTGGTATTAAAGACTAACAACTCTTCACTGTAAAGACTTTTTTTATTCCTGGTTCTTATAATCTTGTAAATGGAGACACAGGTTTGAAAGAAAGTATTGCATTGTACTTAATGAGTACTCTTCAGAAAAGAAGTAGAAATAGAATCTAATTGTTGAGCCTGTGGTTATGTCCTGATGCATACTTCATTCATCTCAATTCTTCTTATACAGAGTACTGTGTTAGATATAATACCATTGTTCACTCAATATTTTTTGACAAGACACAGTCAATTAAACTTGGTCTCATCACCTTTAATCTTCTTTGTCCAACATCAGTAAGTATTTCATTTGGGTGTCATTGTCATCTTGAATTCACAATAGCCAACCAAGTATCTCATAAAGATGACAACATTTCTGTTAACTTTTCTTTATTTAAAAATTTTAGTGAATAGTCATACAATTTATCTTAAATTCCTTCTGAATAATCACTACTGTGATTCACTAAGATGAAAGAGAGGACATCTTCTATCATATTCTCTTGTCTTTTTGGAATATTTAGTCATGATATAAATTATTTTAATGTAGATATTTAATTTAATGAAATGAAATTTGTAGTGATGACAAATGTCTAAGTTCTTAACTGCAAGTACTAAAATTCAAACACAAAACTTTAATGAAACTCTGCAAAAGTCTATCCTAGATGATAATTCTATAGTAAATTGTAGCAATAGGTTATAAAATCTCAACCTAAAAATCTAAAGTTGTATTGTCTGTTATCAATAAGATGATATCAACAACCATGTTACAGAAAACCTTGCAATGGCATTGTTTCCTTTAAATGTTAAATTTATTTTCATATTTTGACCACCTACAGTAAAAAAATCACAGAAAATAGTTTTGAGTATGTATGATATTGTATAGGAAATGATAGTTCTAATCAATTCTATGCATATATTTGCCAAGTAAACTAAAATAATAATTTTACATTTGTATGTTTCTGACCATGTCCTAAAGATGATACTGTACTTGAAGGAAACAAGTGTGCTCAAAATTTGAAATTTCTAATTAACATGGCAACTTTAGAAACCCATTGAGTTAAACACATAAATACAAAAGCAGGTGGCTTTTATGTGGCTCTTTGAGAATCCAAAAAAGGAAAGCCATTGAAAGCACTTGCTTCTGTAGAACTAGAAGACTAAAGTGGGGTGGGGTGGGGGCTGGAGGGATGGCTCTGCACTGAAGAAAGCTTCTTGCTCTTGCAGACCCAAGTTAAGTCCTGAGATGTTTCAATATTATTGGAAGGGCAGGAAGAGCAGAAGTAATTAGATAGAGAAAATGAAGAATAATGACATATAAAAAAATTTAGGAGAGTTTGGTATATTGAAGCCAGTAGCTTTGTCAAAAGCCAGGCTGAACCTTAAGGTTGTTCACTGTAATTAACTGACATGAACTCTCCTGGTGGCCTGTAGAGTCTACTGGTAGACCTTTAAGATGAACAAGACCCCTTTTCAAACGAAACAGAATGATTATCAATTAGTAGGGAGGATATTAATTTTGAAAACATAAACAGAAGAAATCAAAACTTCGCTCTGATGATTGTATTGACATAGTTAAAATAAGGAGGGAACTCTGATCATTTATTTTGCAGTGCCTTAGAGTTCTAACTGGTATAATTATTTTCCTGTGAAGATCCAAAGAAAAGAAAGTTTATAAAACATGTGCACTTTGTCTGGCTGATGCACTGTCATAGCTTCAATAAACTTGTATTTCTTCCAGCTAATCTTGAAATCCTTGCCCCCTTCTGACTGCCTTGCTGTTGTGTTCTTCTTGTGCATTTTCATGAACAGATTGAGCACTCTATTCCCTTAGATGCTGATCTTTCTTTTAAAAATTGACTGTAATACACATACACACACACACACACACTTTTTCTGTCTCTTCTCCTACTTTGTTTAAATCAAAGCTTTTAAATATAGAAATATATGATATAACAGATTATATACATGATTAACTTAAGGTATATACTCAAAGTTTCCAGGAAGGAATATGACCGCACGTGTACCAGTTAGAGTTTTGTGTTTGATGTCCTGACACAAAACAACTTAAAGGAGGAAAGTGTTATTTTGATTCACAATTTTAATTCACCTTGACAGGGAGTAGTTCAGATCATGGTGCCAGAAGAATGTCTGCAGTAGCTGACTCCTCTACCCTTTCCTTATGTTGGGTCCCCAGCCTGTGGAGGACTGTCTTCCACATCATGGCTGGTCTGTCCCACCTTCTTAACTTTCTCTGTGCTCTTGAGGTCACATCTAGAAGTGCCTTACTGATTTCCCAGGTACTTCTCAGTCCTATTGCCTCCATCATCATAGTGTGCAAATGCAATAAAAAAATCAAACAAAATTGCTGACTCTAAAATATGATTACATGTATTACTGTGCAATTAAGCCCTGCTTAGGAAGTGAGTTTTCCTTTTCAATTGCAAAGTGCCACACAGAGAAGTTATGTTGGCCATTTTGTGTAACTGCCCAGCAATCTTTGTTCAGGAAGAAATGCTTTTTATGAAACATAAGCTGAATAACAGAAAATAGATATCACAAATCTGACAACAGATGAAGAGCCAGGATATGTGAGCATCTATAAGCTAATAAAATAAGAATGTTCCTATACAGAATGCCTAAAATAATTAAAACAGGCATTTCCCAAAATAAAATCCATAAGACCAGTGAACAAGAAAAAAAAAGAGTTATTTCTTTCATTATAAAAAACAAAATGGAAATTAAAACCATGATGAATGTGCACATACACCTACGGGAACAGCTAGAATGAGACATTCATTCTAAGTGTTGACAAAAATCTGGACCAACTAAATTTAAACATTCACTCTGAATGAAAATGCACTGCCAGCAGTTCCTCTCCAGTGTGTATGCATCAGAAACTCACTCATTTCTTCAGTAAACAAGGTCCCTGAGAATGTCCATGGCAGCATTATTCCTAATACTATCGAAAATGTGAAGTAAGCGAATACCCACCTGTATTAAAATCAATAAATATACGGTGGCTTCTAACTCTAACAGACTAGAACAATGTATCATTTAGAATGTAGAGGAACCTCCTAACCAAGATTTGGGCTAAAGAGACCCTCAATCATACACTTACAAATTTGTGTTTAGTATTACTCACTTTTGAAATTTATATAATGAACAGTTAATGATGCAGGAGTCATACGCCTTCTCAAAGCGAATGATGCTGACTGGGCAGCCATGTTGTTTTAGTTCTTGCTTTGACACTGATTTCCAATATGTATTGATTTTCTGCAAACCCAGTGATCTCTTCACTTAGCCTGTAGAATATGTCGATAAAAAAAAACCTTATCTAAAAGTGAAAATAATAGATAAGTGGTGTGTTGACAACATGGCTCAGGGTTGAAATGTGCTTATTGTTTTCAGTGTGCTCCTGTTCTGCCTGTATTCAGCACAGCTAGGCTGATGAAGAAATGGTTAGTAGTTTTAAACACAGCCTCTGAATGCATGCAGAACACGCTCAGGAGATGTCTGTTTGTAGAGGTCACTTCTTCATTACTTTAGGCCAAAATCCATCGCACTTTTGGTATTATTCAATAAGAATATCACTACTCTGTTAAGAAGGGTTGGGCACTGCTAATTAAATGGAATTAGTCTGGATGTTACCTCTGTCTCTGCTGTCAAAATCTATTCTGCATCCCGTGAAGGAATTTGTGGAGCAGAAGCTTGTCTCCACTAACTTATTTCATTCAATTAAAATTAAATTACACAATTGATGTTTTTTTCTTGTCTTTTCTATATAACATTTTAGTTAATTGCTTAATTAAAAATGAAGTTGACATTTGTTTCTTTCTCTTTAGAAAAAAAAAGGAAAAGAAGAGACATGTTCGTTGTCACTTTCCCAAATGCTGTAGAAATAATTACCATTACCCAAAAAGAAATGGATTACTCCTTTTGCACGAATAGCTTTTTAAGACATACTGGATTATTGACTCAGAGCCAGATGGCAGTTTCTAGAATGATGTGACTATGTCCAACAAATACCTCCAGTTTTCATTGCACTGAAAGTGAATTAATATTCCAGGTGCATCAACATTTTTTCTTAACATCTGTAGCATTTCTGAGTTGCCATATTGAATATGGGAATGTGACTGTTTGCAGGTTGCAGTGTCTCTTATTCTAGTGACCCTGTCTCCATCAAGACAACAACCAACACTTATACAGTATTTGCTCTTTGGTCCTCTCAAAATCTTTTTTTTTAATGTTGTTCAAATATTGTTCAAAGAGGTTAGAGAGATGGCTCAGGTGTTTAGAGCATGTTCTGCTCTTGCAGAGGAAGACGTTCAGCCCTAAGCACAAACATGGTGGGTGGTTCATAACATTTTACAATTCCAGTTCCAAGGCATATAATGTCTTTTCTTGGCCTCCCTGGACATCTGGCATAAATGTGGCACACATATATATGTGCAGGAAAAAGCCTGCATTTCATTCTTTTAATGAAGATTTTATTTGTTGGTTTTTTCACATTTGCACAATGCATTTTAACCCCCCCCACTCTCTCTTTCTAGTTCTCTCTGATGTCTCTCAGCTTCTGCCCAACTTCTTTTCACAAGCCCTTCTCCCAGACATACTAGAGTTTTGACTACAAACATACATACTATGAGTTGATGTGTACAAGAGCCCTAGCATTTCTAGAAGTCAGCATTTCACAATTCTACTTTCCTTTCTTAGTCTTTTACATTCTTTCCTCCCCATCTTCCTCAGTGTTCCTGAACCTTGTATTTGAGGTCTTTACCATTCTCTCACAGCTGTATACTCACAGTTATTTATATTTGACACGTTACATTGTCAAAATCTTTTCATCTATTAATTCTTTTGATATTTATATTATCAAATATAATATAATATAATAACTGCCCTGTAGTTACTACCAGGTTTTTTTTGTACAGATGAAGAAATTGAAGCATAAAAGGGTTAAAATATTTTCACAGGTATGAAATGTCAAAGCAGGGATCTCTAACCAAAATATAATTTCATCCTGTTAATTTATCTCTCGAAGTCACCGTTTCTTATCTAACATATTTTTGTAGTGCATTCAGAATAGTAAGCCAGGGCATAGTTTTTTCTTCTGAATCTGCAAGGTGTAATTTTTTCCTCTTGTTCATTAAATCAGATAAGATTTATAGATTGTGTATCATATGAGATGTGCTAGGCACATATTCCTTGTCCTAACATAGCACATAGACAACACATGAGTAAAATAAGTAGACAAATATAGAATTGAAAATGACAGCTTACAAACCCTCTGACTGGGAGGCAATTTTCATTCTGCAGGTGCAGAATAGGTGAGCTTCATTTACTCATGTATACTTTCATAAAGCTGATTTTTCAATATGGTTTGTATTTCAGTTACTGTCTTATTTAACTGTGAATAACTGCACAAGGTATGAAGCTGTTTGCTGCTCTTTAAGTAATCCACAAATAGCCACATCCATAAAAAATACGCACTGAGGGCTCTGAGCAACAGCATTGCTTCTTTCCAAATCTGCCAGTGATTAATTTCTGTCCATCTGTTGTTGGGTCCCATCAACAGGGTAAAACTTTGTGTTGTGTTGGTTTTTGTCTCCCAGTGATAAACCCATGTGACCTTTAACAAAAAAAATGGATTTCAAAGAAAGAACTGGGAGAAATGGTGACTGTACCAAAAAAAGTAAAAGTGATAATGTGCATAGGGAAATTCAAATAGAAAATAAATGGAGTTACAGAAGAATTGACTATGTTGATAGTATATCCACTTCAGAGACTGGCTGTATCGCCGGGGGAATTTAGTGAAGGCAAATTTACTGACAAAACTGAGAAAAATGATTTTGACAGAAAGGATGTACATTTGGAGTAAAGGACAAAAGCAAAAGCCTGTGGAACGGGAAACTCACAAGAATAATTTTAGTGCCAACAGCACAGAGAACTTTATGCTAGAATAAATGGAACTGATTCAAAGTTAGAAAGGAGTATGACAATTTGTCCAGGCACAAAACCCCACTTTGCTATGTGTTATACATTGTCCAAGGGGAGGGGCAAGCATTATTCACACAGCTTAGTCCCATCAGCTCCTTCTTTTAATGGTTGTAAGGATGCCACCCAGAACCCTGGAGGTATTAGGCAATGATTCTAATACTGACTTCTATGTCAAGGCTTACGCAACTCTATGTGTATGTGTGTGTGTGTGTGTGTGTGTGTGTGTGTGTGTGTTTATGCGACTCTGTGTGTGCATGTGTGCAGTGTGTCTGTGTATGTGCATGTGTATGTATGTGTGTACTGCATGTTCACATGTGTGCAGGTGTGTATACCAGTGTATGTGAGGCCATAGGATGATGTCAAGTACTTCTTTCCATTGCTCTCCATCTTGCTGTTTTTGAGTCAATCATCACACTGAGCCTGAAGGTGGCTATTTAGGCGAGGCAGCTGGCCTGCAATCTCTCTGGGATCCAGTATTTCTGCTTCCTTACACTGAGGTTGTTAAGTGCCCGTGGACACGCCTTCCTTCTGTGAGGACGCTGAGAGTTTAAATACAGTCCCTCTTCTTACCTGACAAGTGCTTTATGTCATCTCCCAGATTCTTAAACAATTTTTTTCTCTCAACAAAATTTTTTTATTGATTATTTGGGAATTTCCTATCATGTATCCTGATCACACTCACTTCCCAATCTTCCCACGCCCATCCTTATCCCCACTTTCTTATGCAGGAAAAAGAGACAGTGTCAATATTTTTAATGTTTTAAATGACAGTGTTACTAAATATACTAGTTTTCTAATATTTTCAATATTCTGTATATTTATGCTCTAATATTTTAATGCTTTGAATAGGTTTTAATATTGCAATTGTATAATTTTTCATTAAATGAATGCTAAAAACTGCAAAATTTCAACATTCTTGATGATGTTCTAGAGTTCTCAGAGTCTTGGTTTGCAGAAGTTGCAGCTGAATTCTGCTCCTCTTGACTGTTACTGCAGTGCCAGAAGGTGGACAGCAGTGGAACACAGCTTATACTGAGTTACAGAGACGATGCCTGGCGCACTAATGTTTTCCTGTGGGGCGAGAGTGAGGGCTGAACGTTCCGTGTCAGAATTTGTTTCTCCGCATGTTCTCAGCACGATGCTTCCCTCCTCTTCTCTGAGATAAGCTTGAGGCTACTGCCAACTCTTTCTTTCTTATGGTTTCCTCCATGTCATTCGGGGACTACCTCAGTTCTGTTCTTCTGTCACTGCATCCATCTGTACTGGGTAGGTTATCCGACACCAGTTTCGTTTTTGTTTCCTTCCCTTTAGAAGAGTCTCACCCGGCAGACGCCCCCCCCCTTAATTATTTCCTCATACAAATTTGCATCCTTCCCACTAATGTTTTAGATTTTTAACAGCTGGTATTCCTGGTTGCCTCCTTAGGAGGAGATAGGAAAGCAGCTCTCTCAGTACAAGAGTTGTTAATCTGGCTCGAGAGAGAATGTGAGGAGAAGCCTTCTAGACTTCCCAGGCTGAGGGAGTTTTCCAGCTCATGGTGACCCCTGATGCAAGAAAGTGTCTCCTCAACACATGCTGGAGAGGTGGAGAAAAGGGAACCCTCCCCCATTGCTGGTGAGAATGTAATCTTGTACAACCACTATGAAAATCAATTTGGCACTTTCTTAGACAATTAGGAATAGTGATTCCTCAAGATCCAGCTATACCACTCCTAGGCATATATCCAAAAGAGGCT
The DNA here is from genome assembly GCA_028658305.1 of Pachyuromys duprasi. NCBI lineage: Eukaryota > Metazoa > Chordata > Mammalia > Rodentia > Muridae > Pachyuromys > Pachyuromys duprasi. Next base: position 10,737,611 of record CM053744.1, on the reverse strand, counting down.
CAAGTACACAACAAGGACATTTGCTCAACCGTGTTTGTAGCAGCTTTATTCGTAATAGCCAGAACCTGGAAACCACCCAGATGTCCCTCAGTCGAGGAATGGATACAGAAATTATGGTACTTTTACACAATAGAACACTACTCAGCAATTAAAAACAAGGAAATCATGAAATTTGCAGGCAAATGGTGGGACCTGGAAACAATCATCCTGACTGAGTTGTCCCAAAAGCAGAAAGACACACATGGTATATACTCACTTATATAGACCTATAAGATACGATAAACATACTGAAATCTATACACCTAAAAAAGATAAGCAAGAAAGAGGACCTGGGGTAAGATAATCAATCCTCACTTAGATAGACAAATGAGATGGACATTGAATGTAGGAGAAAACAAGCAACAGGACAGGAGCCTACCACAGAGGGCCTCTGAGACTCTAACTAGCAATGTATCAAAGCCGATATTAAGACTCACAACCAAACCTTCGGCAGACTGCAGGGAATCATATGAAAGAAAGGGGAGTTAGTAAGACTTGGTGAGGACAAGAGCTCCACAAAGACCAAATAGATCAGGGCACAGGGGTCTTTTATGAGACTGTTTCTCCAACCAAGGACCATGTATGGATATAACCTAGAATCCCTGCTTGGATGTAGCCCATGGCAGCTCAGTATCCAAGTGGGTACCCTAGTAAGGGGAACAGGGACTCTTTCTGTCATGAACTCAATGGCTGGCTCTTCGATATCCCCCCCCCCGAGGGAGGAGCAGCCTTGCTA
>CM053744.1:10611004-10736336 GCA_028658305.1 Pachyuromys duprasi | reverse complement strand
GTAAAGGCAATATACAGCAAGCCTATAGTTAACATCAAACTCAATGGAGAGAAACTAAAATCAATCCCACTGAAATCAGGGACTAGGCAAGGCTGCCCATCGTCTCCATATCTCTTTAACATAGTACTTGAAGTCCTAGCTAGAACAATAAGACAACTAAAGGAGATCAAGGGGATACAAATTGGAAAAGAAGAAGTCAAAGTATCACTATTTGCAGACGATATGATAATATACATGAGTGACCCCAAAAATTCAACCAGAGAACTCCTTCAACTGATAAACACCTTCAGTAAAGTGGCTGGATATAAAATCAACTCAAGAAAATCAGAAGCCCTCGTGTACACCAAAGACAAAAGGGCCGAGAAGGAAATTAGGGAAACAACACCCTTCACAATAGCCACTAATAACATGAAGTGATTGGCCTGCTCTTTGATCACCTCCCCCTGAGGGGGGAGCGGCCTACCAGGCCACAGAGGAAGACAATGCAGCCACTCCTGATGAGATCTAATAGACTAGGGTCAGAAGGACGGAAAAGTAGACCTCTCCTATCAGTGGCCTTGGGGAGGTGCAAGCGTGGAGAAGGAGGAGGAAGGGCAGGGTTTGGAGGGGAGGGAAGAGGGAGAGGTTTATGGGGGAATATAAAGTGAATAAAGTGTAATTAATAAAAATAAATAAATCAAGAAAAACAACAACAACAAAAACGATCTGCTCCTCTGGCTTTGAATGTGGGATGGTTTACAGTTGCTGTTGGAGAGCTTCAGAACATTGATGGAAGCAAATAATTCCATTCTGATTTCCCTGAATGTCAGTTATTATGTAATGAATTTAAATGGCTATAGAGCAAGTAGCCCATCCCCTTTAATCCCTTCCCTAAGATAAAACTTCCATTTTTAGAACATAATTACACATCAAATCTACCCATCAGCCCTTCTACTTCAAACTGTACCCTGGTGATTCTGCTTCCCATCATATCCCAAATGGTGATTCCCCCTGATGTTTCTCCATCATAGTTGACCCCAGTTTCATCACTACCTAATATTCCCTCTCAATATCCTCAGGTTGTCCTTACATCCTTCAGAACTTACCTGACAGCTCTGTCAACTGCTAGTTAGTAACTACAGTCAACTTGCTTGTGTAGAAAGTTAGTCAAAGCACAAATAAATACTTCTTGGAAACAAATGAAGCCAGTAAAAAACAACTCCCCAGTTCTGTTAACTCCTTGCAATCCTGCTGTCCTCACCAAGAGGAGTTAAATCACCTTCTGGTCAGCATATCATGGGTAGTCCTGATATGCTACCATAAATGACGGTTCTGTGTTCCATAACATTTTATCTTAGAAGGAAGAGGGGGTTTTCTTGGTTTAATCTGGTAGTAGCTTCCAAATCCACAATTCCACATTTATTTCATGCTCCTGGGGGACCTTTGTTCTTTTTTTTTTTTCATGTCCTTCTTCTCCATAGACTGTTGATGACTTCACAGCCCTTCCTGGGCTTCTAACTAGTTCATACTTGCTCTTCATAACTTTCTGAATAACCCTCAAGTTCCCTTTTCAATTTCAATCAGAATTGTTAGGAAATGTTGACAGAACTTTGGGCACAGCTCAATAGTCATTCAACAATAACCTCAAACTCAACCGCTATTTGTTGGCCTTTTGCCAGGCTGTGAGGCAGATGCTGAACAGACGATGAGTGTGTTGGAAGATGGTCTCTGCTGTAAGAGAGCCACAATGTGTAAGCAAAGGTAAGACAGGTCCACAGACACTACTGAAAAGCTTATTATATGTGTTGATATGTTTTTTTCTTGGTTTGGTGGTGGGAGCTGAACCCAGGGCGTCTTCCATATCAAGCCTGTACTCTTCACTACTACATACCCCAGCATACAGAAGTAGTGTCTACTTGTTCTGAGCAGTTCTTCAACCAGGTGAAATTATACCTACAAGGAGATGGCAGCTTGTTGAAATGTGCTTTCTAAAATGTTGAACCATTCAGTTCATGGTACACTCCTGTATCACCATCAAAGGACCTCCTCCTAGCAATCCAATCATGAGAGATGTTAGTGATTAAAATAAAAATCTTGATTGTCTAAACTCCAGAATATTAGACTTACATTAAGGATGCTGAGTTATATAGCTTTATCAGCTAAAACTGAATTTACTTAAAGGGAAAAAGGTGTAGATATATAAATTTAACATAGAATATTTTACAGTTTCGTGAATTTGTGTGGTCTTCATATACTTGTCATCAAGAATGTATATATAATTAATTCATATTTCCTAATCCATGTGCAATTCAAATCATTTTGATGGCATTTCAAAGACTTAAATACATTCATTTTGAAAACGAGGCACTCTTGCAACGATACCTTCAGCCATGTTTGGCCTAAACACGGCTCCCTAATGACTTGATTCATGGCCTTTTGTGCATTCTGTAAAAGCTCTTCACTGTAGTAGGCTTAAGTTACAACTTTAATATTGTCTTTTGAGTGTGAATTTTTTATTTTACTAAAAGAAAAAATGCAAGAAAAATATGTCATTGAGATTGATTGTAATGGCCAGCTGTTACAATCTCAATGGAAGTATTAGAGCCCCTGCCTAAGGTGCACCAAAGAGTGCCAAGCCTCACAGCAGCTCGGCTCATCCTACAAAGCACCATGGCCTGGAGTGAAAGCTGCAATTTAAAAGTCTCCCAGAGACCCATTATTTGCAAATCATTGACACAACAAACTGTAACAACCCTGGTCCTCCTTGTCAATGTATTCTTGGGGAGCTTTTCACCCACTGAACCTTGCATGCTCGATAACTTCTCTTCCTAAAAATCCTTATGAAATTTCTGAAGAAAATGAACAACTGCGCATGGGCCAGAATCCACTCTCAACATTAAAAGAAAGAACACTAAAATAAGAAGAGCTGGTAGTATCATAGATGAGAAAGAATCCTCAAACATGTAAAGTTAGCTCTTGTTCTGCTTAAAATAAAGCCAAGTGGTTATTCAATTTTCAAGAAATAAAAAGTGTTGGACCCATTCCTATTGGCATGCCTTCTCTCTCCTTCCTGCTAAGAGCTTAAAAACAAACTAATGGCTTTCCCTCCAAACTTGGGGAGAGGAAAATACCACTCTGTAGTGCCAGCCTACCTGCCAAGTTTAAACACATAGAGAATTTTCACTGCTGAGAAACTGACTTTTAAAACAGAGGATTGATAGTGTCCACAAAGAAACAGGTTGTGCTGTCAGTAGCCACTGCAGGGGTGCTGTTCCTCAAAGAAGCACATGTGTGTGTTTGAGCCACTAATATTTTAATACATGCTACAGTACCCTGTGGAAAGGGTAGACTCTTTGGTAGACTCTTATTTGATTGCTAGAGCTGATATTGTTTCTAATGTGATACCACTGGGAAACCTCTCCAAGTTTTAGAAGAAAAACAAAATAAAACAATGTAGTCTCTAGGATGGAAGGAAGAGAAAAGCATCTAAGACAGGGAACAAACATTTATGGACATAGACAGGAAATGAGGAATATGTTTGTTTGTTGAAAGTGCAGATGAGATGCTAGAGTTGGAAAAAACCAGGATATATAGTCAAACGATTGTGACAAAAGCCAAGATACAAGGGAAGATTCTCTCTCTCTCTCTCTCTCTCTCTCTCTCTCTCTCTCTCTCTCTGTGTGTGTGTGTGTGTGTGTCTGTGTGTGTCTGTGTGTGTCTGTGCATGATATAGACAGAGATGCTTCAAGCACTTCTTGGATCTTTTCTGGGCCAGTATCGCTATACACCTATGGAAAAAGACTTGTTCCCCCAGTAGTAGCTGACTTAGGTGTTAGTCAGTTTCTCATGTTAACATTAAACCTGTAAATTATTGAAACTGTGAGAATGTTGAACACCAAGTAGCAAAACCAGATTTCTGTATTCTCTTCTTCTCATACATTACAAAACAAACACTCTTAGCAAACAAGTAACATTAGTTCATGTTAGTACAGTGATTATGGTTCCAACTTCTTCTTTGCCTACTATTTTATCTTATGAATGCAATTAACTCTTTATGATAGAAGGATGAGCATTTCATACATGTATATTATGTATTCCCCTGCCCTCTTATGTTCCTGCTAGCCCTCTTAATACCCTCTCTTTCCTTCGCGTCCCTTTGACTACCCATTAGTGCCTGGTGAGGTCACCAGTGAGCACACACTGAAGGCAATGGTTCCTCTTTCCCTGAATTCATCCATAGAAAAGAGCTCAGCAGTGAGGATATAGGCCTTGTAATTTACTTTTAAATTAGTGAAGCAGCAGATTCTTTGAAACTTTTATTTTATGCATTTGTTTGTTTGGTGAATGTTTAGCCATGTACCACAAACATACAGTGCCCATGGAGGCTGAGAGGGCATTGTGTCCTATGCAGATGTATTGCACACATCATGAATTGCTCTGTGGGTTTCAAAAACAGTAGCCAGGTCATCTGCAAGAGTAAAAAACATCCATACCCATCAAGATCTTTTTTCCTGACCTTCATAATTCACTTTTAAAAAGTACATCTGTTCCTGTGTAACTTTTCAACATCTGAAAAAATAAAACAAATGGAAAGCTAGGACTTCCTGTCTACAGTTTAGAGAAAGATGCCTCGGGTCTCATTAAATACTCCATTCATGCTTATATTTCTCCCATGCCTGGACTTTTTCCCTGGGATATGACTATATATATATATGTGTGTGTGTGTGTGTGTGTGTGTGTGTGTGTGTGTGTATATATACACATACATACATACATGTGTATATATACATATGTATGTATATATATGTATATATATGTATATATATATTTCATATATATATATATTATATAGATAATACAGTGTCTTGGTTTCCAGACTGTTACCACATTTGGTGGTAGCCTGGGTATTCCTCTAAACAACCATAAAGCAAGGCATAGATTCTCCCCAAAACAACTTGTATGGCCAAGTCTCAGTAGTACTGAGGTGGGAAGTCTTTTACACATGGTGAGGATTAGGTCCATATAGAATCATATTGCTTATAGTCACATATATAAATGTCTGTATGGACTTATACCTACATGAAGTCTATATCAAAGTACTAGTTTCTATTACTCTGACAAAAAAGCCAACCTCAATATAAACTTATTTGACTGCTCTTTTAGAAGAACCAACTTTCTCATTGTTCTGTTTCATTAATTTCTGCTCATAACTTCAGTATGTATTTGCTATTACAATGATTATTCTGTTTTTCCACTGTTGCAAGAAAATATGTGGTTCACATTTAATAAATAAACACAAAATTATGAAATTCTTATTTCAAAATATCCATACATTTATGTACTCTTCACTGCCTTTTGTGAAATAATGTATCATTTCTATTTCCCATTAAAACTGATAAGTTATGAAAGTGTGCAATTTAAATTTTCCTAAAGTGTAATTTCAAAGTCAGCAGATTTCTTGGTTTAATTGACTGTTGATAAAGTATGATATTTAGATGACAATTCCTTCATTAATAGCATCACAAGTTAATTTTCACAAGTGTTCCAAAAGAGCCTAAGAATGGCTCTTAAATGCAGTTTTGTAGGTATACATGTATTGATATTCTACCAAGTTTATTAACTGGTTGTTTAAATTCCTCATATCTGTTCACATTTAACTTATAGATTATAATATTATGTATTAAATTTGTGGGCTGGTGAATTTCTTCTTTGAATTTTCTATTTTTTTCTGCTGTATAGAATTCAGATGAGTAGTGTATATTGATACTTTTAGCTATTTAGGTTTTATTTTAATTGCTACTAAGAATACTTCTGTCATTATCCAGATATGAGTGTTCCAAAATCCAAATATTGCTAATATGACAGTCCTTGGAGATTAGCTCTTTAAAAGGTTATTGGACTATGGAGATATTTGTACTTCCAAAGCATTATTGTTACAGAAATTTTATTCTCAACAGTGTTTGTAAAGTAATTTTATTTCCTTTACTTTTGTTCTTTGGGTTCAGTTTTTCTTTTACAGATAGAAATAAAACATAACATAGAATAGTGTCCTGTTTTAGGTATTGGACTAATCAGACAATCTGGGGCTTAATAGGTGAGTTTAATTCACAAATGTTATGTCAGTAAAATAATACTGAATTGCTGGTGAGTGGATTTTCTCTGTTACCTTTTGTTTTTTTCTAACTGCTTGGACACTGAACTCTGTACCTCTAATGTGCTGTATCTCTTCGTGAACTATATCTCTTAGTAGTATGTTGCATTTTTCGTGCAGTGTATGTCCTAGAAGAATATGCATTCTATTACATTTTATCACTACATCCCATTTCCTAGTATATTCTGTCTCCTATTACACTGTATCTATTGCTATATTTTAGCTACTAATATAATCTATTTCCTATTACACTGTATCTCAATATATTGTATCCTCTACTACACTGTATTTCCAGTGCATTTTATCTTCCAATACAGTGGTTCTCAATCTTCCTAATGCTGAGACCCTTTACTACAGGTCCTTATGTTGTGATGACCTCTAGCTATAAAGTTTTTTTTTTGCTACTTCATAATTATAATTTGACTACTGTTATGAATCATAATGTAAATATCTGATATGCAAAAATTCAAAGAGGTAGTGACACACAGGTTCAGAACTGATGTTCTAGTATATAACTTAAATTGTTTACAGTAAATTTTACACAGAATGTAAAACCATGTTCACTGCACATGCAGCAATAGGAGAGCAGGAGACTTGATTTGACTGCTTGTGGTAAAGCTTTCCTTTGGTCTCAGTTTACAGAGTTTCTAGTGTTCCTACACAACTGTAGTGTGAAGCCATCACTTAGCCCATAATTTCAGGTTCAAATTGTGCTTCGTCTGGTATGATGCTTTATTGATTCCCAGTATTTAGTATATGGCAGATACTCACCCTTCTCTATGATTGTTTGCTTAAAATTAAGGAGACATATAGTGTTAGCTTCCAACTGTAAGTTTTGTTTCAACTGTACTTGTGATTGTGGAAGAGTACAAAAAATGGCATGAATTTTGCTCAGTTTACCATTATTTTTTTTTAACACACCTAAGTCGGCAAAACTAATTATATTTAGTTTTACATTGGACATGTTGAAAGACCAAGGTTGAGGCCAAGACACTAACCAAAAGAACTGTTCAGGAGCCATGTGGATTCTGCTAGCAGCCATGGAGGAGAGGGGAACACATGGGTAGCTATTACGGCTATAGAGTGATGAGCAATTGCCTCTGGGAGTGGGAAAAAAGGAGAAATAATGGGGCGTGCAACAACCCTCCACTGAAGGGAGAAATAAATCAATAGATTATTTAGAACCAGGACAAGAATGCTGTTGTAGACAGGAGAAAATAATTTTCTTTCCTTTTAAAGTAATTTTACACGTCACACTGATGCAATGGTATATCCACTCGGAGAAAATAGCCATTGTTCCTGAACTGGTGGGGCCTGTGAGTCATTTTGGCTTTGTTTCATCTGTTAGGCTGCTTGTGCGTGTAATTTTGTTTAAACTAAATAAAAACTATCTTCGATTTACTAAAAAACAAAAAGACCACATATGCAAACAGACAGCCCCCAAATTTCAATAAATATATTCTTTCACGTTTTTAGAGAGTGGAGTAAGGATTGAGAGGGAGGAGGCTTGAATTCTCCAGCCAGAGGTCATGGATCTTACCAATTCTAAAACTGAAGAAGGTTCTTCACTTTTTTTTTTTTACTCTTATTTTGGTACTGAATTGAAACAAACACTGGGAGGACAAATTATATTACAGAGTATAACTATTTGAAAACTCACCCACGATTAAAGCCACGTTTTTCTTCATTAAAAAAAATGCTCAGAAAAGATGGCAAACTGATCACTCCAGAAAAAATAATCTGCTTCCTGTTAATGGAGAAGGTTGGCTCTGACTTGCTGTTCACATCTGCTCCCACATGTAGGAGGGTTTCCACAGCTGGGTGATAACACCTCCAGAAGGTATGTTGACTGACAACAGAACAAGAGTGATAGAAAACTGCCACCTGTCCACGGAGAGGCGGGTTCAGTGTGCCGGCAGCGCGGTTACTGAAGCAGGCATTCCTAAGACACTTGTCCTGTAAATGTAAAATAAGGAGTTCTAGCTTCTCTGGCCTCACGGTCTGTATTACAACTAGTCTATGCTGTCACTGTAGCAAAAGAGGAGCGATACACAAAGTAGGAACTAACAGGTAAGGCTGAGTTCTTACACAACAAAGCGGCAGGTCACATCTGCTGTGTGGGATGCTCTGATTCTTTGTCTTATATGGCCAATGGATTACGTGGTAAAGTATCCATTTTTCTTCAAACACTTCTTCAAAATATTTGACAGATTTTGGATAATATAACAGAATAATTGTGGTAGCTAACTTTCTAAAGAAAAGAGGTCAATTTAGCTCACTATTTTGGAAATTTAAGAACCTTTTGCCAACACTGGCCCTGCCCCAGGTTGCATCCTATCACCATGAAAAGAGTGGCAAGGAGCCTTTGGAAACAGGCAGGTGATGACACGGGAAACGAGGAGGGAAGGGAACCCGTGAGGGAAAGTCACACCAGACTGGGGTAATTTTAGCATCACACCACTGTACTGGCTATGCAGTGACAACTTCAGGGCTTAGAAAGCCGAAAGCTGAAGAGATGCAAAAATGTTTGCATGCAGAGATAAAAACTCAGATTCCCTGCTTCCAGGGCATACACAATTGTTTCCCATTTGAAAGAGAACTGCAAGCTAATCAATCCTATCGAGTCCTATGAGAACCTTGCAACCTTTAAAAAAATTACATTTGCCACTACCTCTTCAAAATTTGTCTGTTTTCCAAATTTGTAGTACTAAAGTAAAAAGTGCCTTTCTTGGAAAAAGCACAAAATTTCCAGTGTATTGAATTAAGGTTGAAGAAATGCAGATGACATTGGTCCAAAATGACCACATTATCCTTTAATCTCACTATTTGCCTATCTAAATATCTCTGATACCACGATAATAGCCACCTATATTTTGTCCTTTCCACCTCATGTGTTTTATACTTATCTAAGTAGAGAATCAATGTAATTATTCAAAGAATTTAAGTATATGAAAACAGTAGGTTGATAAGGACTGATACATATTAATCTTAGTAATAACCAGTTCACTGAAAGTTGCTGAATCCAAATATTTTGACCTGAAGACAATAAGGAAATAGTAAACAAGTCAGCTTTGTTACCGGAGCATCAAAACCCAAGCAAAATTTACTATACCTAGCACAAAGTGTAGCTCAAGACTGGGGCATGACCCATCAAAATGTCTAGGTTGTCTTATAGTGCATTCTTATGTCTCCAAACCCAATGATAGAGTGCATTGTATAAAAGAATGGTAGAATACTGGAAACACAATTTTGTGTTTTTATACATTTGCTATTGTGAAATTTAAAAAGAGATACATAAACCAATAATCACATATTATTATAAAATAGGCACAAGAGTAGAAAATACTACATATATAAAATGGAGATTATATCCTTTTAAGAAGAAAAATGAAATGACAAACATGCTTTAAAATATTGAGGAAATTTTTTGAAATCTGCTCCACACAGAAGTCCAACAAGCTAAAAAATTTTTTTAAAAAAATTAATAACCCCATTTTTTAAATGTAAAAATTATTCTTTTTTATTTAACTCTGTCAAGTAAAAATACCACCCATATAATTATTAGGTTTCTACCTCACTTGATATCATATGAATTGTTATATTGTAAAATTCCTGCTTTAAAAAGAAGTAGAACATGTGTTCAGTTGATTAGATAATTTAGGTCTGACTAGTTGTAAAAGCAAAACCAAAATCATTTTAAAAATTACTTGGTTTCCTTTAATGATTACCACAAGCCATTTGGGAGATAGCATGTCACAGAAATAGAACATGAGCTAGGTGCTTCTAGATATATACACATATCATATATAGGACATAAACTGGAGTGAACTCTAGTAATACAAATGTGATGAAACCACTCAAACATTTTACTGCTACTTGGTAATATTCTAGGTAACATTTTTCAATAGTTGGTAAGCCTCTCTTTCTTTCTTTCTTTCTTTCTTTCTTTCTTTCTTTCTTTCTTTCTTTCTTTCTTTCTTTCTTTCTTTCTTTCTTAACAACCCATAAACAATGTAGCTGGCTTACCAAGTCATACAGCTTTTATTAAGTTGATTGTATTGGATCAACCATGAGATCAAACAGATAACACACATAAATATTTATTTGTAATAAAAGAGTTTGTTGTTGGCCTAGAACCCCTGCTCAGATGTGGCCCATGATATCTCAGTGTCGAACTGAAGACCCTAGTAAGGGAAACAGGGACTGTTTCAGTCTTGAACTTGATGGCTGACTCTTTGACCCTCCCCCATACATGCCACGGAGTAACAGCCTGGCTAGATCCCAGGGGAGGACATTGCAGCCAGCCCTGAGGAGACAAGAGGAGCTGGGGTTGGATAGAAGGGGAAGAGGTCCTCCCCTGTTGGTGGACTTGGAGGGGGTGGGGAGGAGATGAGGGAGGGTTGAGGAGGGTAGGAGGGAATGAGGGAGGGGGCTACGAATGGGATGCAAAAAACTTAACCTGTGATTGATATAAAAATAAATAAATTAAAAAAAAAAGAGTTTGTGCACACTGTTGAAGAATCTACATCTTTCCGGTAAATTCACATTTGCACTTTACCTACTTAAACACTTATAATTATTATTTTGCAGACACAGATATGGATAAATATGCATCAGCATCAGAGTTCAGTGGTTCTTGACCATCTCTTATCTGCCATGTAAACAGTGATAATTACTGTGATTATTGACATTAACATGCTTTAATTTAGCTTCTCAGCCAAACAAGAAGGCTAGGTATTGCCACAGAGGTATGGCTTAGCCAGTTACTTAGAGTTCTACAAGGTCAGCTGCTTTAAGTTTTGTTAAGCGTTTTCTGGGTTGTCCCTGCTTTCCACCAGCTGCATGAGAGACACTCCTTTTAAGAGTCGCAGTGGCTGGCCCACCATGACTGCACAGCAGAGAGCAAGGGTCCCTGGGATGTGAAAAGTACAGAAGTCTTAAGCTGCTTATGTGAAGGACTACACATATACAGAAGAAAAATAATCTGTCCTCCTTGAAATTAGGTTTTCTTTACTTATATACATATATATTGGTAAATAATACATATTTATGCAAATGTATAATAAAAACAACCTGCCTGTGTAACGAGAATAGATTAAATGTGAGTATTCTCTGAACAATGCAATCACCAGCAATAAGTCTAGTAACATTCTCAGGAGATGACCTGACGGGGCTCCTGAAAGTTGGATAAACTGATAAACTTTGATGAAACAGGTAGAGGAGATGCGATATTGGTTAGTATGCTTGAGGTTTCTGGAAGACTGTGTCTTCCCTTAATTTGGAATCTTTGCCATTTGCTGCCATTTTCTTGAAGGCCACTTCTTGGCATATCTGCATTTTTATCTGCCTCCTGCCCTTTGCTTTCAAATTGCCTTTCCTTCAATCCCATCCTGAATATAAATTGTAGTTGCCTTCTGTGTAATCTCAAAGCAGTGTGTATTTCCTAAAAGGTGACAATGATTAAAAACAGTGAAACTGCCTGTTGATGTTCATGACTTTGTGAAGTCATAGACTGCACCAGGCAAGTGAAACCTTGATAGATTTTATTGATAGATTTTATTGGAAACATTAATGGATGCCTGCCATCATACCAGAATATTAAAAAAAGTTTTTCTTACTAAATGTTATGGTTGTTCCCTTTGAAACCTTCCTTGTCTATCTTTATGAAAAAGATTCCAAAGTTATTTTTATTTTCCCATTTCATTTTAAATGGAGTGCATCTTTTTCTTACAGTTTCTCAGGTGACAAAATACCATTTTAAGGTTAATTTAATTAATTAATGTATTCTTATATTTCACTAAAATTAAGAGAAAACATTAAAATTTTTAAGATTCAGATTCTATCAGTGTATATTAGTGTATATGAGTGTTTTGTCTGCATGTATGTCTGGATCTGTTGTATGCCTGGCACATACAGAGGCCAGACAAGAATGTCAGTTACCCTGCAACTGAAGTTAAAGATGGCTTTGAATACCATACCGGGTGGGTAATGGGAGTTGAACCTGGGTCTGTAGAAGAGCAGCCAGTTCTAAACTGTGGAGCTGTCTCTCCAGGCTTCAAAGGAACATTTAAAGGCTAAATCTAAATATCCAACCAGCAGCTAATATGTGCGAAGGAAAATGGCATTTCTTCTAATCCTCTGCTAAATTGGCAGGATGTGAAAGAGCATATGGAAAAAGAGAGGAAATACAGCACCCATATTACTGGAAAGGCAGAGCAGTTTCCTGAGCCTTCCCTGGTCCTGAATCCTGTTGCAGAGGAGTTCTCAGATGAGATGATTTGTGAAGGCCAGTGTACCACAGTGGGCAATACCCTCCACAGTACTACAAGGAAAGAACAAGCATTCATTTCCTATCATCAGTACTTCCAGCTGCTTTGACGGAGTGGAAAGTGAAACAGTGGCACTCAGTGAAAGCAGCTGGGTGCTGGTGTCAGTTTGATTTAAGAAGCAGGTTTGATTGCCCTGAAGAAGCTCAGGAGTGTCTGGAGGCTGGAAAACTCTCCCTTAAGCTTACCTGAAGGAGAGCCTTACTAAGAGTCACAGAGTGATTAGTTTAAGGGTTTCCAGGAAGAACAGAAGAACTATTTTTTTGTTAGTACATTTAAAAGATAAAATCCTGAGCTTTAGAAAACAATATAAATGTGATCATTTTTAATGTAATCTAAACTTTTTTCTGCATTATTTTTATCATGATGGAAAAATACTCATCTCAAATGTGTATCTATCAGAAACACAAACAATAAAACTACAGGTGTTTCTTTCACACTGGAAGCTTTGGGTGGCAGCAGTAGAATGTATCCTGTATAAAATCTTTGAATTGTCAGATGGTTTTAACTCCAAGAACCAGTAAAGCATCTCATACGATGCCAACCCTCCACCAAGGTCAGAGCCATCTCCAGCCATGATCCTGAATGACACTTGAAAGAATGGTTTATAAAAGTCAGGTAGAATAACAGGCAAGAGAAAATACCTGCACACAGCTACACTGTCCTGCCCTAGGGTGGGTTAGACACAGACCACTTCACTAATGAAGTCCACCAGAAATGTCTTTTTTGGCATTGCTTTGGGATCACCAGGTATTACAGGAAAATTGGGCTCACTCTTCAGTTGCTTACTCTTCTTAATAAGGTTGTTTCTAAAAATAGAATAAAAAGAAATACCCAAAATAATTTTATAAAGTTAAAGAGAAATAAAAAATGACAGGGCAAACAAATTGTGAATCTTGGCAGCTGCCCACAGGAAGGAGATAGAAGAGATAGTGTCATGACTTGTAAACAAACATCTGACAGAAGGGAACTTTGGAGAAAGAATGAGGAACTCCAGAGCACCAGAAAAAGCATGGCCAGACTTTTGAAAGAAATATTGAAAAGTAAAGTTAGGCTTTTCTGAGTTAGCCAGGAAAGTTGGCTGGCTTATCAATTACATGGCAGAGGTTCTGCAAGCAATGGCATGCTGTGATATTCTGGGAAGATATATGCATTATCTCATTAGGGGATAATTATTCCTCCCATATGCTTAGAATGGCTTTAAATGAATCAGCCTTCCTGAAGGGTAGTCTCCTGGCCAGGTGGTCCCCTGGCCAGTCTAGCTGGAATAACTCTAAAGATAAGAGGCAATGTTATACAATGTTTGGAGTTGATCAGTTCTCTGGGGCCAGAGGTAGACTCCATTCTTTTGACCAGAAAGAAATAGTTTTCCGTTAATGGGTTTCAGCAGAGGTTTGATAGCCTCAATGTCTTGCATAACTACTGTGCTATTCCTTCTTCAAGACCTGAGACCCTAAAATCGTGTAAGACATAAGCCAAAATTGCAGATAGTTACAAAGCTGTTCACCAGGAGGGATCTGTGCCCAGACTGGAGTTTTGGTCATATCCTCCCGTACTATAGACGGATTGGGTTTCATTTAGAAGGTAAGTACGCAGAGCCTAGTTATGGCAAGGACACTTCTTAGCTTATGGCCATAGAAAAGAATTAAAACTATGCATTTTGAAGACCCTCCTACCTAAACTGCCTAAACCAATTTCATCCCCTGTCCTTATCACTATGTTCCCATCTCCTAGCTAACAGGCACTTCCTAGACTACAGAGCTCTTAAGACTACACTTACCTAGTTCCCAACAAGGAATCAGTGTGATCAACAGACACATTTGTCTCTGTGTTTCAGTCTGGCAGATAAATGGTGACTGATAGCCTTCTCTGTGCAGGCCCTCCTCAGTGGAGAAGGTGCCAGCAAGATCAGACCATTATCATGAGTGGAAGATCTTTGATCATCCCACTAAAAGGATAAATGACTCCACACTAAAATACCACTAATTATATTCCTGATGCTCAAATAAAATCGCTTGCCCTGTGAAACAGGCAAAGATTTTCTGCCATTTTGTGAGCATTTGAGCTGTGTAATAGCAGTAAAACCAGGACTGCAGTTTGCAAGGTACGTCTTAGTACCTAATGGATTCCATACATCATTGTTACCATTTCAATGGTGATAGGAATGTAGAGTAAACATCCCTCTCTCTGTTCAATTAGTCTAAACAGAATTGTTTCCGGGAAGCGAACACGTTTTTATATAGCTGTCTCACCCTGTGTCAAATGCAAAGGCACAAACAAAATCTATAATGATGGCCTTGACACTGTCTCAGATGTGACCTTTTTAACCTTTTAATTTGCTCTGTGTGTGTGTGTGTGTCAGGGGATTTAGAACAAAGCCATTTGTATTTAAATCAAGTAGTAAAAGTAATCTAAGCACAGAACCTAAGCAAAGATCTTGTTCAACTAACTGAATAGCGTTTATAGCAAAATTCATTAGGGGCATGAGAGCTGGCTTAGCAGTTGACACTTGCTATTCTTTCAGAGGACCCAGGTTCAATTCCTAGTACTGTCACTGTGTAGCTCACAAGATCCAAAGCTCTCTTCTGGCCTCCATGGACACCTGTACACTTGTGACAGACAAACATACATACACATCAATAGTAATGGAAATAATCCTAAAAATTAAACTTCAACTTTATTTCCCTTAAACTAATAAAATCACAAAGTCCAAGCTGTTGTCTTTAGAAGTCCTTGTGGCAGAATAGAACCATTTTTCTAGATGCTACATCTATTATCTGTAATTCTTTGTTCCATAAGACTTTGGATTGGTTCACTCCTTTCAGTAGAATACTGTATGGTGTTTTGCCTGGTACCCTTCTTTGTGGAGGAATTTTAATCCAGAAACATGGTTGCTCTGATCACATTCAAAGACCTTCAAGGTCTATGTTATCCAGCTGGAATGTAGACAGGCCCTTAGTACATACCTTTAATTCCAAACAATGAAGGTAAAGTTAGTTTGTGGAAGGAAGCACCAGTATTTGAAAGTGATGTCTAATTGAGTGACAGACAAAGAGACAAAATCAGAGAAAGGTTTGACAGAGTCAGAAATCAGATGTGACTCTTACAAGGACAGGAAGGAGAAGCTACTCAGGAAGTCGAGGAGAGTTCAGGTCAATCCACTCAGTGAGTTGGGAGCCATTTGAGAAGCAGTGCAGTAGAGTTGAGCTGAGTACAGTCCAGCAGTCCAGTCCAGCACAGTCCAGCACAGTGCGGGCAGTTCGGCGCAGTTCAGTTGAGTGCAGTTTAGTTCAGTGGAGTGTTGTGGAAATTTTCCTTTATGATATGTAAACATGCTTTTGTTTTAAACTCAGGTGTGGAATATGGGACTGATTCAGATTGTCCACAGCAACAAACTATTTGCCTCCTGTGCTCTCTGAGAGGGGCTCTTTGCCAGCTGCAGTTAGTTGAGGACTTTGAGGGCTGTAACTATGATAGCCCAGAGGAGGAAGGTGCCTTGGCTTAGGAGAGGCACAGGAGGACTGTTCTACACTGACATCCTCTTTCCCTTCCAACCTTTTTTCCTACCTGGGGTTGGGGGGGGGGGTTGGAAGGGAGGTATAAACTTTAAGGAACCCCCAAATAAAGTAGCATTTGAAAAACCAGCTTCTACATTGTTTATGGAGTTTGATGGAGTTCAGAAGCAGAGCAGTTCAGGGGAACTCGAGAGAAGCCAATTTGAACCAGGCAGGTTAGAGAGAAGTTTTAAGCCAGAACAACCGAGTTGAACCAGCCAGCAAAAGTTCAGAAAGAGCTTAGAAAGGGTGAGCTTACTCTGCAGTAAGCCTCGGAGACTACAACTACATCAGGAGAATAAAAGATGCATTCACACTTCTTACACCTGTTCTTTTGATCCAGTGTTGCCAAGGCCCATGCCCAGCAGCCACTCATTTATACAGATGCGATTTCATGCATTTCACTTTAGAATTTGCAGGAGAGACAACCCTTGTGCAACCTAAAAAGAAACCCAAGTACAATTTGTCCTTCTATCATTTTTATCGGTCCCATGGTTTATCCAAAATACCATTTGTTCACATGAATGTTACTAGCATCACTTATACGAACACTCCTCCTCTAAGCAGAGGTCTACTAGAGGACAGAAGCTAGCTACAGTTCATTTCCTCCTCTTCAGCACATCCCACGATCTTTATTAAATTCTGTGCCTAGTACAGAGATCTGCTGTGCGAAAAGGGAAGGAATCTGTTTCTAGTATCTGGATCAACCCAGGAAGCAGCATAGCAGATGATACCAGGGCCATTTTTCATTTCAACCTCACGTAAAGTTAAACAGCCTAACTGAGGTCTTGTTATCTGCTTTCCAATGTGCAACACGTCTTTCAGTTGTGAGAGACAAGGCAGTTTATTCCCAGGTAGACTAATAAATCAAGATGAGTTGCCATAGATAGCCCAGAGAAAGCAGAGGACTAAGATCTAGCCAGGGAGAAGACAGAGTGACAAAGGTACATGAGTAAAAAGCCCCCGTGGAAATTGTCAAGCAAAGATTAGCAGAATGCATGTGTTTATTTCATGAGGATCTGGGTGTGAGCCTTCAGCAGGAAGTGTATGTCGCCAAATATTTCAAGCTTCCCAGATGGACGTTCTAGTACTTACACCTTATTCTTTTTAAAGAAACAGGTCTTTAGCTATTTTAGAATCTAGATTTTCAAATAAAACATACTTTTTTATGAGGTGTATCTGAAGGAAAAAGATGTGAGTGTAAAATGTTTACATTCATATGCTGAAAATATACTATCAGATACCTTTGAAACATTAAATTAAGTCCAGCTATGTGGTTTAAGGTAAAAGGAGGGTGATAAAGTAAACATCTGAAGCCAGATTCAAAGTTCATTATAAATTTCAAGACACATCAAATCGAGCTTTTGTATGGACAGGACTTGAGTGTCTAGGTAGACTATATGCCCAGAAAGCTGAGTTTTCACTGCCTTAAAAAAATAGGCATAAGTAGAATGAAAAATAAAAGTGTACACAAAAGTTCAAGAATATTGCCCTTACAGAATTCATCCTACTCCCTGGTTATATAGAATTCACATTTGGAGTTTAAACTAATGGGTTTAAATTCTGTCTCTTATCATCTAATAGCTATTTGAACTTGGGAACCCACCCAACCTCTGTTTTGTAGAAAGGTAACAATAACAGGATCTGCCTGATAGGATTTGGGGAGGATTAAGGACAGTAAGATAAGCAAATCATTCAAGGAGTTCCTGACACACACTCAGGATATTTTAACATTAAATGTTCTTTATTGTTCCTAATTACAAAAAGAATACCTCACCTTTTATGTGACTCGCCTGCCATTTCACAGCTAGTGTGTATCACAGGATGAATGTCTCTGACTATAGCCTTTTCCATAACACTGGCATCATACAGTGGCTCATGGTAGGGCTCATTCTTTCACAACAGGACCCTAGGAAAAGGAAGCCCTCAATAGAACATTTGAACTGAGAATCCAGGGCATACCACTTAGCTCTATTCAAGTCCTCACTCATGCCGTCTGTCAACATGTGTCTATGAGTGTCAGTCTTGTGCAGGACTCTTTACCATTCTTCAAGACTAAGTGGCATACTGATAAGCTATGTACAATCTTAGGTGAATAAATATTACAGTTATCTATGCTAAAGAGCCATGTGAGCCAGGCTACAAAGGGGTCTAGATAACCAAGGGCAGAAAAACAGCATCTGACTGGACTAATCAGGGCCTCAATCATGCAGGAAGGGCACATGGGCTGGGCCTCTATGATAGGACAGGCATAGCTGAAGTACAAAATATCTGGATGGGAGAGCACTCGAAAGGCAATGTGGACAGAAGTGAGCTGTGCAAAATGATACCTCATAATTAGAGCACAAATACTGGTAAAGCTCTATCTAATCTAATAAACTGCATTCCAAATTATAGTAAAAAATGTAATCAATTATTTGAGAAAAAATAGTCTGTTCTAGACAAAACCTAAAGCAGCACACAATACCATGTAAATTAAATCAACACCACTTGCTTAATGATTTCAATAAGGGAAATGACTGGATTCAAGTTGCTGAGACTTAAATAAAGGTGAAGAGTGAACTGGAATCAGAAGTTGATGGCCGCTTTGTGGCATGCAGGCAGACATGGTTCTGGATCCAGAAGGAGCTGCCAGTTCTACAACTTGGTTCACAGGCAGCAGAAAGCGATTGTGAGCTACACTGTTCAAGGCCCTCCACCCACAGTGATGAACTTCCTCCAACGAGACCACACCTACTCCAAAATGCCACACCTTCTCATAATGCCACTCCCCATTTTCCAAGCACTCAAACACCTGAGTCTAAGGGGGCCATTCCTATTCAAACCACCATAGCTAGATTCAATCAAATATTATGGAAATTATTCCTGACACAAAGAAGCACTGAAACAATGTGACTTTGTTATTTTTGCACCATTCCTTTGCATCACTTCTGGCAACATTGTGTACTTCAAACATGTCTCATTCAATGGAGAGTTTCAAATGTGCAAATATCAGGTTTCAGTCCTCACCTGAATTCTAACCAGCAGAATAATCTTCCCTAGCTAAGCACCATGGGATGTGATATTTTACCTGCTCACTAGCTTTCTAGAAGGGAATGGTGATAAGCACTTCTCTATATGAGTGTGTGATCACTGCAAACAAGTTACAGGACATGCTCTTCTAGCAGGGCCAAAAAAAAAAAAAAAAGATGAAAAATATATTCTCTTTGAAAATCACAGACTTGGATTTACAAGTATGTAAGCAATCAGTTGATTTGTAAATTTCCTTGTATTTTTTTCTTTCTGAACCTCTTTTAGTTTCTCACTCGTAGAATGACAATATTAAGAAACACAACATGAAATAAGCTGATTCCAAACTAGCCCGGCCCCTCACTGACTGAAGTACTTGGAAGAGCAATCCCTGAACCTTGCCTGGCAAGGGTAAAGCTGACCCTGGAGGCCCGGGTGCAGGAAGGGGGAGCTGGCCCAAAGGGAGTGAACACTGGAAAGCTAGCCCTTCTCCTTGTCTGCCCTGGAGTGTCATGGGTGAGGGAGAGATACCCCCCCCGCCCCCTTACTCAAGGCAGTGGGAGAGCTGGCCCGAAGGTCAGGAAAGCAGAAGAGCTGTCCCTGCCCTCACTGGGTGCAGCACTTGAGAAAGAATGCCCTGCACCCAAGCCTGGACAGCACAGTAGAGGTGGCCCTGGGGCAGAGGCTCAGGTGACCCAGCTCCAAGGACATGAAAGCAGGAGACGTGACCCTGTCCCTTGCCAGCTATGACATTGAGTTAGCTTGCCTGGGCAGCATTAGAGAGCTCACCCTGGTGGTGTGGGCACAGGAAAACTGGTGGTTGACCAACCCAGTTACCTCCCAGGCCCAGATACAAGGCCTTGAGTTGGCCCACCCCAACATCTAACCCATCTATGATCTTCTGGAAGTGTATGAAAGGACCCATCCTGCAGATCCAAAGCTGTAAGATCTCCATGGCACAGGACAACAACAGGATATCTGAGAAGGGTCCCATGAGGGTCCAGTATACATAGTATAGAAGAAGTCAGAGACCTTGAATCAGAACAACTCATTGCAATGAACACTTGCAAGTAAAGCTGTGTGGACAAAAGGGTATACTATGTGACATGCCTCAGCTTCCTTGACAAAATAAGAGTTTTCATTTTGTTGTTTGTTGTTTTATTTTTTAATTTAATTTAATTTTTTGTGGGAGAAGTTGCAAGGACAGAGGGAGGATGTGAAGGGCCTGGGAGGTGAGTGGGATAGAGGTACATGATGTGAAATTCACAAAGAATCAACAAAAAGTTAAAATAATTTCATACTTTATTCCATTTTTATCTTTTTCTAGTACAGGAATATATATATATGTATACATATATACTCATAAAATATATAGACTATATAAATAACTAGAAAGTAAAATCCAATATTCATACTCCAGTGTAGATACTTGCAATATCAGAAGTTCCTGTGAGGCTCTTCCCTATGAGCTTATCCTTCCCAGAATTCCATTGTTCTGAATGATCACTTTATTGCCAGTGTTTCTACTTGTAAACAATATTAGTTAGCTTATTGTGATTAATGAAATCTGTGTCCTTATATTTAAAATCCCAAAGCTAGAGAAGAGTAGCCAGACATACAATGAACTTTTCTACACTCTTTAGCTAGACTCCCAATTTAGAGTTTTTCTATATTTTCTTTGTGTCTCAATCTTTGTGTATGTATATATGACAGGCATGTACATATACATGTGTGTGTATTTGTGGAACTTGAAATAAATGTGAAACCCTAGGAATATAAGTTGATTCACCTGTCAGAAGTATATATGCCTCTATAATGGAATATGTATAACATCTATAGTGTATTATGTGATCAACCATACACACATATGCATCTGCACATGTGTTTCTGTGAGCACTGTGCACAAAGCAAGCACTCTTCCAGGTTCTCTCTTCTCAAAGGATGTATTTCACACTCTTGGCTTTGTGTCCATCCCTTACTTTGCTCTGTCACCATTTTCTCATCTGTAAACTCAATAGAAATAATTTCTTATCTCAGAACTGTTCTGAGTGTTAAATGAGCTAGTAGTCATAAGTGCTTGTCAGAGTAAGGGTTGATTTTATGGTTGCTTGTTCACATATGCCACTGCATAGTGTTAATGACACACGGTCTGGATTGATTAATGAGCTAAAATTCCAGGTTTCCAACCTATGAGCAGAGGGACCACTTGTACAATACAGAAATAATACTGACTTCATGTTAGCTATGAGAACCACATGTTATTCTGTTAGTCCAGCACCAGTGTGTTGGACACTGTAAATCCTACATAATCAGTTGCCAAGCCAAATTAGTAAAACTGTACTTCAATTTATATGAAATCCTAACAAAGGACTTCCAGTGTTTGTCAACCCAACATGACATCACCTACAGTTGGGTTGGACCAAATTCACAGCCATCCTGAGACCCATAGGTGTTTACCTCTGTGCCTAGATAAAGAAAAACATGTCTCTGCTGTTGGAAAGGACAGGAAGAATTTGTTCAAAGAGATAAAAGAACAATTTTTGGGATAACAGCAGTTTTCTGCATCATGATTAAAATGGTGTTTCCCCAAACTCACACACTTAGAAATGGCTGCAGTTTATATGTTTGTTATTCTTCAGCAAAGGTGACCAAAATTTACTGAGGAAAGCACGAGTTCATGCAGAACTTAGACTAAATGCTTGAAATTTTAGGGAAAACCAACAGAATCTTGCACAAGATCTATTGAAGGGTCATACTTTAGATACAGTTTTTGAGTGTGCTGCTGAGAGCTGGCTTTAAATCTCATGCAGCTGAGTTTTCCGTGGAAAGTCTTAGACATGTGGTGAAGGAATAAACACTTACCATAGAACAGATGAAGCAAATGAAAAATGTGCCCTCAGCTTACCACATATTTCTCCCGGATGTTACATTCCCCTTTTGTGAATTATGGAAACTCCTGTGGCCATGGGCCTCGGAAATTCTCTGGGTCTGTGACTTAGAAATACCAGGGTAATTAGCTGGAGACAGATCTCCAGGGCTTTCTTTCTTTACTAATACACATCAATCTAAAAGAAAGGAAAAAATGAGTAAATTTTTTGAATCATCATGTAGAAAAAAAGGCTATAATGTTAAAAGCTTTATTGGTAAATTGGTGCTTTTTAAGTTATTTCTTAAAACTGCTATTGTCTGTGAATATGATGTCTGATTCACAGAGGTTTAATTTGCTTTGGGGGTTTTAAAAAAATAAACTGCACAGCAGTACCATTAGATTCCTCAAATTCCATTTGATGTAACACTCATTATCAAAAGGTTAATGCCAGAAATAAAGCAAGCCTCACATGCCATTATTGTGTGTCTGAGTGATGAGAGGTGAGCGAGCATTCTTGCTGAAGACAACTTTGGTCTGAAAACTGTTAGAAAAGCACACTGCTCTTTATGAACCTTCTCTGTTATCATTTTACTTTGCTATTGCACAGAGTATGTTTATGCATATGCAAAACAACATTGAATCTTCTAAAATCTGCTCATGGTACGTAGAGACAAGTTGTTTTGTTTGATTTAAATCTATTGCTGCTTTTCTCCACTTGAACTTAAAAGCTTTTGTTCACCTCTGCTTACAAAGAAGCCTCTTTAAAATCATGTAGCACAGGTTTTTGCACATGTATTTGAGACAATTATTGAAAACAAGTCCCTTGGCATGACATTACAATGTGTCTTACTATTGTGTAAGATAAACAGCAATGCTAGAAGGGTGGGAATTGTGTCTGAGATGATAAGGACATAGTACACCCTTTTTCCTCCCTAATCTTTCCCACTACTTCATTAATATTTGTTTAGATACAGCAGGCAGAGCATGCCCTGTGCAACATCTGTTTGTTGAGCAGGGCCCTCACTGAATCACAATCAGCTACTGATAGTTGCAACAAAGAAAATGATGAGAAGATAGCTTCTAAAGCTCTCATGCTTTGCTGTTATTGTTTTCCAGCAATAAGTATGCTTTTAGAAAATAAAAATGATAAAAATGAAAGAAATATTAAAAATGAGTCACACTGTCATCTCCACACCCAGCCTCTGAAAACGGGAGCATCGTTTTGATTCTGGATCGTGAAACAAGTGCTTACGTGATCAATAAAAGAACATTACCTTAAATCAGAGCTTGAATTCCCAATATCATACATAAAATCAATAAAACACACAAAGAACGGGGCTGAAATTTTCCGCTAAAACGCCGCCTGCTGCTTTGGAAAATAATATTTAGTAGGTTGGGTTTTTGTTGTTGTTGTTTTACTAATTATGATCTCAGTGGCAGTTTATTCTGCAGTAAATCTGCTGGTGTGAGATTAAACCTGTTATTGAACAGAGTTTTGAATCTACTGCGAGGCACCCATCACTGCTGGAGAGTGAACATTGCTGTTATCTCATTTAAAAGTTGGCCAGCAAAGCAGCCCATTTGTTTAAAATGCAATTAAGCTGGTGTCTTGAAGAGAAATTAGCAAGGAGTAGTTCATTTTGGAGGCATAAGAGGTCTGTTCGTAGACACATTAATCCTGCGATTTGGGACGCTGGTGCAATTTGGGACTGTCTTTTGAAAGGCTGTTCTGGAACTCACAAGCACAAAAGGGGAAGGCTGGGTAAGGAGAGGGGTCAGGTCTGGTTTTGATCAAGAGGACTCCTGTCCACCTGCCTACACCCTAGACCTTCAGCACAGCCTCCAGTTCTCTGAGAACCAATGAAAGCAATTAGAAAGTGAATTTAAGGAAGGCAGCTGTGGAGCTGAATCAAAAGGTTAGCCATTTGTCACATAACTGTACCTACCGTACAACCTGTTTTTAGAAGAAAATATATAGTAATTTTATTGCTAGATAATTGTTTTAAAAACACTTAGTACTGAAACAGTTTTAATTTCACGATGCAATGATTACTATGAAAACAATGGGTGAATATTTCTCATGGAATTTCCCAGAGCGTCAGTTACATGATGCATGAAAGGATTTTTTTTCCTCTAATGAAAGTGTATTTCTAGATCTCTTTTTTGAACGCTATTTCTAATTACACACACACACACACACACACACACACACACACGTTTATGAATGTATCCCAAATATAGCATTCTTCCAAAGCAAAGATTGTATGTTGCAAGAAACAAAAGGAAGCGTCACAATGTAAAACATATCCTCAGGTATGAACAGCAATAAACTCCACCATAAGACAGCAAAGGGAAACAGAGGTTGCTGAAAATGACCTATGTGCTGCCAGCAAGAAACAATTGAAATTATGGTAATTGTGCAGGGAAGCAGCAGATTTCTTTTTGATGTCCCTAATACCAGGTGTGCATCCTCAGTTCTGTCTGACTTTTCCTGAAGCAACTGTCCTTATGAAAATTGGTGTGCTGTAAAAATTAAACACGTCCCATTTCTCCCTTTCCATAACACGGTCTGTCCTCCCAAAGGCGATAGAATGAAGGGCTCATTGGAAGCCTTCCATCCTACATGCAGAGGGAACCTGGCTCTCTCACATGACTGCATTGCAGAGTCCTGGCTTAACACCGTAGTGCATTGCTTCCAGATGAACTCTTTAAGAGTCTGGATTATTATTTTATATTGGGTTTTTTGGGGGTGGGAGGATATTCAGCTTTTGGAAAATACACCTTCTTGCCAGCTTATCATTCTCACTACAACTTAACTAGTTCAATTTTGCTCTTTCTACTGAATCATGATTATCATTATCAACTTTAGTTTTGCTTTTCAGTTGAAACACACACACAAAGCAGAAACAGTTTTCGTTTCCAAGGGGCTAGGTGGAAGTGCTCCAGGCAAATTTAATAAAATCCAATTCGAGAGGCCAACTTTATAATCACTTCAACAATAGTTTATTCAAATTATCAACAAACTAGTCTAAGCTCCTTGAAGGTAGGAATGTGTGGTATCCATCTTTGTCAGTTTCACTCTAGCCAGGACTCCTAGATCATGTGCAACACAAAGAATGATGGTTTTAAACTACACAAGAGTGGGCTCCTCTACGTTCTCCATCCATGTCCAGTTCTAACTAATGAGAACCTCTAATCTCCACTATGCTCTTTAATTCTGTTCGCCCAAAATGTCCTTGTGTGCTTTATACACAGCTTATGAAGTCACTGTCCCTAGCTGTCACTAGACAGCCCTCACTCATCTCTTTAATATCATGAAGAGAGAGGCTTTGCAGTCCCTTTCCCCCTTGGTTTACGTGTCACAATGATGGTAACTGCATGCTTGCTTCTGCAAGGAAGGATTTTTTTCTTCTCCTTATTTCAAATTATCTTGGAGAGTAAATCTTCTGTAGTATTGGAAGAATAATTTTTTAAAAATAGTTTATTTCTTTTGACTGTGAGTTTGGATTGTTTTTTTCTTATTTTTATTTTAAAAGAAAAATAACAACAATGAAACCAGGGCAGGAGAAATGGCTCGGTGGTTAACAACGCTTGTTACTCTTCCAGTGGATCCTGGCTCAGTTCTCACCGCCCATGTGGTGGCTCACAACTATCTGTAACTTGAGTTCCCTGGGAATCCAATGCTCTTCTCCAATCTTCACATGCACGTCACACACATGATGCACAGCCATACATGCTGGTCAAATATCCGTACATGTAAAATAAAAATAAACACATCTTTTCTAAAATTACTGGCCAGTTGCTAATCTTTGTAATTCTTTTCTCTCCTCCTGCTTATCCCTCTTCCCTCTTCCCCTTTGTCCTTTCTCCACCCTCTCTCCTTCTCTTGTCCCTTCCTTACCCCGACTCTGTCTCTCTTATGATACAGTTCTTATTGAGTCTATAACCATGTTCTTGACAATTCATGATCTTTACACACTCAGAATATTAAGTCAGGAATATATTTTAAATACTTAAAATATTTATTTTAGTTTCCTTTTTTATTGTTTAAGCAAGCTTGCTTTGAAAAGTTCAAACTTTTCAGTTAATACATGGTATATTTTACATATCTTTCCATTTCTAGTTCCTTTCCCTTAGTTTGTAAAAAATATTCACAAACATTATATCCTATTTCTTTTATGGTTAGAGTTTTTATATTTAACTTTTATTTCACTTGAAGCTTATTTTCATGACTGGCTTGAGATCAAAATCAAAACAGATTTTCATCCAAATAACAAAACAATTGTCATTCCTCTTATTCATCTTAGACATATTATGCCTCCTTTGCCAACCACAATTTAGTACTGAGGTCACCCAGGAGCCAGTTACTGGAATGCCCTAGAGCCTTTGACATGTAGAAGACATGAAGACATGCACTCTAAACATGGGCTTATGTTGTGCTTGCTATAGAATATTGACCTGCCCCAAATATGTCTTAGAGCTTTTTTTTTTTGTATTTTACTAACATCAAGTCAATCTCATATACAGTGAAATGAAAATGGGCTACCTCAGGCAATAAGGTACCACATAACAGTGAGTGGACAGGCAGAAAATGGGAAGTGCATCCAAAAATATGTTAAAAGGCATGCTATTCCTCTGTGGTTTGGAATTCTTTTTTAAAATATAATTACCAGATATCCCATAAAATAGGGAGGGCTGTTTGTGATATATTTAACAAAAACTTGAATCTGAAAGTCAGTGAGATTAAAATAGGATGCTCCAGAGAAAGAGGAAGAACGATAGAATGTACATGTCAAGAAAGATGCCTAAATGGAAAAGGTGTGTAATGTTACTGGTCACTGGAGAAATGCCACTAAATGACCCCAGAATACCAACAACAACAACAACAAGAGGAAAGGCAAATATGTTTGGAGCTGAGGAGAGTATTAAGAATCTTCAAATCTCACATATGAAGGAGATGAACAGCTCAGTCTTCATGTGAATCCCCCAATAACTAAATCGGGGGCCCTCTCTGACTCTGATGCCTCCTTTCGGATCTGCTTCCCTTAACTGGGCTCCCTTGGCTGGCCTCAGTGAAAGAGTATGTACCTAGTTCTGAGGAAACTCAGTATGCCAGGGTGGGTTGTTACCCATGGGGATCCCCTTTCTCTGAGGAGGAAAGAGGAGAATGGGGGAGGAGAACAGGATGGGGAACTGGAAGGAGAGGAGGGGGCTGCAATCAGGAGGTAAAGTGAATCAATAAATAGATTTTAAAAATGAATCTGCAAATCTAATCTCCTGCTGAGGAATATGGACTAGTATAATCCTTTGGAAGCTGAATGGAGACATCTACTACATTGCCCAACACAAAATTATTCCTAGGACCCAGAAATTAGAGTCCTTAGCAAATACTCAAAGGACGGGCATTTTCTTCATCACCAAACATCACATGCTAGAATAGTCACAGGTTTATTAGTCTTACATTAAAAGCAGCCCAGATGTCTATCAGCATCCCAGTGATAAACTCATCACAGGATGGTCAAGGGATAGAGTAGCAATAGTCATATTTCTAAAAGTTAGTAACAATTAAAATCACTTGAATGGGTGTAGTGCTGCAGCTGCTTTCATGGCTGGAACCTCTACAGTGAAAGAGGGGTTACAAAGAGGCACAGCAAATCTCTCTACATGACATGGAACCCTTCAGATATTAAGTCACAAAGGCCGGAGGGAAGCTTTCTATGTTTATGTTTAAATTCAATGACACATGGCAGCTAGGTAAAAATGTGTTAGGACAAAGGGTCTGACAGGAATGATGGAGGAAGGAAAGAACCCCAGTGAAGCCTAAGGACACTCTCTAAGATTTTTTTGTAGCATCCTTCCTCTATCCAAGGTGCAAGCTCTCTCTGGAAGGTGGATATCATGACCTTCAATCGGACAAAATAAGTCAAGAAAGTAAGTCAGAATAAGCCAACTCATACATAGAAAGACAGAGGAAATGGAATATTCCTACTTTCCATGATCCACAGCGGAGAAGTAGAAATTCTGGTTTCTCTGGAATGCAGAGGTAGAATGTAAAAGACCAAAGATACACTTCAAGGTCCTTCAATGCTCTGAAGCTGAAAACACACAGCTTTCAAAACTCTCATCCTGTGGGGATACTGCGGTTTGACATGTTTAAATACGGGCCACAGATTTTGATTCTGAAAGGCACACATTTCCTTAGGAATTTGAATTTCTAGCAACTTCCTATGATGCTGATTATTTGGAGATGTTATTAGAATCTTTGGACACCCACAGTGAGCACACATATCAAAATCTGCCACACACACATATCTGACTATCCTAGTTTGCTTTCTCTTGCTATATCATGATCGTAAGCAACTTGGAGAGGGAAGAACTTATTTGGTTTACATTTTCCCATCACATTCCATCATGAAGGGAAGTCAATGAATGCAGATAGGATCTAGATCAGACACCACGGAGGGACGTTGCTTGCTGTCTTGCTCCTCTTATCCTTTTCAATTTGCTTTCTTATTTATCTCTGGACCACCCACCCACAACATCGCCAACAGTGAGCTGTGCTCTTCCACATAAATCATCAGTCAAAACACTGCCCTACAGACTAACCTACAGGCTAATTTGATGGGGACGTTGAATTAAGATACCCCTTTCTCAGGTAACCATAGCTTATACCAAGTTGACAAGAAATTAATCTTAGAAACATGATGCTGGAAGGAAGCTAGACTCTGACATAATGGAGAAAGGCATGCAAAACCAACTTCTTGGTGTTACAAGCCATACTAATGGCTTTACATTAAATTGATGTGGAAAGGAAAAGGAGTCCATCATATGTGATAACTGCCATGTGTTTTGTATGCATACATATTATATATATATGTATATGTATATATATATATATATATATATATATATATATATATATATACACACACACACACACACACACACATATGGACATAGCATGCACAAGACCTGAACAACTGAAGCCAGAAATATTTTTAACATGGAGAGGGGAGGTGGGCACAGATTCTCATCCCTAGCTAAGGAGATATTGACAACTGATTGCTGCAGGGAGAGAATCAGTTTTATTTAAGACTATGGTCTATTATATGTTAACCAATAAATGCCACAGAGCCCATGGGTATCACAAATTAGACTTCATGTGTTTAAAAAAACAAACAAGAGACAGTTGGTTGGCTTGGGGAATAAAGAAGGATATAGAGGGTGTGGGGAAGGGATCAGTATGTTCAAATATTTTTTAAATGATAAAAGGAATTAAAAATTAAATAGAGACAGGAGAAGTCTAAGCACTAAGCACAGGACTAGTGAGGTGATTCAAGTGAAGTACCTACTCTAGTCATGTGACTGACACAAGTTATCCTCTAACCTTCACACATAGTGTAGCATGCGTGCACCACCTGTCTAACACACTGAACACACGCAGAGGGGAGAGAGATGTAAAATAAATAAATAAACACTGCAACCAGTATCCCCCAGGTTAAATCAAGCGGCCCTAGTGTTTATGAATTCTAGAGTAGTGTAAAGCTTCATGTAATTAAAAGTCGTAACTTAACCTTCAATCTGGGGCTTCAGCTCTTGGAAATGAGCAGAGGACGGCACTAACAGCTGACTCTTTCTGCTGACGTGAAAGCCTTTCGAACTGCGTCCACACAGCCAAGGGCAAGGTGGTGTACAGTCTGCAGCCTCAATACACATAACCTTTCAGCTTCCCAAGCTGCTGCACTGTCAGGACATGCCAGGTGGCAGCTTCCTACAGCACGTTTAGAAGAGAGAGTATAATTGAAGAGAATTGAGAAGGAAGCAGGAGAGGGGGATGAATTATTCCAAGGGTGAAGAAAGCAAAGAGCTTGCTTAGATAGGAGACAGTAAGGTCATTCTCCATCAAGAATAGTGACCACAAAGCTTAACCTTGAGAAGAGAGAGAAAGGGCAGGTTGTTGGCACCCTTGGTGCCTTTTCCCATGACTGGAAATGCCTTCATATTGCTTGAAACTGGATTCTGAATCTGGTTTTTAAAAGGAGTTTCTGTCCCTTTGCACTCAGCTGCTGCTATTGTTTGCCTGGCAAGGTTATTCTTCTTCAAAGGCAGGTTAACAAGATCAAAGTAGAACCTTAACAAGGTTAATGTGGCTTTTATCTGAGGAGAGGAAGCCCTTCCCTAAAGACCCTGAATTCTCTATGTCCATCGCCCTCAGTGCTCAGGCCTTTTCCCTGGCCTGAAGGTTAACTGCCTTGGGCTCCTGGGATTCAGCACAGTTTTACCTCGCCTCAGCCTCCTCTGTGTTCCTTTCATTTATTTCTTCAAAGATGGCCTCATCAGACCCAGTAGTTATCACCTATGAAAGGAAAAACTTACCTGTATGTGTGAAACTTTAAAAACACTGGGGTTGATCCAGAGAGTGGTGGCTCATGCCTTTGGGAAGTAGAGGAGGGGCATTCAGAGTGTAAGGCCAGCTTCCACCACAGAACAAAGTTCAAAGCCAGCCAGACCTGTCTCAAAATCAACCAATCATTAAAACCAAAAACAAATATGGGAAAGAAGAGTAACATAAATCAGAGAACACTGGGGTAAAAATCTTAACATACAACCAGGTGTGGTGGCACACACCTGCAATCCTAGTACTCAGGGAGGCAGAGGCAGGCAGATCTCCATGAGATCAAGCCCAGGCTGGTTTACAAAGCAAGTCCAGGTCAGCCAAGGCTACACAGAGAAACCCTGTCTTGAAAAAGCAGAAAACAAAAAAACCTGGTGCAGATCAGTGTCTGTGTGTCACTCTTTGTACTGTTTGGCTGTGAGGCTCTGTATTTTTTCCCATCTTCTATAGGAGAAAGCTTTTTGGATGAAGGCTGAACAAGGTATTGTTCAGTATTCACCTTATTCATACTGAAATAATTGAGCCTATGAATATAGTATGTGATCGAGTCATTTTATCACTATACTGTTCTCTCTCCCTCTCTCACTTTCTCGTTCTCTCTTGTAGACCAGTAGTATTTGGTTGTACCTCAGGTCCCTTGGGTTAGCTAATCTCTGGTTATTGGTCACCCAGGCAATGTTAGGTATGGGGTCCATCTCATGGAGTGGGCATTAAGTCAAATTAATGATTGGTTGCAAGCTTTGTGTGACCACTCCCATAAGCATATTATTTAGGCAAGACACCATTGTAGATCAAAGCGGTTGTGGCTGGACTGATGTTTCTGTGTCTCTTTTGGCAGCATGTAAAATAACTTTCTATACCAAAGATCCAAGACATTGGGGTGAGGACTCTAAGAAAGTACCAGCCCCTCTATGTTCAAGGAGTTGTGTAGAGTTGTTTTCATCAATTGGCCCTTGCTGTCAGTTTGTGGAGAAGAACCCTTTGTCTTGGCAACAGTCTGGGTAGTTTTTAGATTCCCATGGGACTCCTTTGGCCAAAAACTCAATTAAATATAACTCAATCGACGTACTGAAAGCTTTATTTGGTATCAAGAGAATTGTTTGGCAATTAGTTTTAGATCATATTCATAAATATATGTATTTTATACTGTAATAGGTTTCATAGTACCCATCAAATGTCTCTTAATTTTAGCTGTCTCTCCCCATATTCCCCCATTCAATCCACTTTCCCTTCCCCCTTCCTACTTGATCCCTTGCAGTACCACCCCTCACCCCTCATCCATCCATAACTATCTATCTTATTTCCCTTTCCTAATGAGATCTGGTGCGGCTAGTCAGTAACTCTATACCTATCTGTTATGGTTCTATGGACTGTGGTTTGGTTATCATTGACTTAAAAGCTGATAGCCACATGTAAGCCAATACATACCATATTTGCCTTTCTGGTTTTGGGTTACCTAACTCAGGATGATTTCATTCTAGTTGTATTCATTTGCCTGAAAATTTCATGATGCCGTGTGTGTGTGTGTGTGTGTGTGTATGTGTGTGTGTTTTAAATAATTGAATAATACCTAATTGTGTAAATGAACCACATTTTCCTTAGCAATCCTTGTTCACAGACATCTAGGTTATTTCCAGTTTCTGGCTATTATGAACTAAGCAGCAATGAACATGGTTAAGCAACTGTCCTTGTAGTAGCACGGATTATCTTTTGGGTATATGCCCAAGAGAGCTACCTATGGATCTTGAGGGAGACTAATTCCCATCTCCCTGAGGAAATGCAGCACTGAATTCCATAATGCCTATAAAAGTTTGCACACACACCAACAACAGGAATTGTATTCTTATTCCACATCATCACCAGCATGTGCGCTCCCTTGTTCTCTTGATCTTAGTCATCCTGACAGGTTTAAGAAGAGATCTCAAAGTGGTTTTAGTTTTGATTTGCATTTCCCTGATGGCTAAGGATGTTGAACATTTAAGTGTTTCTCAGCTATTTGAGTTTTTTATGTTGAGAATTCTGTTTAGATCTGTACTCCAATTTTACTTGGGTTATTGTATTTTTGATGTCTTGTTCTTTGGGTTCCTTATATATTTTGTAAATTATCTCTTTGTTAGACTTGGAGTTGGTAAACTCCTTTTCCTGTTCTGTTGGCTGTCGCTTGGTCTGAATAACAGTGTGCTTTGCCTTTCAGAAGCTTCTCAGTTTCATAAGCTCACATTTAGTAATTCTTCTTAGTGCCTGTGCAGTAGATGTTCTGTTCGGATAGTCTTTTCCTGGGCAAATGAGTTTGAGACTTTTTCCACTTTCTCTTCTCTCAGGTTCAGTGTATCTGGTTTTATGTAGTGGTCTTTGATCCACTTGGACTTGAATTTTGTGCCAAGTGATAATGATGGATCTATTTGCATTATTCTATATGCAGCCATCTCCATTTGACCAGCACCATTTGTCAGAGATGCTGTCTTTTTCCCAGTGTGTCTCTGGTCTCTTTGTCAAAAAGCAGGTTCTATTGGGCAACATGTCTTTTTGTGCCAATACTACACAGTTTAAATTACTATAGTTTTGTAATACAACTTGAAACTGGTGATTGTAATATCCCTTTGGTGTGTTTTATTATTCAGGATACTTTTAGCTCTTCTGTGGTGAGTGCTCGTGTGTGCATGCCTGTATGTGTGTTTCCACATGAAGTTGAAACCTATCCCTTCAATATCTGTAGAAAGAGCTATATTAGAATTTTGATGGGGATTGCATTGAATCTGTAGATTAAATTTAGTAGGATTACCATTTTTACTATGTTAATCTTACTGATCCATGAGCAAGGAAGATCTTTCCATCTTCAGATATCTTCAATTTCTTGCTTCAACAACCTTAAGTTTTTAATCACACAAGTCTTTCACTTGCTGGGTTAGAGTTACCCCAAGATATTTTATGTTATTTGAGGCTACTGTGAATGTTGTTCCTTCTCTGATTTCTTTTTTCAGTCTATCTGTCATTTGTATTATAGGAGGGCCACTGATTTTTTTTAGTTAATCTTACATCCAGCCACTTTGCTGAAAGTACTTATCAGCTGTAGGATTTCCTAGTGGAAATTTTAGGGTCAATTATGAATACTCTCATATTTTCTGAAAATAAAGATATAAATCCTCTTGAGCTCCTCCAGCTCACTTACTGCTCTAGGTCATACTATAAGTACATTATATAGATATGGAGAGTGAACCTTGTCTTATTCCTAATTTTACTGGAATTGCTCTGAGTTTCTCTCCATTTGTTTTGATGTTGGCTATGGACCTGCTGCAAACTACCTTTATTATGTTAAGGCATGTCCCCAGTGTGCCTAATATCTCCAGAAATTTTATCATGAAGAGGTTTCTGAACATTTTCTGCGTCTAATGAGATGATCATGTGGCTTTGTCTTTCAGTTTGTTTATATGATGGATTACATTTATAAATTTATATATGGTGAACCATCCCTTCATCTCTGGGTTGAAGGCTACTTGACCATGGTGGATGACTTTTTTTTTTCTTTTTCTGCTTTCTGGAATTCAGCTTGCAAATATTTTATTGAACTTGCAAATATTTTATTGAGCTCTTCTTATGGAGCTCCTGCCCCTCAGGGTCCTTCCATTCCTGACTCTTTCCTAAGATTCCCTGTACTCTGCCCAAAGATTGGCTGTGAGTTTTATCATCTGCTCCAATACCCTTCTGGGTTGAGTCTTTCAGAGGACATCTATGGCAGGCTCCCATCCTGTTCGTTCTCTTCAACTGCTTCTGCTGTCTCTTCTAATCGCCCTTCTGAATGAGAATTAAGCATCCTCCCTAGTATCCTCCTTGTTATTTAGCTTCTTTTGGTCTGTGGATTGTAGTATGATTACTCTGTATTAGATGGCTAATATCCACTTATAAATGAGTATATACGATGCCTGTCTTTCCCGTTCTGGGTGATCTCACTCAGGATGATCTTTTGTAGGTCCATCCAAATTTGCCTGCAAATTTTATGGTTTCATTGTTTTTAATACTATTTAGTACTATTTAATACTACTATTTAGTACGATTTTATGCTGTAAATGTACCACAATTTCTGTATCCATTCTTTGATTGAGGGATATTTAAGTTGTTTGTAGAATCTGATTATTATGAATAAAGCTGCTATGAACATAGTTGAGCAAATGTCCTTGTATGGTGAAGCATCTTTTTGGTATATGCCTAGGAGTGGTATAGCTGGGTCTTAAGGTAGTGCTATTCCCAATTGTCTGAGAAAGTGCCAGATGGATTTCCAAGGTGATTGTACAAGTTTGCGCCCCCATTAGCAATGGAGGAGGGTTCCTTTTTCTCCACATCCTCACTAGCATGTGCTGTCACTTGAGTTTTTTTGTCTTTAGGCATTCTGATGGTGTAAGACAGAATCGCAGAGTCCTTTTGATTTTCATTTCCCTGATGACTAAGGATGTTGATAATTTCTTCTCCAATACCTGAGGGGTCTGTCTCTCTCTCTCTCTCTCTCTCTCTCTCTCCCCTCTCATTTCTTACTGGTGAAGTTTCCCTCTGTAGTTCCTGTTCTAGTTCTTAAATGTTTCATTTCCATATTAATGTCAGTTTGGGATTTCTTTATCAATTGTTTCTTCCACTTCCATGTTTTGAAAGGTTTATTCCTTTCTTTCCATTGCTTTTTATGTTTTCATAGATTTCTTTACAGGATTCACTCATTTTTCCCCTTAGGAACCTCTGTTGTACCTATAAATACCATTTTAATATCTTTTACTTATGCTTCAGATATGTTGAAATAGTCAGGGCTTTCTGTGGTAGGGTTGTTAGTTAAGACATATTTTCCTGGTTGTTACTGATTATTTTTTTTACACTGATGTCTAGGAATATGAATTTGGATGATTGTAATTCTAGGTGCTGCTATCTGGTCTTTTCTTTGTTTGGTGGATACTTTGTTCCTTGGTTTCTGTTTCCCTCATTGGTTCTTAAAAGAATTTGGTTGCTGTGTGTTGTCTAGTAGGAAATTTATGTGGGTCCTGATAGTTGTGGCCACTGGGGGTT
Organism: Pachyuromys duprasi; assembly: GCA_028658305.1. Lineage (NCBI taxonomy): Eukaryota > Metazoa > Chordata > Mammalia > Rodentia > Muridae > Pachyuromys > Pachyuromys duprasi. The sequence goes on along the minus strand of CM053744.1, from coordinate 10,701,010 downwards.
TCCTGTAACATGTGTTTCTGGAGTATTGGGGAGCTGACACTTAGAAATAGGGACTGACTGGGGAAGTAGTTTTGGGGTCCAGAGGATGGAAAACAGCAGACCCCCAGGGTCTGCCTACTTATCTGGAAGTGAGGAGAGAGAGCAGAGGCCACAGAAGAAGTTCTACTATGTAGCTGAGAATGAGACTAGGGATTGGAAGTGAGGGATGGAGGGAAAGGTGAAGATCTGCATTTATCCTATCTGCTTCCCTGGCCAGAGAGGACTATATGTCATCAGGGAGTGACTACTAGAGTTGGGGGGTGGGAGAAAGTAGTCATCAGAAAAAGGGAGGTTAGTATTGGAAGATTTGTATAGTTCATTAGAGATGGAGAGAGGGAGGAAGGGTGTCTCAACAGGTGGTCTGATGCAGAGCTAGGGATGAGACTGGAAGATTGGATTTGGAGGATGAAGAAGAGGTGAAAATCTCCAGTTAGCTAGCCTGCTTCTCTGGCAGGATGCCTGCCAAGCCTCTAGAGTGACTTTTATAATAACAGTTTAGTAGCCACCCCCAAAAAATGAAGATTAAATTAAGTCAAAATAAACAAACAAACAACAAAAATACCAAACAACAAACAAAAAAACTTTGTTTTCTGTAATTATTATAACCAATCAGCAAATAGAAAAAGCACTTAAAGCTTGCATATTTTTTAATCAACTAACAAAAGAATGCTGCCTAAAAGAATGAGTCTAGGCTAGTATGAGCAGCAACAATGAACATGGATGAGCAAATATCTTTGTAGTAGAATGTAGTATCCTTTGGTTATACATCTGAGACTGATGTGTTTGAAACTCAAGATAGATTGATTGTCTGCTTTTTGATGACCATCACAGTGAATTCCATACTGCTTGTACTAACACTAAAGGCCTTTGAGAAAGCCATGGAAACCTACTAACATATATATATATATATATATACTAATTACATATATATGTGGAATTTAAATACAGTCACCATATAAGGAAGGAAATAATGCCACAACTGTAGCTTATGCCACCAACTATAATCTTGCTTGTAATGAAACAATTATTGACTCATGGACAAAAGGCGTCTCATAAACCACTCACAAACAACACAGACTATAGCCAAGGTTATTGGTTATCCTCCACAACCTGACCATGAGGCTCTATTGCTAAAGAAATGACTGACATATATCATAAACATGGGGCAGAATCAAACTGGTGCCCATATATGAGATTCATCACTACTGATTAGCATTCACGGTACAAAAACTTAAACTTTGTTCACTACAGGGGAGAAAATTAACCATGAGAATCACCTAGCTACAAACACTGGGATCTACAAGAGTGACTTGCCTGCAAGATATACTAATGCAGTAATGGCACAAATGTTATAGAAATAACCAACCACTTTTTAAAAATTCAATTTAAGGCCCATTACAGGACATGGAACCCATACCTTGACAGGGCTAATGTGACTGAGAACAGGACACTAGATTGGCTACTGAGAGTGGAAGAAATCCTACTCTTTATATTTTCCTGAAGGAAAATAAAAGTAAAATGACTTGAAATGGCACACTACAATACCCTTAGACCAATACCTCGCTCTTTTTTTTTTTTTTTTGCAGTAGATTATAACTAACACAAATAACTACAACTGAAAGTTGTGCTGGGTGTGAGAGACTTTGGAATACTCAGCTCTAAATGTTATGTCTTTTATAAACCTTTCCTCTCAAGGCTCAGGAATCTGTGGGGAAGAAGAGTCAGAAAGATTTTAAGAATCAGAGATGCTAAATGACTTTAAGGAAACAGTGTCATTCAGGTACACCAGGGAGAATTCACAAAGACTATGAAAACATGCACAAGACCTGCACAAATTCAACCCAGATAAAACCCTAGAGTAAAGAAGGGAAAGTGTGTCCCTCATCGGAGGAATGGATACAGAAATTGTGGTACTTTTACACAATGGAATACTACTCAGCAATTAAAAACAAGAAATCATGAAATTTGCAGGCAAGTGATGGGATCTAGAAAAGGTCATTAGGACTGAGGTATCCCAAGAGCAGAAAGACACACATGGTATATACTCACATAGTTCTATAAGATAGGATAAATATACTAAAATATGTGCACCTAAAGAAGATAAACAAGAAAGAGGACCCAGGGTAAGATGATCAATCCTCACTTAGAAAGACAAATGGGATGGACATGGGAAGTAGGAGAAAACAAGAAACAGGACAGGAGCCTACCGTAGAGGGCCTCTGAAAGACTCTGCCTAGCAGCGTATCAAAGCAGATGCTGAGACTCATAACCAAACCTTCAGTAGAGTGCAAGGAATCATATGATAAAAGGGGGAGTTAATATGATCTGGAGAGGACAGGAGCCCCACAGGACAAAATATATCAGGGTACAGGGGTCCTCTATGAGACTGTTTCTCCAACCAAGGAGCATGAATGGATATAACCTAGAACCCCTGCTAGGATGTAGCCCATGGTAGCTCAGTATCCAAGTGGGTACCCTAGTAAGGGGAACAGGGACTATTTCTGACATGAACTCAATGACTGGTTCCTTTACCTCTCCATGCCCCCCGAAGGAGGAACAGCTTTGCTAGGCCACAGAGGAGGACATTGCAGCCAGTCCTGAAGATACCTGATAAGCTAGGGTCAGATGGAAAGGGAGAAGGACCTCCCCTAGCAGTAGATGAGGGAGGGAAGGTAGGATAGGGAGGGGATGAGGGATGAGGCTATGGCTGGGATACAAAGTAAATAACCTGTGATTAATATTAAAACAATAAAAATTAATATAAAAATAAAATAAAATTTAAAAAAAAGAAGGGAAAGTGAACAAAAAGTCCCACACCAAACCAGGAAATTATTTGTGAACTATTGACAGTTGCTGAGAGAGGGTAAATCAGGTTTTTTTCTATCCAGTGACATTGGATGTATCAACTATACTTAAAGGCAGACACTATACTCAGGAATAAATGGAGTTCACTTTATCTATCTATCTATCTATCTATCTATCTATCTATCTATCTATCTATTTATCTATTATCTATCTACCTATCTATCATCTAGCTATCTACCTATTTATCATCTATATATCTATTAATTTGGTGTGGTTTTTTTGTGTTCTTATACCAATGTCTAGGGCATTTGAGATGCAAAAGATTGTAATTTTCCATTCCAATATGTAGTCTTGTCTTTGTTGGGTGGGTGTTTTGTCCCTTGGTATCTATTTCCTCTCCGGTTCTTAGAAGAGTATGTTGACTGTGTGTTGCCTGGCAAGAAATTAATCTGCAGTCCCAATAGGTGTGGCCACTGGGGGTTCTAGGCTAAAAGTGTTAGTGAGTTTTAGAAGCTGACATTTGGGAATGAAGATGGGCCAGGAGAGGTACTTAGGATGGAGAAATGCAGGTTGTTCTAACAGGGTCTATTTAGTTCCCTGGGAATGAGGGCATGAAGTGAGGAGAGGCAAGAAGAGAATACTACTACAGAGCTGGGGATGAGAATTGGGTATTGGCCTTGGAGGAATGGAAGGTGATGCAGAGATCTGCAGTGAGCCTACTTCTCTTCCTGGTCAGAGTGGTCTGTGGGTTCCCAGGAAGAGCCGGCTGAAGTTTGGTTTGAGCCAAAGCAATGTGTCATGTTGGGTGATCAGGAAGTAAGTTTAGGGGAAAAGTCTATGTGATCCATGGAGATGGAATCAGAGGGATAAAGGAGGCTCAGCAAGTGTTCAGCTGCGGAGCTGGGGATGAGACTGGGAAGTTGGGCATCAAGGAGCACAGGGTTAGGTGACGATCTGTTGTCAAATACTTGTTTCCCTAGCAGGAATGGTCTACGGGTTCCTAGGGAGTTTCTGGTGGAGTTGAGGGCTAGGATCAATCAATGAGTGTCATTCTGGAGCCTTGTGACTGCTTCTTCCTCTCAGGCCATCCAGGCACCCCATACAGATGCTGGACTCTATTTTTTGAGGAGAATAGGGAATATATAAATCTTGGGGAAGTGGATAGGGGCTTTGTGGTGAGTGTATGGCATTGGCTGGGGCTAAGGTGCTCAGAATGCTTCATTGCATAGAGAAGAATTTGAGATGCTATCTGGACATGCCCCGGTCACCAGGCTATGTGACTGCCTTGAGGATAGCAGAGGTGGGTGTCTCAAGACTATATGCACCTGGGCATGCAGGCACAGACCAGGCAGTGAGATATCCTTACACCTGCCAGTCTCAAGACTGCGATTTTCAGGGTCTGGACATGTCTCAACCACACTCTAGCTCCAGGCCAGTTCCCACAGTGTCACAGTCCATGTGCCCCACAAATGAGTCCAGAAAGGGAAGTTGGTAAGGGAAGATTTGTAGAATCCACTGGAGATGGGGATGAGTTGGGATGAAGGGAGGCTGCAGCAAATGTTCTGCCACAGAGCTGTAGATGAATGTGGGGGTTGAATTTGGAGAAGATGTGGGAGAGGTGAAGGTACTGACTTCAATTACCCTACCTGGCAAGAATGTGAGTCCTTTTACTCTTGAACTGCAACATTAGGGGATTAGTGGCATATTAATTTATAAATATAACTTTTACCCTCTCTGAAAATATTCAATGATGTTGATAGATAGAAGAAGTATTGCTGGGCAGGAGTGTAAGTCAGGACAGAAGTTGGGGTCAAGCCTGTCCTTTAAGCTTTAAGTTACAGCAAGAAAGAGCACACGGAACTATGTATTCAACAGAAATCTCCTGAAGATGGTTTAGGGAGGTGACCTCCCCACCGTGAGGAACTATTATCCCTCCAACTATGAACCTAAGAAAACTTTTTTTTCCTTAAATTACTTTTAGGACGGGTATTTGATCAGTGCAATGAGAAAAGTAAGAAATAGAAAAGGCATGTCATACAAACCCACAATCCAAAGCCACAGCACACATCAATATCTGGCTAGTTCAGGATAATCTGAATACAAGGTTCTAATGTGGCCTCCTGATACTCATCCTCTAGAAATGAAGACTGAAGTTTGCTGGCTTCTGAGGATTTCAAAACCTGGGAGTGGGGGCGGGGGGCTCTTGACTATAGCACCAGTGAGCTAGCTACATCACAGGTAAGGGAGTGGTGTTACACACGGAAACGTTGTGAATTCAGACACTGCTGAACATCAAGGTTCGGTTGCTATGGTAAAGTGTTTTCATGGCATAGAGCAAACAGCTATCACACTGCCCATGGAAGCTACAGAAGGAATCTATGTCACAGGTAGATGGAATGGAAATGTTTCCATCAGCCAAAAAATATCAAAAAATTATTGAAAGTTTGCATAATCTAGAAGAGAGAACAAGCAATCCCAAATGGTGCTATTGGAGTTCTTGCCAACTATGATAAGCGGGTGCTGAGAGCCAAAATCTGCCTGTACCTCCATGCTGTACACAATGGTGTCCCAGGGATTCAAGACATTTCTTGAGTCTAGGAAAATCTAGTCCAAGTGTTTCCTTAGTAGAGTAATTACAGCTAAAATTAATCCAGGTTATCCTAACATTAAAACAGAATTGGAAAATGCATCCAGGCCAAATGGCTACAAGTTTAAAAACAAAGAAGCCAAAAAAAAAAAAAAGATAAGAAAAACCGAGAAGAAAAGGAAATCAAATTGAAGTTTAGCAGTGATTAATTGCTACAATAATTTAGGAGAGTACTTAGTTTCACTGAGGCATTGGTATTCTACATTAAGAACTGAACCGAGGCTTGTGGTAGGATATGCTATAATAGTTTAATAAAGACTGCGTCTTTGTCTTAAAGATATTCCTATTACCTTCAGGATAAAGATAACAGTCTCTGGAGTGGCTTCCTTGGCATCACACCACCTTCCCACACCAGGGTCCTCTTCCGCTACACAAAAGTCAGAATGAGCTCTTCACATGTGAATGGAGCCATGGCCTTCCTGTGCTCAAAACCGTGAGAAATTCTGTCTCATTCAGGTCTGCAGTGCCCTGAGAGCTACAGCGTGACTCTGCTCCGCTGTGCTCTCACGCTGTCTCCTTGGCTTTCTGTATTACTTCAGCCATACTTAAGGCATTTCTGTGTCTCCAAGCACCCTGTCCTTACTCCAACAGCAGGGCCTTTGCACTAGCCTTTCCGTCTGCATGTTCTTCCTTTACAAACAGCCTCAAATTCACTTTGTCTCCCTGCTCACATAGCACTCAGTGAAGCCTCTTCAAGTATTTCATCCAGGGCTAACTCTCATGCTTCCTGGGTTCTTTGTCCGTTTTACTATTACTCACAATACTTAACCACAGCTGAAAATATTGTGTTCCTTCAATATTTTTATAGAAGAGGCCCTGTTTCTAAGAATCCTTTGCCTTTGGGTCAGTACAAATAAAATACTATGAATTGAACAATTGCTAAAAATAGGTATTTATTATTACTGTTAATGTGGACAGCCCACAACTGAGGTGCTTGACACTTAAGGCCCAACTCCTGTATGCACAAGATGGGACATTATTACTTTCTCCTCTAGAAAGAAAAGACATTGTGTCCTATCTCACAAAGAGAGCAAGAAACGGCCGAACTTTTGTCATTTTATAATGTCTTCATTACCCAGGAAGACAAATGATCAAATGGTTAAGTCTTGGGAGGAGTGCTCTGAAATATCCTCCGGACATGACATAAACTTATAGCAAATATGAACTCATAGTGGCTCTGCCCATCTGCATCAGATCAGGACAGTTAAACAGTCTAGGATGGAAGAAGGAAGTCCCCATCTCCAGCAGAGAATCTATTGGAGGATGATGACCAATGGGGAGGAGGGAAGTCACTTTTCTTTGGAATGGTGCCAAAGGTAAATTGCCCGTGCCCCAGGAGATGACTTTACACCATGTCCAAGATGGGCAGCAAATGGACTTAGTGAATGAGGAAGGGGTGACCTGACGTTGGGAGAGGGATATGATATGGAGGACCTACAGGCACTTGGACAAGGTGAGACAGTTATGTATGATCAGGATACTCGAATACAAGTATGAAATTCTCAAAGAATGAATGCCATTTTAAAACGAAAAGAAAAAAGTTTCCACCTCATCTTTCTGTGACAGGACAGTTAAATCACCTGTAACTCGAGGGACACCGCCATATAAGCCCCGGGAGCATTTGCTCAGAGATGAATGCAGGTTGCTCTCACTCATTCTTACCCCATGCTTTCAGTTTCAGCTATTTCTGCCCTCTTCTCTGTGCTGCTTGGAAGAAACTGTTCTGCTTTTCACCTCAAGACTCTGGCCACTCTTTTCTCTCTGGCTGTGCTTCCTCGGCTTCTGCCTTGGTTATTCTTTAGTGCTCAGTGTTAAGTGAAAACCTGTTAAGCCGTCTTCTTGGCCAGCTTCAGTGTATTCAATACAAAGCCTTGGGGTTTTTTTGTTTGTTTGTTTGTTTTTGTTTGTTTGTTTGGTTTTTCCACAGAACTTAACAGACCTGCAAATCGCCATGAATTGATTATCTTGAGAATTATTGTCTGAGGTTTATATTTCCCAATCCTATAGGGGTTTGGCTTTCTAGCCAGTGGCTCTAAAATCAGCAAAAGAAAACTAATGTTTCATCACGGTCTTATGAAAATAACATTGATAACTGAAAGAGGTGTATTTTTGGAAGAGCAGCCACCAACTGAAATCCTTTTCTGTCATCATCCTGAATTCCCACTCTATATGTGCTTGGTTGCTCATCATAATTTTTAACTAAAAGGAAGTTCAGGTGTTATAACTGCTAACATGATGAGGAAACATACTCTTAGGAAAGCCTTCATATACCACAGGAGAAGATGGGTCCATTCTTGTGAAGATCAAGTTGGGCATGGATACAAGATACAAGAAGGGCTCTCACTGCTGGTTTATTTAATAAGGCTAGAGTCACTGCCTTCAGCTGTGTATCCACTCGAGCCCCTGACAGGCCCAATGGATAATCCAAATCCAATGGTCACACAGGTATCTGTAGTCAAACTGAATGGGTCACAAAACAAAACCAAATGTCATGAATCTGGGAAAGGGACTGGTAGGGATGAGTAGGGGTTGATAGGGATGAGAGGGGGAGAAGAAAAGATACGTATGAGAGTACAGAATCAGATTACATTAATACACATGTGAAACTGCCAAATAACATAATCCACCAATGATTGTTTTAAACAAATATTAATTTCATATGTTCATTTCTAGATCTCTTTACCAAGTCAACAGAGAGTAGGAGTCTCCAAAATTAAAATGGAAAAGCATACGTTTGAGTAGTTAGAATGCACAGCAACAATCCCCACATGCTGCTGCCACAATCTCAGAATTCCTCACTATACGACAGCACCTCAAATTTCCCAGGAACCTTCGTCTTACAGGTGAGAAAATTCCATGAGTAAACACAGAAATGGTTATTCTTAGAAAAACAACAACTTACAGAAGCCAGGTCCTTGTAAATTGGTGAATGGTGCGTGGATTCGAAAGATAAGCCATTGCTTTATGAGCAGGGTGCTTCATTTCTTGTAACTCCGGCAGTGATGGCCCCTTCTGAGGGCCACCGCATCAAACAAGAGGTGTGATTAGATCAAAGGCTGCTCAGCACCTGCATGACCAGAGCAGTTAGAAGTTGAGTTTTAGGGATGCTCTCAAAGCCTTTTGGTTTCTCATCTTCTCTCCCAGGTGGCATGATGTGGGCAGTTGGACCACAGGAAGGCAACCTTTTCCATAGCTATTCCCAATAGATGATACAGGCTGATTGCAGATTGTCAGTTTCACTAATTAAGCCATATTCTGATGTGCTCCCCTGGAATTAGAAAACATTCTGCTAAGTGTTGTTTCCAAGTCATTCAACAATCCCAGGACAACCTTATTTCCCTTTTCTCTAAGCACGTGGGAGTTCTCATTTTGCAATCCTGTGGGCTTAGAATGACATGGATTTAAATTACCACTACCCCCTCCTAAGGCGATGACAATCTGTGTAACTCACTAAGTACTAGAGGGATACTTCTAAAACTTACTGTTTTATATTAACATTTTCTTTCTTTAGTGGGAAAAAGTGCAGCTTAGCCTCCTCATTCATTGAGAAAAAAAGCTGGCGGAAAAGCCAGGTGATGGCCAGGCAGGCAGGGGTAGGGGTGAGAGCTGAGAACAAATGTTGAACCTCTGCATATACCTTTAGGTTCTTCCAAATCAGAGGAACTCGTTGTACCCTTAAGATTGGAAATAGGAGCTGAAGAAGGTTGAGAGAGAGAAAGAGAGAATGTATGTGTATGTGTGTGAGAGAAAGAGATTTGGTGGTTTCTCGGTTAGCCCCAGACCCACAAAGCATTGTTTCCTCTCACAATGCCCAGAAGCCACCCTGGATGAAAGTAATTTCCCAACTCAACATTGTATCCTTTCCCAGCTAAGTGACTAATAATCCTGAGGCCTCTTCCCATGTGCTAACAGAGGGAATAACTGCTCTGATGGATCTGGCCTAGGCAGAGGCCTTCCCCCTTCCTCCCAGTTCATCTCTAAGCTGCTCTTCTTTCACATCAAGGCTATCACAAATGGGCTGCGAAAGCCACAAAGAGTCCCTGTCTCTGCCCTTACAGAGAGGCTGCCACAGAGCAGGACATTTCAAAGCCTTTATGTGGCGCCTTCTGAGTCGGAGTGAATAGCTCTCAGCTGAAATTGCCAATGGATAAAAGCCCTCTTTAGAAATGGCCCTTCAATGAAAAGTTTTGGAATTCTGAGGATTATGGCCCTTCAGCCATACGCTTCCCATTATGCTTGCTCTCTGCCTTTGAACTGCAGGGAGGGATGGAGATACAGCTACCCTGAAAGAAGGGAATGGAGCGAGGGGAATGATGTAGCATGCTACCTTTGCTACCTTTGCAAAGAAAAGGTATACTCTTTTGGTTTTGTCTTGTTTTCTGTGTGTTTTGTTTTCTCTAGCAGAGGTCTCTGGGAAAACAAGGCAGCTCCCTGGGAGAAGATAGAGACACAGACTCTACAGATGGCTTCCTAGAACGGCAGCGTCACCGTGCTGCAAGTGTGGGAGTCTCCACCGTCACCCACAAGCATTCATCTCAAGCTCCTAGTTGGAAGGTCAGTATCATCAATTACATGCGGCTTTACTGCCTCACAAAGTAACCTTTAACCTTTGTTTTTCTAGTTTGTGGCTGGAAGCTCTTTATTCTCCATTTTCTTCCCACTCACCGTTTTAGAAAGCATTTCCTTCCATTCAGTCTTTAGAGATCTTAATAGTCGTTAATTTGGTAATTGTCACATTACTGCAAGGAAATTCCCTGCCAGTGTCATCAGAGCGGGGGTGAGGGGCAGAGAGAGACACAAGGATAGGGGAGAGGTTAAGTGATCTGTCCAGACTCACTGAAGCCGGTAACAAGGACCAGAGGGGGAATTTCTCAACCTCTGATTCCTTCTCTGTGATGAACCCAAGGACTGGACAGCTACCTCACTTTCACATTTTTACTCGGAGTGGTTTGTGATGTTCTCATTCCTTGTTTAATTTTTTCATATTCCAGCCAAGAAAGACTCCTAGAGACGCTTGGAGAACGGTCTCGAGAACTGATGCTTGTCAGTCATCACATTCAGGGCATCTCACATCTTAGAAATTATACCTGAAGGTACACACATTGCAGGAAAAATGCAAAGGTTTCTCTTCAGTAGAAACCTCACAACTCTTTGTTTTGTGCAAGGTGTCTTAAACTAGCATTATAAGAACAGTGGATTCCTAGAGTTAAACGTGGCTTATACGATCAGCCCCACATGAATTATATTGCTGTCCCAGCAAATATTCCTTTTTTCTGTACAGAAGCCCTAGTTTTTAATCCAAACTGAAAATATATTTTTAAAAAAATCATTGGTCTACTCAACATCAAATCGTCTAAGATATCGTTAACTTCCCAACACTCCTGCCTTACTGTAACAGCTTGTAAACAGCTTTAAAATAAAAAAAAATGGTGTCAGATGTGATGGTACATGCCTTTAATGCCAACACTCATGAGGCAGAGGCAGGCATATCTCTGTGAGTTCGAGGCCAGCCTAGTCTACAAAGTCAGTCCATGACAGCCAGGGAAACACATAAAAACCCTGTCTCGAAAACAAAAAACAAAACAAAGAAAACAAAACAAAATGGAATTTAACCTACTTAAGAACAACATAAAATTGTTTGGATAAAGGGTAAATAAATTTATCTTTCATCTAAAGGTTAAGTGTGAGGAATGCTCTTGAGCCTAGCATAGGAAAGTGGATAAAACTAAATTAATTTCATCTCCACTGTGTATATGGGCTTTGTGTCTGAAAACTAGCAAAGGAAAATGGTGATGAGGAATGTTTATGAAGAAAGATGCAATGTCCCTTAAATGCAGAAGGCATATTCTGAGGCTTTCCAGGGAGTACAATTAGGCAGTGGGTTCTTAGATTTGATCACCAAATCTATTCTTACATAGTAGTTCTACATTGGGAGGTGGGCGATGTCTTGTGTGAATGTGTACTGTTTGACATAGTCAAGGGCATGTCAATGTCGAGGACCCCAACTATTTAGACCCTTGGGAAATGGAAAGGCCTGCCCCAATGTAGATAAATGACACAGCCTTCTCCTGGTCCGTGTGTGAACATTGATAGTATGTATAAAAAGATGTCCAATGTATATTTTTCCCTAAGATGGTTAAAACCAGAGGACTGCTTACCTAGAGACACTGTTCCTTCTGAAAGCAGCTAAACTTGCCTCATTGTTCAACTACATACCATAAAGTCTGCCTCCTTGTTCAGCTGTCTGCAGTGACACTTTTCATGTAATAAAAAAACAAAACAAAACTGAACTTCTAGAGTGCTGCATCTTCTCCATCACAAAGCTCAGACCACCAAAGTCCAAATTTTCTGTGTCCAAGAGCATCTTAGTTATATTTCTGTTGTCACGAAAAATGCTATGACCAAGTTAACTTGTAAGAGAAAGGATGTCATTGTGGGGCTCCACTCCAGGAGAGTAAGAGCCCATCACTGTGAGGCACGAGCAGTGGGCAGGCAGGCACGGTGTCATGACAGCAGTCAAGAGCACACATCTGATTGACAAGCACAAGGCAAGACTGGGCTAACTGGAATTGGAGCAGGTTTTTGAAACCTCAAAGTCCATACCTCATGACACACCTTCTCCCACAGGGTCACACTTCCAAACCCATCCCAAAGGGTACCAACAACAGGGGACCAAGTTTTCAAATATATGAGCCAATGGGGGCCATTCTCATCCAAACCACCGCACTATGTTGTCTTTGTTTTTTTTTTTTTTTATTTTTTTCCCATTACCTCATGGCCCCTAGTCAAGCTTCTAGGACCCAATCCATGCAATGATGCAGCAGTTCTCTCAGAGCCTTTTAAAATTCTTTCCATGACACTTTGCCAAAACAGCCCAGGCCTATCCACCTTTTATTGTAAGCCATCATTTTTATCCAAACTTCAAGGAGCTATCCAAGCAGTACATTAGCACTGGCTCCAATGGTCCTTGCCAGGACATTAAATCCAGAGTAACAGAAACTTGCCCGCATCTCCATATATTTCCTGTGTCCAACTTTACAATCCACCCATTAGCCCAGACCCCCTAAGATCATTGCCACACATGTTATACCAGTGCCATTGAGCGTACTAGTTCTTCTAACGCGAAAGTCTTGCTTCTATAGCATGTGGGTTGCACTTTTCCGGTTGGGAAAGGCCAGGCTCTGTCTTTGGCTATTGTTGCAAAGGTCAGGCTCATGGTGGATGTGGCGAGAACTTGAGTGTCATCTTGCAACACATGTCAAGAAGAGCAGAAGCATGGTCTGTAGGAGATGGGAAGCTGCTGCCCTGCAGCTGATAAGGCAGGCACTCCAATGGAAAGATATAAGGGCTCAAGACTTTCAACCGAACTGTGCCAAATGTCTCAGGAACTTTTGGAGGGCTGTGAACTAGAATTTAATTTACCTGTTGTTTGTAATCGACATCTGCAGCCAAATGGCTGTGTCGTTCAGCATACCTCACTAACTCTAGAGACACTGCTGTGCACTTTTGCTTTTAATGCAATTCTTAAGCTGATGACATCTGATTACATTGAGTTTGCCATTGTCTTCCTTCCCAGCTTTGATAGTTATTACCCAAAACTGGTGTTTCTGTAGCTTTGATAAGTTCACTTTGACTATAGCTCTAAAACCCATTTTAGCACATGTCAGAGCCTTGTTGATTCCTGATATGGTCACCAGTCTATTCATCAATGGCAGCTAGAAATTTTTTTCATATATTAAGTGAAAAGAGCCAATTTTAGAATCAAATTTAAGAATTTGCTTCCCTGGATGAATGTATCTATAGTTTTCCGTGTACTCTTTGAAAGCAGGTCCTAAGTCCACAAAGTTTATTTGGGACAGTAAAAGCAGAAAGCACTAGGATAGATCAGTGGAGAAGTGCCTGTGAAGAAGGCAGAGGCCCTAAAACTGGGATGTTAAAGTGTCCATGCTCCACCTCACTCAGCCACACTGCGACTCTGTGATGCATGAGACTGAATTTTCTCACCTCAAGCTTGAGCAAGCAGGAATGTGCAACCTTGAGCTCGGTGGCCATGAGGCATAGGCTTTGAATGACATTGCCAGAGTGGTGCGTGCGTTCTCTTGCACTTCTGCCTTATCACCCCAGACCCACCACTCCCTTCATCTGCACAGAGAGAAATGAGGAAATAGAGTCTCAGAAATCCCTTAAGCAAAGAGTAGTGGGGTCCCGCAGTAGGAAATGGCCCCAGTAAACATAGGGATAATTTCCAGGAGGATGTGGCGGGAATCTTTCAGTGTAACACCTTAAATCTTCATTCAGGTCTGATGTGGCCACCATCTTTAATTGCTCATCAAGCTTTCTGCCCAGTGTTTTCTTGTGAGTGGGTGATTCTTCTCCACTTCCTGTCCTGTACCCACACGGCTCCTGCACCTCTAGTGAGTCCACTGCCTTTTTTGGAACATTGCTGCATCTTCTCAATTACCCAGGTACAGGTCATATCTCTGTACCTCTCTTCATTTAAGAGTCAGTTCAAGCAGTTAAGGGAACTTCTCATGGGCCCATTCTCTTGCCTTGTGCAAATCAGTGGGAGATTCAAAAAGTTCTGGGTGGAAAGGGTTAAGGGAGTTACATTTAAGATGAATTTTAACAGAACGGAAGTGGTTTAAGGTAGGCACAGTGGAAGAGAATAATGAGATAGGAGAAAACAAATAAGGTAACACTCTTCTAAATAAGGCTGATCATGGCTAGATTCTATGTGTATAAATTATAGGATGGCAGAAAGGTTAGATAGACAGGTTGTTGAGAATTAGGTTTTGCAGAATCCTGAATTTTAAAAAAATGGAATCTTGACTGTATTACACAGGAAAGAATGTTTTAATTAAATGAACGACTTAACCATATCAATATTTCAGAAATGTCTAATAATGAGTCAAAAGAGATGAACAAATATATATATATATATATAAAGATACCATTGCTACAGTTCTTAGAACTACAATATTTTTACAATATTTAAAATTTATGATAGTAATGTGTGCTTTTTTCTCTATTCTTAGAACATGAGATAGGAAATATTACTTTTTGGAAGATAAATTCAGGATTGGGCCATACTTGGTAATCCTCATAGTTTCCTCCACAGGCAATGATATGTAATGGGGGGAAATCAGAACTAGACTGTTCACTAATAGTTATTATCTTATTAATTATTCAATTAATTATTCAACTTAATGTTTTCTTAACCTAGGGTTTCTCCCTTGAAAATATGAAGACCATATTATATAACCAGTTTAAAAATGCATGATAAATGTGAGGTTCCTGTGATAATTCACCTTTCCTACACAGCAACTTTTGAGAGTGATTGGAATCAAAGGACACAAAAATAAGCCAATCTAAGGGATCATTTATTTCTATCTTTTTCGTGCTTTGTTGCAATTCCTCAAATGAATTGCTAACATTATACTTTTTCTATCTAAAAATTTTAGCTAGTTCAGTCCATATGCAGAACTACATAGTAATTGACAGGTGATTTCATTTATTTAACAAGCCTTTGCCATGCGCTATGTTTGGCCCTGATCCAGACTTATGAGCAAAGTTCAATGAGAAAGCAGAGGTCTGTTCCACCAAAGTAAGTATGCATGCACCTATCTGTGTACCTCTAAGTACATGTGTAAAACCTGAAACTTACATTGCACCATATTTTAGAAGCAATGTTCAAATCAAACAAGGATTTGAGATTCTTAACTATACTACTTTTCAAAAACTAGGCAACATGAAACGAGGAAAATAAAACTATGCTTTATTAGTGAATGAGTTCATGGGGGAAGATAGACAAAGAACCCATGGGAGGCAAATGATGACTGAGATGCTATTAAGAGGGGGAAAACATAGGTCACATGAAACACAGAAAGGGAGATTCACTCAGGTACAGAAAAATGTGGCATCTCCAATCACAGGAACCACTCCCTGTATTTGTTCTATTACAGAGCTATCAACTTCCAAGAAAACAAAAATTAAATTCTTAGGCTGCAAGGAGCTTATGAAATTAATTATAAAGATGTGTGTGGAAAGGGCAATGTTCATAGGTCTGTGAGTATAATAAAAGAAATGAAGAGAACAGAGAACACACCTCCACTGGAGGCCTGTAAAAGACTTTACTATAGGAAATATTCTGGTAATTTAGGGACTGGATATGACAAGCTTTTATATAAGAAATGAGTTTGCACAGGTAAGTTTATATATGTATTTATTTATTTTTTTCAAATGTTTTGTTTCAGTACTTTCCCATAACTCTTGGGCCATTTCCAACCACATGACTTCCATATGGTGATTTGTGAGTGGAGTGTGGAAATTGTTGGAAAAATGCTCTCACAGCATCCTGTTTTAAAATTAAATGAAAATGAACCCTTGAATAAAGCTTTCTCTCGAACAAAGAAAAGAAGTCCAAACATGTAATACAAAGTAGTTTAAGCTGCTCTCGGTGACTTCTGCAGTGAACTCTAATCTCAGATCATCCACAGTGACATCTAAATGCTGATTTTGAGAATCTGTCTCCTTTATCCATCCTTGCACCTTCTCCTACTGTGCCTCTGCTTTTGTCTCAGTTTATTCTCTTGCCAGAGAGATAGATCAACTCATCACGAACAACGGAAGAAACAGCAGTTCAAAGTAATAACATAAAAAAGAAAAGCATAAAAAACCTAAATTGAAATCCAAAGATGAATGTTTATAATATAGTGCAGGGCAGGGGGTAATCCAGGCAGACTCAATCAGGCACAGGACAGTGAGAGTAACTTTATTAAAGTCTTCAAAAAGTCTTTGGGGTCTTTAACACAAAAACATCACCCGAGGCTTCAGTATGTGACACGTGATGATGCTAAAATTGAGTCTTATGCCAGTAGGCTAGGACTTACTTGTTAAGAAACAAGACACTGAGATTGGGAGATAAGTTACTCCATATGAGAGCTGAGGCTGTCCTCTGGCCTCTACAGACACACTTGCATATATATACACGTACACATGCATACATACACACATACACAGAAAGAAAGAGACAAAATAAAAATGCAAACAACAAACCCAAGACACCCGATCAGCTATCCCATGTCATTATGCTGACACATAAAGTCCTTCCTTTTTATTACAAGAGAAAAAAATAGGATGAAAGATGTTGGACAAGCATAGGGTGTAATCTGCAGCTATAGACAATGCTAATTCTGCAAGCACTTCATAAGAATTTACTTTTCACAATTACTATGGATGATCAAAGCCTTACCCACCTGAGAGTGTCCAAACATCCCCTCATACAGACTTCAAGATAAGCAAAAATGGCTCAAGGTTTAAGGACGGTCTCCAGTCCTTAGATCAAACAGCCCATGAGACCTTTAATGTCATTACAAAGCAAAGGAGTCTAAGTTTATAAGTTCCCATCTGAAACACCCCAATACAGTGAAGTACGTGCCAGCCGATTTATCCCTTCTGGAAGAATGAAAGGTTGTGTTGGACCTGGTGAGATTTTAACCTGTCATCCTTGAGAATCTTCCAGAGCTTCAAACCTGAAGTTTGATGTGTAACCTACTGGTTTAAAGGGACCTACATATTCGTACTAGAGAGTCTGACATGGTGGGTGGGTACATCAGACATCAGAGAGGGCAATTTAGTTGGAAAGACACTGCACCCTCTGTTCTAATGATAAAGAGATGATCGTTCAAGAGCTACCACGAGGATTGCCGCAGGCACAGAGGAAAAGCACATCATCCAGCTGGGACTTTACCCCGAGATCCTCAGCCTTAGAACATGCTCATTCATTGCTGAGACTGTGTCGCCCCAGTTTACTAAATAGTCTAGGCGTGTGTTGTGCAGTAATGAAATCAGCGTGCTACCGTCAAATACAGGAATGAGTTCTGGCATGGTGAGCTTAGTTATCTTGAATTAGTTAATACTCCCTCATGTTTTAGCCCACCACGGCAAGGATGCGCGTGGACGTCCTCCATTTTCTGAAACAATTTGTCCTGCTGGGCATCTGCCACATGTGAAGCAGATCTTTTCCAAATGGCATTCCCTTCCCCTCTCTACATGCCCTTTGCCCGACCAAGAGGTCAAGTTGCAGCTAGTGAAATACTGACTTACCTTTCTGGCTGCTGTTTGTGTGGAAAGTCTCATTTACACCAGCATTCTCACTCTTTATACTCTGTGTTGCTTTTCTTTGAGGAAAGAATTGGGAGGGAAAACAGAGGAGCGGGAAGGATGCACAAGATGGATATATGTTTAAAAGAAACAGGTGTGCATTGTTGTCTGGCCTGTAATAAAAATCTCAATATAATTATCTTTTAGTAAGATGCATCATTTTTATTACTATTCACTGGTTAAATTACACTTTCAGCTCCTATTACCAATTTCTGATCAAATGGTTATATTTGTTTTAGAGTTAGTACAATTTGGTTTTAAGTCAAAAAAAGCATACAACTTTTAAAACATATTTCCTTCAAAATTCGCCTGTCTTATTATTTTCCTCCCTTCTTGCCTTCTTTCTCCCTCAGTACCATCAGACTACATTTTCAGAAAGTCTACTTTTTAAATGATGATTCCCACAACCCAACCTCAGAACCACTATGGCCAAGAGTTATCGGCTTCTTTCACGCTCATGCAGTCTCTATCTGCGTTTTCACCGTGCTGGCTTTGACGTCTTGACTTCTCTCTGCACAGGAGAACCATTATCAGCCTGGAATAATTATTGTAAACGAACAGCCAGAGCCACACAATACTCCCAATTCCTTAGGGTAAAAGTTATCACTCGTCTTACTTGGACCAAGAAGCTGTGGGTGGAGAGGAGAGTCCTCTAGCGAGAGCCAGGCTTGAGTCCCCGCCCCCTCTGGGCTAGGAAGTTACTACGGGAAAGATGGCAGGATTCTGCACACAATCACTGCAAGCTCGTGGAGGGCTGCGTAACAAGAGAGGATGAGAGATGGACCCCAGAGCATGACATGTCTGTCAGCAGAAGTGGGAGACAGCTCCATACAGCAGCCTGCAGCGGCCTGAGGAGTCCTTTCAAAGCGCGCCGGAGAGCGCAGTATCACTGACTTTGCTGAAGCAAAGAATTTCAGGACGAGTCAGCGTGAAACAGAGTTGAAGTTTACTGAGGGGAGATTTCGTAAATGCGGATTCAAGAGTCAGCACCAGCATTAGCACAGAGGTGCTCAAAGAGACATATGGAATGTGGCTCTGCGGGCCCTTTTCAGGAAGGCCTCCTCTAAGGGTCTGCACAAAAGCCACTTTGCCATCTTGGTAGTAGCTTCTGCAGTTACTTTGTTTAAAGGGTTAGTCAGGACTTTTCTTTTTTCATTTTTTTTAAATTAAATTTTATTTTATTTTATCTTACATTTGGTAAATGGAATCGTAGGGTGATGTCTCAGGTTCCCTGAGCAGGAACATAGGCTCATAAAACCACAGACCTCAAGTCCCAAAGGGACTACATGTTTTGGCTATAGACAAAGGTTAGCATCTAAACTATAATACTCTTTAAAACACGGAGACTTGCAGCTGGGAAAGGAGGGAGTATAAACTCAAAGGTGTAAGCAAGGCTCATTATTATTTTAACATTCTTATTTGTGATATCTCCATGTAGAAGGAATATTGCCTCAGAGGAGACAATAGTTCCAGGAAAAAAATGTGGATTTTGCTGGCATTCTCTCCCCTCACCCAGTACAAGGTTTTAACCAGACTCTGGAACGATGGGCTCCTCTTCCTTCCTATGTCTCTTTAATTTTCTTTCATCTTTCCGTCCAGCCTCATCTCCAGAATTTGGTAGGTTGGTGAGGCTTATTGTATACTAGAGAATGAAGGCATGGAATGTGTGCGTAAAAACAGAAACACAAAGAACCCAGCCTTGCACCTAGGAATCTTCCACTAAATCCTTCAAGGACAGATCACTGTAGAATTTTACACAGCCCCCTGCAGTGTTTCATTCTAATGACACACTGGTATCCCAAGTAAATAACTCATTATATACTTTTCAGGAAAAAAAAGCTGTTCAAACGCATCATGTATAGTTACTAAAGAGAAGAGAGTAAATGTCCTGAAGTATGATTTCCTAAGTCTGAGTAAGGCAGGAAAGGCACTATGTGAATAACACTTTTGCAATTCAGGTATTTATCACAGACACATTAGTAGAAAACTGGCCTCCTGATGGTTCCACCTAATAATATTTTAGAAGAAAGATTAGCCATGGACTTGTTAATTTGCTGAAAAGCTGAACATAGTATTCTTATGTTAACTTTCCTGGAGACTTGGGTGCTTTTAGATCAAGCATGCCACAACTCAGTGAAAAGCCGTAAAAAGTCTGCTGTCTCTACCACATCACTGTCTCTCACTCATTCTTTTAGAAGTTCTGGTGATAACAGCCAAAGGCAACTACATTAGTCAGAAGAAAGGGACTGAACCAAGGTGTTTAAGGTGAAATGAATTTTACATTTGTGGAGGCAAAGCCAATCTATTTAATGGTACCTATGTGTGGGGCATTATTTGAAGCTCTTCCTGAATGTTAGCTCTCTAAAATAAAGTTTCGAGTTAGCTGATTCTATATAAGATTCTGTTTGTGTGTGTGGTTTTTGTTCTCTGTTCTTGTCCTGACCGCACCCTTACCCCACCATGCCCCGCCCCATGAGAAAACTGAGGCACATAGAGGTCTGAGGCTTCTCTGAGGTCAAACAGGCTATAACGGGCAGACAGGCATTAACTGCCATTCTGCAGATCCTAGTCCTTGTTTCTTCCTACTCCTGCATGCCATTTCTTTCTTTTATTATTAAAGTTTGGGATTCTGCTGTTGTTGTTATTGGTAGTGGTTTAGTTTGGCTTGGTTTGGTTTTTAATTGTGTGTGTGCAGATGCATGTTCAGGTGCCTATGAAGGCCAGAAGAGGGCATCGAGTCCCCTGGACTGCAGTTACAAGACATTATTGTCTAAGGGGTACTGGGAGGCCAGCTTGGATCCTCTGCAAGAACAATCAATACCTTTAACCATTGGGCCATTTCTCCAGCCCCTACATGCCATTTCTAAGACATCAATGAACTCTGAGCATGTCATTCCGTAAAACATGCAGTAAATGCACACATTAACCAGATCTTCACACTAAGGCATGGGCTTAGTTGTTTCAAGCATTAATGCATCTCTGTTTGTCTGTGTTTGTTTGCTCAGCCATTTTGAAACAGACTCTCACTAATGTAGCTTTGGCTGGCTTGGAACCAGTTACATAGCTCAGGATACACTCAGACTCACAGAGATCCTCTTCCTTCTCCCTCCCATGTGCTGGCATTGGAGGCCTGTGGCACCATGCCCAGCTTTGGAGCCCTGTTTATGATACTCCTCTGTTTCCATGATTTTTTTTATCTTTAGACATTTTAATATCATAAAAACTCTATAAACTCAGAATCATTTGGATTGGAAATATACAAAATTAATTCTTAAGAAATTACAAGAGGGAAAAGTTTAATTTAAAAAATTTTCACATTTACTTAGAATAAAAGTCAGAAATACACTGTGATAGCAGGCCAATGGCATGACAGTATGAAGCCTCTTTAAGACCTAGTGGTGTTGATTCTAACAGAAGTATTTAATATATCACTGGGAGATTCTTTTATCACAAAACAGTGTACTAACTAAAACTATTCCAAGAAGTAATCACTTTAATAATGATAGGAAAAAATATCTGGTTATTAAAAATAACATGAAATTGTTCTTTATTTTGGCAAGAATTTCAAAATCATCAATTATGTTTCAAATTTGCTCGAAATTGTAAAAGTCTCTTGGAAGAGGTTTATCTGTGCTATTACATAATTTTCGTAAATGGAAAGCCACCTTTCCTCATCCACTAAGCTTTAATAAAACAGGCAAATATACATCTCAATGGCAGATTAAGGCTTTTTTGTAGCTAAGCCTAATTAAAATGGCAACATTCCAATGGTTTCTTTAGCAGGGAGCAAGGACATCTGTAAGGGATAAAAAGATACCCAGCATTTTGATGTGTTTGCTTCCAGTGTTTAAATGTGACAACAGAAAACAGTTCCTGGCTAAGCCATGAGCAACATTTAACTAGTTGCTTAGAAAGAATACAGGAAATCAAGATAGTTAAATGCATTTTGACTGTAGGTTGTTGGGTATGCTGTTTTGGCATTTTTCTGTAACACAGACATTTTGCAAATTGGATCCTAGCATTTCATAGCCCCCTCTTCAAACTGTTTTGCATAAGAGAAGTTCTACAGGCAAGAAGCTGGTTCACTTTTGATAAACCCAGCATTTCCCTACAGCAGGGACTGTAAAGTGCTTGTTTTCCTTTATTCTTTCTAGTACCATCTGTGTTCACCTGTGAGCCCAATTTGGACCGTGATACTGGAGAATGCTATCCCTTGTCATTTCACAAGTTTGTTTTATCCATCTGGGCACATAGAGCAAAAGTCTACTGACTAGGTGATTGATTAAACACACACACACACAATTTGCTCTGGAGGCTGGGAAGTCTCAAATAAAGGTATAGCTGGTGACTGGTGAAGACATGCTTCTGGGGATGGCATCTTATTAATACCCACATCCTCCAGAGAGGACAAACAGTGCTGTCTTGAACGTCAAAGAAAGCCAACACCACAGGCAGCACTCATTGAAGCCACTTATTCATTCATTCATTCATTCATTCACGTATTCGGACAGAGCTCTGCCTCAACCCCTGTATTGTTCAGTTCCAACCCAGTAATTTCGGGGGGACACTCAGATCAGAGAGATTATCATTAATTCGCAAATATTTTAAGACTCATTGTTTTTCCTGGACTTATATTGCTCACAGTGAAATGCATATTCTGTGCATTAAGTTGCTATTTCAAATTCCAAGAAGCGCTATAGCAGGAAAAGAAATAGGAGTTTGCTGGCCTCCTGAGAGTAAGCACACTTGGCTTAGTTATGCTGACTTCTGTAAATTGCTGCATCCCTCTTCTCCAATAACTTGCTGAAAACATTTTGTTCCTCCAAATCAAGCTACCTTCCAGTTCATTTCACACCTTTCTTAACACCTAGAACAGAGGAACCATGCAAAGAAGGGTTACTCATCAAAATAAAGAACTGAAATCTCCTTGGCCTCATTTTCACCCTGCACCATTAACCTTTCAGAATTATACCAATTGAAAATTTAAAATTAACTTTGAATTTTTCCTTCTGTTTTACTTTGTGTCCATGTGGGATTCTGCATCAGGCCAGACAATGGTGAGTTCCAAGTATAGAAAAGTACCGTTAGAGACAGGGATGTTAATATCTTCAACTTGATCTGTGCACACACCACGTTTAGCATTAATATACTGTGATGGGAAGTTACTCATGATGGTTACTTTATTACTCATATTTTACTTTATAAACAACGAGGGCTTTGCAGGCACAGGTGAGTCAGTCAATTTGGTGCACAGATTTTTCTCTCAATTTAATAGTTCTAAAGTGCGAAGGATTTCACAACCATTAAAGAAATCCATAGGCACAACAGGGGGGGAGGGGCATGCTGCTTGTGAACAAACATTTCAGGTGAACATTCTGTATTTAGCAGAAATATTTGAAAGCAGCCGTTTTTGTTTTCGTTCTCAGTTAGAGCTTTTTCCTGTTATGTGAGACACAGTGAACAGAAGTCATGGGTGTCGCCTATGGAAGGGTCTTTTACACAAACTATGTGGCTTGTGTGCTATGCTATTAAAACTCTGCTTTCACATGCAGTACTTGCTGAAACTTGTAAAACTTGTAGTACTTACTTTCTGTATTTGCAGAAACTTCTGGCTAAAACCTTAAATATGTACATATATGTATATATATACATATATGTGTATATATTATATGCTAACATCTTTTTAAAGAAAAATTGTTGAGTAAAATGATTATGCATGCTGGGTGCTGTGGCACATGCTTTTATTTCCAGAACTTGGGAAGCAGAGGCAGGCACATCTACTGGAGTTCAAGGACAGCTTGGTCTACAAAGCAAATTCTAGGGTAGCCAGGACTATACAGAGAAACCGCATGTTGAAAATCAAAAGATAATAATAATAATAATAATAATAATAATAATGATAATACAGTTGCTGCTTGATATTTAGAAACAAATGCTATTTTGATGCATCTTTAATAGTTAAGGTAATCTGAACTGTTTTTCAATATAGCTACAATTTCGTATTCATTTGGTAAAGAACAAATCTGAAGAAACCTAAATATGTTTATTAATACTTACTCATTGAAGAAAAGTAGTAGCAACATTTACCACCACTAAATTTATTCAAATATTTACAATTTAAAATTTAGAAATTTCAAATCACAATTATAATCATGATTCTTTTTAATTTAATTTAAGCTAATGTTTTCCCTGCTTTATATCCATGTACAGCCTTACCATCTTTTACATGAAATTAGAATGCATTAGAGGTTATTGTGCTGGGATTAATATGCTAATGTGATCATTTATTGGTGTAGGATGAACATTTTCTCTAGATTCATCAGTAAGGGGTTTGATGTAGAGAACTGGGGTTACACCAGTTCTCTGGGGTTTATTTCATTTCCTCTTTTGAACAATATTTCTAAGGCTTGTAGCCTTGGCTACATGTGGCATCCAAGGCCAGCATGGGCTACATGAGACCCTGTCTAAAATAAGGAAGTAGAACCTACAGGAGTCTCACTAAATGTCCAGTGACAACACGAACAAGAAGCAAAAACTCAAAACGAGGGGCATGATGGCTGTTGTCTGATCCCACTTCTAAGAGGCCTGCAGTTTGTCTGCTTTTCCCAGAAGAGCTCACAGGGCAGAGGCGGGTTGGCTCTGGCCTTTGCTTTTGCTTGAGTGTCTTGGGTGTCTGAGGTAAATAATGAATGCTGTATTGGTTACTTGTCCTGTGCTGTTTAAGCATGTTGAAAGCAGACTGTGGGGAGGGCATAGTCCCTCCCTTGTCGCAGACAAGTATGATTATGTCAAAGTTCCTCCAGAAACCCCTGTCCTATGCCACGCTGGGCCCTAACCCTGTGACAGGAAGAAAAAAATAAATGGCAAATCAGCCCAAGAATCAAAACACTATGCTCTTAAAACAGTTAGAAGGAGAAGCCATTCCCAACAGATTCCTATTGGTTATCCCACAGCCTCAACATTTCTGAAATGGGAATGGAAGCCCACAGCTCATCCAGGAGAGACTGCTCTTCCTGCATACAACTTTGAATAGATGAGGAGGCAGTATCATTTGCTTCCTCACCTGGATTTGCTGGATGCTGTGACTACCTGATTCATCATTTACTTCTTTCTCTGCCTCCTCTGCCTGGCTGTACTTGCAACCTCTTCTTTTACTGGTGCTTGTTACCTGCTTAATAAAGTCACTCATTCCAAGGCTCTCTTAGTCATTCTCCTGACCTTGCCCAACAGATAAGAACCTGAAATTCTGCTGGCAAGAGTTTTTGGGAAAAATAGTCCTAACACCTCAGTCCTGACACAGGAAAACAACAATAAACAATCAAACACAAATATTACAGGGCGGTTGGCTTGCAAAAAGCCAACTGCTTTGTATTATATATTAATAATAATAAGCTTGCACTTTGGAGGTAAAGCCTTTCACCTTTAAACTGAATTTTCACACTAACTGATTGTTCAATGAATGTTTATTTTGTGCCTCTAGTAAATAGCAAGCACAATGACACCTGTGAGAACGGATGGCAGACATGTGGGATAAGGCGTTGGTCTCTCCAGCATGGAAGACTTATGGGGCCTAGTGAGATCTCCAGCTTACTGAGACAGGTACTGTGAATCAGCTGTGCAGGCTCATGTGACAGACACCACCTGGGATTCCAGGAGAGTTTGTGTAGAAGGACCAGTGTGAGCTTGTCAGAAGAAACCAAAAACACGAGAGTCCCAGAAGGAAAGAAGCAGAGGATGGAAAGGCAGGATGAGACCCGGGAGTTTGACATATCTATAAGATCAATGATAAGGCAGTCAAGAGCAGTGTTCTAAACATGTTAAAATAAATAAATAAAGGCACTTCCATTTGTAGTTCAGTAATAGAAAACTATAGTTAAAATACCTCCTTATTCAGCCCTGAAGAGACCTGATAAGCTAGGGTAGATCAAGGAGAAGAGGTCCTCCCCTAACAGTGGACTTGGAAAGGGGCAGCTAGGAGATGAGGGAGGGATGGGGGGGATAGGGAGGGAATGCGGGAAGGGCTATGGCTGGGATACAAAGTACATAACCTGTGATTAATATAAAATAAATAAAAAATAAATTTTAAAAATGCTTTCTTATTTTCTTATAATGTTACGTTCACTTGTGATGTCATCTAGGCTATAATTAAAGATAGGTTTTAATTCATCTATATATGTCCATGTCTGTGTGAATGTATGCCATTGTGTTCAGGTTCATGGAGGGGCCAGAAGACGATGTTGTATCCCCTGGAACTACTACAGAAGGGTGTAAGCTACTGTCCTGGGTTCCAGGAACCAAACTCAGGTCCTCTGGAAGAGCAACAAGTGCTCTTAATCACGGAGTCATCTTTGCAGCCCTTATGCTAAGTTTAAATGGCTTGTACTGCCGTGTTGGAGACAGACCATCTGGATCAATCTGTGAGGAAATACTATTAGACTCCAAGATGGAGGGAAGCAGGAGAAGGGGTGTGACTGGACGTAGAACTGGCTGGGCCGCTGCCTGTGAGTGTTAGATTTGTGATTTGTGTGCTGGCTTGTTCGGAGCTTGGAAAACATTGTTTTATGTTTCGTCATGCATAAAGCCCCAAGCAGGGCAAGTAAACTGTGTGCTTAAAGAAGTGACACCTAGTCATGTTCTGCGTCAGACCCTGCCTCCTTCTTTTAGTAATGGCATCCAGTTTTACTCTGCTCTTTAGCCATTTTGATTTACTTGAATGTCCTTGTTGCACGCATTTGGTGTAGCCGTCGGGACTGTTATTTCTGCCTCGACCTCTTGTCTCACCTCCAGCAATGGTGAGCATCCTCTCCAGCAGAGCACAGTCCACCCAAAGCCCTGCCTCTCCACACCCCCTCCCTGTCCATGCAATCCCAGCAGTATGACAGGAAGGTGGAGCTGCTCTCTCCTTACAAAACTTCTCAGTGGGCTCCTCCTAACCAAGCTGTGACAGCTCCTGACATTCTCAGGGCATCTTTGAGCATGTGCGGCCATCATCAGTACCTTGATGGTCAGTCACCTCTAAGAGACTCTTCCTATTTCCGCATCCACAGTCTGTCTGTTACTTAAACCAGAGATCCAACTGTCACCACACCTTTCTATTGTTTGCCTAGATTAGTTTTGATTGTAGCCTCAACTTTATAGCAACTGTGGACTTCAAGGGGTGTCATCCGGCAAAGGGAGACTTGTAGAAAAATCAAAACAGAAACTTGGTCAAAATTCCTGTTACAAAAGCAAACTGTCCCTCATTGGGCTAAAGTACTGGACAACACATATGCATGCTGCCATGTGTATATGTAAAACATGCTAAGACTTAAATAGGAAGACACTTGATCTACTCTCAGGCTGGTTCTGGCAGACACAACTTCTTATAATCATTTTGTTTTAGCTTGTTTTTAAAATGAAGATCTTCTAATAGTTTGCTGATTTTTACATAACTCACTAATGACAATTTGCTTAACTAAAAGCATTACCAACCACGTTCCTGGTTGGTAAAACTTAGATTATTTGTGTCTGCAGATTAGTTTCATAATACCCTAAATCTATAACTTTGTCATTTTTCTCAATGAAATCAACACAAGGGAATATTTGACTTCCAGTAATAAGGATTTTTATTGAACCCTAGATTTCCTTTCAGTTCTTTTGTATTTGCATTTGTAATTTTTATGTACTTTTAAGTGTTCAAGGTTAATAAATTTGACATTTAACTCAAAACTTCAGTTTTTGAATTTTGTTCTAAATTATATATAAAAATTGGATCATCTATATAAGAATCCGATCATCTATCAATCTCTCTCGATGGAAAGTTTTGCTGGATATAGTAGTCTGGGCTAGCATCAGCGGTTCTTTAGAGTGTGTAGCACATCTGTCCAGGCCCTTCTACCTTTCAGAGTCTCCATGGAGAAGTCAGGTGAAATTCTAATAGATCAACCTTTTTGTATCTTACGGGGTCTTTTTTCCCTTGCCAATTTTAATATGATTTCATTGTTTAGCTTTTTGTTTAGTGTTTAGTGTTTTGATTATTATGTGTTGAGAGGACTTTTTTCTGGTTTAATCTGTTTGATGTTCTTTATGCTTCTTATAACTTTATAGACATCTGCTTCTTTCGGTTAGGAAAATTTTCTTCTAAGATTTTGTTGACAATATTTTCTTCTCTGTTCTTTGACCTGTGTTTCTTCTCCTTCTTTTCTTCTTCTTCTTATTAGATTTGATCTTTTCATCATTTCCCAGATTTCCTGTATGTTTTGTGGCAGGAGTTTTTAGATTCAGCATTTTCTTGGGCTAAGGAGTCTGTTTCTTCTACCTTGTCTTCAATGACTGAGATTCTCTCTTGTGAAGCTTGCCTCTGTGATTCCTGTTCAAGTTCCTAAATTTTTCATTTCCAGATTTCCCTCATGTTAGGTTTTCCTTATTGCTTGTATTTCTACTTTCTGGTTTTGAATGTATTATTCATTTCTTTCCACTGTTTGTGTTTTTGTAGGTTTCTTTAAGGTATTTATGTTTCCTATTTAAAGACCTCTGCTTTATTCAAAAAGGCTGTTTAAAGGTCTTTTCTTGTGTTTCAGCTATGTTGGAATACCCAGGGCCTGCCATGGTAGAGTTGCTGGGCACTAGTAGAGACATATGGTCCTTACACTGATTGTGTTCTTATAGTAGTGTCTAGGCATCTGAGTGGGAATGTTTTAATTTTAGGTGCTGTTATCAGGTCTTGTCTGTGCTGGTCGATGTTTTGTTCCTTGGTTTGTTTCCTCTCTGACGCTTAGGAGTGTGGTGGCTATGGCTTAGAAAATTTATCTGGGATCCTAATAGTTCTGAAATCTGGGGATTATAGGTAAAATGTGCTTCGGGATATAGGGAGTTTGGAGCTGACGGGAATGGGAACAGGCAAGGAGTATGGGGCAAGGAGTATCACATGGGTGAATAAAACAGAATGTCTCCCCAGGATCTACTTAGTTAGCCCCATGGCAATGAGGACAGAGAGTGAGGAGAGGCCATAATACAGCTCCTCTACAGAGTTAGGGATGAGCCTGGGATACTGGACATGGAGGATAGGAGGGAAAAGTGAACATCTGTGGCTAGACTGCTAGTTATAGCGCTCTGTGTGTTAGCCAGCAGGGAGTATCTGCTGTAGCTAGGGGATGAGATACACAACCAATTGGGGGAGGGAAGTTTGCAGGGGAAAATCTTTATAGTTCACAGAGATGGGAGGGTGAGGGGTGGAATAAAAGGAGGTCTCAGCAGAGCTGCAGAGCTAAGGATGAGACTGGGGGACTGGATTTGGAGGAGCTGAGGAAGAAGGGAAGATCTGCGCTCAGGCTACTTGCTGCTCTGGCCTGCAGGCTCCCAGGGAATGCCTGCTGGAGTTGGGGGCTAGCGGAAAGTAAGAAAGACAGGTCAGGAGGGGAAGATGAGAGTGATCCACTGGAGATGGGGGTAGGGAGAAGCAGCAGTAGGTGTTCTGCTGGAGAGGTGGGGATGAGACTGGTTATCGGGGTTTTAGACAGCATTTTCCTGTGTTAAAGACTGTTCTGTGCTGAGTGCAATTGAAAACACTGTTTATCACAGTGAGGCAACCTGGATTTTCTCATCCAATGATTAAATTGCCATCCATGCCCCAAATCTTCATTTTATTATTAATTTTCTGTCCTGTCTACTGTAGTTTGGATTTTGGATGCCTATCAAAATCCATGTGTCAAAAGGGTTGGTTCCCTTTATCCTAGAGGTACTTAAGAGACGGATGATAGAAACTTTCAAGAGATCCAGCCTCATGGGTAGTTCTTAGATGACATGGAAAATGTACTCCAAGGGGATTATGGTACCCTGATCTCTTCTTTTTCCCTGGCTGATAAGACAAGCAATTTAGTCCCCATCAAAAGCAAAGGGAAGATACTACTCTATCTTGGACTGGAAACTCCATAAAACTGTGAACCATGTGAAACTCCATAAAACTGTGAACCACACAGCTTTTCTCATCCTAAGTTATTGGAGGCATTTTGTTATAGTAACAGAAAGTTGCCTAATGTCTTGGATCCTTAGAACCATCAGGCTCCCCTCACACTTGTTTCCACATGGACATCTTTGTACCGAACGTCTCTTTCTCCTTGCCAGTCTACTGCTGGATAGCCATTGCACTGTATCAACCTCCGTGGGTGTGCTGACTTGGACTTGCTTTAGACTTGCTTTAGACATGATTTAGACCTTTGTTCCTTATTTACCCCCCAAGATTGCTGCAGCATTTTCTAAAAACAGCTCACAGTCTGAATAGTGTCTAAAATCTTTATTCTAGTCTAACTTGTGTGCTATTGGTTTGGTTCAATGTAAACTTTTTAGATCTAATGTAAGTTTACTTATACATTTACGTAATTTCTCTATTAAATTTTAGTACCTCATATAGATAATATTGTCAGATGTCAATATCTATTTTGCCTTTTGTTTTATATAAGATTTTTTTTATCTTTCTCTCTTCCTCTCAATATCTCTTTCTCATCCTCCTCTTACTGCCTATCTTTCTTTTCTGAAATCATTGAGGTTTTGTTATTTTTAGTGTTCTAAAATTTCAGAATGATATATAAAATATTTAATTTGAACCTTACTAATTATTTATTACTAAGTTTCCACACCCCTTTGACCAACATTCTCTGAAACCATGTGTTATTTCTATTCTGGGATAATTTCATTAAATATTTATATAGAGACTAAACTTTTTGTTTTTCATCAAATTCTGGCATTATTTATATTGGACGCAAGACTTAACAGATAAAGTAATCATCTTTATACTTTCTCACTTTTTTTAAACATTTGTGACATCATTTTCTTTGCTACATTTGAGCAATTCTGTTGATTTTTTTTAATTAACAGTCATAATTTTGATTTCTCAGTTCTTTTTACCTTGTGTCTCCTTCATGTACATATTTAATAGCTTGATTTTCTCAGGTTATTTTAGACATTTTTAAAAACACCTTTTAAGGAGAATTTTCACAGGAGGAAGATTTCATTTCTGTTGGGCAACATTTTTTTCCCACTGTTATGTGTTTTTCATTTGAATTTTTTTCTGTTTAAGTTTTCTTCAAATGACAAATAAGTTGTTCAGTTCAATAAACACATGTTTGATCCTAGTGGCCTGAATTCAATCCTCAAAACCCAAAATGGAAAGAGAAGCTAGCTTCTTCTCCTGCAAGTTGTTCTCTGATATCCACATGGCTGTAGAGGCAGGCATGAGTGTGTGTGTGTGTGTGTGTGTGTGTGTGTGTGTGTGTGTGTGTGTCCATATTTGAGGCAGGTCAACTGTGAGGTTGAGGTAAGATGCTCCACACACTAGTGAGATCTGTCTCCTGGTGCCGTGGGTGCAGCATGAACATCTGCCCTGGTGTAGAGCTCGTGCTTCAGTTTCTGGTAGAGAAGCTATGGCGCCCGGCTCATTGTCTCTAGGAAGGCTGTGTAATAGGAGGGGGAGGAAAATGGAGGGAGTGGTTGCGGAAGATGTAAAGACCCATTTGTTCTTATGCTCCAACTCCATCCCAACTTGCCCTCCTGTTGATTCTCTGATCCTAAGCCTCTCTGCTGGGTAAGGGCACTAGGGAGCTGCATCAGGATTTCCATGCATGGGCAGCATGTCCAGCAGGCTTCCGTAGATCTCTGCCTTATCAGCCTTTACAGCCCATCAGCTCCCACTTTTCTTTAATATACTGACAATTCAAATCATTTCCTGGCTGTCTACATGTTCTGTTTTTTTTTTCTGATGGAATATTATCTTTTAAACATCCTTTACTAATGTTTTGCTAACACATACTAAACCCAAGAGAAAACTGAGATAATCTATACTTGGACTGCATTCACTTTTTTGAACTAAGTTCATTGCTAGTACATTTTATATTAGGACATTTATTAACCTTTATTGCATTGATGATTTGATGTCTTTTATCCTCTCCAAGCATGATTTTTAAAGTATTTTCCTTTTTAACTGACAACATATTAATTGACTATACAAGGAATAGGAAGACATTTTAATATATTCATGTAATATACTATAATCACCTGTGACCCTGGACACTTAGCCTTTCTGTTGGAACATTCTGTATGTAATTTTTGAAACTTCTTTAGTGATTTCTTATACAAAATCCTGTAAAACACATGATTTAAGCATGGACTTAACCATTAAGATATTTAAGTAATAATACATTGAAAAACATCTTACCAGCTGACTGGAGTAGTTTGCCAAGCAAAGGTAGTCATCAAAATTGGGTTACTAAGAACCACAGTTACTCATTCCTTGGAACACTTCAAGAAATTTCCCCCAAATCTCTTTTCATGCTTTATTGGCCCAATAAACCTGTCCATACACAGATTCATTCTTAAACTACGAGTGAAGTACAGCATGCTCTGATTGGCTTATGCAGTCTGAAAGCCGGTCTCTGAAGGCAGGGCAGTTCTGGGATCCCACTGTCTCACAAGACCGCCTGGGGAAGAAAGGTAGGACCAGAACACACACGAAACTGTCAAAGAGGTGCTAGGGAAACAAGAATACTGAAGAGGCAACAGAAATATCCATTTATCTTCAACTTATTTATAGCAACTAATTAATTAATGTGATATATTCACGCTATTACATCATAGAAAATATTTGGTAAACTCCACAGAACCAAGCATGATAATGAAAACATTTATATTAAGACCGTGACAGGGTAATCAAGGGGAATCTAGACATCACTGCATCAAAACTTGCTAAAGAATGTCTAAAGTGAACTGTGTCAACTTTGCAGAATGTCACCATGTAACAATTGTCCCATGGCAGGACTTACTTGGTCCAGGCAAGACTTTGAAACCCCAGGCTGCTGTTGGCACACCTGGCCTCCGGATCCTGTACTTAATCTTTCTGAGTCTATTGTTCTGATTACTGTAGCTCAATGCTAATGGCAAACCTAGGAGCCTAGGTAATGCAAATCACATTTAATATACCATAAAGGAAAGGGGGGCACCCCTGCTAGAATTGTTTTCTCTTCACAGACATAATAAACTATGCTACCGTGAGCACTGTTAGAGAAACTGTATCCGCCTTTGCCTTGCTTCTGCTTTATGGACACAGGCTGCTTAATCTATGTCTAGATCCACAGTATGATTAATTTCACACATAGTATATAATATATTCCACTTTCTATCACATTTTTGTTAAAATTATTCACAAGCTTACGCTTCTAATTTTAGCCACTTTTTGCAAATAAGTATATATATATATATATATATATATAATGTGTGTGTGTGTGTGTATCTCTGTGTGTGTGTATATATATAAACTAACATAAATAAGTATGCCAAATACGAGATTTTTAAAATTTCTACTCTGAGTTTTGTGCATAGTACACAATCCTAATTATTTTTAAAGTATGTCTGCTTATACTTTTGAATTATTACCACAAGCTGGCCTTTTGTTTTTTGATAAGATTGTTTGAAATTTAGATGTTATCTCCATCCAAATAGTACAAAGTAAAACAAACAAAACCTCCAAGCACAACACCCTCATCTTATCGGATGTTTCAGTGTAGCTGCTAGTAGCTAGCTCCTGAAATTTAACTAATCCTACCCAGTGCCGAAGGCAAAGGACCCAGACAGGAAGTCCGTGTCTAAACTGTGCAGAACAAAAGCAGAAACCCTGCATCGGCACGCCTCCCCAGCGTTGGAGATTTTATTCTGATTAGCCCATGCAAAATTTATAGAGCCAGATAATCTGTAAACAGAGACAAAATAATATTTTTTGTAAGATACTGTCAGAAACTTTCACATGCGTCTGAGTGATAGAATCCTCAGTCCCAGCTCTGTCTGGCAGTCCAAGAGGCAGAGAGAGGGCTGTCAGCCCGGGCGCCGAGGAGGAGGATTGCTGGGGATTTTGCTGCTCTTTCTATTTGCCTAATAGGGAGCCTTGTGCTCAGCATTTCCTAAAGCAAAACAGAGAGATGAAATCTCTGGGCACCTCGCTGCCGCTGCCTCTCAAAGATTTCCTGTCAAAATGAGCCTATAAGGGGAGAAAGGTTTTCAATAACATTTTTTTTCTTTTTTTTTTTCTTTTTTTTACCTGGCAGGATTTCCAAGCCTGGCTATGAAAAGAATTTGAAGGCTCTGTCTTTGTTAAGGTTGGGGTAGGGGAAGATGAAAAAGAAGGGAAAAAATGCTGCCAAAGTACTAAATCTAGTCGTGTTTAAAAATAAAAAGCAACTGAGCAATATAACTCTAGCATACACAGGAAAAGGAAAGAAACAAAGCAACAACAACAAAACTACTTTGATTGACACTTTATCCGTATTTCACAGAGCTGCTCATATATATATTTTTTTATCCTTTCAATTGCAGAAAGCGACCTGGTTGTTCTCCGTCCTTAACTGAAATGCACAAAGTGTGCCTCTTGTAACCATCTCCCAGACACTCCCAGACACTCCCAGACACTCAGTGGCTTGTACAGGCGAGGATGCTCCTTGCCTCAGCAAAGTTTGTCAGTCTGCCTTTGACCTTACAACTGTTGCCCAGTCAGCCACCAAATGCCCAATATCTGATGGAGCTTTGGCCTCTCTGGGACTGCACTGTCTGCTGGCCTTTGCTTCCAGGGCACTGATACCTTTTCCACTAAGGCCAAACAAGCTGCAGATACAGGTACTACCTTTGTCCCTCCCTGAAAGCCACTTACATGACTCCTTCATTATGGTACATGAGCAGTGCCCAAAACATACCCCATGCACTATGCCCTTGCATAGCACAAAAGCAGAGCAACCTTACTAAAATGATTCAAAAGCCTATCTTAAGACAGCAGTCAATGATCCTGGGGAACAGGACTCCCAGGGTAATCTTTGCTTCTAACTCATTCAGGAATTCTTTGGTCTTCCTGAAGCTGTGATGTTAGCAAAGTGGCAACAGTGAACAAAGAAAAACAACAATACCATTACAAAAATCAGAGTGTGACCTCACCTCTCTGTGGTACTTTCTAGCGGAGCACAGGAGTCGAAGATCCTAAGGACAACAGAGAGTGAAACAATTGATTTTTAGGATTAGAAACCCTAAAGTCATCAGGGAAACGTTAAATCATGCTGGATACATTTTGTTATGATATGAAAACATGCCATCTACTTAAGAGCCATTTTTAGTAAAATTGTAGGTATCAGAAAATAGGAACATAAATATGCCTTTGTTATCTGGAAATGTTACATATGGAATACACTTCAATCCACCACATAGACTGGGCAAAGGTAAGTTTTGTTATATGATAAAATGGACCATATTCTTTTCAGTAGATTTTCTTCATATTATATGTATCTTTTTCTGCAGTTAAAATGTGAAATTTATAGACCAAATTCCTGCAAGATGAACATACAGGGTAGTACACTAGCTAACGTCACCTCTCACCACCAAAAAGGAGTTTCTTTTCAAAAGCGTGCGCCTTTACGCAGACAACTGATTGATAGGCTGTAGGCAAGTGTGTGGCTTTATAATGGAGAGCTCCTAGACGGAGGATATTGACTCCTGGAGTACCGAATACCAGTAGCTTTTAGTCAAGGATATATTTTCCTAAGGAGAGGAGGATGTGAGGCAAGGTGGGGAGGCATGAAGCATGTAAGTTAAGGATGAGAGATTATCGAGTAATCTTTTGGATAGCAAAGGCAAGGACATGAATGAAAACAGGAGATGATTCAGTTACATAGAGATGTACAGATAAACACATATACTCTGTTCTTCAGAAAAGACTAGGTTCCTGGTAAATTAATTTGCAGACTCTCAAGACCAACTTCATATTTGAGAAGCGACTGTCTACTGCAACATCTACACATAACATTTTTGCTAAGCATCCACATTGCAAAATCTGTTATCACCCACGGAAACCTAACTACATTCTAAATAAAACAGCACAAAACCGTGTGGTACAAACAGCAGGGCGTTGTAAGAGGAGTCAAGATGGAAGCAAGGACAACTGTGGAGGACGGAACAGCCTGTAGGAGCCACTCACCTAGGGCTGAAGAGGTGGCTCAGTGGTTAACAACATTTGCTGTTCCTGTGGAGGACTAGGTTCAGTTCCCAGCAATCCTGGTGCCTTACGACCCTCTGTAACTCTAGTTCCTGGTGACCCAAAGCCTCTTTTGGCCTCTGTGAGCTCCTGAATATGATGCACAAATACATATTCAGGCACACACACAATACACATAAAATTAATACTTTCAAAACAATACTCAGTCAACTCATTTTCTAGATAGCCTTAGACACTGTCCTATGAAGCTCTCTACAAAGAGGATGGATATGAAAATTAAAAGCATGCTTAGCTCCCTTGAGGGTTAGGAACTGAGGAGGGTAAAGGTATTGATGATGTCATAGGAGATAGTGAAAAGAATTGGGAATATGGTCAATGTGCCTTCAACTCCCTTTCGTTCTTGATTTTTTTTTTTACAGCAAAGGTGGTATATTTGACACACAGTTTCTTGGATTCCAATTACTATTAGAGCTCTTTGACATTCTTCATGAAACATTATCAAAGACTAAAGAAGCCAGTGTACCTACCAGGGAGCAGGATTTAGTGTAGTGTACTTGCCAAGTCAAATCAGCAGGAGGGCAGAATGTCAATCCTTGCTTCCATTTGGAACACTTCTTCAGTAAGATTTTTCTTTCTTTCTTGTTAAATGTGAATGGAGGGCAGAGGCAACAATGGACAGGTATCCTTGGAGGCCAGAGATTTCAAGTGCCCTAGAGAGCAGGACTGTGTAATCTGCCTGACCTGGGTGCTGGGGACAGAACTCCAGCCCTCCACAAGAGCAGCACGTACTCCCAACCTCTGAACCTTTTCTTCAGTTCCTAGATTCCCTAGTTCTGAACATAAAAGCAACTGTTGGAAATTGTGATCATATATATGCATATATATGCTTTTTCCATTTGTATCTTGAAATTATAAGGATAGAAACAAAAACTGACAATAAACCAATAAAGATTTTGTAGATGGGACTGGCTTAATAAAGAGCTATAAAACCCTCAGCTTCAGACAGTGGAGATGCCCTCCCCATACATACACAACTGACCTTGAAAGAAGAAAGAGGAAGCAAGAGGTGTGGCTTTGCCAGGCATGTTAGCACTTCTTTCTTCTTCTTGCTGTTCATTCCAGAATTAATGAAATGAACAAAACCAGACTAGAGGTAGGGTCCCTAATTTTCCATGTAATGAAACAAAAGGATCTAAAACCCGCATGCTTCTCCTTTCATATAAAGAGAAGACAATAAAAAAGAACAAATTACACTTAGTACCATGGGATATGAAACAATTGCAGGAGGAGGAAGGTGGTAGATGCAAGGCTCAGTGGACCCTTTAATGAATAGTGGCAAAATACCCTCCCACACAAATGGCATTCTTCATACTTTAAAGACGGCAAACAGATTGTTTCTAATCAAACTTTTGTAAAAGAATCTGTGTGGATTTTCCCCCCACTGACTTAATATCAACGTTTGGAATTAATCAGGCTTCGTCAGGGGATGTGTGCACATCACAATAGCGTTTTTGTCTTTCCAATCACTTCATCTGGGATTGAGCGCATCCTAGGGAGTTTCCCCTGTTCACCTGACACCAATTTCCCAGCTCCTGCTGATATCCATTTCATGTCACAATAATTAACTTGTAGCTATTACATCCAAGTTTCATAATTAACATTTTGTCAAAATTTTTCCATGCCTATGTTTATTGTAAAAATCTTACTACCCACCAAAAATCCTTTCACTTTATTGCTCATAAACTTGTATAAGAATTAGTTGCTGTGGAAAATACAAATGCCCATGGATTTCAATTTTTTGTACATATTATTTATTGCTAATGATAAGGAAAGTAATAATGAGAAAAGCTTTTTCTTAGTTTTAGAGAATTCAATACATTTTAACCCCATTATTGTTTCATATCTATAAGGGGAAATTGTAAATCTCATATTATAACTTCTTATCACCTTCAATTTTAAAGAATTCTATGGACAGACATTGGGTCAATGTGAAATTCTTAGCAGACCAAGCAGAATTATTTAACATTTTCAAAATCTGGAAGAAATGCTTGGTCACAAATCTTGACCAGTTTGGAATCTGAGAAGAGTATACAGATGTTGAGACTAATCTCACACACATAATTCAGCAATTTTATCACTGTACAACACATAAAAAAAGTCTTAAGAAAGATTCTGAAAGGGATAAGCTCCCTGCTCCTCTGAGCTTGTGTGAGTGACAGCTAATTTGAAAAATCACCCATAAACTGACAACTTGAAAGAGTTTTCTATTACAGATGATAACTTTATCTGATCAAAGGATAACTGAAAGGTATAATGTCCCTTTTTTTTAAAGTACAAGTTTTCGTCTGAGGAATGAATGACCTCTGGGCAATATATATATGTGTGTGTGTGTGTGTGTGTGTGTTTACGTGGGTCACAGACCTGTTAAAATTACTTTTTTTCTGGGAAAGACCAAGGATGCTCTCTTCTCTTTCTTGTTTTAGGTTAATATGTGGTCACTAGATAACAAATGGAATAAACATACTAAGATGTAGTTGAATCAAAGGTTATCCTACACTTGGATAGTCAGTGCTCCTTGTAAAAAAGACATATAATGAAATTCATGATTAGGTAGGGATAATGGCGTGCGCCTGATTTGTAGCTACTTGGGAGCATGGGAGGATGAAGCAGGAAGATTTCCAGTTTGATGCCAGCCTGGTCTGTGCAGTGAGATCGTGCTAAGGGGATATATATGTGTGTGAATATGAATATGAATATATATATATATTTTTAAGGGAGAGGGCCTCTGATGAGGCTTCTCAAGAAATAGGGAGTTATTTGCCAATTCCGATAATGTCTCTTTTATATAACACATTACCTGCAAACACAATAAAAAAAAATGGGAGTTAAAAGAAATGATCTGTGTAACATTTCCTGCCTACAAAACCCAAAGCAGAGACCCCACTCTTGCACCTTAACCTAGGTTCCCGTGCGTCTCTTCACTTTGTAGAATGTGTGTTGTCCAGCTGCAGGAGGCATGGAACCAGAAACCTCTGCAGACTAAAGAGTGCAACAGCTTCTGGTTCACGTGAGACTCCTGGCTACTTCTTGCTAGAACCTCAGATTTATTCTGTTCTTCCTCCATCAGCCTGCTTTCTGAGTTCCTGTCTCTTTGCCCTTCATTTCATTCTACAAGGGCGTCTCATATGACCAGGTGTCCAGGAGAGAGCCCATCAAACCTTTAGCACAGTTCCTGTCTCCAACTTGAGGCATACATTAGGTATGACCTCAGAACAGGGCCTCTCACTTAAACCATATCAGCCTAAGAGGCCGGCAGTGAAGAGCTGACACTGTCCGGGAAACAAATCTGCTCCACCTTAGATTCCAGACTGTTAAAGGTTGTGTGAGGCTCCAGGCACCTGGTGACAGCAACTGGGATTCTCACAGGAGTACACACTGTTACATATGCTCACTGCAAATTTTACCTTAGGGAAAAGTGGAGGACCATTTAAGAGACTCCTTCAGTGCACTGAACTGTCAACTCTCAGGAATGCAACAGTAAAATCTTAAAGAAACTCTCTGGGAAGCTCACTTCAGTAGAAGAATATGAACATCCGAAATCAATACATAACTGTTTCTTCAAACCTGGTCAGTAGCACCCACATGATGACTCACAATCCATAGCTCCAGTTCCAAAGGCTCCAACACTTTCTAATTGCCATGTGCACTGAGCACATATGTGCTTCACATGTATTCATTCAGGCAAAACATACAGATGCATAAAATAAAACTAAACAAATATTTAAAAACATGTGTCTGAGGGTATCAGTGGCTGAAATGTTGTAGGAAAACAAGAAGGCCAGGTTTGAGTCAACAACATCCACATTAATGCCAAGTAAACGTAACAGCCTTCCTGAGATTCCTGACTCACATGTAGGAGAGAGAGGGACCCAGGAGTAAAGCAGTTAGGGAGACAAGCTGCATCGATGAGCTCTGGGTTTGATTAGAAGACTCTACCTCAAAGGAATATGAAGAACAATCTAAGAAGATTCCCAACACCAATTTCTGGACTGTAAAGCACACACACACACACACACACACACACAGTACACCCATACATTAAAATACACCATATAAATGCCCACCACATGCAGAAGTGTATGAAAAGAAAACCATGTTGAAATTGGCATGGTTAAATTTATGTTATATAGGGGCCAGAGAGATAGCTCATCAGGAAAAGAAACTTGCTATCAAACCCAATAACCTGAGTTCATCCCCTGAGACCTCTAAGGAGGACAAAACAAATTTCTGCAAGTTTCCTCTGACCTCTGTATGTACGAGCTTTGGCAGGCACTCAGACACATATACCACACACGATAAATGAAAACCCATGAATGTATGTAATGTATTAGCCAGACTTCTGTTTCTATAATATGGGATAGCTCTGCCTCCTATGTACATTGATTGTCCTGAAGGGTGAGGTGTGGAAGCGCAGTTAGGTGGGAACTGCTGCCATCATGAGCAACCTCCATATTTAACCGTCAACTGGCATACACAATGTAAGACTGACGGTGTTCGTGGGCACTGTGATGCAGAACAAAAGAGCCACAGCAGAAATGAAATATAATTCTCACTAACATATTTGTAAAACCTATTTTCAAAATATTTTCTCTTTTTAAAGGAAAAAAATGAACACTTTAAGTTTCTGGAAGTTTGCTTCTTTCTCTCTCCTTCCGAGATAAATGGGGGAAAAATGGAGTGCATCTGCCAGGTGGGCTTTTTCCAAATCTTGATTATTAAACAGTAATTTTCATCAGATTTCAAATGTCCCTATCAATAGCAAGGTTGTGGAAAGACGATACAGCTAAATCACTGCTGGTAGACAATTAGTGGCGTCTGCTGTCTCAAGCCAAGCTTGGCCCACTCCACTGCCCCACTAATCAAATTCCTGAGCCTTCAATGCAGCAGGACTGAGTTTGCCAGTTAATGCTATAAAGCAGCAACAAATAAATACAAATGGCTTAATCTTCTTTAGCAGTCACATTCTCCCACTCAGGTCTATGTAATTAGGAAAATACCAAATCTCCTGTCCTGAATTGTGAATACAGTGAATTGTTAATCATTATATTTACATGGTTTATATGAAAAGTATTTAAATTCATGAACACTATAATTTCATTCAAGGAATATTAATATGAGGACAACACCAGGATGCACATTATCAGGTCTGTGGCTTTTTGGTATGTTTATAGTATTTACTTGGAGAATTGTTATATGACAAATTTTGCTACAGCAAAAGTGACGACACACACATTGTTCACTTCTGTACCTGTTCTGAACATGTTATGAAAAATAAACTTGGAGTTCACAAATTTTATGTAAAAGTCCTATTCATGTACACATGAAAATACATCCTCAAATTCAAATAAAAATGTGATCTATTAAAAATGTATTATAAAGCATTTCCAGTAAGGCAACTGTATAAAATTCATTGTGTGTTGTGTTTTATCTATGCTTTAAAGCAACATAATATTGATTTTTGACAAAACACATTGAATACAGGATTTATGAGAAGCGTAGCAGATCTCATTTGGCCAGCAAACCATAGCTTTTCTATGTCTGTCCTACTCACAAAGGTAAAACAATGGTGACATGTCAGTGTTTCAATAATACTTTAGTGATTTGCTATGGTCATCATTTAAAAATAATTAAGAAAATAAGAACAATGGCAAATGATTAATAAAAGAATGATTTTTTTGCTCCCTATTACTATTGAAAACAATAAAATTATGTATGTGTGTATAGTGTCTTTGTACATACACAAAGGGATGTGTGTTTGCACTTTCTAGGATAAATTTACAGATAATAGAGAAGAAAATGGTGACTAGCAAAGAGCATGACTTTTGAAATAAAATATGGTTTATTTCATAAATAAAGGCATAGCAAACAACAGTGATGGCCTTAGAATTATAAGGCAGGGAAGCTTGACTCTACAGGAAGAGCTTGCAGGTCTTGCGGGCAAAGGAATGCAAAGAGCCCTGGGCAGAGTACAGGAGGAGCGAGCAGAACTGGGAAGCAGAGACCTGGCTCCTCTCATCTTTGTAACTTCCAGCTTCTCTTTACCCTCCAAAGTCATCACCCTGGAGTTGGGACAACAATCAGGAGGCTTCTGCTGAAGCTGTCCTACCTCCTAATCTATTCTCTCACGTAATTAACTGCCTGACTCATTTGTCCTCTGATTTTATCTGAGAAGCTGGCAGGTTTCACTAATTTCTACAGTTACCACATATCAATGTTACGGAAATATTTCCTATCCCAAATGAAAAGCAAACACTCAGAGCACTGGGAAGTTAATAAGCCTTGCCACTCTCTGAGTCAATGAT
The DNA here is from genome assembly GCA_028658305.1 of Pachyuromys duprasi. Taxonomy (NCBI): domain Eukaryota; kingdom Metazoa; phylum Chordata; class Mammalia; order Rodentia; family Muridae; genus Pachyuromys; species Pachyuromys duprasi. The sequence goes on along the minus strand of CM053744.1, from coordinate 10,659,000 downwards.
TTCAGAGCCCTTAAAAAGCAAAGGCTTTTCGCTCTCACTGTGCAGAATCTGAAATGAAGAAAGGTTAAGTGATTTGTTTATTTATTTATTTGTGATGTATTTATTCTGCCCTAGCAAGTCAGTAATGGGGCTGGGAATAAGAGACAACATTTCTGATTCCTTACTCTCTCCAACCACTCACCTTGCTTAAATGCTCCTGGTAGAAGTTAGTGACATTTACTATTGTAAGCCAGACATCATCTTGATTGAGGTGACATGCCTCTGCTACACTTAGAAATAGTGTGAAAGGTCCAGGGACTGTCGCTTCAGTGCTACGCATTCCTAGCAGAGATAATCTGCAGTGCGAGAACGAAGAATTACGGAGATTTGAGGCAGTGATTCAGGGATCCCTCCTGAGGGTCGTCATGGCACGCTGTGGTAAGTGCACTGAGTTCTCTTAGTCAGTTAAGGCACGTAACAGACTTCCCGTTCTACTATAGAAGTTCAAGTTTCCAGAAAACAGGAAGAAACTGAAAAGTGATTTGGCCCAAGCACTGATCCGGTAAGGGGGAGGGCAAGGGGGAGGGCAAGGGGGAGGGCAAGGGGGCTTCCGATGCATGGATCTGACACCCGTGCCTCTTGTCTTCCCTTCTTTGCATTGATTTCTAAACAATTTTATTAGATACTGTTTAAATTTTAGATATGTAAGGAAGATTGGTAAAATATAAGCTCAAATTACTATATTGATTCTAAGGTTAAGTAAGAAAACTGATGTGATCGATTAAAAACACACACACACACACAGAGCTGTGCATCCAGACATGGGTTCAAACAAGTCCTAACCCAAGAACACTCTAACCTCTGATGGGTTATGTAGTCATGCCAACTTCCGGTCTCCTCATCTCTAAAGGACTGCCATTCCTCTTTCAGGGCAGGAGGAGGCAAAATGTGTTTGCTTGGATCATCTTTCAGAGATGTCGTGCTGACTGTCACTCCTGGTTTGCTATGGACACTAGGGCCACAGTTAGTGATTGGATGAAAGTACTTTAGACTTCCAAGTTAGATTCTCAGCATGCTTTCTAATACTGGTACATGGTTTGGTTATTTGAGTGTTGCTAATGTATGCATAAAATCTGAGAAGGATTTATTCTGTTTGGATGCTGGTAAGATGCCCTGCCACATTTTCAAGAGTTTGAGTACACCCGAAGACCTGAAATTACAAAGCCCATGCTCTAGTCACAGCAGCAGCCTTATGAATATGGCCGCTTATTATGGCTGCCCTGAGATATTGGTCACTCAGGGTAATGCTACAATTGCCAAATACACATAAAAATCTGTACATAATGTTACAGCGACATGGCTAGTTCATACTTGTCATTTGCTCCAGACATTGACACTGTTTCCACCTTCCAAGGTGAAGTTTACACCTGTCCTTTGATAAGCAGAAACTATAGAATATCCAAGGAGACCCATAACCAAAAGCATAAAACCATTTCCCATATAGCCGTGTGACCAAAATCTGCCTTTTAAATATAATACCTGTCTGGAAAGTTACGTAAAAATATCGACTCACTTTTCATTACTTAAGGGTAGATTTAACTCATTAGAGGCTAGGTTAGGTACTCATTAGATACTCATTGGTATCTAGACCTTGAAATTATTTTAGCATTTGGTGAGACTATAAGCACTCTCTATGGAGTCAGAACTAAGCATTTTTTGAAGAGTATCTGTACTGAACAAGGACACCAAGGCACTTAAGAAAGAGCTCTTACCCATTAGAAATCCAAATTGTGAACTTGGGGCTATTATTACAGGATTCTATACAGTCTGACATTGCCATACTAGAAATGGATTTGACTGGTGGAGCAGCTCAGGCAGCAACCCTAACGTGATAAGCTTGCTGTGTTCTGTTGGCGGCTGGCTTTCTCGGATTATGTTCCTATTTTTCTACATCTGCCACTGTCAACCCAAGAATGGAAGGGTTTACAGTGATTACATTCACTTCTTTGAAAACTCATTTATTCGTGCCTTAATCTCCTAATGTCACAATCTGGTACTAATGAGTCCAATAAAATGCTTGAATATCAACAATGAACTTTAAGTAAACAAATGCAATGGTTCTATGTCTTCCTCCACTCGTACTTTTGGCTATACTCTTTGAATGCCTCTGCCTTTTAATTTATATACCTTGTTGTTTCTCTTTTCAGTAAAAATTAGACTTCCAATCTCTCTCACCTTTGTTCTGTCTCACATCCTATTTTTAAAGGTGAGTCTCTCTGGGGTCTTTCATCTTTGTTCTTTATGTTTTCTCCATCAATGATTCCATGGTTTTCAAGTCTTAAGTCTATATGGACAACACTGAAAAGTATATCTTGGGGCAAAGGAGATGGCTAAGTCAGTAAAATCCTTGCCACACAATCACAGGCACCTGATTTCAGATCCCCAGTACCCTCACAGAAGCCCAGTGTGATCACACTGCCTCCCAGTACTGGAGAGGCAGGTACGTCCCTGGAGTTCACTGGCCAGAAGGCGGAGACAATTTTTGAGCTACTGAGTCAGGGAGAGAGATGGTCTCTATGTGTACACACACACACACACAAACACAAACACGCAATCTCAGCTCACATCACACATAGAAGAAAAGAAAACCTCTGCTTAGATTTTTGTCACCTAATTGATGCAGTTTCCAGACCTCTCCAAAGCACCTCCTGAAAATGTGCTGTGGGTATCACAGACTCAGCCATGAGTTGCTTACTTTCTCTATCTACCCCTCCAAATTCTCACTTCCCGCTGTGACTACTCAGTTCCTTCTAAGTGCACACTTGCCACGGAGCATAGCGCCACTGCCTCTGTCCTAGCATCTTATCTAAACGATATGACCATTTTTCTACAAGGCCAGCACAGCCCTGGTTTGTAACCCTTCAAGCTGCTCTGTAGCAAGTGTAGCAATTTCCTCAGAACATTTCCTGCCTTCTGCTTCTGTTCTTCAGGGTTAGGGGACACACTCTGCAGCCATTTGCTGCCTGTTGGACAAGGTCCTGCCCATTTGTTTTGCATCAGGTCCTTCTACAGCCTGTCCCTTACCTGTTGTTCAACACGTAATTAACAAACAATAATGCAATATGCATCATCAGACAAGGTGCCTATGCGGAGTGGGTGCCGCGGGGAAGAGAAGAAATGGCACTGCTTTGTTAATAACACATTACTTTTACAGGGTAGAAGTCATCTTATATAAAGTTGGCTCAAAGATTATTTCCCAGCACTCTTTGCCACATGCTGAATGTTCCGGACAAGTGAGTTTGCTTGAGACCTGACTTTGGTTTCCTTTCCCCTCTCCAAGTAATTGTATGCTGTGTCTTTTCTACCCTTCTTTTCCTCCTGATTATCTTTGGAAATCCGTCCTTTTCATGAGGCCCAGCTCAGATACAATCGCTCTTCGAATTTATCTGCCATTTCAAAAACTCCTGGACCAACTAGAACTTTTACTACACTGCGTACATGAAACTCACACGCAACACACTGCTCTAAAATGTACTGTATATGGCACCTTGTCCCCGGTACATTGGGAAAAAGCTTAGGAGCTGGCACCACATTTTCACATTTTGTTGTATGCTCTCAAGCACTCTAATGCTGCGACCCTTTAATACAGTTCCTCATGTTGTGGTGACCCCCAACCATACAGTTATTTCATTGCTACTTCATAACTGTAATTTTGCTCCTGTTTTCAATCATAATATAAACACCTGATATGCGATCCCACAGGTTGAGAACCGCTGCTCTAAAGGCTTAATGAAAACAGTAGTTAGCTCAGAGTAGATCCTCAGCATTATATGAGTGAATGAATTAATAAAACGCTCCTAGTAGCTGGGGTGTTTTCTCTGACAATAATTCTTTCTGTAAAAGGAAACCCTTGTTGGTGTGAAGATGCTAACAAGGTATTCTGAGAGGCAATGGTCTCATCTGGAGAAATCTCCATCCAGACCCTAGTTCCTCCACAGTTCTGTTTAGAAAGAGATCAATTTTCCAGTGAATTAGGGAGAGCGGCATGAAGTTCGCTAGTGCAGGGTGCCTGTAACATAACCTTATCACCTCCTTGGGAACCCAGTATTTCTAGAAAGGATAGCATCAAAATCAATTGCTGAGCCATCCTGCTCTTACCATACAATTCTAGGAAATGCTATTTGCAGGAACAGTAAAATAGACAAAGCTTTGCTTGGTCTCCAGACACTCTTATCCTAAACCAGAGGCCTCCAATTTTCTAAGCTCATTAAACCACTCTCTAATTTTATGCCTGTAACATACTGCTGCCTATGTAGTTTAAAACAATCATAAGATTTAGCATATTCTATCTTCAAAGCTCTTTGCACACATCAAGTAATTATCCATATAACACCCTTGTGGGGCGGGTGTTATTATTCCCATTTTATAGATAAGGATATTGAGACACTAGAGATCTAATAATTTGCCCACGGCAGAATAGTCAACCAGCTGCAGGAACAGAATTAAAACAGAATTCTCCGAGTCTTTGTCCCAGTTTCCAACTCAGGAACGCACAGGGCACCAGGCATGCTTCTGTTTGAGCATGCTACAGTGGTACATGGATGTGTACTAAATTCGATGTAAGTCTGGGAAAATAAACATCCCAACTCTGCCATGGACACATGCAATTTCATATTGTACACTCTCCATATGAAGATAAATAATGTTATTCCTGTACGGTGAGGAATCATGCACTAGACCCACCGTTCTATTTAATAATCTGCTCTTCCTAAAGACAGAACACTCCACACTGCTAGGAATTTTAGCGCCTTTGCAAAAAGATGATTAGAAGCAAAATGGCTAATTTGAAATATAAAACTAAAAACAATTTCCAACCACATTCATTTCTGCTATAATACCTCGAGGAAGTACAGAGGATAAAATAATCCCGTACCTCATGCAAAATCAATTACATTTTAGTTCAAGATGCTCAGTGGCTGAACAGGATATCATTTTAGGTCCTCAACAATATGTTGTTCCAGTTACTAAGGAAACCAGTAGCAAAAACTAAGTTTGCCATGATGTGTTCTCAAGAAATAGAGTACAATGTCAGTCTCTGGGGTGTCATTACAACGTGCTATTTGCATTCAAATTCTGCATAACCCTTAAGCAACTGATGTATTTGTTTATGAGCATGAGGATGTATTTTTTTTAAGCTCAGAAAAAAAAAAATTCAAACACCCTACCAATACGTCAATAGTTAAGCACCGAGAGGGCTCGGACGTGAGCGTGTGCTGTCTCTTGCCGGGTTACCCTGTGTTGATCGTGTTTCCACGGGTTTCTGCAGAGGCTTCTTTTCCCAGCTCATAACGTGCTGCTGCTAATCGACGCTGCTCATTCTGCTCCACACATGATAACAAACGGGCAAACTCACGTTGGCTCGTACTGTTGGATGTCACACATAACAAGAGTCTACAGGAATCAATACAGCTATTTTGCACATGAGGTTCCTGGAGCCTCCAGCTATTCAAGGCAGACTCCAGGTTCCTTGGGAAGGCAAAGGCAAGCCTGGATTTTTCTTGACAGACACTTGCCTCTCTTGTCAAAAAGAAACAACAAATATTCTGATGAGTTGCTGATGCTTTTATCATTGAAAACTCTCCTGACAAACTACTCTCCTGACCAGAGATGACAAGGCCTTGACACGCTCCCATCGCCTTCAGAATATACAGAACTGCAGCAAACTGGCAAAGCTGAAGGGGAAAGGATGGAGACAACAGCATTGCCAAAGGCCCACAGCAAAATCCGCAGGCCGTGCATTCTCTCGTCAGAACTGCTGTCAGCACCCTTTGTCTTCGGGTTTTTCACTTAGAACTTTGTAATTATTTTTATATAAATAGCATTTCTTGGACTTCAAATCTATTCTATATTTAGTGAAATAAAACCATAGACATCACAAAATGAACTTCAGCTAAACAAATTGCTTTTATGACGGAACAATTTTGTGCACTCACGCCAAAGAATATAAAATCTAAATACAAGAGGCAAGATATGTACTCAAGATTGCAGATGAACAATTCTGAATCTAGCCCTCCGTTGTCAAAAAAAGAAAGAAAAATTTAATGAAGTAACATAACTTTCCAAAGTATGCTCAGTGATTTATCTTTTTTAAAAATTATTGGCAAAATATTATTCTAACAAAGTAATTGTGGACCAGTCTTCCACATTCATGAGGGTTCTCTCCTTTCTCTATCTGCCCAGCAGTACCATACCTGGTACATATTTTGTTCCAGTATGCTAAGATGTTACAACAGTAGGAAAAGGCTTTGTTGGGTGTCTGGGGAACCACAGGCTGGAGGCTTATTCACTATAACGTCCCCACATCAAGACTCCAGAAGCCTGACCTGACAGATTCTTGCAACTGACCCAGGGATGTAATTACGTCTCCAGGTTCATCACAACCAGGCTACGCCATGTGCAGATATTGCTCTGTGAGCCAAACAGCTCTCAGTTTCCAAACAAAGCCTTCTGTAATGCAGGGTTAATCATTCAGGCCTGGCCTTGGGTTTCTCTCAGTGGATCTGATCCTCCAACAGCAATTGGGAGTGAATCAGATATTTCTTTTTTTCTCTTATGTTTTCATCACTTTTTTTTTTCAATTCAGCCTTCTTTGACTTCACCTGCTTAGTCACCTGGCTTTCTTTGTGCCCTTTCTTTCTTGGTACACGTCCCTCCTTTTAGTAAATGTTGGGAACCTTTCCTCCTCGGCTTAAACCTTTGTCAGAAAAAGCAAATCCCGTGGGAATGTGTGTGGGCAGTTTTCAGATTTCATTGAAAAGTCCTGAACCTTGAAAATACCCTGCTCAGGTTTAAAGAGATCCTTTGGCCTCTCTGGGAGGAACTGCTCTTCCAGGCTCTCCAGCTGCTGGCCAGAGCCCTGTGCAGGGACTCAGCAAGCACCCAGCACCCCGTCCTGCGGTCCTGCGTTTGTCCCGCGGAAGATGCATTTTCAAAGAGAAATTTGGTTCTCCTAATATGGATCTGCTTTTTGTCTCCATTTAGAAGCCTTCCCACTTTCTCTGATGGATTTCATTTTAGTTATTTATTATGTGGTGATTTTGGGAGTCGAAATCAGCAAAACACACTCCACCCCTCTGCATGTACCAGCTCTTACTACCTGTTTTAAAATCAGATTAAGAAATATACACTATGTTTTATTCTAATAATGTGTACATGTTGCTATCATGAAGGCAATTAATTATAAATTAATAGAACATGTAGCACATTTACTGAAAAAGACAATAATGCTAATAAGCCGGCTCTTATAGGAAGACGTACAGTGTGAGGGCTGCTACGGCAAGCCACATCTGTATGCGGAATTGAAGGGCAGAGGAAAGTTCACGCACACCAACACGTCTAGTTTCAAAGCCAAAGTTTAGAGTCACTACTTATAGTGTTTTATGGGGAGCATTATTTTAAGAGATCTGAAATAACATATACAATGAAAACATGTAGATCATTAAAATATCTTTCGATTGAGTTTGGGGAAAAAATGGCTGTTTCAGAACAGAACTACACAATACGCCACAGAAAGAAAAAAAAATGACTAATACACTTCAGAACAGGAGTTTAAATGTGCTACTCATGAACAGCATGCCACTCTGGAAGACAGCCTCCTTTCCGAACTAAAGTACGGTTTTCTGTGGTGTGCAGGGCATAGCCAGCCTCACACACCGTCCGCAGTCGCCCCTCACAGGTAGTTCACAGGGGCAGCGCTCAGTCCCAGCAGTCTCTGCTACTTTTTTTCTAGCAAGTATTTTGGGTAAAGATAGAAGCCAGGACCACAAAGAAACAGCTACCCATAAACGGGGTCTGATCCAGCGCCCAGCACTAAAGCTTGCGGGCAGTCTTAATCCACGGCGACAGAAGCCGAAGACGTACGATAGTTACAGCCCACACTCAGGACACAGGTGGAGAGCACATTGGGAAGGTGCTCTTCGGCTCCTCACAGGACCCCTTCCAAGCTTCTTATCTGTTTGCATCACATTCTTTCACCTTAACTCTGTTTCAAAGTCCTAAGAAAAATCTTCAGTCTTAACCTTGGCTTGAGGTCAGGACAAAAGACGTTGGAGGGCACGTTTATAGTTTTTATCCCTCAGTCTCAGGGGCCTGTGCATTCTCCAAGCAGCTGTACCTTTTGAAGTCACACAGCGGCTCTGTACTCTTTCTAGTGACAGTTTCCTTGTTTGTCACTTCGTTTCTCTTTTTCCTTTTTTTTTTTTTTTTTTTAGAACCAAACTGATTAGTTAGCAGTTGCTGGTTGCTTTTAAAAGTGTGTGTGTGTGTGTGTGTGTGTGTTGTCTAAAACAAGCAGCTTAACATTTAAATTGAACTGTTATCAGCTTTCCTCTTTTCCAGTAATAATATCATCTTTCCTGCAAACCTACCTCTGATAACCTTCTCCAGCGGTGACTGTACTTCCTATGTAGTGCTGTACAATAGTAGGCAGTCAGAAATGTACTACACAGAGAGGAGAATCTACTCATTTAGAATAAATAAGTCAGAGAAGAGACAAGATGCTTTCAGTTTTCAGGGTGAAGGAGGGCCATATCCAGATACTTCTGTATTTCATTCAGGATATTGTTTGAAACAAGAAACATATACTACCATTCAAGAGACCTGGCCTCATTTCAAATTTATTTTGCATAAGCCCTAAAATATTACATATTTTTATTTGAACATGTTTTGCTTCATCATGCATGAAAGATGAGACAATAACAATTCTGAGATCCATCCAAAAGATGGCATTTCATTCCCCATTACTTTTAGGGAAGAGCGCACCCCTCAGACTCAGTCTCATGTAAGTGCTGGGTGAAAGGGTGCTAAGTTACAGAGTGAGGCCTCTGTACAAGAGTCTCAGCTCTGTACACACAGAGCTCTGTACAATAGTCTCTGTACCACAGCCTCTGCAATCCCATTCTGCTACAGTGTAAGACTATAACCCACCCTCTGCAGTGATGGTATTCCTAGGGGTAAGTCTTTATGTGGCTTCATAAAAAACTGAACAGTGCAAATTCTAAAGATTAATTTGTAAAGATTCAGATTTAAAAAATGAAAACATTACCCGAATTCATTTATCCACAGAACTAAAAGGATATAACCAATTGAAAATATGTACAATTTAATGTTTATTTTCTTTGCCGAATTTCAATATCCTGAAGCAAGAAAACATAGAATCACAAAAATTTTCAAAATAATAAAAATGATAGTCCCTGTAAACAATTATCACTTTAAATTTGATGTGGGATAATTAAAAAAAAAACTCTGAAAAAGCTTCATAGAACTGTACAAGCCAGAAACAAAAAGGAGAACACATAAACACACATGCACAAATGCATGCACACTCACACACGCACACCATTTACATGGCTTTTGATTTATGAAACAAAACCTTTCAATTCCCCCAACAAATCCACATAAATACAACAGCAAAGCAAGGAAAAGGGGAAGGTTTTAAGCTCAGCTTGTGTCAGGATGGACTTCTTCTGATTATCTTTTCTGACATAACTTCAGGACAAAATGAAGTCTACTCTATTCAGGGCCTAGTAAATGCTGCCTCACTGGACGGCAGAAGCAGCCAAGTTCTTGCTCATACTGTCAGAAACTAGGTGCAGTCAGTGGACTCCCTTGACACACAGATACCCATATTTTTCAATACCGTCAACATCTTTGGAAATGGAGCAAATTGTATTGTGAGGAAGTTCCAACTAACAATGGGCTGGGTTTTCTCTAGCATATTTGAGTAAGAAAACAAAACAACAAGCAAACAGATAACAATAAAACAACTCTCTCCATTCCTACTATTACAGTACAATTCCCTATTCTAACTCCCCAAGCTCACAGAGACAACTGTTGCAGAACTTCACTCACTTATTCTAGATAGTTACAAATATGTTTTCTATCTCAGTAAATGTAAATGTGCTTTGACAAGAGTTGAGTACTGGCCACAGGTGGCCTAGACACTCCATCACTGTTTATATGACCCCAGGGAGGTGAGGATACCTTCACATTTGGGTTAATTCACCTGGTAATGGAATAAAATACCTCTCAAGGTTACTTTATGAATTATGAAAAATGGTGAATATATAGAGTTTGGGATCATAGATAATATGAAACATTTGTGGTCCTTTCGCACAGTCTGTAATACCAATTTACTACTTTAATGCATTGTTTGATGAAGAACAAGAACCTTTTCTTCTCTGAGTTGCTTCAATACAGTTTATCTATCTATCTATCTATCTATCTATCTATCTATCAATCAATCATTTATTTATTCAGTTATTTGATGTTTGAAGAATTCCCTACATATAAAAACAAAAATGATCAATGTATAGCTAGGCAATTATTTTTTTAAAAAAATAGAAAACAAAAGACCTTATTAGGAGAATGTAAGGGCATTTAATACAGAATTTCTTTCACTTGTAATTAGAGTATACAACTTAAAGGCCAAAAAACATTACTTTGTTAATGATTTGGTATATTGTAAAATAGATACCATATCATAAAATCAAATTAATGGAAATGCTTAAAACACAGAAATGGATTTCTTAGTTGTTACTGACATCTACTTTAATTGGTATGAACTTTTCTATTTTGGTCAATGTGAACTTATTTGATAACAAAGTAAGTGTTTTTATTAGTTGGATAAATAAGAAGCTAACTACGCTGCTAAAGTATGGAGGAATCCTCACCTTAAGAGTCAAACTGACAAGATTCCAAAGGACTGCTTGTGGCTCCAAAAGAAAATCAGAAAATAGCTTGGAAGAATATAAGAAAAGGGCTTAGAACGTCCAATTTAATCTTCTGATGCCAAAGAAAACTTAAAGTCAAAAGTTATTTTCTCTTGTACATTGAATCTTGTTTTTTTCTAATTTAATTTATCTTCTCAGATTCACATTATTACTTTTATAAAAATTATTTTAACTATAGTTACTGTCACTAAAAATCATTGCAGTTAGACTACATTTAAGGTGGATGGATTGTACAAAAGAAAATAATATTTATTATTTCTAGAATATTTTATTTTATGAGGTGGTTTACAATTATATTTATTCCTCAATAATACTTCTTCCCGTGGCTATAGTTATATGACTTTTTAACTTGCTAAATGGGTTATGCAGTTATTTCATTTTTAATGTCCTAGGCAACTTGGTTATTTGCATTATTAGAAAAAACAGTTTGAATGTATGTAAATCCATGCTCTTGAATTTTGAGCTTTACTTAAACATATCTATACTGTGTTTTAATTTAAATTTTTGTGTTAAAACAAAACTCTAGATTTTCCATCGGAATTAGTAACAACAAATTAACCTTATTTGTGAAATGTTTGTTGTAACAGAATTAAACAAGTAAAACCTGTAATGTCCACAACTTATTAACACTGATCCACAGAATTGTTAGAGTGCTGGAACCACAAGAGCAATAGTTCAACTAGATTTAAGAAGAAATTAATAATATTTCAACAGCTCATCTCTCAGATGTGTCTGGAAGGTAAATCACGTTACTGAAAACCTCTGTGACATGCGGAAGAAAGGACTTACTAAGTGACTCTCTGTCTACTGTGAGCAATGCTGACCACTTCCCAACGGCTAATGGATCTGGAGCTGGGGAGAGGTATAATTTGTAGCGTTCAGTGTTTTCAGTCGCTTAACAGCCTTCATTTTATGTGTACTTCCAAAATATTAAACCCAAAGCCTAAAGATGTCAGAGTCCGATTTACATGGAAGCAGAATATTGTCTACGCCACAGAGAAACTAAACACTTGATTAGCTGTTAAGAGTAAGACACAGACACCACTTCCCGTGTTCACGGAGGACTGGCGGATGCTGAACTGTTTTTAGATCACGGAACAAGAGCACAAAAACAACAGCCTGAAAAACTTCACTGGAGTACTTAGCCCGGTTTCCTGTACCTTCGCATCTCCCTTCCCCATCACACCAAAAAGCAACGCGGCAACGGATCCCACTGGTCTTCTGGAAAGGAAAGGGCCAGTACACTGTGGTATTGATTGTCACGGGCACCTGGCTTGACCACTTCCTCCGACACTCTGGGGAACATTGCAAGCAGGTCCGCTTCCCGCAAGCAACGGGAGCCAGGGCATACCTTACTTCCTATGTCTGAACATTTGACCGAACTTCAGAAACAACACCCCAGCACCCTTGTCATTTCAATTTTTCACACTTTGGTCTGTGTGTGTTTTATGTCGCAACAAAGACTTATCTCCCCAACCCACTGCCACAGGATAATTCTCTGTGACAAAGCTCAGTCTGAGACTCCAACCAAATGAAAAAAGGCCAAATCCCCAAAGAGAAAGTCACGGTCACAGCCGTTAACACGGGTCCCCATCTCACAGACCAAGGAGGAACCGATGAGAGTTCATGGCTACCATAACTGGGCAGGCGAGGCCCCGGGGGGGGGGGGGAGGATTGCAGCTTTGTAAGGGGATTTCGTGCGAAGAGAATCTTCCTGAGCCCTCCAACAGAGACAAGCATCTCTTACAAGTGAGGAAGCTGTGTTACCACAACAGACAACATTTTCCAGCTGGGCAGAGATGCAAATAGCCACCCCTGTGAGAATATTAGTGCCTGCAGTCAACACGGCCTCCTGACCATTCTTTCTTTTGTGTGACAGCCTTTCCAAATAGAAAGAAGGCAACATCTGGGAGACACATTTGCTCTGTCTTTTTACAGCAGTCCAAACATCAAGAGTCCTCAGAAACATTCCATACCCTTCTCCTTCCCAGATAGATAAGGCTTAGAATGCCGTGAGGCAGCCATGAGTGCAAAGCCAGACAGGAAATGATGGCTGTCCAAAATTTGGAGCAGGCTTAAAATTGTGCATGGGGCACCATGGCCCATTTCTCCCATGCAATTCTATCCATAAAACAAAATTTTATTTAATGTAGCATGTTTATGCCAAAATGCACCCCCCCCAAATGCTTATACATTTAAATAATGTATTTAATACCACCGTTGTGTGGTGATACAGTGTCCCAGATCACTGGGAGTCCTGAATTAATACCCTATAATGATCTCTTCCCAGAGGAGCCTGGGAGCGCCTTGTTGCTGGGCAGATTACAGTGAGGGATGTGGTGTTGCTTAATTAAGGGGGAAGATACTTGGCAGCTGGCATTCCTCAGTGATTCTAATTTTCTTTTTTCCTATGTGAAAAAGAAACCCAGAAAGGACAATTCTGTGGGCAAAGTACAAATCAGAGTGATCTTTCAAATACAAATTTGAAATTTTGATGTTAGGAGTGGAAAGATACTGGATCACCATAATGGGTAGAAAGATATCGGATCAGCCTGACGGTATAGCAAGGGATGTTGACTGTGGGTTAACCTCTTGTAGCACCTTCCAATAAAAATGACAAAAGCTTAGCTCTTAGTCACCTAAACTTCTTCATAGAAATGAATCCAATCTGGAGCCCTCGTACAAGAGGATTTCAGGCAGCTTCTATTACACCTAGCATGCGACCTTTGAAACCCTTCAAGTCCCTTGTGTATGACTGTTCCAACTAATCTTGGAGCTTTTGTCTCTTCCCATATGCTTCACTGTCTCACTCACACAAAAGGCAACATCTGAAGTACAAAATAAATGTGTTAAAGGGCTTTTAAACTAAATTCACAATGATACAATCATTTAAAGGAGTTGATGTAATCATTACAAGTAATTTGTCCTTGCCAAGGATTGAAAAATGAGGCCTAACAGGGGAGAGCTAGTGCTGAAGGCTGCATCTTGCTTTTGCAATGAAGGACAGAAAATGCCTCTTACATATTTTTGCATAAGTTGTTCCACTGCCTAATTGGGCACGAGAGCAGGGTAGAATTTATGGGTCTGAGTTCTCCTGAGCCACAGGTGTGGAGTGGAATTGGGAGAGCCAGCAAGCTAATATTGGTCTGGAACCCAGCTTAAGCATCTCATTTCTAGCAGTTGGACAGATGTCACACACTCCCGGGCCTCAGAATGTGCCGTTCCCCTTGCCACAGAGATTAGCCACAGCCCTTGATGCCTGCTACTTTGCTGGAAGGGGTAGAGCAAGAGCTCTTGCTGCTGTGTTGTTATCTGGGCTCTATTATGTTTTTACATTTTTCAGAAATCTTTAAGCTAGATCTTTGACATTCAACTGCCTATAAAGACATGTGCCACCTGATGAGAGACTTTGATGTGCGTTTTGAGGATTAAATAATCTAGAAGGAAGGCACTGTGTTTTCAGCCAAGAAGAAAACTATGGTGAAAATTTTGCCTCCTGCAGCTAAGCTCTGTTGGCAGTCAGTACCTTTTAGCTTACCCTCTATATTTGATTTCATACATATTTACAGACTATTTTTCCTCTTAGTGCTAATTCTTTTGAGACCAAATTAAGAACAAAGATAGCAGGAACAGGCTTCATCAAATAAAAATGTAAATATGCTGCATCTCATTTGTGCTCCAAGAAACTTTATTTAAATATTTTCATGTGAAGTGGAATGGCCTGGCTGTATCATCATTATCAGTGACTGGGGAAGTCATAACCTAAGGAGTTAGAGAAAACCACGAAGAAAATTCAGCTCAGGCATTCTGGAAATGCAGCCTAGTGCTGCAAGAGAATCTTGTAAACCTGCCAAAGAGAAGTGATGATGGTGACAACGTACATTTTGATGACAATTGCCTTACCTGGCTTAATTTGTCCTATTCTGTCAAGTCAAGAGTTACTGGGTTGACTACTGAAATTTTGCTAAGTAAAGATGATATATTTGTAAGTGAATAAAATGGAGAATAATTTTTGGACCGTGCCTATAAAATGTACCTATTGCTTATTACTGTTCTTTAAATGATACTCCATAGGTAGTGACTAGTTAAAAATAAATAAATCAATCAAGACACATTCTCTTGGAAGTAAAGAGTCAAACTCTACCCAGTTTTATTTTCTCTGTCTCAAGAATTGCACTCCTTTATCAGCAGTAGCCAGAAAGTAAATCAAAAAATCATGCTAGCTACACAAAACGGGCTATTTATCAGACACTGCAGCAAGAAAGAAATGTTTTTGAAAAAGAGTGTCAAAGAAAAGAACTCTAAACCTCAGTTAGAATTAGTTTGTAATTTCTTCAGGTGTCACAAAACATCACTTTCAATGCTTAAAATTGCTCTAATTTGTTCTTTAAAAAGAACCATTTAATCACTCTGAATATGAGTATCTTTTCTCTAGTCGTGGGATAAAATTTCCTCTTTGAACTACACGACTCTTTCTGAGCCCTGTTCTAAAAGGATCGCTGTGGTATCTTCATACTGTCTATTTACGAACACCCTGTTACCCTCCATCTCTCTGTGGGGGCCCCATGCCCACCCATACCACCCCCTCAACAATTTTTTTTCAGGTAATTCTTAGCAATAGCCAAATAAAGTACAAGTTTCTCACTGCTGGATTTTTTTTTAAATATTGCTTATTCTATTCATGCATTTGCTCCAGATGCCAATTGTTAACTCATTCAAAGATTTTATCCTTCCTGACTTTGCATGAACATCCTAACTAGTCAGTTCTGAAGCAGGCAGAGGAGGCTGAAGTGTGCATCCTTAACACCATACCCGAAGGCTGAATGGCGCTGCCGTGTGGCTGCGTGGCGGCCTCAAGTGCTATACAATGAACTCCTGCTCGAAAGAAACACTGTCTTATTGTGAGGATCAAAACAAGAGGGTCTGGAGGGAGTCCCTGGAGAAAGCATTCCTCACTCAATACCTTTGTGCATGGTTGAATGGCTATCCTCTCCAGACGAAGTATGTTCACGTTAATAAAAGGGAAAACTTTAAACATCTCAAGTATGAGAATAATGAAACCTACCAGTTCTCATCTTCAGCATTATAATCAAAAGAGTCTGAGAATACTTCCCAGTGTTATTTCTACAAATACACGGTTCAAAATCTCAAAGGTTCTACAGCAGTAATTAAAGGTATAACTTTTGAATTTATTTTTCGATTTCCGTCTCTGGAGGCTAATTTAGAATACTTTCCACAACAATATTAATTTTTTGTGCCACATCTTACATGATTTCAAGTTAACATCTAGGATGCCCTTGCTTTCAAATGTAGATTCTGTCTTTCTAAATCTTGCTTGCCAGTAGGACTGTGTGTTACGTACATTTACAACTCCATCCACACTTTTTCCGACCTGCCCACCAGTCCCCATTTGTACTCGCAAGGCACCAAGTACACAGAAACATAGGCAACCGCTTTTTAGGGTGTCGCTGACATCATCTCTAAGTTTCAAGGTTGCCAAAGACTTGAAGGAACTATCCCACTGGAAAGCCCTGAAGTCCTGAGACTGGCATCCTAATTTCAAGCATATTCAAAATCGTTTATCTGTTTGAAATCAGTAAAGTGGGTTGTACAAGTATCTGGACTCTATGGCCATCGAATTAAATCATTTCATAACTATGGTAGCTGCATACAGACTTAATATTACGAGATTAGAAAAAGAAAAGTGGCCGAACATTAACACCACACGCTCCTATGTGCGAGATAACTCATTTCAGCCAGCTGGCTTACCGACCGCCTCCCTGGGAGTTGGAGAGAAGGCCTGCGATCTTCTGGGACTTTGCCGTCCTCTGCAAGCCTCTCTCTTGGCCCCCAGATTCTAAGTAGCCTACTTAGCATATCCGTTTGCATGTAAAAAGGGATACAAACTGTAACCTGAGGCCAGGCCCATCTTAATTAACATTTCAAATCAGAGACTGTGAGCAGATATTTTAAGGAGGTGGGGAAAAAAAAAAGGCATGAAAACTGGCTGGATGGGATAAAGCCAAGCCTATGGAGGCCTAATTTACTGAGCATTATTAAACAAAGATTTCCTAAAAAGATAGCAATGAAAGAAATGGATCTCTACATAGAGTGATGTGCATTAAGAACCTAAGCTCATGTCTTTTAAAATGGGAGCAGCTGTGTCTCGTTTTATTCTTCTAAGTAGGTTAGTCTACAGTAAAAAAAAAAAAAAAAATCAGACAACAAGTTAATAGGGGCTACATCTGATGTCTTGCATAAATACATGCATACATGCGTGCATCATTCCTACACACACACACACACACACACCTCTTCCAGGAAGATTCTTAATCGCTTGCATTCCTAACATGGTTGTTTAGAAATGGTTTGTAATGGGAGGGAATTGAAAGCTTGGAATCATTGAGGGACATAGTCTATACAGAAACCAAACTGGATTAATCGGATCCTGAAAGGTTTTGTTGGTATTGTTGTTAAGTCTAAGTGTTTTATTCTACCCTTCCTATACCTAGAGGCATCTAGAATGGAATAACCAGTAGTCTTCAAGCCATCAGTCAACCTAAAGAAAAAGAAAATACATTAACAGAGCTATGACTATGTCTTCAGTACCAATCAAGTATGTAGTATTGTGGCTTTTTCCTTTGTTGTAGCACAGATTTTGAGGCAGGTGGGATGTTAATTATACATAAATAAGTAGCCAAAATGTTTGTCTCCAAAGAATTGGAATTTCTGAATGTTTCACTCCATGTCTGATGAGCCTACAGTCATAAACTCGGTCACCACCCAGGAGAAGAGTCTGGAGAGAGGTTTCAATTATTCAGTTCCTATAAAAAAATTAGTTCCTCAGGAGTTTCTCCCATCATGGTGATCATGATTTAGACAATTCATAGATTGTTTACTGTAGTCAAAATTATACACACACAATGTCTTCAGTTGTCTTCAGTATAGAAGGTGGTCATAGACCCTGTCAGCTCACACACTGACAACACTGATCTCGCTATAATCACACAATTGAAGATGATGCTTATGCCAGAGGGGCTGTTGAACATGTTCCACCTCACCCTCTGGAATGATTTAACAGATGGACTCTGAAAATGTGGAAATGTATCTGCTCCCACCCTTGTGTCTCATATCAATTTAAGAACACCAGTACCAGCAGAAGAATTGAGGCAAGATCTTAGACTTAGAACTGTCCTTGGCTTACCAAGGTGTGAAGAACAAGACTCTAGATGTGACTCAGACCTTTCTCATACACTCTTTTGGTCTTCTACTATCCTGTGATAGGCATCCATCCCTATGTCAAAAAACAGTCAATCAGAGAATAAGGACACAGCTTTTCATGTTAGTATATGTGTAATATTGGTGATTATCTCATTTAGTTATGTTCTGTAAGACAAAAATGTATATGAATTTTTACTATCCATGAAATCATATTTTAAACATGTTAGCTATGGGCTTGGAAGATAGGTCAATGTGTTTGGCTCTCAAAACCCTTATAAGAAGCCAGATATAGTACGATGTTATCCCAGTGATTTTAAGAAAGGTAGCAGGCAGAGACAGGAAAATGGCCCAGAAGCTCTGGAGCCAGTTAACATGGAGTATACAAAGTATTAACAGGAAAATACAAGAAAAGCCTGCTTCAAAATAAGGTGGTGGTGCACACCTTTGATCCTAGCATCAGGGAGGCAGAAGCAGGAATATTGATGTGAGTTCAAGGACATCTTGGGACAGCCAAGGCCACACAGAGAAACCCTGTCTCAAAAACAAACTAACAAACAAAAACAAAAGTAAAACAAAACAACAATAAAATAAAATCAAAATGGAAGGAAAGAATGAAGTCCTGAGAAATTCTCAGTGGCCATGTACATGTGCATACCATGGCAAATCTACACCTACATTCACAAGCCAGAGCCTTTTATATATACTAGATACACGTAGCTGTTATTAGTTAAAATAAATAATCATTAGAATAAGATGGTGTTGTGCATGTCCCCTAAGTATTACATGGTATTCTTCTGTATTTGGATTTCACTAACAAAATACTGTCGGCCTTATGGTTTATGAAGAACTGAAACTTATCTACCAGTCATGAAAGTAAGGAAATGGATACTATGTTAACTATCTCAATCTTTTTTCTGGTGAGGGTAACTTGCCAGGTTGCATGCACACTGCCAACTTTTTATGATGTCCTCAGGTTGTTGAAGTAGCTGAGAGTCTATTTTCTAAAGGCCTAAGCACCGCTTATTTAGGCTTCTTCTCCGAAAGTCTTGTCTCCTCTAAAGAGACCCTATCTCCAGCTGCCACTTCCTTGAAGTTTAATATGCTCAGTCCTGAGCCTGGAGGCAGCGAGGATGATTGGGTAGTGTCTGAGTTGTCAGTGAACCTTAAGAGGAAGGAATGATCATGTACCATTCATTAACATAGTTTATGACTGTGCCTTCAGTGTCAATCAACTATATATTCTGTGACTTTTTCTTTGTTGCAATAAACATTTTGAGGAAGATGGGGTATGAATTATAAATGAGTAAATATCTAAAATATACATAATCATATACATTGTCCTCTGGACCACAAATCCTCAGGCCATGTCACTTTTATCCCAAGTCCCTCAAATTATGGCATTTTCATATGTAAAATAGATTCATTATAACAATCTCCACATCTTTATATGTTCCAGCATAACCCTAACTTAAAGATCTAAAAAATCGTCAAAATCAGCTAATGTTTCTTCTGGTTTCTGTGAACTGTGAACTGGCAAAATCAAATATCCTCTTAGTTTCCACACTCAGATGGGCATAACTGACATTCTAGTCACAGGAGAAGTCCATAGAAGTGAAAGACATGGTAATGGGCTCTGCACAGGCCCAGATGTAGAACCACCCCCATCATTATCTGATTTGTGAGCAGAGGCAGAAGTGGGGTGGTGCTGCCGCTGTGTCCGTGCTGTTCTTCCAAAGCAGTTTCATGTCCTGGTTCCAGCTCAGTAGCACATTTACTGCTGGGTGTACCTATAGGCATCTTGGATGAAAAGTGCATATTTTGTTAATCTGCTGGCCCAGGAGACATCACCAATATCTTGGTGATGGCTTTCTACGTGGACTCTACTACTCACTGGAGCATCTCCTGGAAGCCTCTAGTGGGAAGCACCACATATATGATGTCCATTGGCTAGGAGAAGGTTCCTGAAGTGATGCAGGAACACTTTAAGAGGGTACAGTGAGCAGAGCATTGAGGGGTGCAGGCCAGCAAGTGCTTATTGCAGCTTGAGGTGCTCTGTCCTTGGCAGTCTTGAACATTCTTCAGAGGTGGATAGAGTCATTTTGGCATTATCTTTCTGAGAAGCAGCTGGCCAGTGCCTTCTAATGTCCAGACAGCTGACTGACCACACACTCAGTGTTCTCTTCCCAGCACAATCTCTCTGTTTCAGAAATATTAAGCTAAGAGTTTCTGTTGTATTCTAAGAACTCTTGCGTGTTTTCCTATCCTTCTCCATTTTACTGTAAACATCAGGAAAATGTTTATCATCAACCTCTTTTTAGAACTATCTCCATGCAAATAATCTAACTGACTGCTTTCCAAGGTTGATACCCTGGGAAACACTGGAACACAAATATAATGCAGCCAAGGTGTTCATATTTTATGACAGAGTTTTTTCCAGTTCCCAGCAATGTGCTGCTGGGCAGAATGGCTTTTCCTGTCTGTGCTTCTACCCACATTATTTTCTTCAGCACTTGGATAGACTCTAAGAAGACTGATTCTGTGCCTGATTCTCATGTTATTCTGGGCCCATGTTAGAGCTTCCCTCTATGGTTTGTCCATGGAGAGGTGTGCTTTGCATAACACACAGAAAACTTCTTCCTCCATCTACTCATTATCCCAGTTTCAAAATTGCTCTCATGTTTTAGGGTGCTTGCTAGCTGGGCTCAGTGGCACATACCTGTAATGCCAGCATCTGGGGAAGCAGAGGCAGATAGGTCTCTGTGAATTTTAGATTGTTCTGGTCTGGCATGTGCATGCATGTGTGTGTGCACTCTAGCATGTGTGTGCGTTTCTGAAAGTTTGGAAGGCTAGGCCACTCATATCTAACTGCCTGCATATTTGCTGTGTGCTTTGGACCCAATTCCTGGTTCATGGATGGCGCCCCCACGTGATCATTTCATAAGGCCTCTAACAGCATTCATAAGGTCTCCACTCCCACAACCCCACTGGCTCCTGCTGTTCCTGTTATTGCCTAAGGATGAAGATTTCAGCCTATGGAGGGAGGGTGCTTGCACAGTCAGGTCACAGCAGCTGGCTTAGCTGATTTGTGTTGAATTGAGAGAACAAGAGTAACTCCTCACCCCTGTCAGCCTCAAGCTCACCAGAGCCATGCAGCTCACACACCTAAGGACAGATGGAAATCATTCCTTTGAAAAGTTAATTGCATACGGTTTCTATATTGAGACTTCTTTTTTCAATTTACCTTTCAGGAAAAGGGATGGGAGGCAGGGGAAAAATTCTTTGAAAATTAAAAAAAAAACAAAAAAAATAGCGGTCGTGAAATTTTTATGAAAATATTTTATGTCATGTAAATAGAAGAAAAGACTGTGAAAAAATATTAAAATATTCTTTTACATGCAGATGTTTGTATCAATCTTGTGGGTTATACAAGGGTCACAGTCAAAGTGAATATTTTCTTCAGGTTTTAATGTATCAGTTTCTGATGACACATTATTAGGATGCAGCTAAAAATAGAACTATATAAGGTCACAGGAAGGTCACTTTAAATAAATCCCTAAAAACAAAGCAAATGTAAGGATTATTTACATATGTGACAGTAAAGCCTACCAGAGGCAAACCTCAGCTACACCACTTCTAATACTCTCAGTGTATTTTCTTCAGCTGTACCAGGAAATCGAGACTGGGAAATTTATAAAGAACAGATACTCAGTCTACTCATAGTTCTGCATGCTGGGAATTTCAAAAGCTTGATGTTGATGTCTCTTGAGAGACTTCATATTGCATCATTTCACTGCGAAGGCAAAGGGGCAAGAAAGGTCAAAGGTGAGGCATGTGGTGAGGGCTCACCTTCGTTTTGTTTTAAATCCATCTTCCTCAAAAGTAGCCAACTCTGCAAGAGCAATGTGAATACATTCTTGAGAGTAGAACTCTCATGATCAAATCACCATTCTTTGCCCCATCTAGGGCTTAGCATCCCTATATTGAGGGACCCGGAGAAAACAGTCAGACCTTGGAAAATCTTATTCCTTCCTGCTGGGAAGAAACTCTCATTAGGCACATGATTTTACCACTGCAGAAAAGTTGTTACCATTTGGACTTAAGGTCACTCTATAAAAGCACAGATCACATATAGGAAACACACAGCAGCTGCTTTAAAAATATATCAACAAGGGACTATATTTAGATTCAGCCACAATAGTGCAGTTCATTAGTATGGCTCACAGGGGCAAATGATTTCTTCATTTTATGAATGACAGTGCCGAGGCCCTTGGTGATTAAGCAACTTGTTCAAGGTAGTAGCTCAAGATAAACCACTTACTTATCCAATTGGCTGAACAGAAACTCAAATCCAGGAAAATGAAACAGCTGAAAGACTCCTTGCTAAGCAGTGCCTTTCCCACACAAGGAAACATGGCTAAAAATGATCTTATTAGATTTGTTGACTAATGCATTGTTTACTAACTCTATGATTCCATCCATTAACTTGGAAATCAGTTTTCAATTTTCCTTTAGAACTTCCAAACCTGTACATTGTTAGCATCCAATATGCTTTGAGACAATGTGAATGCATCCTGATACAAAATTATTAACCTAAAAAAAGTTCAAATATTTTAAGTTCTGGGGGCAGTAACACAATTGTATGGTTCTTGAATATTAATTTGTAGATGGTAGCATTGTACAATTTCAAACAGATGGACACACCTGAAAATGACTTCTTTTAGTAAGCTCAAGATCTGGCACATAGAAAAATTCAAAGTGACATTTAGAGCCCTGAGTTTCATACACTCAAACATAAATCGGACAGCAGATGTCAATGCAGAAATAACACAGGTATGAACATGTTTCATTCCCTTTTTATTAAATACACTTTTTTGTATTAAATAAACTCTCGTTCAGGATAATTCCTGGATAAAGACCTTACTCACAAATGCTGGCTCTCTTTCTTAATTCAAGCATGTAGTTTAAACTTTTTTACTAGACCCTTCTGTGTCAGACTCTATAAACTTATGGGAGTAAGTAGATCGTGTCTTCAGGTACCATTGCATTTGACAAAAAACACAGATCTCAGATTTAAAAAGGAATTAATAAATAACTCTTCATAGTTTCATCATTTCTTCTAAATGTGAATAATAAATTGAATTACATTCACATTATAGTATGTGACGAGAACCCAGTAAGGAGTCAAAAATAGGAAAACTATCAGAAACAATACATTGTGATAAGTGAACTTGCTTCTTGTAGATTCTTCCTGCCAGAAAAATATGTAATGTGAACAGAATTTCATGAAATTTTACAAAAATAACTTAAAATTTAAAAAATAAAGGAAATAGATAAAATGTATAAAAGATCTTTAAAATCCCAGTTACTAGCAGTAAGCACTTAAGCAGGAGTAGCAGGAAAGATAAAACAGAAAAAGAGAGAAACATTATCCATAAATCTATAGAGGTTCTTTCAGTAATCAGACTATCATGCTTCAGCTAAACTAAAAACTGAAATTATATTCAGAAATTGTAGATGGGAATGAAGCCAAGTGGTCCAATTCTTAGTTCTAATGAGCATAAGGCCTTGGATACAATCTCTAGTAACAAGGAAGCAGAACACACACACACAAACATAAATACACACATCCTCACACTCACACATACATACAAGGACTAGGCAAGGTAAACACTTTAAATAGTATAATATAAACATCTAGAGATCAAAGCAAGGATGTCATATATATACATATATATGACATATATGATATATATATATATATATATATATATATATATATATCCCAGGCATGAGTTTATATTGCTGGTACTCAAAAGGATAAAATAATAGAAATGATGTCACACCATCCTGAAGAAGTACCTTTTAGCCCAAGAATCATGAATCTTATTTCTGTTTGTTTTTACACTTATATGTTGGCAATGTGTTAGTGTGTGGGCTGGGCACCCACATGCATTCATCAGACTTGTTAGGCAGCAAGTAACCTTTCCCACTGAGCCATCTCATGAGCTCCCTAAAAATCATGCTTCTAAAAAGAAATGCTATCCATTTATAAGTGTGTGAAACCTTTTCTAGGGAGATGCAATGTACATGTCTACTCCTCCCAAATAAGAAACCAATGACAGATCAAAATACAAGTACCACCAAAGTCCAACTTGGAGAACCTACTAGTTTTATTTGGGTTACTTATGGAAGTATGGGTGAGGGGTTACTTACAGAAACAGAAACAACTCAAAGACAGCTAAGAGTCCATGCCAGCTGGTGACAGCTCACAAAAGCTGGGAAGCCTGAAGCAGACTGCACAGCCTGCAGGCAGCAAGACAGGCTGGGAAGCGCCCTTTCCAGGTGCCTCCATTGGTCTAAGCTTCTTCCAGGAAACTTGGTCGATTTCTGCTTCTTCCTGGCAGCTGCTTTGGTTCTAGAACCTATTTTTGCAGCTTAACTTTGCTTAGTCGAAGAAAAACTCTGATTTTTTTTCTCTAGTATGGACAGACCTAATGACTCAGGTAAGTTTCAGGGACTTTCTGAAGGTAGAGTTATTTATCTTCATGCATAAGGAGCATCCCTGAAGGATGCAATGTTTTGGTTTCAGAGGTAACTGTTAAAGGACAATAATGACAAGAGAAAGCAATGCCTTGTTACACAATGGCTTTAAACTATACTAGCCAGTTGTGTTATTTGTCAACTACTAAACATTCAGGATCTACTTCAAAATGATTAAAATAAGAATCAAATTATAAAGAGAACACTATGGCTGAAAATAAATGAATAATACAATGTAAGTATTTTGAGATCATGTTCAGTGTTTCTTAATTATGATTAAGATTTTGGAGACAGTTTCTATTCTCAATAAGAAAAAAAGAAGAAAGTTGGAAAGTTCAAAATCTCAACTGAGAAACAAGTATGAAAAGGTATAGTGGAGAGGATTAAGTAAGAAAAAAAAACTAAAAAATCCTTACATATACATGACAAAATAGAAAACAAGTCAAACTGATTTCAATGATCAAAGCAAGCATTTTCTTATAAAAATTTAAAGTAAACACATCATTAGAGCTAATAGGAAAAGTTATTGTAAAAAACTCAGCGAAAGGAAAGGAAAGATGGCTCAACAGGTCAGAGCTACTCTTGCTGAGGATCTGAATTCAGTTCCTGGAACCTACATGAGGCTGTTTACGATCGCCTGTAGCTCCAGCTTCAGGGGTCCAATACCCTCTCCTGGCCTCTGTAGGCAACTGAATTCATGTGTGTGTTCACCCTACCCACCCCCAACACATACACATCTATAATTAAAAACTGAAAAGAAATCTAAAATACACAAACCTACATCTGAACTTATCTGCCTTCCTTAGAATCTATTATGCTTCCAAAAGAGTTAACTCTTAACAATGTTTTACTTTGGGAATTCTTAAGCAAGTTCCTGGACAGTGAGAGCAGAGAACCTGGACAAGTTATTTTGGCACTGCTGTGGCACAATATTTGTCACTGCTGAATGGAGGAATGTTCTGTTTTGATTCATGGTTGCTGAGGGTCTCAGTCCATCACAGTGGAGACAGGCATGATGGAACCACTTCAGCCATGGCAGAAGGTACATAAGTGATAGCTGGTGTAGCAGAAAGAAAAGAAAGGCATGGACCAGGAACTAGGGTATAGCTGTCAAAAACCTGTCCCTAGTGATTGATTTATATAATACAGTCCCTTTCTCTCTCAAATCATGCCACCAGCTGAGAAACAAGAATTATAAAGATGAATCTGTGGATGACATTTCCGGTTCAGTCAGTAGCATTCCATTCCAAAGCCTCTTGGGTATCTCATGCTGTGAAATTCATGTTTTAGTTCAATCTCTGTATTCTCCTTGAATGTCCAATAGTGCTCCAAAGTCTCTTCTGAGAGTAAACTTAAGTGTGAGCTCCTAGGAAACAGAAAAGAAAGTCAGTCATGTATTGCAAGATATAATGGCTCACAGTAAGCATGCCCATTTCAAAGTGAAATGCTAGGAAGATAACCAGGAAAGATGGAGCAAAGCAATAAAGTGCCCGTCAAGGCAGGCATGAAATACTGTAGCTTTATGCCCCATAGACGGAGCCTGAGCCATCACAGTGGTGTGAGCTCCAGCAGGCTTGGCCAATCCTGTCCCTAAGACTCTACTGCCCATAGCACACATGACCTTTCTCAAGCTGTTCCCCCACAGTGCACACAGCTTTACTCAGCAGACACCTCTTATCACTTGTGCCTTGGATGTACTGGGCTTTCCACTGCTACTTAATGTTGTCTTAGGGTGAGATGTGAGACATGGAAGACAGATCCAAGAAGAGCAGCAGGAGATTGATCAATGCTGAAGAAAGAGAAAAACAAATAATAGTGACCAAAAAAGAAATCACGGAAGAAATGCTCAAAGGTGAGGAAGGAACCAGGCTTGTAGATTGAAAAGGCTCACTGCGTGTCAGGTCATGAAATACCAATGTGTGGTCTTTTTGGAATTCTAAACACACTGAGAATATGATACATTCTTCTGAATAGGAAGTTTGTGACAAAGAGAAGGTGATCCACCAGGCATCAGATTTCGTATCTGCAACATTGCTAGGTCCATGAAAGTCTCATATCTACAAAGACTCCTGAGAGCCTGGAATTCAATGCAGTCTTCCTATAAGCAAACCAATTATTATCTACCTGATAGAATGAAGATATTCTTGCATATGGGCAACAATAATAATATATACTATCTCTGTCAAATTCAGGGATCAAGCTCATGTCCTCAGGCATGACAGCAGATGCCTTTACCTATTGAGTCATTTTGACAGCTGATAATATATAAATAACTCTGTAGCCCAACCAATGGAAGTAATAGAATACAGATACTAGTGAGAATCAATAAATCTCTAAAATGGAAGATACATTCAAGTCTCCATGTTATGGGCAAATCAAGAAATAAATAGACCAGTAAAACAGACTGAAAAATAAATATTAACATACATGAAAATCTAATGTGATTAAGGTGATGGTCCTATTCTGTGTGAAAAAAAAACAGACAACTTAATATATTGTCCTGTTTAAAAATGTTAAATTGATAGTCAGCCAAAAGATAATAAAATTAAGTTCTGTGTGACAGATCATAAATTAAAACTATACCAAAGCCTTGAAAATATTTTTTGCAGACTGTTGTTTATTGCATACTCTAGATTGCATATAAATCACAATGATGGGGATTCACTGCTTCCTATAAAGAAACAAAGAGATGAGAGATAAGAAAGACACTGTAGAACTGCACAAAAAATCTAAGGATTTTTTGAATGACAGATGAATCCATAAAGAAAATTTGTAGACAAAAACATGAATCTTAAATATTCTAACATAGAAGAAAGGAAATCCATATTTATAATATATAAAAATTCTATAAATTCACAAGGCAGGAACAGAAACTATTTGAGAAAAATAAATTGAAGGGATAACTCATCAATGAGGAAAGCAAAATAGGTGCTAAACATGAAGTTTTCCAAATATTGCAGTCCTCCAAAATGTGCAGTAAAGTGTTAGGGAGGCAACATGACAGATACTATTTATAGTAGGTATATGAAAAGTGTCCTTCACAAACACCAGCAGTGACCAGGCCAGTGTGTAGAGACCTTAACCAGTCTAGCAACTGAAATAAAGCACACACCTTTTTTGACATGTCAATCTCACTTCCAGGAATTTCTCTAACTGAAGGAGAAGAAAAATAAAAATCCTTTGGCTAGCTGTACATCTGGATGTGGTCCAGAGAATTGTATGGCATGGGAAAAAATACACAAAGTTTTAAAATACACAGCTATGACTAGGAAGAGTGAGGATAAATTAGGGGAAAGGTTCTGCACTGAAGAACACTCTAATCTGGCTATCTGTAATGCCTTACCTTTCACTGGATTAAATGACACATGAACCTAAAAACATGTTAGTGGGACAATTGAGGACATTTATATATGGATCACTTTAGATAACAGTATCAATCTGAAACCACCTAAATGTGACTCCTTATATCCAGAGGATAGTCATGCAAAGTCAAATTCAAATCTCAAGTTGAACAGTGTTGACAACTCTCAAATGTCTCAGTTCAGTATTAATGTTTGGTTAATACAGGAGCTAGGTAGATGGTTTTCCTATTATTTTTCAGTTTTTCTATGGGTTTAATCTTTTTTAAATATTATGGAGGGCAATATTGAAATGTTACCTTATATAAAACAAAGAGAAAGTTTTGAATCTGGTGTGGCCCAATCCTAGATGACAGTGAGAGGTTGGGATTGGTTTGTAGCTGCTGGTGAATTTCAGCCCTTGGTGATCCTTCCGAGGCTGAAAAGGTAGTCCCAGCAAGCACCAGCAGTAGGAAGCATGGGTTTGGAACTTAGCTCCTGGCTACTGTGTTGCCTCTGACCCCTGTTCTCCATGAGGCCCAGATTTAATCGTTCTTGCCTGTGCTTTGAAAAAAGTAAGATAGAAGCTCCAGGTAAGCAGGATACCTGAGTCTACTCACTTAAGGTTACAACTGCTCATGATCCAGGCAGGCACAGTTTACAAATTTTCTAGAAAGATCAGAGAGACTATACCTCCCGGAGAGGGTGAAGGAAGAAAAGAAGGGCAAACATGAGATTCTATAAATGCTTTCAGTTCTGTTGTCATGAGCAACTTCTAAAGCTAATCAAGTTCACAAAAAATGTAATGGATCTGTACCCTGTGAGAAATGAGATAATTCATTTGGAAATTCACCAGGCCTTTGAGAAAATGGATACTGTATATGTATGTATTCACTGACACCTGGCAGGCCTAAGATCGTATATGCCAGATTTTAGCCTGGAGGTAATTTTTATCAAGAAGTTATAAACCTCTGAAAATAGAGGTTAATAGAAAAAGCTGAAGTATCCTTAATGACCAGGTTGCTACGGCAACAATATAAGCTTAGTGCTAGCATCAAATATTTGCTACATTTATGGTTCTTCGTCTCCCTTGATAAATTATTCTTGAGTAAACCAGGAGCATGAGCTGACCAGCTCTGAAGAATTTCTTCCTGTGTCCTCTAATCAGTGAGTCAGTGGATAATCAGGTAGTACAGCAGGTAGAAAGGTAGAAAAAAAAATATAAAAACCACAATACACCATAGCCAGTGTAAGCAAGAAGGCCTGCACTAAACAGTACTATGCATGTAACTTACCACTTCCTTTTTTGGGAGGGGGTGAATCTGTGTGTGGTATGTGCATGTTCACATGTGTGAAGGCATGAATATCTTTCTGGATCACTCCATATTATTTACTGAGACAGGGCATCTCAGAATTCTGAACCAGAGTTTACCAATTTCTACATGTCTGTCTATGTAACTAACTTTCCATGGGCCTCAGGATAGCTGAGCACTGCCCTTGCAGGCATGACATCACATCCACCAGACTTTAACTTGGGCTCTGCAGTTCTGAACTCCTTACTCAGGCTTCAGCCCTGACCTAACCTGTAAGAAGGGGAAAACAGTAGAGATGAACCCTAAATAAGTATATAACTGTGTAAATAAAAATGTAAGTAAATAAAATAAGTCATTTATTTTTATCATTAGCACAAGGAAGGAAACATGCACCTCCTTTCTTTGTGACAATTCACACAGTAGGCAGGAGGTATTTCTACATATTGGAGACTCCATTCTCAGAAACTGCAGAGCAGGGTTTCAAAGTGTGATGACTCAGGAGACCACTCTGGCTTGTCAGTCAAAGCCTGGTCTCTGGTGGGGTCATGTTTCCCACAGAAATACATGCTTATTCTGTTTCTGTCAATTGTCAATAACATGTTCATTTTCTGTAATAAAGAACAAACCATCACTTTCTCAAAAATCTTATCACAAACCTAATCATTCTTCTCGTTCATTCCACAAAAGCATTCTGGCATTGCAAGCAGGGATGTGCAAAAACTTCCTGAAGAGATGTTAGGTTTTAATTGACAGTAATCATTCATTTTAGAGGGATACTGACAGATCATTATGGATCTTAAACTCTTATCTGCATTTTCTAATCTTATTAGGCATAAGACATAACAAAGGGATTATAATTTGTCCATAATGAAACAGGAAAAGCAAAGACAAGACATAATTGCTCCTTTAAGCACAAAGCAAGGAAGGCCCTGCTTCTTTAACAGTGGACACAGCATAGCAACTACATTTGCAGGACTTAGCTCACCTTCAAAGATCTCAGTAGATCTGGAAACGGATTAACTTTAGACCAAGTATGCAGATCCACAAGAATTATCTGACCCCTTCTCACTCTTGCAACAATGGAAAGTAATTGTGTTAATTGTTATCTGTTCAGTTATTGGGTAAACCCAAATTATGAGTAATATCAAGAGCACAGTGAAGGCTGAAGGGTGGGTGGGACTCCTGGGGTACAGCAAGCCATCCTTGTGGAAGGGCAAGCCATCCTTAGGTGTCCTTTGGCTCACTCATTCACACAGGACAGCATAAACGTCACATAAAGAATGTTTTCATGAACAAGGCAGATAAGCACTTACAGAGAAAGGAGGTATTTTTCATGACTTTTAGTTTGACCAGTCAATAAGATAGACCATACCAATTAAATTAGTCTAGATTTTCAGTGGTACAGACTACAGTTTTCCACAGAAATCTCTTTCCATCATCTTCTAATAATAAGAACGGTCTTTCCAGCCTCTTTTGTAGATAATATTTTCCTGCAGAAGCAACCAAAGTGTAAGCATCCCATGTCATTCCCGAGCTGTGCTTAAGATAGTGGGTTTCCTGGTTGCAGTGGGACATCTACAACAAAATGCTCAAAGCCCAGGCACAGGGAACATAATGAGAGGGGTGGAAAGCATGTGACACCCCAAGGAGCAGGCTGGCTGCTGTTTGATAGTGTGTTCGGGACAGGACTGAGATGTTACACCTAATATCAACAAAATGGTTGCCTTCATGAGACCTGCAAAGACCAAACCAGTCACCATGCTGACATGGATGGTGAAAAACTTCACAAAACCCACGCTCCAGGTAAAGAGCTTTGGACAGTACTGGCTTCTGAGGAGGGAACAACCTATGGTATTTGTTCATTTTTTTCAGAGACCCCAATCCTTAGGGTTCAACCCTAAACACATGCACTTAAGGATGATGTTGAAGAGAACAAAGGGAGAGTCTGAAGAGAGAGGAGGGTAGAAATGAGGAGTGGAAATGATTTAAGCATAGTATACTCACATATAAGATCCTCAAACAAAGGATGGAAAATGACACTGGATCACACACCTTCATTCTCATATCTTTTTGACAAGTTATGTACAGCTCAATTTTATCCATGCAGGGGAGGACAAGATTCTAGCGTGCTGGAGAGAAACACACTGGAAAAAACCTGGGTTCCTCCATGAACCTGAAGTCCAGATTGTTGCCTTTAACCTGCTCCACACCTTGGATTTATTGTAAAAGAACCAACATGCACTTTCTCTCTGCAGCTCAGCCCTACTGGGCAGAGTTGAGGTTTCTAATGCACAGGACCAGGATGGAGTGATTATCTACCTCAGGTGACATAAAAGCACCTCCGAATCCTGAAAAAGTAGGAAGGAGGTTCCTGTGGGAAGCCCATTTTAGCAAACTGCACTTCTGTCTTCTGTAACTACAAAATAATGTGCCCCACATCAAGCAGCGCTTTTAAATGAATGTCTGACATGATGGAAATGTGAATGACACTAAGTGCCTGGTATTGCTTACAACCCAGGAGCCAGGAATAGTTCAGTGTGAGATTGATAAATTAGGGAAATTGCCAGGGAAAACCAGAAGAACATAAATAGGCCAAGGGCAAGATGCGACAGTCAGAAGCCAGATACAAACAGCAGAGATTAAAGAGGGTCTGTCTACATCAACACTACTGTGTCAGGAAGGCAAGAACAACTGCAGAATGAAGGCTGAAGACCAGCCAGCAAAACAAGGTTGTTATTTAAAAGCCTGAGATGCTTATATATTAAGGGGAGTATGACATTTCAGGTCCAGCCAGTCGTATTTCTTCTTTCTTGGCAACGCTGAAGACCTTATTAAGGATGGTGTCTAGTTTTATTCTCAACACTTTAAGAGCAACATGGCAAAACTGGAGTGAGTCCAACACAGAGCAACAGAAATGATAAGAGGGTAGGAAAAGAAAGGCTGAGAGGAAAGGTTGATATCTGGGATTGTTTAGCCTGAAGAAGCAGGAAGGCGGAGAGTTGACATATAATCTCTTTGACTGCATGCCTGGCGATTATAGTGAGCATGCTGAGTAGCCCTTTCAATGCAGTTAATGAGTATAAGAAGGCAAATTTATACTGTGGTCTTGGATTAGGATGATATCAGGAAGTATTAGGGGGGCAGAATTCTCCATAAAACTTCATAGAAAAAATTGGCCCAATTATTTTTCTTCATGGTGTAGAGAATACTGCAATGCAGTGGGTATTTTCATGATCTTAGAGGCAGAGGGCAAGCCAGGCTAAAGCAGATGAGATGATTTACCTAGCCATGGTTACTTAAGGGGTGGGCGTATTTCATCAGGCTCAATTGCCATGTTTTGTACAGCTTCTCCTATAGGGTATGGGGGGGGATTTAATGGTCATTAAATGATTTCCTTGGGTTTCAATATTCAACCCATTTTTCATCTGTGTTTCAGAACACAAAGGGTAGTTAGAATTTTATAGTCTACACCCTCTCATTGGCCCTGTTGAGGTAAAAAACTCAATGCCCATTGCTGCCAAAATAATGCTTTTTATACTCAGACCAATACTGGTTTATTACAATGGATCTTAAAATGTGATTTGTCCACTCCTTGGTACAGCTGAGCCATTTTCATTTTTCAAGGTCAAAATTTTTTATGTAAAAAAAAGGTTATATTTGCTAATTTTTCTGTGCTTATTTTTGTGCCAATGATGAAAGGCAACTAGGAATGAAAGAGCTTGTGGCCTATCCAGAATGAAAGCCAATACACCAAGCCTTAATAATGGTCACTGTGTTTCTCATGGGAAGGGTACTATTTGTACAAAAATAAAACGTTCTTTTTTATTTTGCTCTTTAATGTTGATGCAGTGATATGAGTTATTAATTTAATTAAATCAGTTTCGTTTTATTGTACTCACTTTTAGAATGTTGTACGACAAAATACAAAGTGTGTAAAAGAATTCACATCCTGCTGTGTGTGAGGTGTTGGCTGTCTCATGAAGATGTGCTCAGCAATTGAATTGTGGGCAGAGCCAGTGACATTTTCCTTAGGACATCATTTTTGTTTAGGAGAATGATTGGCAGACAAATCTGGTTTTTCACCCTTGGATACTTGGCAGATGTTCTGCTAAAAATGAACTTGGTAAACTTGTCACTCCAGGGAATAATACAGTGTTGTTTACAGCCAAGACAATCCAGGCTTTCAAGGAAAATTTAGTCTTAGGACAGATTCTCAACCTTCACTTTCCTCTTGAGGTATTCTTGAATTATTCTATTTGTAAACTAAGAAAATCTATAAGTATTTAGAAAATTGCCATTAGTTGATATATCAATATTTTACCATGTGCCAATATTTATTTACAAATAAATAGAAGATAAATTCAGAGTATAATTCAAGTCAAATAATTTTCAATATAGAAAGATACGAAAAATTTCCAATAAAGGTTTGGATTCTACATTAAAACTAAAATTTAAAAGCTATCATATCATTGTAATATAATATCAAAGAACACTATGTGCAGTTATTTATTAAAATATCTTTCATTTCTAGCTGGCTCTTTGAACTCTAAGGTTACCTGTACATGCACCAAATCAAGAAATTGCAAAAATAACTTTAAATACCAATCAAAAGTAGACATTCCATTTCTCAAACACTTTTCTTGTTTTGGAAAAATATTTAGTTACTTGTTTTTGGAGGAAGGTCCAGCTGTGTTTTCAGGTGCTGATTTCAGTGCCTTGAGATCTGGCTACCACCCTGTCATGGGTATTGTTATAATGTTGAACAATCTCCTGGAGCCCTGCCATGAGAAGGAATGTTCCCCAGTTATCCCTGATTGGCTGGTTAAAAGGTCTACACAGGGAAGAGGGAGGTAGGCTTGTCCAAAGTCTGTGGGCTTTGAGAACAGAGGGATTACAGGAGAGAGAAACAGAAAGAGGAGGAGGATGTAAGCAGAAAGCGGCCACAGGTTAGCTCCAGAGAAGCATATGGCTGGCATGGGTGGAGGAGGCCCAGATAAGAGAATAAGCAAGTATTTATGGAATTATGGGTGGGAGGTAGCCTGGGATGGGGCTGGGAGTTAAAGGTAGTTTAGATGGCTAATATCTTCCCTGCTCCAGATAAGGCTATTCTAAAATATATCAGGTGTCTTGGTCTTTTATTGATTATAATAACAGGTTACATAGCATTGCCACCATAATAGTTTTAGGGCTCATAATAAACATTATTAAACCATACTTTTATATTAACAGCAACAACTTATGATTTCATATCATGGGTTTATTACCATAATTTTACAGAATCAAATATTTTAGAAATGTATGGTTTTATCTCCAGTAAAGGACATATTAATATGTACAGCTCCCATCAAATTGTATTTCGATTTCTCTCTCTCTCTCTTTTTTTCAATGTAAAAGGTCCTAGAAAACAAAGGCTTTAAGATCTGATTGATTAGACAATGGTTTTGTTTTATCCTTCTTGGCTGTATTACTGGCATGTTGTTCTGTTTTTCTTTTCTTCTTGGTATGTATAGCATTGTGTGTGTGATATTCATAAATGTGTAATTTTTTGGTGTATATAGGGTGTGTATGTTGTGATATATGGACAACTGTGCATGTGTAACTTCTTTGTGTGTGCACATGAGAAGGTCAGAGGTTGTCTTCAAGTATCTTCCTCTATCTTTCTCCACATTATTATTTGAGGCAAGGTCTCTCCTTGAACCTAGAGCTCATTGGTTTGCCTGGGTTTGCTGGGCAGCAAGCCAAAGGATTGTCCTGTTTCTACAGGCAGATGCACCACTGCAGCCAGCTTCTGTGTGCTTGAAGAGGATCCGAAGTAAACCCTCATGCTTACGCAGCAGGCATGTTACCACTGAGATGTGTACTCAGTCCCTGGACTGTTATTCCTAAATAGATTTTTCCTGCTGTTGAGCTGTATTCTCCCACGAGCAACTTACACAATACTACGAGGGAAGTTAAATGGTTTGATAATGTTTTCATCTAAACTTTATTTTCTTGATTATAGGTGACATCTGTCTGCTCTCAGGCTTTCAGATGATCGGGTACTTGATAAATACAAAGTTAGTTTTTCTTACCAGGTGTGCATAGATGTAGACTGGCTAGAAGGAAGAATGTACGTTGATTAACTTACTGCATGTACCACTTACCCATGATGCCCTGCTGACTGCTGCCAGTTTCCTTTGACCATATCAGATACAAGTTACAGAGCGTGTGAACTATATATCACTATGTGTGGTTTGAGAACACCTTCCAGGAGATCAGGTGTTTCAATTAGTCCCCACTGTGACTACAGAGGGTGGGAAGTCCCTGGCCTTTTTGGATGTGACCCAGTGGTAGAGCCCTTGCCAAGCATGTGTGAGTTCAATTCTAGCTGCTTTAAAACAAATGAAGAAACAAGCAAATGGAAAGCATGCCTCAAAAAGCATAACCCTGGGGGAGAGTAACACGTTCCCGGAGCACCTCTGAGTTAGTTCTCAGGAGACACCGTTTTTTATTTTATTTTATTTTATTTTATTTTCATTAATTACAGTTTATTCACCTTGTATCCTAGCTGTAGCCCCCTTCCCCATCCCCTACCAATACCACCCTCCCTTCCTCTTCTTCTCCTATGCACCTCCCCCAGTCCACTGCAAACAAGGCCCATGCATGGAGATAACCTAGAACCCCTGCACAGATGTAGGCCATGGCAGCTCAGTGTTTAAGAGGATTTCCTAGTAATGGGAACAGGGACCGTCTCCGACATGAACTCAGTGGCTGGCTCTTTGAGCACCTCCCCCTGAAGTGGGAGCAACCTTACCAGTTCACAGAAGAAGACAATGAAGCCACTCCTGATGAGACCTGATAGACTAGGGTCTGATGGAAGGGGACGAGGACCTCTCCTCTCAGTGGAAAGACTGGATTCAAAAGGACAAGCTTGCCCATTCTCCACCACACCATCTTCCTGTCTGGCAATATGACTTCTCTTGTCAGAGCTCCTGTCACTGCAGTATCACCTGCCTCAAGACTCTCACCAGAAGCCAGTGTCATGTGTGGGAACGCAGAGAAGAGAGGGTTATGTAAACCCTTGTTAGATGTGTCTGGCCTCAGGCACTTTGTTTTAGTAATAGAAATTTGACAAATAGAGAAAAGTGGTACCAAGGAATGGAGTCATCATCAAAACTACTTTGAATGTCTTGGAGCTGTGTCTGGAGAGGGGAGGCCTAAAAAACCTAGAATGGTACCCATGGTGAGTTACAGGAAAATTTGATGACAAGCAGCGCAGGAAGCTAGTCTCAGATGGAAATGATCTGATTGCCTCTGGGAGAAAAGTCTGTCCTTTTACACAATGGCAAAGAACCTGGATACACTGTGCACATGACCTCAGATTTTATGGAAGATTGAACTTGAAAGTGATGAACTAGTTTATCTGACGGATGACATTTCTAAACAAGATATAGACATAGCTGCCTTGGTGGTGCTTATAGATTTCTAGAGCAAAAGAAAATGTAGTGCAAACGTTCAGAAAATCTGTAGTGCGGAGGAAGAGCTGTGCTGCAAATGAATGGTATTAACGCAGGGCGGTAACTGCCCAAGCACCCAGAAAAGGGCCTGTGGTTGTCTCCAAAATTTTCCAGCCTCAACAGTTCCAGGATTCTGGGACAGAATTATTTTAGGTGTGCTCTCTACTGTGCACCCAGGGAAAGGAAGTCTTATGATGCTGCCCTCCTTTCACAGGTGAAATACACCAATGCTGCAATGATTCAAGTGGACCGCTGCACCTTGCCCTAGGGGCAGACGCATGGTATTCTTGAGTATTATACATGAGACTTTGGATTTCTGAAGCAATGTTGGAAAGATGTATGTTGTAGGAAGAAAAGATTCAGAGGACAAGGATAAAATTTGACACTTTCGACTTAAGTTATTTTTCTTCCTAAAACCCATTCTACAGTTTAATCTTCAGTATGTCACATTAAGAACAAGCAGAGTAAATGCAGCTATAGTGTGTAAAAATGGGTTTCCTGTCAACTGCATAGGATTATGTAAGGTCATCAGTGTGGATGCTACTTGGTTGGAAACTGATGGGTTCATAGAACAGAAACTGACCAGAGGGGAAACACTGGTATGCTTTGTCTCTCATGTTGTGAAGGCTGGTTCTGCCTTACGGCTTTGTAACCAGAACTGTCTTACAACAGGTGACCTCTTAATCTTGGGCCGGAACCCAGAGCTCAAACACAATTCTTTCCTTTACAATTCACATAGCTGTGCTGCTGTGTTTTCAGCTGCAGAAGATAAACTAATCTATACATCAGTTTTGATATGACTCACCTTCCAACCAGGGCCCTTCTTGACAGATATCAACAACCATCGCAGTGTCGGTATGACACACATTCCAAACACAAGCATCATTAGCACAGCAAAGCAGCCTTGCAGGTGAAGAAGGTCTGTTGCCCTAGTCATGCATTATATAACTTGATATATAAGGACCAGATAGGGTCCCTGTTTCCTGGATGCCCAAGTTTCTACATTCTTTCTCCTTTTGCAAATATAGAAACTGAGTGAAATAAGATAAATCCAATCTTTTGCATAAGAAAGAATTCAAAATATTTGGTGTATTAAATTTAGATTTTGAGCTTGGGCAGAATGCTTCTAATTTTCAAGTTATTTGGTAAAAACATCCTGCCAATTATTTTCCATTATTTGATGATAATGGATGCAGTAGAACAGGTTTCCCTGGAAACAGGCTCTGAAATGGAGTGCTACATGCAGATGCTTTATTTACAAGGAATAGTGGCTATGACAGTGAAGACGACAGGGTTAGGCAAAAGGAAAAATGATAATAAGCCAATTCCATGAGAATTCTGGGGCCAGGGAAGACTTTAGAGCTATGTTGAATTAAGAAGGGATGCTCAAGCCACTGAATCCTGAATTCATCAGTAACTGAATACAGGATGCTTCCAGGAAGGAGAATCTAAGTTTTAGAGGCCAGAGAAGGACTGCCCTGTAGGAGACAGAAGCCATTCTTGACCCATGTGGAAATAAATGTGTGTGTGAGGGAGTTGGGTCGGGAGAGAGAGAGGGAGAGAGAGAGAGAGAGAGAGAGAGAGAGAGAGACAGAGAGAGACAGAGAGAGACAGAGAGAGACAGAGAGAGACAGAGAGAGACAGAGAGAGAGACAGAGAGAGACAGAGACACAGAGAGAGACAGAGAGAGACAAAGACACAGAGAGACAGAGAGGTGAGGGAGGGGGCGAGGGAAGAGAGAGAGGACGAGAATATGAACAAAATACACCCTTTAAGGGCATGATCTGAGTGACCTGCTTCCTATAACTACACAACTATTCCTAACCTCCAACAGTTTTCCCTACCATCTTAGGCTTTGAATCCAGCAAAGAGTTAATTCATTTATTGTGTTTCAGCCCTTGCAACCCAATCACCACTTACTGGACACTACTGTATTGGAGGCCAACACTTTAAACCAGCTAGTCTCTTAGATGACTGCTTAGAGTCTGCATTGTACTCATGCTTTGTACATGAACTAACACCATCCCTCAGCAAGTCCCAGGGTGCTGTAACCTAGATCTGTCTTGAGAAGAGAGAGACTTACAGAGATTGTATTGTGCTGGGAATCAGAGAACCCTGTATATTCCTACACCTTGGATTCAGGGGATGTTTTACTGCACTGGATGGCCTTGAAAGCCAAATAGCTTGAATGCTCAAGTTGGACTCACTAGGTGCTCTTTTCTCTACAGAATACCTGGGGCACAGGTAGAAACAAGAAGTGTTTTACCCAAGAGCCAGGAGATCCAAGAACTTGCCAGATGACACTAGGGGCATGCTTAGCTCTATGTAAACTCAGGCAGGAGCCATTGACAAAAAGGTTTAAACACATTGGAAGAGCTCTTACCTTGCAAAAGAAACAACTAAAAGAGTGAAGGACAACCTGCAAACCTGGGGGAAAATATTTGCTAGCTTTTATTCTGACAGATTTAATATCTGAAACAATCAAGGAACTCAAAATACCTAATAAACATAGCAGCAAAATCCCAAATACGTGGCTTAAAAGAAAACTGTATCCATAGGCTCAGGTATTTGAACACTTCCTCTCTAGTTGATGATGCAGTCTGCAAAATGTTAAGCAGGTACCTTGCTAGAGAGATGTTCTCTGGGGTTGGGTTTGAACATTTGTAGCATCACCCTACTTCCTAGTCTCTCTCTTCCCTATGTACGGATACAATGTGACTGGCCAGTGTCTTCCTATTATTACTGACTCTCATTCTGGGACCCTAACCTAATGGAAAGTAAAGGCTTTCTCCACTAAGTTGCCTTTGCTCAGAGTATTTTCTCACAGCAACAGAAAATTAACTGATGTGCCAAGGATGAGGGGCGAGGAGATCCTCTTACACTGTTAGTAGTAGAAAACACATGGAATGTGTTAGTCAAGGCTCTCAACCTTCCTAATTGTGAGCCCTTCAATTCCTTTCCTCCTGTTGTGGTGACTCCCAACCATAACACAGATTTGGTTGCTACTTCATAACTGTAATGGTGCTACTGTTATGAATTGTAAGTATCTGATATGTGACTTCAAAAGGGTCATGACCCACAGGATGAGAACCATTACCTTAGAGGAACAGAACCTACAGAATGACTTTCTCTCTCTCTCTCTCTTTCTCTCTCTCTCTCTCTCTCTCTCTCTCTCTCTCTCTCTCCCCGTCACACACACACACACACACACACACACACACACACACACACATGAACGCGCGCGCACACATTACAATGGCTTACAGGTTGTAGTCTGGCTATTCCAGCAAACAATGGCTGTCTACCAACCAAAGGTCTAAGACTCCAGCCCGTGAGGTTGGATGTTTCAGCTGGTCTTCAGTATACTTCAGAATCCCTCAGAAGTTCTAACACCAGTGAAGGAAAACACTTGACAGCAAGAGCAAGCAGGCAAAGAGGGAGAATGCTTTCTTCTACCATGCCCTTTATTTACATAGGCTGCCAAAGAAAGAGTGGCCCAGACTGAAAGTGTTTCTTCCCACCTCAAAAGGTTTGGATTAATGGTATATCTTCCTACCTACAAAGATCCAGATTAAAGTGGGTCTTCCCACTTCAAAACAATCCCTCAGAGGTGTACCCAACTGCTTGAGTTTTAGTTAACTCAGATGTACCCACTTTGACAACCAAGAAGAGCCATCTCATGGAAGTTCTTAAAACAAAAATTAAGGTACCATAATATCCATATAGTATACTCCTGGGTGTATATCCAAAGGAACAAAACTCAGTTCACAAAAGAGATACTTGCACAGTTAGTTATTGGAGCAGCATTTTTATTAGCAAAGATAATGAACTAGCATAGATGCTCATAAGTAGATGAAAGAATAGAGTAAATGTGGTACATATACACAATTGACGATTATTAGGCCATGAGAAAAGTGAGACCCTGTCATTTACAGTCACAGAAATGTAATTAGGAAATTACATTAAATAAAATAAGCTAGATACAGAAATAAGAAGATCTCTTGTGTGGAAATAAAAACAATCAACTTCTAAGTAGAATAATGTTTACTAGGGGTTGGTAGTGATATGAGGGCAGTTGTGAAAGTCAAAAGATGGTTGGATGGAATCAGTGCTTAGTACATACATGGAAACATCACATTGTCTCATTAATATATAATTAACATGTGTTAATAAAAGCTAAAATATAGTAAAAACAAGTGAGATATGTTAGTATAATGTTGCTTTGGAATGTGTACATCTTACCCTTGTTCATTCAAATGCTGATTTCTCTTATCTCCTCCCCCACTCTCTGGTTTCAACCCGGATATTGTATTGTGATATTTATTCTAAGCATCCCATCTCAACTCTGTGTAAACAAAATAAAACAACTAGACACAATGTTGGGCTGGGAGGAGCCAGAGGACAGGAAAGAGTGCGAGGAGTAAGGGAGAGGGAAACCTGGAGAAGGCAGAGCTGGGAGAGAGAGCTTGGAGGACATGGAGATGAACCAGACCTAAGATTTCACAAAAAGCAAGTATAATGTGGGAAATCTCTCTATGAGGGCTTGGAGATTTAGGAGGGAGTTACTGTTGCTCAGCATTGTGTTCTAGGTTAACTAAATGAACCCTGTCTCTGTGTGGTGATTTGGTTATACAGCTGCTTAGAATTAACAGCAAGCTTTACTAAAAGATAAATAATAGTAAATATTAATTATCTCATACAACAGAGACATTATAGAATTTCCCTTAAATAACAGTATCTGACATTGAAACAAAAGTCAGTTTTTTTATAGATTAGAGATAGTAATAGTCATGTTTCAGCTCCACAGATATCTACTAAATTCTACATAATCATTAACTATTGAAAATAGTTATAATATTCATATTGAAAAAGGCTTTGAAACTTGGGTTCAGCCCCCACACTGCACACTTCAGAGTTAGGAACAAGCATTTGTTAAATGCATACAATGTCTCCAATGTTGTGTTATTCAAATATATTACTTCTGGATCCATGCCACATTTCTGCTAGGCAGTTGCTATGGTCATTCTGTAAGTGGGAAAACTGGAATCCATAAAGATCTAGATACCTCCCCAGGTCACACAGCCAGTAAATAACTAAGTTGGAATCAATAACAAAATCTGCTTGATTTGACCTTCAACCTCGCACTCAAATACTGAAGCATAGCACTTTGGTAACTCGAGACATTGTGTATGTGTGTGTGCTTTAAACTGAAAATGGATGCTGTTATGTCACCTATAAGTAAAGAACCTTATAGATTCTACCTTTTGACTTCTGTCATCTTATAGGTTGCTTTTTTAGGTCATTTAATGGTGTTTGGAAATCCGTAACATAAACATATGTGTGTAATTCCAAACTATCCCCTCAAACTGTCTTACTTAAAGCACACTCATAAGTGAGGGAAAGTTTCCATTTTCCTAGATACTAGTGACTTTAGAGCCCTTGATGTCCCAGTGTTTTTCTGGATGACACATACTTTGAAGCACTTTGGGGAAAAAGGCATTCAAAGAAGAAATATTTAAGTGATGTCTGAGATTCAGTGTTTCATTGTTTTATGTGTCTGTGTGTGCATATACCTCTGAAGACAACTTGTGGGAGTCACTTTTACCTTCCAGTATGTGGCCCCTGGGGATCAAACTCAGGTCATCATAGTTGGCAGCAGGTGCCTTTGCCCACTAAGCCATTCTGCCAGTCCCTGATCAAAATTTCTTGCTTAGGATTTATTTAATTTTTTCTCCTCTTAGTGACCTCATTGCTCATTTGTACATGCTTTTTCTTCTTCGTCTTTGTGGTGCCTTTAAACCTGTCTTTGCAAAACATTTTATAAAACATTGAATAGGATGACCTAGACAAAGCTATGTCACATGTGTACACACATAAAGCGTATTCTGCAATCAGAACAGTATTATTCTGTGCCTGTACAGAAGAGTTCTCCGAATCAGAGACTCACTGTGCATGCTCTTTACTCTCTTTCATCGGATGCCATGAGTATTGGCAATATTTCTTTTGGAGGGGAATAGCCAGTTGGGATTTGTTCATCCACCGACCTCTTCCTTCCATCTGCAAGTTTAGGCCAGTGGCTGGCAATCTCAGGCTTTATAAAGAGAGGAGCTCAGCTTTCTTTCTTTCTTTTTTTTTTGTTGGGGTAGAGGTGAGAAAGTCTAAGAATAAATGGTAAATTAAGAAACATTGAACAACACATGCTGGAGAGGATGTGGAGAAAGGGGAACCCTCCTCCACTGCTGGTGGGAATATAAACTTGTACAACCACTCTGGAAATCAATCTGTTTATTCCTCAGACAACTAGGAATAACACTTCCTCAAGATCCAGCTATACCACTCCTAGGCATATATCTAAAAGAGGCTCAAGTACACAATAAGGACATTTGCTCAACCATGTTTATTGCAGCTTTATTTGTAATAGCCAGAAGCTGGAAACAACTCAGATGCCCCTCAACTGAGGAATGGATACAAAAATTGTGCTACATCTACACAATGGAATATTACTCAGCAATAAAAAAAACAAGGATATCATGAAATTTGCAGGTAAATGGTGGGAACTGGAAAACATCCTGAGTGAGCTATCCCAGAAGCAGAAAGACACACACAGTATATACTCACTCGTATAGACATATAATATAGGATAAACCTACTAAAATCTGTACACCTAAAGAAACTAATCAAGAGGGAGGACTCTT
The DNA here is from genome assembly GCA_028658305.1 of Pachyuromys duprasi. Classification (NCBI taxonomy): domain Eukaryota; kingdom Metazoa; phylum Chordata; class Mammalia; order Rodentia; family Muridae; genus Pachyuromys; species Pachyuromys duprasi. The sequence goes on along the minus strand of CM053744.1, from coordinate 10,615,628 downwards.
GTTAAAATACACAATCCCTATCCAGAAGGGCAAAAAAGATGGACATCAGAAGAAGGAGAAAACAGGGAACAAGTCAGGAGCCTGCCACAGAGGTCCTTGGAAAGGCTCTGCCCTGCAGACTATCAAAGCAGATGTTGAGTCTTATCGCTAACACTTGGGCAGAGTGCAGGGAATCTTATGAAAGGAGTGGGAAGTAGTAAGATCTGGAGAGGACAGGAACTCCACAAGGAGAGCAACAGAACCAAAAAATCTGAGCACAGGGGTGTTTCCTGAGACTGATAGTCCAACCAAGTATGGAGATAACGTAGGACCCCTGCACAGATGTAGCCCATGGCAGTTCAGTGTCCAAGTGGGTTCCATGGTAATGGGAACAGAGACTGTCTCTGACATGAACTGATTGGCCTACTTTTTGATCACTTCCCCCTGAGGGGGGAACAGCATTATCAGGCCACAGAGGAAGACAATGCATCCACTCCTGATGAGACCTAATAGACTGGGATCAGAGGAAAGTAAAGGAGGACCTCTCCTATCAGTGTTTTTGGGGAGGGACACAGGTGCAGAAGTGGGAGGGGAAGAGGGAGGGTATATAAGGTGAATAAAGTATAATTAATAAAGAATTTAATAAAAAAAGAAACACTGAAAATCTAAGAGCACAACTACATTGTGAGGTGAAAAAACAGGAGAAGTAGGGGACATTCGTATTAATCAGTTTCAGTCATTTTGGAAAGTAATTTTGGCTAGAACACAAATGTTAGGGAAACTGTACAAATGGAAGAGGCAGAAAGGGTCAGGAGGAGCACAGGAGATATAAGACAGGACACTGGATTCTGAATCTTGGATTTGTGTAAGAATGGCTACCACTAAAGAAAGCAGACATCAGAGGAGGCCGGTTCTGACAGGGACACAGAGGGGATCACCACACTACAGTGTTAAAGTTTCAGTGGCCTCACACAGCACAGAAAGGAGTGAACCAAACACATCATCAGATTTATTTACTGAAGAGACAGCAAAAGACCCTGAAGGCGTGGTTGGCAAGGAGGTAGAAGCAATTGGTGCAGCAATTGTTTTGTTGTTGTATTTTCAAGCAAGGTAAAGGAAAAAACAAAGCTCAATGAGTGCCTGAAGTGAGCCAGGAAGGAGGGTATGTAAACAAAGTTACAATGCTAAATGCTCAAGGGAACAGCAGTCTTAGCCCCAGAGGAGAGGGACTAGAAAGAAAAGCTGAGATTTTTGGTAGGAGAAGAATCAAACGTTGGGCTTGGCTTTTTCCAGAAGAACATTTCCCATTAGAAACATAGTAAGGAGGAGTACTGCCTTTGCACACGGAAGACCAAAGGCTGTAAACTGCCATGAGAACAAGTTCTGTCAAGCTGCGGAGAGCTTAGAAGTGAGTGGAACCACACAACCTGTCTGTGTAACTTTCTCCTTCAGTGTCTGGCAGCCTAGCCTGGGAGGCTAGAAGGCAGATGACTGTATTCACCCATTCTTGGGGATTAGAATGGCAGCTCTTGGGCAAGAGAGTGTGACAGTCTAATAAAATGGCTGACCCTAACGTCAAGGCTGCTTAGGCAAGCAAATGAAGCCAGAAGAGGGACTGATGATCTGCGACAGTAGTGAGCTATCAAGGGATGGGGAGTAATAATGAGGCTGAGAAACAGATTTCATTAGAGGCAGAGACATGAGACACTTGCAATGATACGCATTTGTGTGCGAAGTCTGTTGCAATTTGTATTCAAACTGGATGGAAAGAGAAAAGCCACAATGTGAGAGATAATGCTAAAATTGAAGATTTGAGGTAGTATTGACCTTAACCAAAGCTTATTGTGGTTTCCTTGTTTGTTTTTTCAACCAGATTTTGCAGAAGCAACCAAAAGAGGAGAAATAGGATAAAATTTGCAACTACTCTTTGTGCCATTTAAAAAAATTTACGCATGAGTTAAATGAATTGTAAGACTATCTGTACAAATAAATTTTCATCTAATGAAGATTCCAGTCTGGTAGTGTACACCCTTAATCCCATTGCTTGGAAAGCAGAAGCAGGCAGATCTCTGTGAGTTTGAGGGCAGAGATAGTTCTAGGATAGCTGAGACTATACAAAAAAAATCTTGTCTTGAAAAACAAAATCAAACCCCAAAACCAACCAAACAAAACCCCAGATGTTTTTTAGTCCTTACAGGAAACCACATCATTTTTTAAGATGCTTCAAATGTGTAGAGCAGTAATTACCTGTCTTCAGTTACTGTGATGAAATAATGAAATGCCAGACAGAAAAACAACTTGTTGAGGGAAAGGTTTATTTTAAGGGTACAGCCATTGTTAGGAACAGGAAACCATGAGTGGTGGCAGTGTGCTTGCCTGTATCTTTAAACTCAGTCCAAGATGCTGGCCCATAAGTTCTACCATCTACCAATTCACTCTGAAGGTGGGCTTTCCCACTTTAATTAACCCACTTGAGATCTGATTGGCAGACACACCCAGAAGTTTGTCCCATAGGTGATTCTAGATCCTCTCAAGATGACAATGAATAGAATCGATCAGGCTACCTGTGATCACCACGAGAAAACATGGCAGTAGGGAGGACCCTTGCCTCCTGTCTAACTGAATAGCCAAGATCTCCTTAAGACTGTTGCCCTGGGTCTAGGTTGGAATTTTCTTATTTGCCTTTAGCTTAAAAATGCTTCAGTTGTTTCCTTAATGTTCAGGACTGTAGGCATGTGCTTACTTACACATCTGGCTTATTCCTAGTTCAAAACCAAATGTGTGTTTAATGATACTCTTAGCTTTTGTAAACACAACTGTCATTTTGTACTTAATAAACAGATGCACCACCAATTTTCAGCATGTGCTTTTGAGTGTATAAGCTTTATCTCCCATGGTTGTTGAATGCAGAGAATGTCAGAATGGAAAGAACGCATTTGTGCATGATATTACTAACTTCACTGATGTTTAGACCAGACAGTATAAAAGAAAGAAAGAAATACAGGGCCCAAAGCACTCTAGATATCTCATGGGTCTAGGTGTTAGCAGATTCCCTCCATACTGTGATGGATTTTATCCCTCTTTTGACTATTCAGTTCGTGTTAAGTACTGGCTTTGGAGTCAGGTTGGAGTACTCTTGGGCATGGTAGGTTGACAGTGAAGAATGTGTTGGATTTGTGTTCTGGTGGGTTTGGGATTGGGTTTATTCTAGCCTGTATTAAGATATTTCAGAGGTCAACTATTCTAGAGTTTGTTACCTTAAACTATATTCAATTTTTAGTAGCCAAAAAGCTTGAAAAGTCATCCTTGTGTGAGTACCAGCCAATGGAAATGTGTGACAGGGGTATGTTTGGAAAGGGGCATGAGTGAAGGTTGTATCAAAAACAAACACAAGAAGCAACTTTAGACAAATGATTTTCTACATCTCCTCTTAGCCTGGGCAAGCAGAGAGTACCTGAACACAGCCACCAAAAGCCTGTGTTTCCAGGTCACAGAAATGTCTGGGTACATTACACCTAAAAAAACAGAATGTTCACACTATTTTCCATTATATCTGATGAAGAAAAAACATGTTTCTTTGTTGAACTTCATTTTTAAGTTTTTAAATCTTATACATTAATAGAAATGAAGGAGTCAAATAACTATAAATTAAGTTCCTCTTGAGTCATCTCCCAGTAGTGTGTTTTGTAAAGACACTGTTGATTCGTTTCTTTATCTAAAGCATTAATTACCATTAGAGTAAGCATGCATGTCCAACCTTCATGTACTTGCTCTGTGACCCAACACAGAATCATAAACCAACATTAAACATTATGAGACTTTTTTTTTAAGATCATAGTGACTTGATTATATGGTTTGCTAGTGTAGAAGACAACATCCTTTTGTGACATCAGAAGGTTGGACATGGCTGCTGGAGGGTTAATGAAGTGTCAATGGATAGCTAATGGAAACAAGAGAAGGAAGAAATGCATTTGTGTGCAGAATCACACTTGTGATGAGCAGATTTTATTTGTTGACTCATTTATAGAAAAGCCAATGTGTTGGCACGTTTAGGATCCTTCGTTGAGTTAAATAAAGCTTATTCACATCCAAGAAAGAAGAGCAATTATATTCCTTAGTGAAGTTCAGATTTATTCTCTATTATTATTATTATTATTATTATTATTATTATTATTATTACTGGTGTGAGGGAGGGTGGCATTGCCTGTATCTTCCTGTGATATCCTAGAACGGGCAGGTTACTCCTTTTTAAGTATAATAAGTAAACTGTTTATCACAGCAAAGTAGGACTTGGTGTTGCTTTTTTGGGTCTATTAGTCCTTGTCTTATTTTTATAAAATTTCAATATTTCATTCAAATTGTCCTCACTCAACCACTGTGACTAAGTAAATGAATAACTCCTTAGGAGCCAACATGCAGAGACTATAGATCTTAAGAGTTTGGCCCATTGAGGCACCTGTATAAACCAACCCTAAGTCCCAGGATTTAAATTTACCTCCTGATATGATATCAGTCCTTGAGATCTGAATCTATTATTAACTTCTTTGCTTCATCTACAAAATTGTGGCTTTGTGTTAAGATTTCCTCCAAAATTCTTTTTTGTGCTAAAATGGCCATTGGTCTAGAAAATGCTTAGTTTTTTTTT